>OX382194.1:85534-1285534 GCA_947507515.1 Eulithis testata
AGGGGAGACCACCTTCGAACCTTAGTAACTCCAAAAGTATTGTATATTTTTTGACCCGGTCTTCAAAATCGTCATTTTATAGGTATGTTCTAAATTTTATATGTTAAAATCCTTAGGTAAACTAAGTCCTTATATATTTGACATTTACACTTTTGTGTTTTAACTATTATTGGTGCTTTTTTGTTGATATAAGGTTTATTGACCTTCTTTTAGTTTTTGTTAGTTTTAAGCTAGGGTAATATATACAAATTGACACAAATTTTATTTATATACAACTTTTACAAATTTACTATCTAGATTATACGTGTTCCTCGGACCTTTTTCCACGATGTTTGGATTTCGCACCCCAGCCAAAGGGACCAAGCCCTCAACCGCCGCACGCAGTTCAACATCACCGCCAGCTGTGCAGACGTCGAGTGTTCGTAGAAGCATCGGAGAGTGGGAGTCGGGAAGAAAGGACCCACTCACTCCGACCACCCCCAAGAAAACTGCGCCGGAGGAACCACCAAAGCTGAAAAAGACAATCTCGCAAGGCAGTAGAGTGGGAGCGAGAGTGCCAATTGAGGCCGCGGTGAGTCCACCGGCGCAGCCCAAGTATACCAGTCGGTTGGCAGAAGCGAAAGCATGTCTCACAAAAGCCAAATTAAACCTTGGGAATTCCAAGAACATCAAAACGGAAATAAAAACGGGGGTGCTTCATGCAATCGAACGCTTGTACCAGCTGGTGAAAGAAGCGGAAAGTGACAAAGAGCAAGGACAGAGTAAAATTAGTGAACCAGAGAAAGAAAGAAAACTAGCAAATGAGAAGGAACCAGGAAAGGAAAAGGGAAAAGAAGAAAGGGACCTGATTGAGAAACTCGAAGAACACGCAAAACTTATACGCGAAAATAGTAATAGGATGGAGGAGCTGCAGGAAAAAATGAAGTTACAACAAGAGAGAATAGAGAATCAAACCTACGCGAGTGTTGCAGCGGCACAGTCCAGGAGGCAACTCCCAGAACACACCGCGCTCTACTCCGTTGTTGTAACTTCAAAGGATGAGGAAGATAAAGGAGACGAAGTGATGCAAAAGATAAGGGAAACAATTAACGCAAAGGAAGGAGGTATAGAAATAGAAAGGATCCGGAAAGCGAAGGACAGGAAAGTGATTGTGGGGTGCAGAACAGAAGAAGAAAGACAACAGGTTAAGGAGAAGCTTAAGAAAGCAGAAAAATATTTGAATGTGGAAGAAGTTAAAAATAAAAACCCTTTAGTTATATTAAAAAACGTTTTTACTTATAATAGCGACAGTGACATTTTAGAATCTATTTGGAAACAGAACGCAAAATTATTGAAAGATGTAGATAGAAACGTAAACAAAATAGAAATAGTGTACAAAAAGAAAACAAATAATAACCAAACACATCACGTCGTCATGAGGGTGTCTCCCGCAGTTTGGCAGCGTATGGTCCATGCA
The DNA here is from genome assembly GCA_947507515.1 of Eulithis testata. Lineage (NCBI taxonomy): Eukaryota > Metazoa > Arthropoda > Insecta > Lepidoptera > Geometridae > Eulithis > Eulithis testata. The sequence continues at coordinate 86,991 of OX382194.1, forward strand.
GGAATCGTCGTTATAGACCTCCAGCGAGTAAAAGTGGCTGATCAGTCACCACTTGTACAATGCTCGCTGTGTCTCGGCTATGGCCATGGGCGACGGTTCTGCATGGAGACCACCGTTAAATGCAGCCACTGTGGGGGACCCCACATGAGGACGGAATGCGCAGACTGGCTCGCTAGTGCGACCCCTTCCTGCTGCAACTGCGTGCACGCCAAGGCTGAAAAGGTGGACCACAGTGCCTTCAGCCCGGAGTGCCCGATCAGGAGGAAGTGGGACGCACTAGCGAGATCAACCATAGCGTACCACTGCTGAGGTAGCCACAGACGAATGCCGGGAAGCTCCAAAAGTACTAGCTATCCAAGTAAACGCCCTGGACCATGTTGATCATGATCCAGCGTTTACCCCTGAAAGGCGAAAAAGAAAGCTTTCGGCAAATAAAAATAAAGTCTTGGTTGAGCAAAATCCAGCAAGAGCTGCAAATTATGAATTAGCAAGAAATCAATTAGTTAGATAAGCCTTGTTGGCGCTTATATAGTATAGTATATAAACACAACCAGCAATAACTTTAAAATAGAACTTGCAGTAAAATTAGGTACCTTCTAGACTTATACAAGCAGAAAATGTTAAAACCATTAGTAGTAAGATAGAAATTAAAAAAGTATATAAATAAAAAAGTAAAAATTAAATAACGTCGTGATTCCAAGTGGAAATAACTATTATTAATAAATATAGAGTCATAAAACAGAACAAAACATTAAATTAGTTAAAATAAATGTCATTGGCAATGTGGTAAAAGTTTTTAGAGTAAAATCAAAACTTACGCAAGCAAAAATGGACTTAAAAAGATACAACTAGATTTCAAAAAGATGTGATATCAAAATTAATAAATAATCTCACATTCGAAATTATTATAGCAAAATTTTGGCCTACCATAAAAATTAGAAAATAAAATAGAATATTAGCATTTTTTTTCTTTTTTAGATAACTAAACTCGTAAGAAACTAATAAAAAACGTAAAACAAACTTCTCGGACCACCATGTCTGAGGGACACAGGAGTTTATATAAAAAAAAAAAAAAAAAAAAAAAAAACCTAACCTAACCTAACCTAACCTAACCTAACCTAACCTAACCTAACCTAACCTAACCTAACCTAACCTAACCTAACCTAACCTAACCTAACCTAACCTAACCTAACCTAACCTAACCTAACCTAACCTAACCTAACCTAACCTAACCTAACCTAACCTAACCTAACCTAACCTAACCTAACCTAACCTAACCTAACCTAACCTAACCTAACCTAACCTAACCTAACCTAACCTAACCTAACCTAACCTAACCTAACCTAACCTAACCTAACCTAACCTAACCTAACCTAACCTAACCTAACCTAACCTAACCTAACCTAACCTAACCTAACCTAACCTAACCTAACCTAACCTAACCTAACCTAACCTAACCTAACCTAACCTAACCTAACCTAACCTAACCTAACCTAACCTAACCTAACCTAACCTAACCTAACCTAACCTAACCTAACCTAACCTAACCTAACCTAACCTAACCTAACCTAACCTAACCTAACCTAACCTAACCTAACCTAACCTAACCTAACCTAACCTAACCTAACCTAACCTAACCTAACCTAACCTAACCTAACCTAACCTAACCTAACCTAACCTAACCTAACCTAACCTAACCTAACCTAACCTAACCTAACCTAACCTAACCTAACCTAACCTTTTTTTTTTTTTTTTTTTTTTTTTTTTTTTTTTTTTTTTTTTTTTTTTTTTTTTTTTTTGTTACCCAGGAAAACCTTTGATAGGTACCACGCGGTCTGGGGGGACCGGTGGTTATGTGGGAGTCCCGCCTTGACAAAGGCAGTGTACCCACTAAAAACCTGGGGTGTTCCACATCTCCGCAAAGAAGGGTAGTCTTAGGATCGCTATAGCGCCTCTTTGACATACCCAGCGGGTGCCCGTTTGGGCTCTTCCTTCCTAAGGCCGTCTAGCCTTTTTCTCCGCTTAAGGCATCTCGGAACACATGACGAGATGCCTTTCAGCTCGGGACCACTCAGGTCAGGCAACAGACCCCCCGATCTATTACCTGAAGTCCCCATTACGGTTGCATGCGGCTGGCACATGCCAACCGCCTGCGGCCAGTTCTTCTTCGGCGTATTGGGTCCGATAGAGCATCGTCTTCTCGTTCCCTCTCCGCCGCCTCTTTGTCGCGCATGACTGTCTCTGCAAAAACAGCGACTGCCCTCCAATTGTTCTCTGAGTCGGCAATCGCGCGTATTATTGCCGACAACGAAAGATCTCCCCCTATCACTGCCACCATCTCCGCCCGTGGCACTGCCCAAGCTGGGCACTCGGCGCGGGTATGTTGCGCTGTGTCCTCCATTGCCCCACATTGATGGCATGCCATCGTCGGCTCTCGTCGTGCCACTCGGCACAGATACCTTCCAAAGCAACCATGCCCCGAGAGAATCTGCGTCAAGCGGAACGTCGGGGCGCCGTGTCGACGATCGACCCATTCTAGGAGGACCGGCAGAACGGCGGCAACTACATCACGGCCTGCAGCCGGCGTCTCCAGTCTCTCCGACCACTGGCGAAATAGCTCCTCTCGACCCTGCTCTCTCCAGTGCTTTATTTCTTCTGGCATAGGCCAGCCTCCATTTCGTTTGACCTCCGCGCTGTGCCGGTACACCGCCGCTAAGACCCCGGCTTCGAGGTCCCACGGCGGAGTACTTGCCAGCAAACACGCTGCCTCAAAAGAGACGGTGTGGTACGCCCGGGCCGCTCTTATCGCAATGACCCGCTGCGGACGTCGCAGCAGGGTTTGGTTCTGCCTGTTCAAGGCATTCGCCCATATGGGTGCTCCGTAAAGCGCCTTGGAGCGTACCACACCTGCGAAAAGGCGACGGCACGCTACACTTGGCCCCCCTATGTTAGGAAGCAGTCTACCAAGCACTCCTGCGTAGGCTATGAGCTTCGGGGCCAGTTGCCGAAAGTGCTCTTCGAACCTCCATTGACCATCGAGGACAAGTCCTAAGTACTTCATCGTCGACTCGATGGCGATGGAGGTTCCACCCACAACAACACTCTGTCCGCTCGGAGGAGCATTTCGAGGCCCGTGGAAAACCAGGGCCTCAGACTTTTCCAAAGCCACCTCCAGCCCAAGCATCCTTATCCTTCGGACTACTTGCGCTACACCCGCCGTGGCCAAGATAGCCGCCTCTCTGTAGGTCTTACCACGGGCTGTTACAAGGGTGTCATCGGCGTAGCAAACTACACCGATACCTTGCAGGTTTTGCCCGCGCAGAACGTAGTCATATCCAATGTTCCACAGGAGCGGTCCTAGGACCGAACCCTGTGGAACACCACACGACATCCTCCTTTCCTCCCATCCACCATTCCGAGCCGGATATATCACAGCTCGGCGGTCAAAGTAGCTCGCTACAGTGTCCCTCAGGTACCGAGGTACTCCATGGTATCTGAGAGCCTCCAATATGGTTTCCCACGGCAAGGTGTTAAAGGCATTCGCTATGTCCAGCGATACTGCCAACAACACCCCACCTGCTGAGACTGCCTCATCCGCTAGTTCCCGCACTCTGGTGATGGCGTCTACAGTTGAGCGCCCATGGCGGAACCCAAATTGCCCATCACTCAGATTCGGGCCCACACACACCAAATGCTGAATGAGACGAGCAGCAAGTACTCGCTCAAAAAGCTTGCTCGTTTCGCCAAGCAGCACTATCGGACGATACGCTGATGGGGAGTCGGCTGGACGGCCATTCTTCCTTAACAAGACTAGTTTCCCGCGCTTCCAGCATTGTGGGAAATAGCCTTGCGCTAGACACTCCGAGAAAAGTGCCCGTATGTCTCCCCCGAGCTCCTTCGCTGCATGAACCAGGAGTCGACCTGGCACTCCATCTGGCCCAGGGGCAGCGTTTTTGGACCGAAGTCGCAACACGGCTGCCTTCAACTCGTCCTCGCTCACAGACGGAACCTCTTCTTCTACAGCCTCTTCAGGCAGACCTAGCCCGAGTGCCATGGGAGGTGGGCACCACGCCTCTCTCTGGGGAAAGAGTGTTGACACAACTCGCTCCAGAAGTTGCGGTTCTAGAGTTGAAGTGAGTGGGGGGGCCCATGGCCGAAGTTTACCCGTCACCGACTTATACGGACGTCCCCAGGGATCCCGGTCAAGAGACTCAAGCCACTCTTGCCACGCCAACTCCTTTGCCTCCTTAATGGCCACCTGTAAAGCTTTACAGGCGGCACTGTAGTTAGCGTAACGCACACTTTCCTCTTCCTCATCTCGCATTCTCCAGCGACGGCAGCGAGTATATAAGCGCCTTGCAGCTATGCAGTTCTTCCGTAGCTGCCGTAGCTCTGCCCTCCACCAATACATACGACGCGGTGGCGACGTCGCCTTAACCCGTGGCATGGAGGCATCGCAGATTCGCGCAAGTGATTCCCCCAGCTTCTCCGCTGCGGAGTCTACATTATCCATAAACGGGCTTGCCACCCAGGCCTCTACAACAGCCGCTTCTGCTGCAAGCTCCCTATCAAACCCTCGCAGTGACCACCGCGGACCAGCACTAGCAGGTAGGGACGGAGCCTGCCCTGCGGACGCAGAGACGCTGAATCGAATATATCGATGATCTGACAGTGTCTCTACGTCCGTTTCTACTCTCCAGTCTAAAACACGGCGCGCCACAGTGGGAGAAGCAAACGTTATGTCTACTATAGACCCACCGTGTTGTCGCACGCACGTGTTTTCTGTGCCCCTATTGAGAATGAGCAGACCCAAGGACGCTGCCCATTCCTCCAACAACTCTCCTCGTGCGTCAGTTGATGGGGATCCCCACGCCGTTGACTTTGCGTTGAAGTCCCCAGCAACCAACACAGGACTGGGGTGGGCTGCTCCCACCAGAACCCCGATCTCGGCAAGAACTCGCTCAAACTCGACCAAGTTGCGGTTAGGGGAGCAGTACACCCCGATCACTGCCACGCCACAGCCGCCACCTACTACGGCTAGCACGCAACCCTGACCCCTCGCTACTCTTTCGAAGGGCAGGGAACCAGCAGATGGCTGCGTGAAAATAGCTACCGAGTCCTCTCGGTCTCCCACCCAGTTATCTCGGGAAGGGACCAAATAGGGTTCAGCAACTACCGCAATTTGTGTTGACCACTCCGCCAGACTCTGGAGCAAAAGATCCTGAGACCTGGCGGAGTGGTTAATGTTCGCCTGCAGAAATCGGATGGCCATCCTAATTGGAATCCATCCGATTCTCCTCTCGCGCTTCTGGGCGCGCAGATGACGGCGAGGGGGCTGAAGAGCCTACGCGAGTCGTCTGTTTTCCTCCTCTTTTACTTTTGGTTGCGGCCGAGCCTTTGCAGGCCTTGGTCCCAACACGGTGATCGGCCTTCTTTCCAGCTGCTTCACACGCCGGACAATGCGGATCAGCATCGCACTGCACTGCCTTGTGGCCAGACTTGCCACAGCGGAAGCAAAGTGCACTGCGGTCCTGGTCACACGGACATTTCGCTCCAACGTGCCCAACCTCCAGGCATCGATAGCACTGCAGAGGCCTGGGCTCTAGTAATTTGACGGATACTGAGACCCAGCCTACTAGAAATCTTCCAGCTGCTACTTTTTTCGCTGCAGCGACGGGGCAGCGCAACCAGACCGTTCCTTGGCGACCTTCGGAACGTACAATGTTACCAACCTTCACCGATTCTATAGCACAGCCGCCCACTTTGGCAACAGCTGCCGCCACGTCCTTTATGCTTGCAGAGTCATCAAGACCCGACAAGCGCATTTCCACGCACTTTTCAGGCCTAGAGACCCGGACTAAAGCTCCACTGAGGGACTCTCTAAGCTTGCTAGCTAGCGAGTCAGCCTTCTCTGCACTTGTAGCTCCAGGTACCTCCAACACTCGGCCACCTGTGGCGGCAGTTCGGAACTTCAGACCCTCTATACCAAGTGCCTGTAGGTCGATGCGCTCCCTAGCATCAGTAAGCACTTGGTGATAGGTAATGCCCTTCTCCACGGCTTCCGGCTGTAGCGTCAGCACGACTGCTGTCGAACGAGGGGCTTTAAGGCCCTTTCTCCTGTTTTTCTTAGCCTTTTGGCTCTTAGCCTTCTGGCTCTGCGCAGGCCGTGTTATTGGCTCCGTAGTGGCCTTGGCTGCCGCCGCCTTGGTGGCTTTGGCGGCTTTGGCCGCTTTGGAACCTTTTCGGGTCACCACATTCCACCCTTCGTCCATAGGCTTGGGGGTGGGACTCGGCGGACGCGGCTCGGTGGCCTCCGCTACCTTCTTTTTTCCTCCCTTTGGAGGCTTAGTCACTCCACTGGTGCTGGCCATAGCTTCCCGAGGAGGGGAAGGAGCCCGAGCGGGGGCCTTCACAGTTGCAGTAGCCGCGTTCTTCTTCTTGTCTGCGGCCAGAGGTGGCCGCAGGCGCTTTTCAGGAAGGAGACGGTCTTCCAAGCCTTCGAAGCGCGCGTCTACCATCGTTCCACATTGGACCATAACAGCGCGCACTATTTCCTCAATAGGAGCAGGAGTTGCCACAGGGGTGGAGGTTGGCTGCTGCGTGAGCAGACGCATCTGAGCCATCTCTTTACGAACCTCCTCAAGCTCGCGTGCAAGCTTGGCATTGGCTGCCTCTAGCCGAGCGACCTCCTCCGTCATTGTACGCGAGCGCATTTCGCCAAACGAAACCTTAATCGTTTCGGCCGCCTCCTTTAGAGCTCGCACGTACGTCCCTTTTAAGTGACTGGACGTCGTGGCAACCTTCATAATGGTATCAAGAGAGTCAGACACCAGCTTAGCCAAATCGGTTGACTCCGGACACTCACTGTCGCTAATAGCCATCACGTCCGAGGACTTACGGAACATTGCGGCTCTCGCTTCTCGCTTCCGTTTAACTTCTTCTGCCATTTCGAATTCTGCATTTAATCGCAGCTCTTCAGCCTTTGCGGCATTCAATTCAGCCTTGGCCTTTGCCAAGCCGACAAACTTCCCCGTAGTCGGAGGCCGTCCACGTCCCCTCCTAACCGTTGAAGCCTTGGACGGCCTCTCATCATCGCCATTATCGGAGTCATCGCCTATACGGCGTTTTTTCCAGAAACGGCTCTCTTCAGTCGAAACCAATGTAGCTACCGACTGGAAACTTCCATCAGAATCCGTGTCCGAAAGATTCACTGCTCTCGCCGAGACGATAGCCAAATCCTCATCACTCTTCTCCGAGACATCGCTGCGGGTCAAAACCACGCGCGCCTCTTTCGCCATGCTCATACTAAGCGCCAAAGCGCCCTCACTCCCATTCTCCGCACGACCCCACTGGTCCTTTCCGTCATTGTTTTTTAAAGTTTTAAATGATTCCATGCTAAATCCCACGAGTATTGGGGAAAGTGGTCGCCCCGGGTAGAGCCCCTTACACCGGGGAAGGTATATACTGCGGAGGTCCCAGGTATCCGCAGGGTTTTACGTGTTTTCTCACGGGTTTTGTATCGAGATTTTCCTTTCTCAGGCCGGCCAATTAAGGCAAGCCCTCGTCGGGCCCACACGACAACGACGTACCCTCTTAACGCCCGGAAGAGGGTCTTTGAAGTCGAAGTGTGGACCCGGTTGGAGAGTGGCGTAACTCCCCGGCGACCCTGAGCGACACGGTAAAACCGTACCTCCCAGTCCGCCAAAACCTCCACACGGACACATAGCCCGTAAGCCCATGCCGGGCTCCACCAAATGCGCTGCACTAAACCCTCCCCTCAAACCTTTCCGTATGGGTATTCCTGCGGTATAGCCTTGAGGATCATTGGGATGTGCGCGCCCACCGCCGCCTACTCCGCGGCCTGTGTCGGGTTATTGGCCACCGCTAACAAGATCCCACGAGTGAGAAGTTATTAGCGGTGTTTACCAGGGTGCACCAATCCGCGACTGCTACCGTTCCCCCAGGACGAATCCCAGGGGACAAGTAACAGCGCAGACCTCTTGGAGGTTACCCGACCTAGCACCCCAACCTAACCTAACCTAACCTAACCTAACCTAACCTAACCTAACCTAACCTAACCTAACCTAACCTAACCTAACCTTTTTTTTTTTTTTTTTTTTTTTTTTTTTTTTTTTTTTTTTTTTTTTTTTTTTTTTTTTTTTTTTTTTTTTTTTTTTTTTTTTGCGCTGGGAAAATGCAAATGACGCATCCCCCCTCCACTGGAGAGTGACAAGGGGGGTATGTGGGACTCCCCGGCCTCCCCAAGGCCGGTATACCCACTAAAAACCCAGCGGCGCTCCTGCGTCGTCTTAGTGGGGGGGACTGGGAAACCGGCAGAGCCTTTACATCCAGTCCCTCCCCGACGAAGCCCGCCATTACAGCGGGGCCCGCACGCCCCACCCCTGCAGGGTGGGGCCTGGGAACGGCAAGCGACTCGGCCGTTCCCGTCCGCCCGCAAAGGTGGCGAATGTGTGCAATGCGGGGCCGGGGCTCCATGTCGGCCCCGCCATTCGCCACCATGCGTCAGAGCGGCGCGGGACAGTTCCGCGTCGTCCCGCGCCCTCTTCCCCGCTCGGGGGCCCAAGGCCCCCCCACGAAGCGGCGCAGGAGTGTTCCGCGTCCTCCCGCGCGCGCTTCGCCGCCTTCTATGGGACCGCTCGTCCCCCACGAAGCGGCGCAGGAGAGTTCCGCGTCCCTCCGCGCGCGCTTCGCCGCCCCCTTCTGGGACCAGGTCCCAGAAGGTCGTCCGGGCCACCAAACAAGGGGGCCCGGACCCACCTGGGTAGACCGAAGTCTACCCTGCCTCATCACACTGTGCCCTCTGCTACTCAGAGGGACACGCGGAGAGGCCCACCGTGTCGAGTTATTGGCCACCGCTAACAAGATCCCACGAGTGAGAAGTTATTAGCGGTGTTTACCAGGGTGCACCAATCCGCGACTGCTACCGTTCCCCCAGGACGAATCCCAGGGGACAAGTAACAGCGCAGACCTCTTGGAGGTTACCCGACCTAGCACCCCAACCTAACCTTTTTTTTTTTTTTTTTTTTTTTTTTTTTTTTTTTTTTTTTTTTTTTTTTTGCGCTGGGAAAATGCAAATGACGCATCCCCCCTCCACTGGAGAGTGACAAGGGGGGTATGTGGGACTCCCCGGCCTCCCCAAGGCCGGTATACCCACTAAAAACCCAGCGGCGCTCCTGCGTCGTCTTAGTGGGGGGGACTGGGAAACCGGCAGAGCCTTTACATCCAGTCCCTCCCCGACGAAGCCCGCCATTACAGCGGGGCCCGCACGCCCCTCCCCTGCAGGGTGGGGCCTGGGAACGGCAAGCGACTCGGCCGTTCCCGTCCGCCCGCAAAGGTGGCGAATGTGTGCAATGCGGGGCCGGGGCTCCATGTCGGCCCCGCCATTCGCCACCATGCGTCAGAGCGGCGCGGGACAGTTCCGCGTCGTCCCGCGCCCTCTTCCCCGCTCGGGGGCCCAAGGCCCCCCCACGAAGCGGCGCAGGAGTGTTCCGCGTCCTCCCGCGCGCGCTTCGCCGCCTTCTATGGGACCGCTCGTCCCCCACGAAGCGGCGCAGGAGAGTTCCGCGTCCCCCCGCGCGCGCTTCGCCGCCCCCTTCTGGGACCAGGTCCCAGAAGGTCGTCCGGGCCACCAAACAAGGGGGCCCGGACCCACCTGGGTAGACCGAAGTCTACCCTGCCTCATCACACTGTGCCCTCTGCTACTCAGAGGGACACGCGGAGAGGCCCACCGTGTCGAGTTATTGGCCACCGCTAACAAGATCCCACGAGTGAGAAGTTATTAGCGGTGTTTACCAGGGTGCACCAATCCGCGACTGCTACCGTTCCCCCAGGACGAATCCCAGGGGACAAGTAACAGCGCAGACCTCTTGGAGGTTACCCGACCTAGCACCCCAACCTAACCTAACCTAACCTAACCTAACCTAACCTAACCTAACCTAACCTAACCTAACCTAACCTAACCTAACCTAACCTAACCTAACCTAACCTAACCTAACCTAACCTAACCTAACCTAACCATTCGCGCTCCAACCGCCCTCGGAAGCGCCACGAAATAAGCCCTCTCTCCATTCGAAAAATCCTAAAAATAGTAAAAAGTGATCAAATTTTGACGTGTGATACATCAAACGAAGCGTAACGTGACGGCGCACACGACGGTGAAAACCGCGTCATCCTTAGTGCTGTGTGTAAAAAGTTATCTGTGAAAAACCAGTTTTTTCACACAAAAAGTGAAATTTCACGAGTTTTGCAGCGAGGACCTATACTTTTTTATATACCCTGGAGAAGGCCTTCTGAAGCTCTACAGGTTAGCTGTTTTCGGTGACTTCTACCGTGCATGGGCACGGAGATAAAGGCAAAAAAACAACTTCCACGTGGCCACGTGGTCATCGATCCAGAGCCGCGTGGCGCCATTTGAAGCTGCCATCGGCAGCACGACGTCGAGAGGACCCTGGAGGCACTTTCAGATCTTCAAAAAGTTAAGTGGACACCCCTTTACAAGGATAAAAACTTTTTGTGCAGTTGGACTTTACCTTTAGAAATTTATTTTTAAAAATCTACAGCGGGAAGCCCCCTTTTTTATTTGCTTATTTTGTAGATCTCTAGCAGTAGTTTATTTGGTAAAAAATTTAGGTAGGGTTAGTACTTAAAAATTTTTAGTTATTTAATTTATTGATTGTAGGTCAACTGTAAATATAGAAAAACCCTTGTTTCTCGGAAACGGCTGAAAATATCACATTTTTAGCGACAGCTTTGGTATCTAACCATAGGTTAGATACCTTAGAAACTTGCAAATTGCCATCCTAACATATTCCCATCAAAAAATTAACATCATCATTTTTCGTATTTCAAAATTTTTCTAAGTCCGGTGATTTCGGAAAAACGCTTGTTTCTCCGGAACGGCTGGGAATTTCGCTTTTTTAACAACAGCTTAGGTATCTAACCAAAGGTTAGATATCTAAAAACTTCAGAAATTGTTAGATTAATATATTCCCGTAAAAAACATCATCATCATTTTTTGTATTTTTTGTATTTTGTGAATTTTCTAAGTCCAGTAACTGCACTATAGAAACTCATAGTTGGACGCGGATTTTGATTTAGTTTTAAGATTACTGTATTTTGACTTAGTTATAGAGATTTTTAAGATAGGCAGCCATTTTGTTTCGCCATCTTAGAAAACTGCAAAGCTCCGTATCTCTCAGACCAAAGCTCCTATCGATACGGGTTTTTTTGCGTATAGCTCGATTTTGCTGGGCCTGTTGGCTCACACTTGAGGACAGACTCTAGGTAGAGTCAAAATCTTCCTTGACAAGAAATCTGTTTTTCCGGGTCTATGACCGATAACACATACAGGCCGTTCCCCAACGCGAAATAAACACCTAAGTAGAGTCAGGTTCTCTACATAGAGTACCTACCTAAAAGTTAGGATAAAATTTTTTTTTTGTACTTACCCGTGCATCCATCCATTGAAATCGCGCGCGCCTTGTCTTGAAGCCGGAACCGGATCTGAAACAGAAAACAAACATTAAAATAGGAGACATTATATACACAAATATATACATTTTATACAACTTTTACAAATTTACGTGTTAGTTATTAGTTTATATTGTACATTGACGTGCCTCTGGCGTAACCAAACAAAATGTTTGGAATTCGTACGCCCGCAAAGAAGACGAAAGTTAGTGATCAGGAAGCTGACCCTCAAGGATCTCCGGTCCAGGTTGGAAAAGCAGGACCTTCACAAAAGGAATCACAGTTGAACGTGACCCAAAGCCTCAGCGTAAGGCGTAGTATTGGAGAGTGGGAGACAGGAAAGTCGGAGCAACCACCACCCAAGACTCCATCTCCATCAAAAAAGACCACCGCAGCAGCCCCCGCGAAACCAAAGCCGAAAGCGATGATACCGCAAGAGGCAAAACCGACGACACGCAGAGTGTCAGTAGAAGCTGCGGGTAGTCCCCCAAAACCAGAAAAGCCAAAGTACTTAAATCGGATATCAGAAGCGAAAGCTTGCCTCATAAAGGCTAAACAGCACCTGAGCAACTCAAAAAACCTCCGGACCGACATCAAAACCGAGGTCACTCAAGCCGTGGAACGGCTTTATGAGTTAGTGAAGGAGGCTGAAGCAGGAAGTGTCCGCGAAAAGCCGCCAAGTAAAGAACAAGAAAAAGAGAGGGAGCTGAAAAGGACTCAAGAAAAGGGAAACGAAGAGGATGATCTCAGAAGGACCATAGAAAATCATAGTAAGTTGTTGAAAGAAAGCAACGAAAGGATGGACAATCTGAAAGAAGCTATGGAGAAACAGAGAGAGATCCTGGAGAAAGCCACCTATGCCAGTGTAGCAGCGGTTGGCCAGCCAAGAAAGCAGCCCTGTGAGCAAGCCGTGCTCCACTCAGTGGTGGTGACTTCAAAGGACGAAAAGGACACAGGAGATCAGGTCCTAAACAGGATAAGGGAAGCGGTCAATGCTAAGGAAGGATGGGTAACAGTGGACAGAGTCAGGAAAGCGAAGGACAGGAAAGTGATCGTAGGCTGCAGGACCGAAGAGGAAAAGCAGAAAATCAAGGAGAGACTGGAAAAGACGGAAACTCACCTCAATGTCGAGGAGATCAAAAACAAGGACCCCCTCCTGATCCTCAGAGATGTGCTTCAGTTTAACAGTGATGAGGACGTTTTGAGCGCCCTCAGGAAACAGAATGAAAGCATATTCAAAAACCTCAACAAAGAGGACAACAGACTTGAAGTTAGGTACAGGAAGAATGCCAGGAACCAGCACACATGCCACATAGTCCTGAGAGTATCGCCCAAGATCTGGAATCGCATGATGGATGCCGAAGAAGTTCGCATCGATCTGCAAAAAATCAGAGTGGCAGATCAGTCCCCGCTGGTCCAGTGTTCACTGTGCCTTGGATATGGGCACGGTAGGCGATTCTGCAAAGCCACGATCGAAAAATGCAGCCACTGTGGGGGGCCTCATATGAAGTCGGAGTGTGCTGACTGGCTGGCGGGAGTGGCTCCCACGTGCTGTAATTGCAGGCATGCAAAGCTGGACAGAGCTGAGCACAATGCGTTTTCGCAGGAATGTCCAGTGCGCAGAAAGTGGGATGCGCTCGCCCGAGCCACCATAGCGTACTGCTAAGGGCGTCCATAGCAATACAATCGCAACCACCCAAAGCGTCCCATCCAACCAGAAGCTCTACGCGGTAGTCCAGGCCAATCTCCAGCGAAAAGACCTAGCCACAAACGAGCTGATGATTGAATCTAGTAAGGAAAAGTTTGCCTTTGCGCTGCTGCAGGAGCCATATGTGGGTGGGGCCAGGAGAATGAAAGACTACAGAGGATCGCGAGTTTTCCAGAGCACTAGTCAAGGAGAAGGAACAGTGAAAGCAGCAGTGGTGGTGTTTGATCCCGATTTAGATGTAACGCAGTTCCCAGAACTGACTACCAACAATATTGTGGTGGTAAAGATCCGAACTAGTGCATGGGAAATTTCAGTGGTTTCATTTTACTTCGAGCCAGACCAACCCATAGAGCCATACCTGCAGCAGCTCAAGAAAATAGAGGGTAAACTTGGACCCAGGAAAATCATCATGGGTGGCGACTCTAACGCAAAGAGTGTTTGGTGGGGTAGCCCAAAGACAGACCACAAGGGTGAAGACATGTCGGGAGCCATTGAAGACATGAGCTTGCAGGTGCTCAACAACGGAGATATGCCCACCTTCGACACGATAAGGGGAGGAAAGACGTACTCCAGCTACGTTGACATAACGACCTGCTCCGTGGACATGTTAGATCTGGTAGAGGATTGGAAGGTCAGAGATGACATCGTGAGCTCGGACCACAACGGCATTACTTTCAAAATTAGACTTCATAAAGCAAAAGGTACGAACATTAGTAGAACTACTAGAATTTACAACACAAAAAAGGCGAACTGGAACCAGTTTCATGAGAAACTGGCCCAGTTCAGATTAGAAAATAATATTAATACCACAGAAATAGAAAAAATTGAAAACGAGATAGAATTAGATAAGTTAGTCGATAAATTCACAAACACAATAATAGAAGCATGCAATAACACTATACCAAAAAAGAAAGCAAATGAAGTACTTACCATGCCGTGGTGGTCCGAAGAACTCGCCGGATTGAAGAAGACAGCCAACACCATGAAGCGGAGGATCCGATGTGCAGCGCCAGCCCGAAGAGCAACAGTCGTTGATGAGTACCTGCAAGCAAAAGAAAGATATGAAAGTGAAACACAAAAGGCTAAAATAAAAAGTTGGAAAAGTTTTTGTGAAAAGCAAGACAGGGAAGGCATGTGGGAGGGTATATATAGGGTAATTGGAAGGACAAGTAAGAGGAAAGAAGATCTGCCTCTCATTGAGGATGGGATAGTCCTAAGCCCACGTAAATCCGCAGAAATGCTAGCCAAAAAGTTCTATCCAGAGGACAATGAGAAAGAAGACAACGAAGACCACCAGCGAATAAGAAAAACAGCTGATCAAGTAAATCGCAAGGATCATGCTATAAGCCATGACCCTCCATTTACCCATGAGGAGCTGAAGCTTGTGGTGAATGGCTTTAATCCCAAGAAGGCCCCAGGCTCGGATGGACTGACGGCGGATATATGCCAACAAGCAATAGTGCGGGATCCAGGATTGTACCTAACACTGGCAAACAAATGTTTAGAGCAAGCTTACTTTCCGAAGATCTGGAAGGAAGCGACCGTGATAGTGCTCCGCAAACCAGGGAAGGAAAACTACACAGATGCAAAGTCCTACAGACCTATAGGGTTGTTGCCAGTGTTGGGTAAAATCATGGAAAAAATGATAGTGAACAGAATCAGATGGCACATCACCCCGAAATTGAGCACCCGGCAATATGGTTTCATGCCTCAAAGAAGCACAGAGGACTCCCTCTATGTCCTCATACAATACATACGAAGTAAGCTTAAGCAGAAAAAACTCGTAACGCTCATCTCATTGGACATAGAGGGAGCCTTCGACAGTGCATGGTGGCCGGTCATAAGAAACCGATTGGCTGAAGAAGATTGTCCCATTAATATTAGAAAACTTGTGGATAGTTACCTTAGCGACAGGAAGGTCAACGTTAGGTACGCGGGACAAGAGGTCAGTAGAAAAACCACAAAGGGCTGCGTCCAGGGCTCCATTGGAGGACCAATCCTCTGGAACCTTATTCTGGACCCACTGTTGCAGGCGCTGGAAAAAAGAGGAGACTACTGTCAGGCTTTTGCTGACGATGTCGTTTTAGTCTTCGACGGAGAAACAGCACTTGAGGTCGAGAGACAGGCAAATGCCGCTCTCGCACATGTCCAGAAGTGGGGTGTCGAAAATAAGCTTAGGTTTGCACCGCAAAAGACAAACGCTATGGTGATCACCAATAAGCTTAAGCACGACACACCACGCCTGAGCATGGGCGGGATCGACATAGGCATGTCTAACGAAATAAAAATTTTGGGGCTCGTGATAGATAGCAAACTCACATTCAATAGCCATGCTGCAAACGTCTGCAAAAAAGCATTGAATGTGTACAAGCAGCTATCGCGAGCCGCAAAAATTGGTTGGGGACTTCACCCGGAAGTCATCCGAAGCATCTACACGGCAGTAGTAGAGCCTATAGTGATGTACGCAGCTAGTGTGTGGGCACCAGCAACTGAAAAATGGTGCATCCAGAAACAATTAAATGCAGTGCAACGAGGCTTTGCTCAAAAACTGTGCAGGTCCTACCGAACCGTCTCTCTTAGCTCGGCACTGGTGCTGGCCGGAATTCTGCCACTCGACCTCAGGATACAGGAGGCAGCCGCCCTGTACGAGGCAAGGAGAGGAGTCCCCCGGCCGGCACTAGGAGACATGGAAACGGAAAAGGTAGTCCCGTTCACGGAATCACCTCACCCGGCGGAGCATATGTGCCTGGAATTCGTGAGTCTGGTAGACCAACAGCAAGTGGACATTCACAGCGGTCACGCAGTCCGAATGTTCACGGATGGCAGTAAAATTGAGGGCAAGGTCGGAGCCGCATTATCCATATGGAATAATTCGGCCGAGACCAAAGCCCATAAATTGAAACTGTCGTCCCACTGCACCGTCTACCAAGCTGAATTGCTGGCCATATGCAAGGCCACGAGGGAGATACTAAAGAGCACCGAAACTAGCTTCGGAATCTATAGCGACTCGAGGTCGTCGCTCGAAACCGCCACCAACCACGGTTCAGTACATCCTCTCGCCGTTGAAATAAGGCGCAACCTGTACAAAGCAAGACGAGACCAACATAAAACTGTGGCTTTATATTGGGTCAAAGCTCACGCAGGTCTACAAGAGAATGAACGAGCGGATACACTAGCAAAGGACGCGGCTCTTGGCCTTAAAACAAAGCCTAATTATGATTTGTGTCCCATCTCTTTCATAAAACGGCAGATCCGGTTAGAAACCCTCGGAAAGTTCAATGAAAGGTATAAAAACGGTAGTACAGCAGCAACAACAAAAATGTTTTTCCCAGACGCCATATCAGCATATAAAACGGTTAGGCAGGTAGAACCCACTGGAGTGCTTACACAAGTCTTGACAGGGCATGGCGGGTTTTCCGAATACCTAGCACGGTTTAGGTGTAAGGAAAACCCGTCGTGCATATGTGACCCCGGCAAAAACGAGACTGTCGCACACATTTTGTTTGAATGCCCCGTATACGGAAGAGAGAGATACGAAGCCGAGCAAAACCTCGGCTCAGTTCTAAAAACCGAAAATGCTAGCGAACTGATTTTAAACAAAGATAGCAGAAACAAGTTTATAACATATTGTACGATGATAGCAAATAAGGTTATAGCAAGAAATAAATAAGGTAATTCAAGTATGTTGAAAATATATATTGAATATATATTAAAACATCAGCATAAAAATTATAAAAGTAAAAAATAGTATGTAAAAACTTAACTGTAAGAAACAAAACTAGATATAAGAAAGCAATGTAATTAGAATATGACTAGAATATTGTAAAAATAAAATGACTCTTACCCCATCCCAAAGTAGCAAATAAGAAATGTTAGAAATTGTTAGCAAAACTTAATTGAAGTATTGTTTAGTTAAAGCCTACATAAAGAATATTAGTAAACATAGCCTATTAGTAAGAAAAGACTCTGACACTTACTCGTCAGAGGTAAAAAAAAAAAAAAAAAAAAAAAAAAAAAAAAAAAAAAAAAAAAAAAAACCTAACCTAACCTTTTTTTTTTTTTTTTTTTTTTTAAGGGGGGAAAATGCCCTCGCATTTCCCTTCCGCCACGGGGGTGACGGAAGGGGGTATGTGGGACTCGAACCCACTAAAAACCCCCCCGTGTGCCGTCCTCCGCTGAGGCAGGGCGAGACAGGGTCTAGTTATAATTCACTGTCTCGTCCTAGCGGTAGGCCCTGATTTGCCTTGACCGGGCCACTTCATCTATGAAAAAGTCCCCCGACCTTTCATCATGACTCCACTACAAAGGGGAGAGCAGGCGGGCGAACCGCCTCCTTCTTTCCCCTGTTCTTCTACGTCGGAGCACATCAGCTTGGGCATCGTCCTCCCTGATTCGCTCCGCAGCCTCTTTCCGGGACATTACATCTTCACAGAAAGAGACGACCGCCTGCCATGACCTCTCATCATCGAGCATGGCATTTACCACCCTCAGTAGAGAGAGGTCTTGGCCTATTACGCTTGTGAGATTGTGTCGCTGCGGGCTCCAAGCGGGACATATCTCCAGCGTATGGAGCGCCGTGTCCTCCGACGCCCCACATTCATGGCAGGCTGGGGTTGCCTCACGTCTAGCGATTTGGTGCAGATACTTTCCGAAACATCCGTGTCCAGAAAGCACCTGCACCAATCGGAATGTCAGTGACCCAAACGGTCGACTGACCCACTCCTTGAGGACCGGGCGGATGGCGTCCACTGTCCACTGCCCAGGGACCGGAGGAGCTAAGTCCTCCGTCCATCGCTGCATCAGAGCAGCCCGAGCCTGTAGCCGTAGGCTGGCTACCTCATCCCACGCTGGAGGGTCTCCTTCGGATCTCCTCGCCGCTACGAAATGGTAGACTTCAGCGAGGATCTCCGCTTGGAGCTCCCAAGGGGGATCACCGGCCAAAACACATCCTGCTGTCCAGGACACCGTTCGGTAACCTCGTATTGCCCTCGTCGTAATGACCCTCTGCGGACGTCGTAGCAGGGTCTTATTACCACGATTTAGGGCATCCACCCAGACCGGGGCGCCGTAGAGAGCCATGCTACGGATTACTCCGGAGTATAGTCGGCGACAGTTGGAACTCGGGCCACCGATATTAGGCAGCAACCTCCCCAAAGCGGCCGCGGCTCCCACTACTCTTGGGGTTAACTTTTCAAAGTGGGCCCCAAAAGCCCATCTCCCATCTAGGATGAGACCCAGGTATTTCATCTGGGTTCCGACCGGGATCACAACCCCGTCCAGCACCAGCCGCGTTCCTGGAGGTGGTCCTCCTCGAGGACCATGGAACAACAGAGCCTCGGTTTTGGAGATGGCCACTTCCAGTCCCAGGGCGCGTATTCTGTCCACAACGAGGGTTGCACCCACCGTTGCTGACCGTACCGCCTCCCCGAGATTTCCTCCTCTGGCTACGACAAGAGTATCGTCTGCGTAGCACGCAACACGAACACTTGTAGGAAGCGTGCAACGGAGCACCCAGTCATAGCCTATGTTCCACAGGAGTGGTCCTAAGACCGAACCCTGTGGAACCCCACAGGAGACACGGCGGTGTCTCAGACCGTCACGTCCCTCGACAAGGACCTCGCGGTCCTGGAGGTAGTCAGCCAACAGCCTCCGCAGATACAATGGGACTCCATGGTAACGGAGTGCTTCTCGTATCGTTCCGTGTGGGAGGCTGTTGAAGGCGTTAGCGATATCGAGCGAGACTGCTAACGCCTTTTGGCCTTCACCAACCGCATCCTGAGTCCACCTTTTAAGCCACAGCAGGGCGTCTATTGTAGACCTAGTAGCCCTGAACCCATATTGAGCATCAGAGAGCCCAGGTCCAGGCCCCTCCAAATGCCAGATGACAGATGTCCCTCTAAATACTCTCTCCAGTATGTTTGGGTTCCGTACTCCGGCCAAGGGAGCAAAAGGCGCATGCGAAGATGGCCAAAAACCAACTACATCAGGGTTTACGCCAGTGGCCGCCGGCTCGCCTGGCAAAACATCTTCAGTGCGACGAAGCATTGGTGACTGGGAATCGGGAAAGCCAGATCCTAGCTTCAACCTCCGTACCCCCCCGAAGAAAGTGGCATCAGTGGAGCCACCGAAGCCAAAGAGGACTCTCCCACAAGGGAACAAAGCGGTGGCGGGCGCGCTGATGGAGACAGCAGGAAGTCCTCCAGTGCATCTGAAAGCGAAGTACGCCGACCGGTTGGCAGAGGCCAGAGCCTGTGTTACCAAGGCTAAAGTGAATCTATCGAATTCTAGAAACATCAAAACAGAGATTAAGATAGAGGTAACACAGGCTGTAGATAGGCTTTACCAACTGGTCAAGGAAGCAGAAAGTGTAAAAGGGCAGGCAAAGAAGAAACCGGAAAAAGAAAAAGAACCTGAAAAGGAAAAAGAACCTGAAAAGGAAAAAGAGCCGGAGAAGGAAAACGAAAAGAGAAAAGAAGACAACGAATTGATAAAAAAGCTAGAAGAGCACTCAAAACAGCTACAAGAAAACAGTGCCAAGATGGAAATGCTGAAAGAAACGTTAGAAAAACATCAGGAAAGGGCAGAAAGACAAACTTACGCGAATGTGGCAGCGGCAAGCACCAGAAGACAGCTCCCACAACACACCGCACTACACTCCGTGGTTATCACAGCGAAGGACGAGGAAGAGACCGGAGAAGACATCCTGAAAAGAATAAGAGAAGTGGTTAATGCTAAAGACGGAGAAGTAGAGGTAGAAAAAATTCGCAAAGCCAAAGACAGGAAGGTTATAGTGGGATGTAGGACGGAGGAAGAAAGACAAAAAGTTAAGGACAGGCTCAAAAGGGCGGAGGAACACTTAAATGTCCAGGAGGTCAAAAATAAGGACCCACTTGTCATCTTGAAAAACGTTTTCGCATTCAACACAAATGAGGACATCCTCAGCGCCTTCTGGAAACAGAATACAAAGATATTAAAAGACCTAGATGAGAAAGAAAACAAAGTAGAAATAACCTACAAGAAACGTACTAGGAACCCCCAAACCAACCATATCATCATGAGGGTGCCCCCAAGAGTCTGGCAGCGCTTGGTCCATGCAGAGACAATTAAGATAGATATCCAGCGAGTGAGGGTGGCAGACCAATCACCGCTCATTCAATGTTCGTTGTGTCTCGGATACGGGCATGGAAGACGGCTTTGCAAGGAGACGGTTGAAAGGTGTAGCCACTGTGGGGGGCCCCACATGAGGGCACAATGCGCTGATTGGCTTGCAGGCGAACCTGCAACGTGCTGTAACTGCACGCACGCCAAATGTGATAAGGTGGATCACAACGCATTCAGTAACGAGTGCCCCATCAGAAAAAAGTGGGACAGCTTAGCGCGGGCCACGGTAGCCTACCACTGCTAAAGTGGTCACGGGCACTAAAACCTCTTCAGTCAGTGCAGGGGCCTACTCCATAGTTCAAGCAAACCTGCAAAGGAAACAACTCGCAACGCAGGAGTTAATGCTAGAAGCTAGCGAGAAACGGTGGGCCCTTGCACTGCTCCAGGAGCCGTACGTTGGGGGGATAGGTAGAATGAGAAACTACAGAGGGGCCAGAGTTTTCCAGTGCACCGGGCAAGGGGACGAACCAGTAAAAGCCGCAATCGCTGTTTTTGATGACGAGCTGGACGTCATCCAATGCCCGGACTTCACCACAAACAATATCTCAGTTGTGAAGATAAAAACAAGTGCCTGGGAAATCGTAGCAGTCTCATTCTACTTTGAACCCGACAAAGACGTGCAGCCATATTTGGAGCAACTCAGACTGATAGAGGAAAAAATCGGCTCAAGAAAAATTATTATGGGCGGCGATGCGAACGCCAAAAACACATGGTGGGGAAGCAGGAAAGTCGACCAGAAAGGCTTAGACTTGGCAGGTACCTTGGAAGAGATGAACCTGCAGGTACTTAATGAGGGCGACACCCCAACATTTGACACAATCCGGGGTGGGAAAGCTTACACCAGCTTTGTCGACATAACAGCCTGCACAACGGAGATTATCGACCTGATAGATGACTGGAGAGTAAACGAAGCAATAATAAGTTCGGACCACAACGCAATAACATTTAAAATTAGGTTACAAAAAGCAATAGGAATAGAGATAAAACGAACAACTAGAATTTACAACAGCAAAAAAGCAAATTGGAGTCACTTTCATGAGAAAATGACCCAATTTCTACAAGAAACAAACTTAAATAAAGACGAAATAGGGAAAATATTAGACAAAACACAGTTAGAACAAAAAATTGAACTCTACATAAATACAATAAAAAATGTTAGTGACCAAAGTATCCCAAAAAAGAAAATTAGTAATAAAATTAACTTACCATGGTGGTCCGAGAAACTTACCGTGCTAAGGAAAGAAGTCATCACGAAGAAGCGTCGTATCCGATGTGCAGCACCCGTCCGACAGAAGAAAGTCATCAGTGAGTACCTGAAAGAAAAAGAAAAATATGAGTTCGAAGTCAAATCAGCCCAAATTGAGAGTTGGAAGGAATTTTGTGGAAAACAGGAAAAGGAAGGTGTATGGGAAGGAATTTACAGAGTGATTGGAAGAACAAAAAAGAGGGAGGAAGACCTTCTCCTGGTTAAAGATGGCAAGACCATGTGCCCTGAGATGTCAGCCAAGTTAATGGCAGACACTTTTTACCCGGAGGACTCAGAAAGCCAGGAGAATGCCGACCACCGACGGACTAGACTAGCAGCAGACAAAGTAAACGACTGGGTCCATGATGAGAAACATGACCCACCGTTTACCATGGAAGAGCTGAGAGCCGCGGTGGAGAGCTTCAATCCGAAAAAAGCCCCAGGTGCGGATGGCCTCACAGCTGACATCTGCCGCCAGGCGATCACCCACGACCCAGACTCATACCTTGCCTTGGTCAACAAATGCCTAGCCCTCCACCACTTCCCAGTAATCTGGAAGGAGGCTACAGTAGTGGCCCTGCGAAAACCAGGCAAGGATGATTACTCGAGCCCCAAGTCATACAGGCCCATAGGCCTTTTACCAGTAATGGGCAAGATACTGGAGAAAATGATCGTCGGACGCCTGAAGTGGCACCTACTCCCCAAGATGAGCACCCGCCAGTACGGTTTCATGCCCCGAAGAAGCACCGAAGACTCCCTCTATGATCTGATACAGCACATTCGTCTCAAACTTGACCAGAAGAAACTCATCACCATTATTTCACTAGACATAGAGGGGGCCTTCGATAGCGCCTGGTGGCCCACCATTAGAACCAGACTGGCGGAAGAAGACTGTCCGGTTAACCTGAGGAGAATCTTGGACAGCTACCTGCAGGAGCGGAAAGTCAGGGTGAGGTACGCTGGACACGAGTATGTGAAAGGGACCAACAAAGGCTGCGTACAAGGCTCGATAGGCGGACCCATTTTATGGAATCTTCTCCTCGACCCTCTCCTTAAGGGGCTAGAGTGCCGCAACGACTACTGTCAGGCATTCGCCGACGATGTGGTACTCGTCTTCGATGGCGACATGTCACTGGAGGTACAGAGACGAGCCAATGCTGCCCTCGCCTATGTTCAGGAGTGGGGTGTCAAAAATAAGTTACGGTTTGCTCCACATAAAACCAAGGCCATGGTTATAACCAGAAAACTAAAATATGACACACCACTGCTGAGAATGGGCGAGGTCGACATCGAGATGTCTTCAGAAATTAAGATCCTAGGGCTGACCATAGACGACAAGTTAACCTTCAACACCCACACGGTTAATGTCTGTAGGAAAGCCCTAAATATCTATAAACAGCTATCCAGGGCTGCAAAAATCACATGGGGGCTCCACCCGGAAGTGATCCGGACCATCTATCTAGCTACGGTGGAGCCCGTGATTATGTATGCTGCCAGTGCTTGGGCGCCAGCGTCGCAAAAACTTGGAGTCCAAAAACAACTTAATGCTGTCCAAAGAGGTTTTGCCCAAAAACTGAGTAGAGCATACCGCACCGTCTCCTTAAACTCGGCCCTGGTGCTGTCCGGGATACTCCCACTTGACCTCCGAATACAGGAAGCAGCAGCACTGTATAAGGCCAAGCGAGGGGTATCCTGGCCGGCACTAGGGGACCGAGAGGTCGAGCAAATGGCGCCGTACGCTAGGACTCCCCATCCTGCTGACCATATGCGCTTGGAGTTCATAAGCTTGGTAGACCGTGAGGAAGTAGATAGGAACAACACCCAGGCAGTACGGATATTCACCGATGGAAGCAAAATTGAGGGTAAAGTCGGAGCTGCGCTCTCCATGTGGAACAGCGAGGCTGAGACCAAAACCCTCAAGTTAAAGCTGGCCCCGTACTGCACAGTCTACCAGGCCGAACTTTTGGCCATATGGAAAGCTACTGGAGAGATTCTACGCCGCTCAGAAACGTCATTCGGCATCTATAGTGACTCAAAATCAGCGTTGGAATCCATCACCAATCCAAGCTCCATACACCCACTTGCTGTAGAGATCCGGGAAAACCTAAGAACAGGTACACTCCAGGATAAAGAAATCTCTCTATTTTGGATAAAAGCACACGCCGGACTCGAGGGTAACGAGCGGGCCGACTATCTGGCCAAGGACGCTGCTCTAAGGACAAAAAGGAGAGCCGATTACGAGGATTGCCCTGTTTCATTTGTCAAGCGGCAAATTCGTGAGGAGTCGCTTGACAAATGGAACAGAAGATACACGTCAGGAGAGACCGCCGCTGTTACAAAACTGTTTTTTCCGGACGCAGTAAAAGCGTACAGGATTGTCAGAAAGTTTGAGCAATCGAATATAATGACGCAGGTTCTAACCGGGCACGGGGGGTTTTCTGAATATTTAGCTAGATTCAAATGTAAGGAAAACCCATCGTGCATCTGTGAACCCGGAGTTCCGGAAACCGTGCCGCACGTTTTGTTCGAGTGCCCTGCGACAAGCAAGAAAAGGTTTGAAGCTGAACAAAACCTCGACTGCAAAATAGACGCCCAAAATGCATGTAAAATCATGGAAAATAAGACAATAAGAGTAAAATTTATAGAATACTGTACAGAAATAATAAAACCAGTAATAAATAGAAATAAATAGATAGATAAGTTATGAGGTTAATATATTATGAGAATATGTTTAACTAGCATAAATGAAAATATAGAATAAGAAAAACAAGTAGATTATGTACAAAAGAATATAAATAAGAACCAAGAATGAGATTAAGAAAAATAGAACTTACACTATCTTTAAGCACCATTGCAAATAAACAATAAGATAAAAACATTAAAAAATCCATAAAAAACTTCTCTGCATACGATCAGAGGGACTAGAAAAAAAAAAAAAAAAAAAAAAAAAAAAAAAAAACCTAACCTAACCTAACCTAACCTAACCTAACCTAACCTAACCTAACCTAACCTAACCTAACCTAACCTAACCTAACCTAACCTAACCTAACCTAACCTAACCTAACCTAACCTAACCTAACCTAACCTAACCTAACCTAACCTTTTTTTTTTTTTTTTTTTTTTTTTTTTTTTTTTTTTTTTTTTTTTTTTTTTTTTTTTTTTTTTTTTTTTTTTTTTTTCGCTGGGAAAATGCAAATGACGCATCCCCCCTCCACTGGAGAGTGACAAGGGGGGTATGTGGGACTCCCCGGCCTCCCCAAGG
This sequence comes from Eulithis testata, assembly GCA_947507515.1. Lineage (NCBI taxonomy): Eukaryota > Metazoa > Arthropoda > Insecta > Lepidoptera > Geometridae > Eulithis > Eulithis testata. Next base: position 111,858 of record OX382194.1, read on the forward strand.
CCGGTATACCCACTAAAAACCCAGCGGCGCTCCTGCGTCGTCTTAGTGGGGGGGACTGGGAAACCGGCAGAGCCTTTACATCCAGTCCCTCCCCGACGAAGCCCGCCATTACAGCGGGGCCCGCACGCCCCTCCCCTGCAGGGTGGGGCCTGGGAACGGCAAGCGACTCGGCCGTTCCCGTCCGCCCGCAAAGGTGGCGAATGTGTGCAATGCGGGGCCGGGGCTCCATGTCGGCCCCGCCATTCGCCACCATGCGTCAGAGCGGCGCGGGACAGTTCCGCGTCGTCCCGCGCCCTCTTCCCCGCTCGGGGGCCCAAGGCCCCCCCACGAAGCGGCGCAGGAGTGTTCCGCGTCCTCCCGCGCGCGCTTCGCCGCCTTCTATGGGACCGCTCGTCCCCCACGAAGCGGCGCAGGAGAGTTCCGCGTCCCCCCGCGCGCGCTTCGCCGCCCCCTTCTGGGACCAGGTCCCAGAAGGTCGTCCGGGCCACCAAACAAGGGGGCCCGGACCCACCTGGGTAGACCGAAGTCTACCCTGCCTCATCACACTGTGCCCTCTGCTACTCAGAGGGACACGCGGAGAGGCCCACCGTGTCGAGTTATTGGCCACCGCTAACAAGATCCCACGAGTGAGAAGTTATTAGCGGTGTTTACCAGGGTGCACCAATCCGCGACTGCTACCGTTCCCCCAGGACGAATCCCAGGGGACAAGTAACAGCGCAGACCTCTTGGAGGTTACCCGACCTAGCACCCCAACCTAACCTAACCTAACCTAACCTAACCTAACCTAACCTAACCTAACCTAACCTAACCTAACCTAACCTAACCTAACCTTTTTTTTTTTTTTTTTTTTTTTTTTTTTTTTTTTTTTTTTTTTTTTTTTTTTTTTTTTTTTTTTTTTTTTTTTTTTTTTTTTTTTTTTTTTTTTTTTGCGCTGGGAAAATGCAAATGACGCATCCCCCCTCCACTGGAGAGTGACAAGGGGGGGTATGTGGGACTCCCCGGCCTCCCCAAGGCCGGTATACCCACTAAAAACCCAGCGGCGCTCCTGCGTCGTCTTAGTGGGGGGGACTGGGAAACCGGCAGAGCCTTTACATCCAGTCCCTCCCCGACGAAGCCCGCCATTACAGCGGGGCCCGCACGCCCCTCCCCTGCAGGGTGGGGCCTGGGAACGGCAAGCGACTCGGCCGTTCCCGTCCGCCCGCAAAGGTGGCGAATGTGTGCAATGCGGGGCCGGGGCTCCATGTCGGCCCCGCCATTCGCCACCATGCGTCAGAGCGGCGCGGGACAGTTCCGCGTCGTCCCGCGCCCTCTTCCCCGCTCGGGGGCCCAAGGCCCCCCCACGAAGCGGCGCAGGAGTGTTCCGCGTCCTCCCGCGCGCGCTTCGCCGCCTTCTATGGGACCGCTCGTCCCCCACGAAGCGGCGCAGGAGAGTTCCGCGTCCCCCCGCGCGCGCTTCGCCGCCCCCTTCTGGGACCAGGTCCCAGAAGGTCGTCCGGGCCACCAAACAAGGGGGCCCGGACCCACCTGGGTAGACCGAAGTCTACCCTGCCTCATCACACTGTGCCCTCTGCTACTCAGAGGGACACGCGGAGAGGCCCACCGTGTCGAGTTATTGGCCACCGCTAACAAGATCCCACGAGTGAGAAGTTATTAGCGGTGTTTACCAGGGTGCACCAATCCGCGACTGCTACCGTTCCCCCAGGACGAATCCCAGGGGACAAGTAACAGCGCAGACCTCTTGGAGGTTACCCGACCTAGCACCCCAACCTAACCTAACCTAACCTAACCTTTTTTTTTTTTTTTTTTTTTTTGACCCAGGAAAACCTTTGATAGGTACCACACGGCCTGGGGGGGACCGGTGGTTATGTGGGAGTCCCGCCTTGACAAAGGCAGTGTACCCACTAAAAACCTGGGGTGTTCCTCTCCTGTGCGTTCAGAACGAAGCTACGGGTTCGGTTAGCTTACCGCGGCCACGTCAGCACCTGTCCTTTCGGACCCAACTCGAGGAGGGCTCTGAGCCCTGCTACTCAATCGGTGAAGGTGCCCTGAACACAAGAGCACCTTCCCGCTCCTAACCCTTCATGCAGGCAACAGGTCCCCCGATCTGTTACCTGCGGGTCTTTACTAGGACGGCATCTGGGCCAAAAAGGCCCGACGTCGCCGTCCGTGCCTCCGGCGACGAATCGGCAGCGAGTTCGGGTCTTGCTCACGCTCCCGTTCTGCCGCTTCCTTTTGCAGCATGATCGTCTCGCAAAAGGTCTCGACCGCATTCCATGCCTCTTCACTTTCGACCATGGCGTTCACCAAAGCCGACACAGACAAATCCTGTCCAATAATAGCAGACACGGCAGCGCGAGGCTCTGCCCAAGCTTCGCACTCTTCTCGCGTATGCTGTGCCGTGTCTGCAACTCCTCTTCTGCAATGATGGCATTCCGCCGTCGGCTCTCGACCCACCACCCGACACAAGTACTCACCAAAACACCCGTGGCCAGTTAACACCTGCGTCAGGTGGTACGTGAGTACGCCATGCTTGCGCTCAACCCACTCTCTAAGAATAGGCCGAACTGCCTCTACTAATTCCCGGCTAGTTCCCGGGATTCCTAGTCGCTCTTTCCATTTCTGGAAAAGTTGGTCCCGGGCCTCGTTGTTCCACTGCGCGACTTCCCGTGGGTGAAGTTGCAAGCCTTCCTCTTGTATCGCTATACCTCTCCAGTAGCGCTCCGCTAGATTTCTCGCATCAAGGTCCCACGGCGGCAAGCCAGCGAGTAGACACGCTCCAGCATGGGACACCGTACGGTAAGCTCGAGCGGCCCTGAGCGCCATGGCTCGCTGCGGACGTTGCAGCAGTGGCACGTTGCGGGCGCTCAAAGCGTCTGCCCATATGGGCGCTCCATAGAGTGCCATGGAGCGCACCACACCGACATAAAGTCGACGAGCTGCTCCTCCCGGACCTCCCAGATTCGGAAGAATCCTCGCTAAAGCTCTAGCTTCAGCCATCAGCTTTGGAGCCAATCGCTTGAAGTGCTCATCAAACTTCCATCTACCGTCGAGAACAATTCCAAGATACTTCATCGTCAACCCGACGGTGATGGAAGTTCCGCCCACTATTATCGCCGCTCCAAGCGGTGGCGCATTTCTAGGCCCATGAAACACTAGGGCTTCTGATTTATTAAGGGCCACTTCAAGCCCCAGAGCCCTGATCCTGCATATCATTTGGGCGACACCCGCTGTAGCAAGTCGGGCCGCTTCCCTATGGCTACTGCCACAAGCCGACACGAGCGTGTCATCGGCGTAACACGTCACACCTATTCCTGGCAGAGTGGCACCACGCAGCACCCAGTCGTACCCGATGTTCCACAGGAGTGGTCCAAGGACCGAGCCCTGTGGGACACCGCACAACATTTGCTTCCTCCCCCAACCATCCCTCGTCGGATACTCGACCGCTCTACCGGTAAAGTAGTCGGCCACAACCGCCTGTAGGTAGCGCGGCACACTGTGGTACTTCAGTGCTGCTTTCACCGTTTCCCAGGGCAAAGTATTGAAAGCGTTGGAGATGTCCAAAGACACTGCCCACATTACTCCGCCCTGAGAGACCGCTTCTTCGGCAAGGTCCCTTACTCTTGCAATGGCACTCAGGGTCGACCTGCCCCGGCGGAAGCCATACTGCGCCTCGTGTAACCCCGGCTCCATGCACTCGACGAGGCGGGTAGCGAGCACTCGCTCGAAAAGCTTGCTCACCTCGCCGAGCAGCACAATAGGTCGATAAGCGGAAGGCATATCAGCCGGGCGCCCGTCTTTTCGAAGGAGAACAAGTTTCCCAGTCTTCCACGCCTGCGGGAACTGGCCTCGCTCCAGGCACGCTGTGAACAGGGCCTTCACACAGTCTCCCATTTCTCCCATCGCAACTACCAGGGCGCGTCCTGGCACGCCATCTAGGCCAGGAGCAGTGTTCTTCAACCTAAGTTTCAGAACAGCTGCCTCAAGCTCCACATCAGTCACCGGGGGAACCCCATCCTCCTCGCTATCCCTTGCTGGCCCAGGTGCAGCCATTGGTGGCGGCACCCACTCACCCCGTTGGGGAAAGAGTGTGTCTACAACCCGCTCTAGTAGTTGCGGTTGCAAACTACTCGTCAGTGGGGGTGCCCAAGGCCGGAGTTTTTGTCGTACGACACGGTACGGTCTTCCCCACGGGTCCCTGTCTAGCGTCGCCAACCACTCCTCCCACGCTTTTTCTTTGGCCTGTGAGATTCCCACCTGCAAGGCTATACAAGCCGACCTATAAATCTCGTACAGCCTATCCTCTTCACTCTCATTACGGACCCTTCTCCTCCTTTGTCGAGCGTAACGGCGGCGCGCGACTACGCAGTCTCTACGTAAATCACGAAGCTGTGAGTGCCACCAATGCACTTGACGCCGCGGAGGAAACGATTTAGCTCTCGGCATCGACGCATCGCACACGCGAGTTAAAGCAGCTTCGAGCCAACCTGCTTTCTCGTTCACCTCTTCAACCACGTCAGAGCCAGCTACCCAGGCCTCCACTATAGCCGCCTCTTTCGCAAGCTCTCGCTCGAGCCGTCCCAACACCCATCGAGGGCCGCCCCTTATAGAAGAACGGGTTTCTCTTCTTGAAGTAATAGGTGCTGAGATACTGTAGCGGATGTATCTATGGTCCGACAGCGTTTCTACGTCCACCTCTACTCTCCAATCTTGAATGCGGTTGGCCAGGTTAGGAGACGCAATTGTGAGGTCCACAATTGATCCTCCATTCCGTCGTACGCATGTGTTCTCGGATCCTCGATTGAGTATCACTAAGCCCAAGGATACAGCCCACTCTTCAAGCACTTCGCCCCGTACATCTGTAGCTGGGGATCCCCACGCCGTTGACTTGGCGTTGAAATCACCAGCAACGAGCACAGGGTAAGAGGACGCCTGCCTAACCAACGTCCCGACATCCACGAGCATTTGCTCGAATTCGGCGAGGCTCCTATTCGGTGAGAAGTAAACTCCTATAACCGCAATTCCGCCCATGACGGCCAACACGCTTCCCCTATTCTTTGCTACTCTATCAAAAGGAGGGGAGCCAGCAGCGGACGGGGCTACGATGGCCACCAGGCCGTCGTGATCACCCACCCAGTCGTCCCGGGTGGGAACCACATAAGGCTCAGCAACCACCGCTACTTTAATCATGCACTGTGCCATGCTCTGGACCAACAGGTCCTGAGCCCTGGCACAGTGCATGATGTTCGCCTGCATAAATGAGATAGCCATCTAAATTACGGTGTCCATCAAATCCTCTTCCGCACCAGCAGTGGTGCGCTGGGACGACTGCGGGGCCTTGGAGGCCTTCTTAGCTATCCCCCTCTTTCCACGGCCTCTACGGCTCCCTTTGGACCCCTTGGCATCAGGGCATCCTTTTCCGCCAACCTGATGCGATGCAGGCTTGCCAGCCGTTGCACACACTGTACAGTGTGGCTCATCTTTGCAATCTCGAGCCCTATGGCCCGGTTTGCCGCAGCGGAAACAAAGCCCATCAACGCTTCCCTCTGCCGTGCATTTGCTACCGACGTGACCGGACTCAAGGCATCGGAAGCACCTCATCGGCTTAGGGTCAAGCAATGACACTTTCGCTGCAATCCAGCCTACTTTAACCCGGCCTGCTTGGACCATCTTATTTACAACCGCCACAGGGCAGCTCAAAAGTATCGAGCCACTTGCGGATATCGCACCGGCTTTAATAGCCGCAATTTCGCAGCCACCTTGCTCAGCAACGGCAGCTTTTACTTCTTCCACTGTCACAGAGTCGTCTAGCTGAGCAACCCGTATATCAGCGCATTTTACCGGCCGCTGCACTCGCACCGTTTCAGGGCTCAAGACCTCTCTGAGCTTTCCTGCCAATGAGTCGGCTTTTTCAGTACCCGCTTCACCAGAAACTTCCAGGATCCGAGCGCCAGTTGCCGTCGACCTAATGCGTAGATCATCGATGCCTAGGCTCTTGATGTCTATACGCTGTCTGGCCTCTCTGAGTAGGGTTTCGTAGGTGGCACCCTTTTCCACAGCACCGGCCTGCAGGGTCAGTGTTATTGCCGCTGACCGCGGGGAACGGAGTTTCACTTTCCGCGACGCTACATTTTTCTGCACAGGGGCACTTGGTGCCGGAGCACTAGCTCCCTGTTTGGCCGTCCGCTTTGGTGCCGACTTCAAACTTTTCCCACCTACCGTGGTCCATGCTTCGCTATTTGGGGGCGCTGTGGCCTTCGGGGGCGCTGCAGAGGGCATCGAAGCTTGCTCTCGCGCCAAGTCTGCCTCTTTAGCTGCCAGGTTCCCCTTTCCTCTTCTCCCTTTGCGGGGCTTAGGCACAGAGCCAGCCGAGCTTCCACTAGATGTGGATGCCTCCGGTATGGGCCCACTATCAGGCCTAGAACCACCCTCAGTTGCTGTGGATCCAGCATCTGCTTTCCGGTTTCTGTCCGCAGCCAATGGAGGCCGCAGACGAGCTTCCGGGGGAAGCCGCCCCTCAATCACCTCTAACCGGGCATTCATCATAGTCCCAACTTGGATCATGATGTTGCGAGACAGTTCTTGCACATCTAACTGCTGCACTCTTTCCACAGGTTCAGTCACTGGTCGGGACTGCCGCAGCTCTGCTCTTAGTTCCGCGAATTCCTTGCGGAGAGCTGCAAGCTCTGTCTGCAGACGCGTGTTGTCAGCCTGCAGCTTGGCTGTCTCTTCGGAGATGGAGCGCTTACGGAGCACTTCCACGGCCTCAACAATAAATTGAGTCGCCTCATTGAGTGACCTCTGAAATGGTCCACTCAGGTGACTGGACTTGCGTGACACCGTTTTGATGATGTCCACGCAATCCAGCACTTGTTTGTTGAGAGATGACGCCAGCTGGTCATTAATCTTACCCGCCAAAAGTTCAGGCATGCAGGACGGGCGCGTCACTCTCGAGTTCCGCGTCTTCTCTATTTTCTGCGTCACCTCCTCTGTCGCATCGATGAGAAACTCTTCTCGTCTAGTGGCCTTCAAGGCCTCTTTTGCTTTGGCCAGCCCAACAAACTGCCCAGAGGTGGGCGGCCGGCCTCTACCTCTTCCCGTCAACGACCTCTTCACCTTAGGCAACGAGGTACTATCACCAGTCACAGTGACATCGGAGTCCGTCTCTGAGTCCTCAGGGCCCGACGGGCCTGGTCTTTTCCGCCAAAATCGAGCGGGCGAAGCATCAGATGCGACCGTCTCCAAGCTCTGGTCAGTGTCCGACGCCGACAGGCGCTCCACTACTTCCAAGGGAAGTTGTTCCAACGTCACACTACATGAACTCATAGTTGAGCTCTCCTCACAGTACGCCTTCTCGGCGATCGCCAGCGCAGAAGCGCCACTATCTTCCTCTTTACGCTGATTTTTACAGCCTCCTCTTCCTTTTTTGATTTTTGTTGCAAGTTCCATATCAAGTCCCACGAGTAGTGAGGAAAGTGGTCGCCCCGGGTAGAGCCTCTTACACCGGGGAAGGTATATACTGCGGAGGTCCCAGGTATCCGCAGGTTTTTACGTGTTTTCTCACGGGTTTTGTATCGAGATTTTCCTTTCTCAGACCGGCCAATTAAGGCAAGCCCTCGTCGGGCCCACACAATAACGACGTACCCTCTTAACGCCCGGAAGAGGGTCTTTGAAGTTAAAGTGTGGACCCGGTTGGAGAGTGGCGTAGCTCTCCGGCGACCCTGAGTGATACGGTAAAACCGTACCCCTCAGTCCGCCAAAACCTCCACACGAGCACGTGCCCGTAAGCCCATGCCGGGCTCCACAAAATGCGCTGCACAAAACCCTCCCCTCAAGCCTTTCCGTATGGGTATTCCTGCGGTATAGCCTTGAGGATCATTGGGATGTGCGCGCCCACCACCGCCTACTCCGCGGCCTGTGTCGGGTTATTGGCCACCGCTAACAAGATCCCACGAGGGAGAAGTTATTAGCGGTGTTTACCAGGGTGCACCAATCCGCGACTGCTACCGTTCCCCCAGGACGAATCCCAGGGGACAAGTAACAGCGCAGACCTCTTGGAGGTTACCCGACCTAGCACCCCAACCTAACCTAACCTAACCTAACCTAACCTAACCTAACCTAACCTAACCTAACCTAACCATACAAAAACTGAAAATTTTTTGGTGACTTACGATCGCGTGCGATACATCAAATTAAGCGTCTCGGCACCCATTGTGCGAATAAATTATAATAGGACCCACGTTCTATACAAAAAACGTGAATTTTTGACATTTTTCGCATAATTTTATAGGGACTTAGCTAAATTTCAACAATTTTATTTTCTAAATTTAATTTTACAAGTAAATAAATTATTTTAGTAGCTTATAAATCGTAGTTCGACGCACTGGTTGCGCCCACAGTGGCAAAGTTTCGTTTTTGATAGCGAAAAGCTATTAACTTAGCGTTTTTACGCTCAAAAACGCAATTTTGTCTAAGGTGAAAACCGAAAATATTTTTCTCGACTCCAACTTTGAGTGACCATAGCCGTGCGCTACATCATTAGAAGCGGCTCGACACGCTCTATCCGTGGAGCGAGTCCATTTGGGCACTTGTCGTAGAAAAATATTCGAAAAACTGCGATTTTCCGTAAATTTTGGTACATTTGGGTCTTTTTTGAGCGTTTTTGAATTTTGTCGCGTCCATCTTGCGTGTTTCTGCACATCCCGTGGCTGGTTCACCTCTGCCCGACGTCCCCGCACGTACCTGCAAAAGAAAAAACACGATTATCGACAAAAATCAAGAAAAACGCCCGACCCATCAAAATTGAGATTATTCAAAATCCACCTAAGTGAGACGAATTCCTCATACTTCATACAAAAACTGAAAATTTTTTGGTGACTTACGATCGCGTGCGATACATCAAATTAAGCGTCTCGGCACCCATTGTGCGAATAAATTATAATAGGACCCACGTTCTATACAAAAAACGTGAATTTTTGACATTTTTCGCATAATTTTATAGGGACTTAGCTAAATTTCAACAATTTTATTTTCTAAATTTAATTTTACAAGTAAATAAATTATTTTAGTAGCTTATAAATCGTAGTTCGACGCACTGGTTGCGCCCACAGTGGCAAAGTTTCGTTTTTGATAGCGAAAAGCTATTAACTTAGCGTTTTTACGCTCAAAAACGCAATTTTGTCTAAGGTGAAAACCGAAAATATTTTTCTCGACTCCAACTTTGAGTGACCATAGCCGTGCGCTACATCATTAGAAGCGGCTCGACACGCTCTATCCGTGGAGCGAGTCCATTTGGGCACTTGTCGTAGAAAAATATTCGAAAAACTGCGATTTTCCGTAAATTTTGGTACATTTGGGTCTTTTTTGAGCGTTTTTGAATTTTGTCGCGTCCATCTTGCGTGTTTCTGCACATCCCGTGGCTGGTTCACCTCTGCCCGACGTCCCCGCACGTACCTGCAAAAGAAAAAACACGATTATCGACAAAAATCAAGAAAAACGCCCGACCCATCAAAATTGAGATTATTCAAAATCCACCTAAGTGAGACGAATTCCTCATACTTCATACAAAAACTGAAAATTTTTTGGTGACTTACGATCGCGTGCGATACATCAAATTAAGCGTCTCGGCACCCATTGTGCGAATAAATTATAATAGGACCCACGTTCTATACAAAAAACGTGAATTTTTGACATTTTTCGCATAATTTTATAGGGACTTAGCTAAATTTCAACAATTTTATTTTCTAAATTTAATTTTACAAGTAAATAAATTATTTTAGTAGCTTATAAATCGTAGTTCGACGCACTGGTTGCGCCCACAGTGGCAAAGTTTCGTTTTTGATAGCGAAAAGCTATTAACTTAGCGTTTTTACGCTCAAAAACGCAATTTTGTCTAAGGTGAAAACCGAAAATATTTTTCTCGACTCCAACTTTGAGTGACCATAGCCGTGCGCTACATCATTAGAAGCGGCTCGACACGCTCTATCCGTGGAGCGAGTCCATTTGGGCACTTGTCGTAGAAAAATATTCGAAAAACTGCGATTTTCCGTAAATTTTGGTACATTTGGGTCTTTTTTGAGCGTTTTTGAATTTTGTCGCGTCCATCTTGCGTGTTTCTGCACATCCCGTGGCTGGTTCACCTCTGCCCGACGTCCCCGCACGTACCTGCAAAAGAAAAAACACGATTATCGACAAAAATCAAGAAAAACGCCCGACCCATCAAAATTGAGATTATTCAAAATCCACCTAAGTGAGACGAATTCCTCATACTTCATACAAAAACTGAAAATTTTTTGGTGACTTACGATCGCGTGCGATACATCAAATTAAGCGTCTCGGCACCCATTGTGCGAATAAATTATAATAGGACCCACGTTCTATACAAAAAACGTGAATTTTTGACATTTTTCGCATAATTTTATAGGGACTTAGCTAAATTTCAACAATTTTATTTTCTAAATTTAATTTTACAAGTAAATAAATTATTTTAGTAGCTTATAAATCGTAGTTCGACGCACTGGTTGCGCCCACAGTGGCAAAGTTTCGTTTTTGATAGCGAAAAGCTATTAACTTAGCGTTTTTACGCTCAAAAACGCAATTTTGTCTAAGGTGAAAACCGAAAATATTTTTCTCGACTCCAACTTTGAGTGACCATAGCCGTGCGCTACATCATTAGAAGCGGCTCGACACGCTCTATCCGTGGAGCGAGTCCATTTGGGCACTTGTCGTAGAAAAATATTCGAAAAACTGCGATTTTCCGTAAATTTTGGTACATTTGGGTCTTTTTTGAGCGTTTTTGAATTTTGTCGCGTCCATCTTGCGTGTTTCTGCACATCCCGTGGCTGGTTCACCTCTGCCCGACGTCCCCGCACGTACCTGCAAAAGAAAAAACACGATTATCGACAAAAATCAAGAAAAACGCCCGACCCATCAAAATTGAGATTATTCAAAATCCACCTAAGTGAGACGAATTCCTCATACTTCATACAAAAACTGAAAATTTTTTGGTGACTTACGATCGCGTGCGATACATCAAATTAAGCGTCTCGGCACCCATTGTGCGAATAAATTATAATAGGACCCACGTTCTATACAAAAAACGTGAATTTTTGACATTTTTCGCATAATTTTATAGGGACTTAGCTAAATTTCAACAATTTTATTTTCTAAATTTAATTTTACAAGTAAATAAATTATTTTAGTAGCTTATAAATCGTAGTTCGACGCACTGGTTGCGCCCACAGTGGCAAAGTTTCGTTTTTGATAGCGAAAAGCTATTAACTTAGCGTTTTTACGCTCAAAAACGCAATTTTGTCTAAGGTGAAAACCGAAAATATTTTTCTCGACTCCAACTTTGAGTGACCATAGCCGTGCGCTACATCATTAGAAGCGGCTCGACACGCTCTATCCGTGGAGCGAGTCCATTTGGGCACTTGTCGTAGAAAAATATTCGAAAAACTGCGATTTTCCGTAAATTTTGGTACATTTGGGTCTTTTTTGAGCGTTTTTGAATTTTGTCGCGTCCATCTTGCGTGTTTCTGCACATCCCGTGGCTGGTTCACCTCTGCCCGACGTCCCCGCACGTACCTGCAAAAGAAAAAACACGATTATCGACAAAAATCAAGAAAAACGCCCGACCCATCAAAATTGAGATTATTCAAAATCCACCTAAGTGAGACGAATTCCTCATACTTCATACAAAAACTGAAAATTTTTTGGTGACTTACGATCGCGTGCGATACATCAAATTAAGCGTCTCGGCACCCATTGTGCGAATAAATTATAATAGGACCCACGTTCTATACAAAAAACGTGAATTTTTGACATTTTTCGCATAATTTTATAGGGACTTAGCTAAATTTCAACAATTTTATTTTCTAAATTTAATTTTACAAGTAAATAAATTATTTTAGTAGCTTATAAATCGTAGTTCGACGCACTGGTTGCGCCCACAGTGGCAAAGTTTCGTTTTTGATAGCGAAAAGCTATTAACTTAGCGTTTTTACGCTCAAAAACGCAATTTTGTCTAAGGTGAAAACCGAAAATATTTTTCTCGACTCCAACTTTGAGTGACCATAGCCGTGCGCTACATCATTAGAAGCGGCTCGACACGCTCTATCCGTGGAGCGAGTCCATTTGGGCACTTGTCGTAGAAAAATATTCGAAAAACTGCGATTTTCCGTAAATTTTGGTACATTTGGGTCTTTTTTGAGCGTTTTTGAATTTTGTCGCGTCCATCTTGCGTGTTTCTGCACATCCCGTGGCTGGTTCACCTCTGCCCGACGTCCCCGCACGTACCTGCAAAAGAAAAAACACGATTATCGACAAAAATCAAGAAAAACGCCCGACCCATCAAAATTGAGATTATTCAAAATCCACCTAAGTGAGACGAATTCCTCATACTTCATACAAAAACTGAAAATTTTTTGGTGACTTACGATCGCGTGCGATACATCAAATTAAGCGTCTCGGCACCCATTGTGCGAATAAATTATAATAGGACCCACGTTCTATACAAAAAACGTGAATTTTTGACATTTTTCGCATAATTTTATAGGGACTTAGCTAAATTTCAACAATTTTATTTTCTAAATTTAATTTTACAAGTAAATAAATTATTTTAGTAGCTTATAAATCGTAGTTCGACGCACTGGTTGCGCCCACAGTGGCAAAGTTTCGTTTTTGATAGCGAAAAGCTATTAACTTAGCGTTTTTACGCTCAAAAACGCAATTTTGTCTAAGGTGAAAACCGAAAATATTTTTCTCGACTCCAACTTTGAGTGACCATAGCCGTGCGCTACATCATTAGAAGCGGCTCGACACGCTCTATCCGTGGAGCGAGTCCATTTGGGCACTTGTCGTAGAAAAATATTCGAAAAACTGCGATTTTCCGTAAATTTTGGTACATTTGGGTCTTTTTTGAGCGTTTTTGAATTTTGTCGCGTCCATCTTGCGTGTTTCTGCACATCCCGTGGCTGGTTCACCTCTGCCCGACGTCCCCGCACGTACCTGCAAAAGAAAAAACACGATTATCGACAAAAATCAAGAAAAACGCCCGACCCATCAAAATTGAGATTATTCAAAATCCACCTAAGTGAGACGAATTCCTCATACTTCATACAAAAACTGAAAATTTTTTGGTGACTTACGATCGCGTGCGATACATCAAATTAAGCGTCTCGGCACCCATTGTGCGAATAAATTATAATAGGACCCACGTTCTATACAAAAAACGTGAATTTTTGACATTTTTCGCATAATTTTATAGGGACTTAGCTAAATTTCAACAATTTTATTTTCTAAATTTAATTTTACAAGTAAATAAATTATTTTAGTAGCTTATAAATCGTAGTTCGACGCACTGGTTGCGCCCACAGTGGCAAAGTTTCGTTTTTGATAGCGAAAAGCTATTAACTTAGCGTTTTTACGCTCAAAAACGCAATTTTGTCTAAGGTGAAAACCGAAAATATTTTTCTCGACTCCAACTTTGAGTGACCATAGCCGTGCGCTACATCATTAGAAGCGGCTCGACACGCTCTATCCGTGGAGCGAGTCCATTTGGGCACTTGTCGTAGAAAAATATTCGAAAAACTGCGATTTTCCGTAAATTTTGGTACATTTGGGTCTTTTTTGAGCGTTTTTGAATTTTGTCGCGTCCATCTTGCGTGTTTCTGCACATCCCGTGGCTGGTTCACCTCTGCCCGACGTCCCCGCACGTACCTGCAAAAGAAAAAACACGATTATCGACAAAAATCAAGAAAAACGCCCGACCCATCAAAATTGAGATTATTCAAAATCCACCTAAGTGAGACGAATTCCTCATACTTCATACAAAAACTGAAAATTTTTTGGTGACTTACGATCGCGTGCGATACATCAAATTAAGCGTCTCGGCACCCATTGTGCGAATAAATTATAATAGGACCCACGTTCTATACAAAAAACGTGAATTTTTGACATTTTTCGCATAATTTTATAGGGACTTAGCTAAATTTCAACAATTTTATTTTCTAAATTTAATTTTACAAGTAAATAAATTATTTTAGTAGCTTATAAATCGTAGTTCGACGCACTGGTTGCGCCCACAGTGGCAAAGTTTCGTTTTTGATAGCGAAAAGCTATTAACTTAGCGTTTTTACGCTCAAAAACGCAATTTTGTCTAAGGTGAAAACCGAAAATATTTTTCTCGACTCCAACTTTGAGTGACCATAGCCGTGCGCTACATCATTAGAAGCGGCTCGACACGCTCTATCCGTGGAGCGAGTCCATTTGGGCACTTGTCGTAGAAAAATATTCGAAAAACTGCGATTTTCCGTAAATTTTGGTACATTTGGGTCTTTTTTGAGCGTTTTTGAATTTTGTCGCGTCCATCTTGCGTGTTTCTGCACATCCCGTGGCTGGTTCACCTCTGCCCGACGTCCCCGCACGTACCTGCAAAAGAAAAAACACGATTATCGACAAAAATCAAGAAAAACGCCCGACCCATCAAAATTGAGATTATTCAAAATCCACCTAAGTGAGACGAATTCCTCATACTTCATACAAAAACTGAAAATTTTTTGGTGACTTACGATCGCGTGCGATACATCAAATTAAGCGTCTCGGCACCCATTGTGCGAATAAATTATAATAGGACCCACGTTCTATACAAAAAACGTGAATTTTTGACATTTTTCGCATAATTTTATAGGGACTTAGCTAAATTTCAACAATTTTATTTTCTAAATTTAATTTTACAAGTAAATAAATTATTTTAGTAGCTTATAAATCGTAGTTCGACGCACTGGTTGCGCCCACAGTGGCAAAGTTTCGTTTTTGATAGCGAAAAGCTATTAACTTAGCGTTTTTACGCTCAAAAACGCAATTTTGTCTAAGGTGAAAACCGAAAATATTTTTCTCGACTCCAACTTTGAGTGACCATAGCCGTGCGCTACATCATTAGAAGCGGCTCGACACGCTCTATCCGTGGAGCGAGTCCATTTGGGCACTTGTCGTAGAAAAATATTCGAAAAACTGCGATTTTCCGTAAATTTTGGTACATTTGGGTCTTTTTTGAGCGTTTTTGAATTTTGTCGCGTCCATCTTGCGTGTTTCTGCACATCCCGTGGCTGGTTCACCTCTGCCCGACGTCCCCGCACGTACCTGCAAAAGAAAAAACACGATTATCGACAAAAATCAAGAAAAACGCCCGACCCATCAAAATTGAGATTATTCAAAATCCACCTAAGTGAGACGAATTCCTCATACTTCATACAAAAACTGAAAATTTTTTGGTGACTTACGATCGCGTGCGATACATCAAATTAAGCGTCTCGGCACCCATTGTGCGAATAAATTATAATAGGACCCACGTTCTATACAAAAAACGTGAATTTTTGACATTTTTCGCATAATTTTATAGGGACTTAGCTAAATTTCAACAATTTTATTTTCTAAATTTAATTTTACAAGTAAATAAATTATTTTAGTAGCTTATAAATCGTAGTTCGACGCACTGGTTGCGCCCACAGTGGCAAAGTTTCGTTTTTGATAGCGAAAAGCTATTAACTTAGCGTTTTTACGCTCAAAAACGCAATTTTGTCTAAGGTGAAAACCGAAAATATTTTTCTCGACTCCAACTTTGAGTGACCATAGCCGTGCGCTACATCATTAGAAGCGGCTCGACACGCTCTATCCGTGGAGCGAGTCCATTTGGGCACTTGTCGTAGAAAAATATTCGAAAAACTGCGATTTTCCGTAAATTTTGGTACATTTGGGTCTTTTTTGAGCGTTTTTGAATTTTGTCGCGTCCATCTTGCGTGTTTCTGCACATCCCGTGGCTGGTTCACCTCTGCCCGACGTCCCCGCACGTACCTGCAAAAGAAAAAACACGATTATCGACAAAAATCAAGAAAAACGCCCGACCCATCAAAATTGAGATTATTCAAAATCCACCTAAGTGAGACGAATTCCTCATACTTCATACAAAAACTGAAAATTTTTTGGTGACTTACGATCGCGTGCGATACATCAAATTAAGCGTCTCGGCACCCATTGTGCGAATAAATTATAATAGGACCCACGTTCTATACAAAAAACGTGAATTTTTGACATTTTTCGCATAATTTTATAGGGACTTAGCTAAATTTCAACAATTTTATTTTCTAAATTTAATTTTACAAGTAAATAAATTATTTTAGTAGCTTATAAATCGTAGTTCGACGCACTGGTTGCGCCCACAGTGGCAAAGTTTCGTTTTTGATAGCGAAAAGCTATTAACTTAGCGTTTTTACGCTCAAAAACGCAATTTTGTCTAAGGTGAAAACCGAAAATATTTTTCTCGACTCCAACTTTGAGTGACCATAGCCGTGCGCTACATCATTAGAAGCGGCTCGACACGCTCTATCCGTGGAGCGAGTCCATTTGGGCACTTGTCGTAGAAAAATATTCGAAAAACTGCGATTTTCCGTAAATTTTGGTACATTTGGGTCTTTTTTGAGCGTTTTTGAATTTTGTCGCGTCCATCTTGCGTGTTTCTGCACATCCCGTGGCTGGTTCACCTCTGCCCGACGTCCCCGCACGTACCTGCAAAAGAAAAAACACGATTATCGACAAAAATCAAGAAAAACGCCCGACCCATCAAAATTGAGATTATTCAAAATCCACCTAAGTGAGACGAATTCCTCATACTTCATACAAAAACTGAAAATTTTTTGGTGACTTACGATCGCGTGCGATACATCAAATTAAGCGTCTCGGCACCCATTGTGCGAATAAATTATAATAGGACCCACGTTCTATACAAAAAACGTGAATTTTTGACATTTTTCGCATAATTTTATAGGGACTTAGCTAAATTTCAACAATTTTATTTTCTAAATTTAATTTTACAAGTAAATAAATTATTTTAGTAGCTTATAAATCGTAGTTCGACGCACTGGTTGCGCCCACAGTGGCAAAGTTTCGTTTTTGATAGCGAAAAGCTATTAACTTAGCGTTTTTACGCTCAAAAACGCAATTTTGTCTAAGGTGAAAACCGAAAATATTTTTCTCGACTCCAACTTTGAGTGACCATAGCCGTGCGCTACATCATTAGAAGCGGCTCGACACGCTCTATCCGTGGAGCGAGTCCATTTGGGCACTTGTCGTAGAAAAATATTCGAAAAACTGCGATTTTCCGTAAATTTTGGTACATTTGGGTCTTTTTTGAGCGTTTTTGAATTTTGTCGCGTCCATCTTGCGTGTTTCTGCACATCCCGTGGCTGGTTCACCTCTGCCCGACGTCCCCGCACGTACCTGCAAAAGAAAAAACACGATTATCGACAAAAATCAAGAAAAACGCCCGACCCATCAAAATTGAGATTATTCAAAATCCACCTAAGTGAGACGAATTCCTCATACTTCATACAAAAACTGAAAATTTTTTGGTGACTTACGATCGCGTGCGATACATCAAATTAAGCGTCTCGGCACCCATTGTGCGAATAAATTATAATAGGACCCACGTTCTATACAAAAAACGTGAATTTTTGACATTTTTCGCATAATTTTATAGGGACTTAGCTAAATTTCAACAATTTTATTTTCTAAATTTAATTTTACAAGTAAATAAATTATTTTAGTAGCTTATAAATCGTAGTTCGACGCACTGGTTGCGCCCACAGTGGCAAAGTTTCGTTTTTGATAGCGAAAAGCTATTAACTTAGCGTTTTTACGCTCAAAAACGCAATTTTGTCTAAGGTGAAAACCGAAAATATTTTTCTCGACTCCAACTTTGAGTGACCATAGCCGTGCGCTACATCATTAGAAGCGGCTCGACACGCTCTATCCGTGGAGCGAGTCCATTTGGGCACTTGTCGTAGAAAAATATTCGAAAAACTGCGATTTTCCGTAAATTTTGGTACATTTGGGTCTTTTTTGAGCGTTTTTGAATTTTGTCGCGTCCATCTTGCGTGTTTCTGCACATCCCGTGGCTGGTTCACCTCTGCCCGACGTCCCCGCACGTACCTGCAAAAGAAAAAACACGATTATCGACAAAAATCAAGAAAAACGCCCGACCCATCAAAATTGAGATTATTCAAAATCCACCTAAGTGAGACGAATTCCTCATACTTCATACAAAAACTGAAAATTTTTTGGTGACTTACGATCGCGTGCGATACATCAAATTAAGCGTCTCGGCACCCATTGTGCGAATAAATTATAATAGGACCCACGTTCTATACAAAAAACGTGAATTTTTGACATTTTTCGCATAATTTTATAGGGACTTAGCTAAATTTCAACAATTTTATTTTCTAAATTTAATTTTACAAGTAAATAAATTATTTTAGTAGCTTATAAATCGTAGTTCGACGCACTGGTTGCGCCCACAGTGGCAAAGTTTCGTTTTTGATAGCGAAAAGCTATTAACTTAGCGTTTTTACGCTCAAAAACGCAATTTTGTCTAAGGTGAAAACCGAAAATATTTTTCTCGACTCCAACTTTGAGTGACCATAGCCGTGCGCTACATCATTAGAAGCGGCTCGACACGCTCTATCCGTGGAGCGAGTCCATTTGGGCACTTGTCGTAGAAAAATATTCGAAAAACTGCGATTTTCCGTAAATTTTGGTACATTTGGGTCTTTTTTGAGCGTTTTTGAATTTTGTCGCGTCCATCTTGCGTGTTTCTGCACATCCCGTGGCTGGTTCACCTCTGCCCGACGTCCCCGCACGTACCTGCAAAAGAAAAAACACGATTATCGACAAAAATCAAGAAAAACGCCCGACCCATCAAAATTGAGATTATTCAAAATCCACCTAAGTGAGACGAATTCCTCATACTTCATACAAAAACTGAAAATTTTTTGGTGACTTACGATCGCGTGCGATACATCAAATTAAGCGTCTCGGCACCCATTGTGCGAATAAATTATAATAGGACCCACGTTCTATACAAAAAACGTGAATTTTTGACATTTTTCGCATAATTTTATAGGGACTTAGCTAAATTTCAACAATTTTATTTTCTAAATTTAATTTTACAAGTAAATAAATTATTTTAGTAGCTTATAAATCGTAGTTCGACGCACTGGTTGCGCCCACAGTGGCAAAGTTTCGTTTTTGATAGCGAAAAGCTATTAACTTAGCGTTTTTACGCTCAAAAACGCAATTTTGTCTAAGGTGAAAACCGAAAATATTTTTCTCGACTCCAACTTTGAGTGACCATAGCCGTGCGCTACATCATTAGAAGCGGCTC
The DNA here is from genome assembly GCA_947507515.1 of Eulithis testata. Classification (NCBI taxonomy): domain Eukaryota; kingdom Metazoa; phylum Arthropoda; class Insecta; order Lepidoptera; family Geometridae; genus Eulithis; species Eulithis testata. The sequence continues at coordinate 131,071 of OX382194.1, forward strand.
GACACGCTCTATCCGTGGAGCGAGTCCATTTGGGCACTTGTCGTAGAAAAATATTCGAAAAACTGCGATTTTCCGTAAATTTTGGTACATTTGGGTCTTTTTTGAGCGTTTTTGAATTTTGTCGCGTCCATCTTGCGTGTTTCTGCACATCCCGTGGCTGGTTCACCTCTGCCCGACGTCCCCGCACGTACCTGCAAAAGAAAAAACACGATTATCGACAAAAATCAAGAAAAACGCCCGACCCATCAAAATTGAGATTATTCAAAATCCACCTAAGTGAGACGAATTCCTCATACTTCATACAAAAACTGAAAATTTTTTGGTGACTTACGATCGCGTGCGATACATCAAATTAAGCGTCTCGGCACCCATTGTGCGAATAAATTATAATAGGACCCACGTTCTATACAAAAAACGTGAATTTTTGACATTTTTCGCATAATTTTATAGGGACTTAGCTAAATTTCAACAATTTTATTTTCTAAATTTAATTTTACAAGTAAATAAATTATTTTAGTAGCTTATAAATCGTAGTTCGACGCACTGGTTGCGCCCACAGTGGCAAAGTTTCGTTTTTGATAGCGAAAAGCTATTAACTTAGCGTTTTTACGCTCAAAAACGCAATTTTGTCTAAGGTGAAAACCGAAAATATTTTTCTCGACTCCAACTTTGAGTGACCATAGCCGTGCGCTACATCATTAGAAGCGGCTCGACACGCTCTATCCGTGGAGCGAGTCCATTTGGGCACTTGTCGTAGAAAAATATTCGAAAAACTGCGATTTTCCGTAAATTTTGGTACATTTGGGTCTTTTTTGAGCGTTTTTGAATTTTGTCGCGTCCATCTTGCGTGTTTCTGCACATCCCGTGGCTGGTTCACCTCTGCCCGACGTCCCCGCACGTACCTGCAAAAGAAAAAACACGATTATCGACAAAAATCAAGAAAAACGCCCGACCCATCAAAATTGAGATTATTCAAAATCCACCTAAGTGAGACGAATTCCTCATACTTCATACAAAAACTGAAAATTTTTTGGTGACTTACGATCGCGTGCGATACATCAAATTAAGCGTCTCGGCACCCATTGTGCGAATAAATTATAATAGGACCCACGTTCTATACAAAAAACGTGAATTTTTGACATTTTTCGCATAATTTTATAGGGACTTAGCTAAATTTCAACAATTTTATTTTCTAAATTTAATTTTACAAGTAAATAAATTATTTTAGTAGCTTATAAATCGTAGTTCGACGCACTGGTTGCGCCCACAGTGGCAAAGTTTCGTTTTTGATAGCGAAAAGCTATTAACTTAGCGTTTTTACGCTCAAAAACGCAATTTTGTCTAAGGTGAAAACCGAAAATATTTTTCTCGACTCCAACTTTGAGTGACCATAGCCGTGCGCTACATCATTAGAAGCGGCTCGACACGCTCTATCCGTGGAGCGAGTCCATTTGGGCACTTGTCGTAGAAAAATATTCGAAAAACTGCGATTTTCCGTAAATTTTGGTACATTTGGGTCTTTTTTGAGCGTTTTTGAATTTTGTCGCGTCCATCTTGCGTGTTTCTGCACATCCCGTGGCTGGTTCACCTCTGCCCGACGTCCCCGCACGTACCTGCAAAAGAAAAAACACGATTATCGACAAAAATCAAGAAAAACGCCCGACCCATCAAAATTGAGATTATTCAAAATCCACCTAAGTGAGACGAATTCCTCATACTTCATACAAAAACTGAAAATTTTTTGGTGACTTACGATCGCGTGCGATACATCAAATTAAGCGTCTCGGCACCCATTGTGCGAATAAATTATAATAGGACCCACGTTCTATACAAAAAACGTGAATTTTTGACATTTTTCGCATAATTTTATAGGGACTTAGCTAAATTTCAACAATTTTATTTTCTAAATTTAATTTTACAAGTAAATAAATTATTTTAGTAGCTTATAAATCGTAGTTCGACGCACTGGTTGCGCCCACAGTGGCAAAGTTTCGTTTTTGATAGCGAAAAGCTATTAACTTAGCGTTTTTACGCTCAAAAACGCAATTTTGTCTAAGGTGAAAACCGAAAATATTTTTCTCGACTCCAACTTTGAGTGACCATAGCCGTGCGCTACATCATTAGAAGCGGCTCGACACGCTCTATCCGTGGAGCGAGTCCATTTGGGCACTTGTCGTAGAAAAATATTCGAAAAACTGCGATTTTCCGTAAATTTTGGTACATTTGGGTCTTTTTTGAGCGTTTTTGAATTTTGTCGCGTCCATCTTGCGTGTTTCTGCACATCCCGTGGCTGGTTCACCTCTGCCCGACGTCCCCGCACGTACCTGCAAAAGAAAAAACACGATTATCGACAAAAATCAAGAAAAACGCCCGACCCATCAAAATTGAGATTATTCAAAATCCACCTAAGTGAGACGAATTCCTCATACTTCATACAAAAACTGAAAATTTTTTGGTGACTTACGATCGCGTGCGATACATCAAATTAAGCGTCTCGGCACCCATTGTGCGAATAAATTATAATAGGACCCACGTTCTATACAAAAAACGTGAATTTTTGACATTTTTCGCATAATTTTATAGGGACTTAGCTAAATTTCAACAATTTTATTTTCTAAATTTAATTTTACAAGTAAATAAATTATTTTAGTAGCTTATAAATCGTAGTTCGACGCACTGGTTGCGCCCACAGTGGCAAAGTTTCGTTTTTGATAGCGAAAAGCTATTAACTTAGCGTTTTTACGCTCAAAAACGCAATTTTGTCTAAGGTGAAAACCGAAAATATTTTTCTCGACTCCAACTTTGAGTGACCATAGCCGTGCGCTACATCATTAGAAGCGGCTCGACACGCTCTATCCGTGGAGCGAGTCCATTTGGGCACTTGTCGTAGAAAAATATTCGAAAAACTGCGATTTTCCGTAAATTTTGGTACATTTGGGTCTTTTTTGAGCGTTTTTGAATTTTGTCGCGTCCATCTTGCGTGTTTCTGCACATCCCGTGGCTGGTTCACCTCTGCCCGACGTCCCCGCACGTACCTGCAAAAGAAAAAACACGATTATCGACAAAAATCAAGAAAAACGCCCGACCCATCAAAATTGAGATTATTCAAAATCCACCTAAGTGAGACGAATTCCTCATACTTCATACAAAAACTGAAAATTTTTTGGTGACTTACGATCGCGTGCGATACATCAAATTAAGCGTCTCGGCACCCATTGTGCGAATAAATTATAATAGGACCCACGTTCTATACAAAAAACGTGAATTTTTGACATTTTTCGCATAATTTTATAGGGACTTAGCTAAATTTCAACAATTTTATTTTCTAAATTTAATTTTACAAGTAAATAAATTATTTTAGTAGCTTATAAATCGTAGTTCGACGCACTGGTTGCGCCCACAGTGGCAAAGTTTCGTTTTTGATAGCGAAAAGCTATTAACTTAGCGTTTTTACGCTCAAAAACGCAATTTTGTCTAAGGTGAAAACCGAAAATATTTTTCTCGACTCCAACTTTGAGTGACCATAGCCGTGCGCTACATCATTAGAAGCGGCTCGACACGCTCTATCCGTGGAGCGAGTCCATTTGGGCACTTGTCGTAGAAAAATATTCGAAAAACTGCGATTTTCCGTAAATTTTGGTACATTTGGGTCTTTTTTGAGCGTTTTTGAATTTTGTCGCGTCCATCTTGCGTGTTTCTGCACATCCCGTGGCTGGTTCACCTCTGCCCGACGTCCCCGCACGTACCTGCAAAAGAAAAAACACGATTATCGACAAAAATCAAGAAAAAATCGCCCGCCCACCCACCCAGATTGCAGTTACTAAGGTAAGAAAAGTCGACTCCCACAGGGGAGACCACCTTCAAACCTTAGTAACTTCAAAACTAAAGGAGATTTTTGGCCAGGGTCTTTAGATCTCACATCCATTAAATACAGGCCTTCTGCCTGATGTAAAAGCAAACTGCCAAATATTGTCCCTTGAATCTTGACCGGTAACTTTGCGTGAAAAAGTTAAACTTTGACATATCACACTTTTTAAAGTGTGACTCTTCACATTTGGAGGTGGATCTTCCATTGTAGATGCCAGTTCTTATCTAGAACTCAGTTTTTGTAAATTTTTGTTAGGTTTAAGTTAGATTATTAAAATATTATATTATTCACTTTTAAAATTTTACAACTTATACAAATTTACTTTTTACTTATTTTTTACAACTTATACAAATTTACTTTTTATTTATTTTTTACAACTTATACAAATTTACTTTTAGTTTTGTCTTGACGAGTGTCCCTCAAAATTATGTTCGGCTTCCGCACCCCTGCCAAAGGCAAAACCCTGAACGAGCTTACTAGACGAACGTCAACTACACCACCGGCTGTGCATGAGAGTGACAGGCCGTCAACGTCAAACGTCCGAAGAAGTATTGGGGAGTGGGAGGCTGGCAAAGCCGATCCACTAACCCCAACCACCCCGAAGAAAGTTGCGCCGGTGGACCCCCCAAAGGCAAAAAAGGTACCTTCGCAAGGAAGTAGAGTGGGGGTGAAGGTACCGATGGAGGCTGCGAGGAGCCCACCAGCGCAGCCGAAATACACCAGTCGGTTGGCGGAGGCAAAGGCCTGTCTCACCAAAGCAAAGGTCAATATGGGGAACTCTAGGAACATTAAGACTGAAATAAAAACGGAGGTACTGGGCGCGATTGAAAGGCTGTATCAGTTAGTTAAAGAATCGGAAAGTGACAAAGGAGAAAAGAAAGTGAATGAATCGGTGAAGGAAAAAGAGCCAGAAAAGGAGGAAAAGCAAGAGAAAGAGGGGAGAAAGGAAGAAAAAGAGCTTGTTATGAAACTGGAAGAGCATGCAAGGTTGATAAGCGAGAATAGTGCAAGGATGGAAAAGTTACAGGAAAAGATGGAATTACAGCAGGAGAGAATGGAAAAACAGACATACGCGAGTGTAGCAGCGGCACACCCAGGGAGACAGTTCCCTGAGCGTGCCGCGCTATACTCGGTAGTTGTAACATCGAAGGATGATCAGGATACGGGTGAGGATGTCATGAAAAGGATAAGAGATACAGTTAAAGCGAAGGAAGGAGGAATAGCGATAGAAAAGATCCGAAAAGCAAAAGACAGGAAGGTGATTGTAGGATGTAAAACAGAGGAGGAAAGAGAGCAAGTAAAGGAAAGATTGAAGGGTGCGGAAGGGTACCTGACGGTCGAAGAAGTTAAAAACAAAAATCCCCTTGTCATCCTCAAAAACGTGTTTAGCTTCAATAGTAACCAGGACATACATGATTGTCTCTGGAATCAGAATGGAAAAGTTTTGAAGGACTTAGACCCATCAGCTAACACAACAGAAATCGTGTACAGGAAGAATACTAGGAACAATCAAACACAGCACGTGGTCATGAGGGTGTCTCCTGCAGTATGGCAGCGTCTGGTCCGTGCGGAAACCGTCGTCATAGACCTCCAGCGAGTAAAAGTGGCTGACCAGTCACCACTTGTGCAATGCTCGCTGTGTCTCGGCTACGGTCATGGGCGACGTTTCTGCACGGAGACCATTGTAAAATGCAGCCACTGTGGGGGACCCCACATGAGGACGGAGTGCGCTGATTGGCTCGCCGGTGCAACCCCTTCCTGCTGCAACTGCCTGCACGCTAAGGCTGATAAGGCAGATCACAGCGCCTTCAGCCCTGAGTGTGCAATCAGGAGAAAGTGGGACGCACTGGCGAGGGCTAGTATAGCCTACCAATGCTAAAGTGGTCCCTAGTGCAAAAAGGCACCACCACCGAAAAGCCCGAATTATAGCTGTCCAAGTAAATGGTTTGGGCCATGTTGACCATGACCCACAGTTTACCTCTGAAAAGCAAAATATGCACTCGGTGGAAAAAGTGAACGGAACACTGGAGAAAGTATTGGGCCCGAAACTGTATTACGTTGCAAACAAAAGTAAAACATGTAAAAAAAAATTCAAACAAGTTATATAAGCCTTGTTGGAGTGTATATAATGAATATATATAAACAACCAGCAATAACTAAGGTAGAAATAAAACATAATAAAAACTGCAAAGTAGATTTTAAAATTTTTAGAGTAGATTTGAAAGGGGAAGAAAAATTATTTTTGAATTAGGGTATTACGAAAAGAATAGTGTCAATCATTGTGAAAATTAAATAAGCTAAAAAATTATAGAGATCATTTAAAAGAAGCATCAGAAAGCCAACGTAACAGTCAATTTAGTTTTGAAATACTGCTAATATTAGAAAAATAAAAATATAGATATTCGAATAAGTGGCTATAATTGTAAATATAATGTCATAAGAGATAAAGATTGTAAATATAAAACATAAAATTGTAAACCATAAACAAACGTACTACCAACTTCTCGGATCTCCTTGTCTGAGGGACATAGAATTATAAAAAAAAAAAAAAAAAAAAAAAAAAAAAAAAAAAAAAAAAAAAAAAAAAAAAAAAAAAAACCTAACCTAACCTAACCTAACCTAACCTAACCTAACCTAACCTTTTTTTTTTTTTTTTTTTTTTTTTTTTGCGCTGGGAAAATGCAAATGACGCATCCCCCCTCCACTGGAGAGTGACAAGGGGGGTATGTGGGACTCCCCGGCCTCGGCCCCAAGGCCGGTATACCCACTAAAAACCCAGCGGCGCTCCTGCGTCGTCTTAGTGGGGGGGACTGGGAAACCGGCAGAGCCTTTACATCCAGTCCCTCCCCGACGAAGCCCGCCATTACAGCGGGGCCCGCACGCCCCTCCCTTGCAGGGTGGGGCCTGGGAACGGCAAGCGACTCGGCCGTTCCCGTCCGTCCGCAAAGGTGGCGAATGTGTGCAATGCGGGGCCGGGGCTCCATGTCGGCCCCGCCATTCGCCACCATGCGTCAGAGCGGCGCGGGACAGTTCCGCGTCGTCCCGCGCGCTCTTCCCCGCTCGGGGGCCCAAGGCCCCCCCACGAAGCGGCGCAGGAGTGTTCCGCGTCCTCCCGCGCGCGCTTCGCCGCCTTCTATGGGACCGCTCGTCCCCCACGAAGCGGCGCAGGAGAGTTCCGCGTCCCCCCGCGCGCGCTTCGCCGCCCCCTTCTGGGACCAGGTCCCAGAAGGTCGTCCGGGCCACCAAACAAGGGGGGCCCGGACCCACCTGGGTAGACCGAAGTCTACCCTGCCTCATCACACTGTGCCCTCTGCTACTCAGAGGGACACGCGGAGAGGCCCACCGTGTCGAGTTATTGGCCACCGCTAACAAGATCCCACGAGTGAGAAGTTATTAGCGGTGTTTACCAGGGTGCACCAATCCGCGACTGCTACCGTTCCCCCAGGACGAATCCCAGGGGACAAGTAACAGCGCAGACCTCTTGGAGGTTACCCGACCTAGCACCCCAACCTAACCTAACCTAACCTAACCTAACCTAACCTAACCTAACCTAACCTAACCTAACCTAACCTAACCTAACCTAACCTAACCTAACCTTTTTTTTTTTTTTTTTTTTTTTTTTTTTTTTTTTTTTTTTTTTTTTTTTTTTTTTTTTTTTTTGCGCTGGGAAAATGCAAATGACGCATCCCCCCTCCACTGGAGAGTGACAAGGGGGGTATGTGGGACTCCCCGGCCTCCCCAAGGCCGGTATACCCACTAAAAACCCAGCGGCGCTCCTGCGTCGTCTTAGTGGGGAGGACTGGGAAACCGGCAGAGCCTTTACATCCAGTCCCTCCCCGACGAAGCCCGCCATTACAGCGGGGCCCGCACGCCCCTCCCCTGCAGGGTGGGGCCTGGGAACGGCAAGCGACTCGGCCGTTCCCGTCCGCCCGCAAAGGTGGCGAATGTGTGCAATGCGGGGCCGGGGCTCCATGTCGGCCCCGCCATTCGCCACCATGCGTCAGAGCGGCGCGGGACAGTTCCGCGTCGTCCCGCGCCCTCTTCCCCGCTCGGGGGCCCAAGGCCCCCCCACGAAGCGGCGCAGGAGTGTTCCGCGTCCTCCCGCGCGCGCTTCGCCGCCTTCTATGGGACCGCTCGTCCCCCACGAAGCGGCGCAGGAGAGTTCCGCGTCCCCCCGCGCGCGCTTCGCCGCCCCCTTCTGGGACCAGGTCCCAGAAGGTCGTCCGGGCCACCAAACAAGGGGGCCCGGACCCACCTGGGTAGACCGAAGTCTACCCTGCCTCATCACACTGTGCCCTCTGCTACTCAGAGGGACACGCGGAGAGGCCCACCGTGTCGAGTTATTGGCCACCGCTAACAAGATCCCACGAGTGAGAAGTTATTAGCGGTGTTTACCAGGGTGCACCAATCCGCGACTGCTACCGTTCCCCCAGGACGAATCCCAGGGGACAAGTAACAGCGCAGACCTCTTGGAGGTTACCCGACCTAGCACCCCAACCTAACCTAACCTAACCTAACCTAACCTAACCTAACCTAACCTAACCTAACCTAACCTAACCGCCTCATTCTACTTTGAACCCGACCAGCCAATCGAGCCATACCTGGAGCAGCTAAAAGAGATCAAGCGAAAAGTAGGGCCTCGCAAAACAATAATAGGAGGAGACTCGAACGCGAAAAGCACTTGGTGGGGTAGTCTAAAGGTTGACAGTAGAGGAGAAGAGATGGCGGGAGCGATCGAAGAGATGGACATGCAGGTGCTAAATGTAGGAGATACCCCCACCTTCGACACAATAAGAGGTAAAAAGACGTACTCCAGCTTCGTTGACCTCACAGCGTGCTCATCGGATATGCTGTCTCTGGTGGAGAACTGGAGAGTAGACGACAGCATGACGAGTTCAGACCACAACACTATAATGTTCAAGGTTAGGTTAACAAAATCAAAAGGAATTAGCATAAGTAGAACTACAAGAGTATTTAATAGCAGAAAAGCAAACTGGAACCAATTCTATGAAGAATTGGCCCAGTTTCTATCAGAAAGAAACATAACTACAACAAATATTGAAAATATAGATAACAAAGACAAATTAGAAGAAATAGTAGAGACATATATAAATACAATAATAGAAACATGTAAAATCACAATACCAAAAAAGAGATCAGAAAACAAACTCACCTTGCCGTGGATGTCAGATGAACTCGCCATGCTGAAGAAGGAAGTCAACACCAGGAGACGCAGGATCCGATGCGCAGCGCCAGTCCGAAGGTCAATGGTAGTAGAAGAGTACCTGAAAGCAAAAGAAAAGTACGAATTAGAAGCAAAAAACGCGCAAACATCAAGCTGGAAGGAGTTCTGCGGGAGACAGGATAGAGAAGGTTTATGGGAGTCGATCTATAGAGTGATAGGTAGGACAACAAAAAGGGAGGAAGATCTGCCACTAGTCAGGGAAGGAGTAACCTTGGGTCCAAAAGAGTCTGCAGAACTGCTAGCAAACACGTTTTACCCAGAGGACAAGGAAGAAGAGGATAATGAGGAGCACAGGCGGATCAGGAAGAAGGCTGAAAATGTAAATGACTCCAGTCATGATGATCATGATGACCCGCCATTTACCCACGAAGAGCTTAAATTCGCACTGAATAGCTTCAATCCTAAGAAGGCTCCAGGGTCCGATGGTCTGACGTCGGATATATGCAAACACGCCATAGATATGGATTCCGGGGTTTTCCTATCACTGGCAAACAAGTGTTTGGAACTAGGATATTTTCCCAAGATGTGGAAGGAGGCGACCGTAGTAGTACTAAGAAAACCAGGAAAGGAAAGTTACACGGAAGCCAAATCCTACCGACCAATAGGCTTGTTGCCAGTGATGGGAAAAATATTGGAGAAGATGATGGTGAGCCGTATCAAGTGGCACGTTCTTCCACAGATGAGTACTCGCCAGTATGGTTTTATGCCCCAACGGAGCACCGAAGACTCCCTCTATGACCTAATACAACATATACGTGTAAAACTGAATCAGAAGAAACTTGTTACGATAATATCATTAGACATAGAGGGAGCCTTCGACAGCGCATGGTGGCCCGCGATCAGAACCAGACTGGCTGAGGAAAAATGTCCAGTAAACCTCAGGAGAGTGATGGACAGTTACCTCAGCAATAGATTGGTAAAAGTGAGATATGCAGGAGAAGAGGTAACAAAGACCACAACAAAAGGATGCGTGCAAGGCTCAATAGGAGGGCCAATTCTCTGGAACCTGCTGCTTGATCCGCTTCTACAAGAGTTAGAGAAACGTGGCAACTACTGCCAAGCCTTTGCCGATGACGTGATTCTGGCTTTTGACGCGGACACTGCACTGGAGATACAAAGACAGGCGAATGACGCTCTCGCCTATGTTCGGGACTGGGGAATTAGAAACAAGTTGAAGTTCGCGCCCCATAAGACAAGCGCAATGGTGCTGACGCGAAAACTTAAGTATGATACCCCAGTCCTGACCATGGGCGGGGTCGACATAAGCATGTCAAGTGAAATAAAAGTGTTAGGGCTCACCATAGACAGCAAGCTTACTTTCAACAACCACGTGGCAAGGGCATGTAAGAAAGCTCTGAACTTGTACAAGCAGTTGGCTAGAGCTGCCAAGATAAGTTGGGGTTTGCACCCAGACGTCATTCGTACGATCTACGTTGCTGTGGTCGAACCAGTCGTCATGTACGCTTCTGCAGTGTGTGCACCGGCTGCTAGAAAACTGGGAGTACAAAAACTGCTGAATGTGGTCCAAAGAGGGTTTGCACAAAAATTGTGTAAGTCCTATCGAACCGCTTCCCTAAACTCGGCTCTGGTGTTGTCTGGACTATTGCCCTTAGATCTCAGAATACTAGAGGCAGCAGCCCTGTATGAGGTAAAAAGAGGAATAGCCCAGCCAACGACAGGAGACGGGGAAGTGGAACGAATGACCAAATTCTCAGAAATCCCCCACCCAGCAAGCCATATAGACCTGCAATTCATATGCTTGGAGGACCGCGAACAGGTAGATACCCACAACACGCAAGCAGTACGTATCTACACCGACGGCAGCAAAATTGATGGCAAGGTTGGAGCCGCATTGTCTTTCTGGAGCAATGAGGCCGAAACAAAGAGCCAAAAATTGAAGCTGTCGTCGTACTGCACAGTTTTCCAAGCCGAATTGCTGGCTATATGTAAGACCACCAGGGAGATAGTGAAGCACCCAGGAGACAGCTTTGGGATTTATAGTGACTCTAGATCGTCACTAGAAGCGGTCACGAATAATCGCTCTCTCCATCCCTTAGTCGTGGAAATTCGCCGTAATCTAGAAGAGTGCAAGCGTAGGAACAAACACGTCGCACTCTTCTGGATTAAAGCCCATGCTGGACTGGAAGGAAACGAGAGGGCCGACCAGCTTGCAAAAGAAGCTGCTCTGAAACTAAAGAGCAAGCCAGACTACGAATTATGCCCGGTTTCATATGCGAAGCGAAGAATCCGTTTGGAGTCGCTCGAAGAATGGAGCAGAAGGTACAAGACTGGGGAAACCGCAGCAACAACAAAACTTTTCTTCCCTGACGCGATAAAGGCCTACAGTATAATCCGGCACGTTAAACCGAAAGGCACACTAACACAGGTAATGACAGGACACGGTGGGTTTTCCGCATACTTGAACCGTTTCAAGTGTAAGGAAAACCCATCGTGTATTTGCGATTCAGAAACTCCGGAAACTGTAGAGCACATCTTGGTAGAATGTCCCGTCTTTGGTAAAGAAAGGTACGAGGTAGAACAGCTGATAGATTATAAGATAGATGTAGGTAACATTTGTAAAATAGTAGAAAACAAAATTGTTAGAGATAAGTTTTTTGAATACTGTAATGTCGTAGCAAATAAGGTAATTAATAGAAATAGATAGATAAGTTAAGTTAAGGTATATATTGTTAACATATATATTAGTAACTTAAAATAAGAAAAGATGTACAACAAGTAGCACATAGGCAAACATGTATTTTAAAATAAGGAACTTATGCAACGTATTTTTAGGAAATAAAAGAACCCAAGTTGTTCACTCACTCTCCCAGCAAAGAAAATTAGGTAAATAGAATAAAAAGCCTTAAAAAGGTCTCTGACAACATCAGAGGGTTAGTCGCTCCATAGTGCCATTTTGAGATGGTGGTACGGGTAGGAAAAAAAAAAAAAAAAAAAAAAAAAAAAAAAAAAAAAAACCTAACCTAACCTAACCTAACCTAACCTAACCTTTTTTTTTTTTTTTTTTTTTTTTACGATGGGAAAATGCTTAACGCATCCCTTTCGACCCGAGGAGAGCCGAAGGGGTATGTCGAACTCCTCACTCACTAACTAATGCTAATGAGACATTAGCTAGTGGCGCCCTACCGACTAAAAACCCATCGATCTTCCCTCAATCACCTCAGTGCTAGTGCGTCGTCAAACCACTCGTCATCAGCCGACACGTTTAACTCCACACCAGCACTTGACAAGGTCACGGGGTCCCGGTTGGATTCGACCGCGGCCCTGTCAGTGATAGTCCGCCTTAGGCAGACCCTTCTGTGATCCCTATTAGGGGGAAGGAGATGTCCAGGCATGACATCTCTCGGCGTACTGGGGCTCCTCGCACCCAAATTAAGGCTTTCGTGGGAGAGAAGTTGGCGGTTGAACTCTCGCCGCCTTCTTCCAGCTCTTCGCCGGCGGAGCGGATCCGCTTGAGGATCATCCTCTCTGGCTCGTTCCGCTGTCTCTTTCAGCAAGATCACTTCCTCGCAAAAGGACACCATGGCTTCCCAGGCTCTTTCACTGCTGAGCATGGCTTTAACCACACTTGCAAGACAAAGGTCCTGTCCCACTTCTGCTTCCAGCGACTGGCGCTGTGGTGCCCAGGCACTGCATACTTGTAGGGTATGCTGTGCCGTATCCTCGAGAGCACCGCAATGCTGGCATGCCATGCTAACTTCTCTTCTTGCGACTCGATGCAGGTACCGGCCGAAACATCCGTGCCCAGACAGCACCTGCACCAATCTAAAAGTGAGAACACCGTGCTCACGGGTTACCCACTCTCTCAACACGGGGCTTATGGCATCAATTGTCCACCGACCATATGGTGCAGATTCCAGCTCTTCAATCCATTGGCTCATAGCCGTTTCCCTCGCTAGCTCCCTTGCCTGGAGTATCTCTTGAGGAGCCAAGCGGCATCCTTCTGCCTGCTTCTCTTCTTTGTGCCAGTATACATCGGCTAATACTTTGGCTTCCTTTTCCCATGGCATAAATCCTGCTATAACACACGCAGCTCCATGCGACACTGTGCGGTATCCCCGCATAGCTCTGATCGCCATAATCCTTTGCGGCTTCCGCAAGAGAGCTCGATTATGAGCGGTCAAAGCGTCCACCCACACAGGAGCACCATATAGGGCCATGGAGCGGATGACTCCTGCAAATAAATAGCGGCAAGACGCCTTAGGTCCACCCAAATTAGGAAGAAGCCTCGCGAGGGCTCCCGCCGCGCCTTGTATCTTTGGGGTTAGCAGTCTGAAGTGCTCAGAAAATTTCCAAGTACTATCCAGCACCAGCCCCAAGTACTTTAATGTGGTCGAAATTTTGACCTGCACGTTATCCACCAGAACATATGCACCAACTGGTGGCCTACCACCTCTGCCGTGAAATGAGATTGCCTCGGTTTTCGCCACAGCTACTTGTAGTCCCAGTGACCGGATACGCCCGACCAGCATAGTAGAACCCACTGAGGCCAGGTGTGCGACCTCTATGTAACTATTTCCCCGAGCAATAAAAAGGGTATCATCTGCATAGCAGATAATGCTCGTTCGGGGGAGTAGGGTTCCTCGAAGCACCCAGTTATAGCCGATGTTCCACAACAATGGACCCATCACTGACCCCTGTGGAACACCGGCCATCATGCGCCTTGCACAAACTCTTCCTCCATCATCAAGGTACAGTACGTCGCGTCCCCTCAGATAATCTCCAACCAGATTTCGGAGATATAGGGGCACAGCGTGGTATCGCAGCGCCTCATCTATGCACTCGTAGGGGAGGCTGTTAAAGGCATTGGCAATATCTAGTGATACCGCCAATACGCGCTCTCCCCGAGCGACTGCCTCTTGCGCAATACTCTTTAGGCGCAGTAACGCATGAATTGTAGAGCGCCCGGACCTAAACCCAAACTGCTCTTCTGCCAAATCTGGACCCACAGAGGACAGATGCTCAATTATACGGGCAGCTACGACTCGTTCCAGGAGCTTGCCCATTTCATCGAGTAAGACAATTGGCCTGTATCCGGAAGGAGATTCCGGGGGCCGCCCCTTTTTTCTGAGGAGGCAGAGGCGACCATCTTTCCAAGCTTTGGGAAACCGACCTATTTCGAGACAGGACTCAAAAAGTGCTATGCATCGGGCACCTAGATGCTTTGACGCAGCTGTCACCACTTGGCCTGGTACACCATCTGGCCCTGGTGCCGTTTTTTTGCCACGAAGACGAAGGACCGCGGCTCGGAACTCACCCTCTGTGATCGGAGGAATTTCCTGAGTGGGCTGATCAACTGGATCAGGAACAGCCATGTAAGGAGGGATATGTGACGGGCGGGCAGGGAACAAACCACAGACAACATCCGTGAGGAGTTGAGGCTGGAAGGACTCAGTAGGAAGCGATTGGTTAGAAAGCTTCTTCCGTACCATGCGGTATGGACGACCCCATGGGTCCCTATCGAGGTCGTTAATAAAGTCCTTCCAGGACTCAGACCTGGCCTGGGCAATGGCTACTTGCAGGGCTTGCTTTGCCTGTCGGTATACGGCATAGAGGTCAGAAGCCTCATCGGCGGTGTGAGATCGCCTTCGTCTGCATCGCGTATATTCGCGACGAGAGGCCATGCATGAAGATCGAAGGGCTGCGATTTCGTCAGACCACCAATATACTTGCTTCCGTTCGGGCCTTTTCCCCGCGCGAGGCATAGCAAAGTCACATACTGCCGTCAGTGACTCGCGGAGCTGTAGTGCCCTTGCGTCCACCCCAATAGACGTTGCTGGCTCTGGATTCCAGCTCTGTACGATAGCAGCTTCTTCCACCAGCTTTCTGTCGAGGCGCCCAATCGACCAGCGCGGGAAAGCTGTTGGATTGTTAGCTGCTGTTCTTAGCCCTCCATTAAGTCCACGGGGGGAAGCGACTTCAAACCTTATATATAAGTGGTCCGAAAGTGTCTCCTCATTTTCGAGAACTCTCCAATTTTGCACGCGTGCGGCGATACCAGGGGTAGCAAAGGAGAGGTCAACTATCGATCCGGTCTGCTGTCTTACAAAAGTGTTTGTGGAGCCCTGGTTTAAGAGAACAAGACCAGCAGACATTGCCCAGTCCATCACTGCTTCACCGCGTACATTAGTTGCAGGACAGCCCCAAGCCATTGAATGGGCATTAAAGTCACCCAAAACCACGACTTGAAACGGGGACATTCTCCTAACGACACCGCCAAGATGTTGAAGGCAAGCCTCTAGTTCCGCTAAGCTCCTGTTAGGGGAAAAGTACACACCAACGAGCGCGAATTCCCCCCATGACACAGCAACATAACCCGGTCCTCTCTCTTTGATTGAGAGAGTAGGGGACTGGGCAGTGTTAGGCGCAAAGATAGCCACTGAGCCGTTGGTGTCTCCTGCCCAATTCGGACTATCGGGCACAGTATACGGGTCGGCAGCAACAGCAATATTTATGGACCACTGCGCCATCACCTGAGTAAGCAAGCTTTGGGCAGCGGCGCAGTGGTTCAAATTCGTCTGAAGGAGGTTGTAATGTCGAGAACTAGACATCCTAGTCCGACATCACAACCCCCTCCGTCGCTGGAGTAGGTTGAGACTTAGGAGCCAACCTACCCTTGACAGCAGGAGGATCACACCTCCTTCCTCCCATCCTATGGCATGCTGGGCGTCGCATATCGACGCAAACAGCACAACGTGGTTCCGACACTTTACAGTCTGCCGCCTTGTGTCCTTGCTGCCCGCAACGGAAACATAGCTCACCGCGATCCTTATCAGAGGGGCACAACTGTCGGGTGTGCCCTATGGCCATACAACGGAAGCACCGCATTGGGCGCGACTGTAGCGCAGAAACTCGAGCAGAGCTCCAACCCACGAGTAGCCTACCGTTGTCACTCAGTATTACTTTGGCGGCTACAGCAGGGCATTGCACGAGTGCAACACCTGTGCCTCCTGGCCCCGTCTTGATGTCCCCGACTTTAATGCTGTCAAAAGGACAGCCCGTTTTTTCAGCAATGGACTCAGCAACATTTTTCTTACCAATAGAATCGTCTAGCCCAGTAATGCGCAGATCTACGCACTTTACAGGGCGGACTACTCGGGCGACATTGGTAAGGGTTGTACGCAGCTTCTCTGCAAGCAGGTCAGCCTTCGGACCACTTGAGGCTCCCGGGAGCTCCATCAGCCTGGCTCCAGTTGCTGTTACTCTCGTTCTGACCCCTTCAATACCCAGCTCCCCGAGGTCTATAGAGGCTTTTGCCATGGTCATAACATCCGCATATGTGGTCCCTTTTTCTACAGCTTCCGGCGAAAGAGTTATGACCACTGCCGCTGAGCGCGGAAGCCCAAGGTTTGACTTATTGCGCTTTTTGCGCTTTGCAGTTTTGGGATCAACTGCTGCCGGCTTCTTTGGTAGCTGAGCACTGACAGAGGGTCCAGTAGAAGTCGCTGCTTTCTGCTTGCGGTCCCTTTTTGTCACAGTCGCCCATCCCTCCCCGTCAGGAACGGAAGTTTGGCTAGTGCCAGCATTTGTGGCCATTGGCCTAACTGGGTCCGCCGGGGGGGCGGTATTCCTTATCGAAGGTGACGACGGGGTCGTCAGTCTTCTTTTGTCCGCTGCCAGGAGTGGCCGCGACGTTTTCGCCGGTAGAAGGCGGTCATCAAGACCCGCTATGCGGGCATTCACCATTTCCCCTACAGAAACTGTGACCCGGCGTATAACTTCCTCCATGTCTATGCCATGGGAAGTACTCTGAGAGGGTGGAGGAGGTGTAGCGGCTTTTTCCCTCATGTTCCGCTCCTCATAATCACGGCGCAGAGCACTCAACTCTATTCGAAGGTTGGCTACCTCCCGGCTTAACCGTTCGTTGTCCGCCCTGAGGCGTTTCGTTTCTTCATCGGCAGTTCGAAACTTTAGAGTATCGATGATGTCGCGCATTGTAACAAGCGACTGGTTTATAGCGCTTTTTACAGTTCCCTTCATATTTTTAGACTTGCGAGACTGGTCCTGGATAATTTCCACTTCTTCCAAGGCACGTTTCCATAAGTCATCCGCAGCTAACTCATCCCCACTGAGGTGGGAATAATTTTTCCTCCCGGTCTTGGCTTTTGCCAGTTGCGGCTGAACCGCCTCTTTGTCACATTCGAGCTGGTACGTTCTCGTTCCAGGCTTTAAAAAATCGTCTTTGCTCTTAGACCCCGAGCAGATACTCGCCACAGGGCCACACATTTTTCGTCCTCGACGCACAGAGGTCATCTTAGGTTGCACTGCAACAGACCCTTCACTGTCTGAAGCACTATTGAGAGACATAGCTCGCTTCCTTCCCGCTACTACGATAGCTTTAGTCACAGAATGGTCTGAGTCATACGCTGACAGGGCCATCAGAGTTTGATGCGAGCCTCCATCATCTTTTCTCAAACGACTCCTATCTCGTCCTTCTTCTTTTCGTCCTTCCTTATTTTCCTTTTCTCCTGCACAATCAATCTCCAAAAGAGAGAAGCGGTTGGTGCCCCCCCCAGAATACGAGGGGCTGCGTGCCGTAGCACGAGGGGATTCTCCGACCGTTGGGCCGGTACCCCCCTGGGGTAGTTTTTTCCAATTCGCTTGTTCCATATTTTTTGGTTGGTCCTTTTTTACGGGGTGAGGGTCCCCTCGTGTTTGACGCCCTAGCGGCCGGGTTCCCCCCGACCATACATCCCCTCGGCGGGCGCCAGACCAACTGCCATACGGCTATTTTGGGATTTGGTAACCACAAAGTAGGCAACCACCACCTACTGGCGGGCTTCACAGCCTGCCTCCTCCTCCGACAGAGTAGGAACTCCTTTCCTCTGCCTGGCTCCAAATCCACTGCTCTTTCCGCTTAACGGAAGGAAGCGTGGAGGAGCCAAAAACCCCGTTCCCCCCCAGTGTTTTGTCCGCGCCAGCATGCCTATAAGCCCCTAAGGACTTATAGGCACGCCGGGACCCCCTATCCGCAACCCGGGGACGCGCCACGTCGGAGTTCACCTCTCCGCCCACTGGGACACCCCAGCAGGTCCGTGGAACCTAACCTAACCTAACCTAACCTAACCTAACCTAACCTAACCTTTTTTTTTTTTTTTTTTTTTTTTTTTTTGCGCTGGGAAAATGCAAATGACGCATCCCCCCTCCACTGGAGAGTGACAAGGGGGGTATGTGGGACTCCCCGGCCTCGGCCCCAAGGCCGGTATACCCACTAAAAACCCAGCGGCGCTCCTGCGTCGTCTTAGTGGGGGGGACTGGGAAACCGGCAGAGCCTTTACATCCAGTCCCTCCCCGACGAAGCCCGCCATTACAGCGGGGCCCGCACGCCCCTCCCCTTGCAGGGTGGGGCCTGGGAACGGCAAGCGACTCGGCCGTTCCCGTCCGCCCGCAAAGGTGGCGAATGTGTGCAATGCGGGGCCGGGGCTCCATGTCGGCCCCGCCATTCGCCACCATGCGTCAGAGCGGCGCGGGACAGTTCCGCGTCGTCCCGCGCGCTCTTCCCCGCTCGGGGGCCCAAGGCCCCCCCACGAAGCGGCGCAGGAGTGTTCCGCGTCCTCCCGCGCACGCTTCGCCGCCTTCTATGGGACCGCTCGTCCCCCACGAAGCGGCGCAGGAGAGTTCCGCGTCCCCCCGCGCGCGCTTCGCCGCCCCCTTCTGGGACCAGGTCCCAGAAGGTCGTCCGGGCCACCAAACAAGGGGGCCCGGACCCACCTGAGTAGACCGAAGTCTACCCTGCCTCATCACACTGTGCCCTCTGCTACTCAGAGGGACACGCGGAGAGGCCCACCGTGTCGAGTTATTGGCCACCGCTAACAAGATCCCACGAGTGAGAAGTTATTAGCGGTGTTTACCAGGGTGCACCAATCCGCGACTGCTACCGTTCCCCCAGGACGAATCCCAGGGGACAAGTAACAGCGCAGACCTCTTGGAGGTTACCCGACCTAGCACCCCAACCTTTTTTTTTTTTTTTTTTTTTTTTTTTTTTTTTTTTTTTTTTTTTTTTTTTTTTTTTTTTTTTTTTTTTTTTTTGCGCTGGGAAAATGCAAATGACGCATCCCCCCTCCACTGGAGAGTGACAAGGGGGGTATGTGGGACTCCCCGGCCTCCCCAAGGCCGGTATACCCACTAAAAACCCAGCGGCGCTCCTGCGTCGTCTTAGTGGGGGGGACTGGGGAACCGGCAGAGCCTTTACATCCAGTCCCTCCCCGACGAAGCCCGCCATTACAGCGGGGCCCGCACGCCCCTCCCCTGCAGGGTGGGGCCTGGGAACGGCAAGCGACTCGGCCGTTCCCGTCCGCCCGCAAAGGTGGCGAATGTGTGCAATGCGGGGCCGGGGCTCCATGTCGGCCCCGCCATTCGCCACCATGCGTCAGAGCGGCGCGGGACAGTTCCGCGTCGTCCCGCGCCCTCTTCCCCGCTCGGGGGCCCAAGGCCCCCCCACGAAGCGGCGCAGGAGTGTTCCGCGTCCTCCCGCGCGCGCTTCGCCGCCCCCTTCTGGGACCAGGTCCCAGAAGGTCGTCCGGGCCACCAAACAAGGGGGCCCGGACCCACCTGGGTAGACCGAAGTCTACCCTGCCTCATCACACTGTGCCCTCTGCTACTCAGAGGGACACGCGGAGAGGCCCACCGTGTCGAGTTATTGGCCACCGCTAACAAGATCCCACGAGTGAGAAGTTATTAGCGGTGTTTACCAGGGTGCACCAATCCGCGACTGCTACCGTTCCCCCAGGACGAATCCCAGGGGACAAGTAACAGCGCAGACCTCTTGGAGGTTACCCGACCTAGCACCCCACTAACTTACCACTTTTTTTTTTTTTTATCAGTGGGTATTCATAACTTTCCTATTGCCTGACGAAGTGCCTAACGTTCATTATTTTTACGTGCGAGGCAGCGCGCGGACGTCTCAATTGCTACCAATAAACATTTTATTTTTTAAACTCAAAGTTTTTTCCAAAAGTTTTTAAAATGCCCAAAAGAAGTTACACCGAAAAGATGGAACGTTACAACTATAAAATAAGAAGACTTGAAGATAAGGAAATGAAGCGACGTAAGCGAATTATCGAATCTTCGGATTCACTGGACGAAAATTCAGGTTAGTAAAGTGTTTCTAAAGTGCTTTACAAAGTGTTGTGTTTTTTCATGATAATAGTTGATTTTAACCTGGAGGTTGTCCAAGGGGCAACACGATGGCAAAATTATTGTTCTATGCTTAGAGGTTTACCGTGGGTAATCACAAAGCAATAATATGAACGAAAAAACAACTACTTCTGCTGGCTATAATTATTATAATAACTAAAAACTAGAGGTTGACCGCGGGTCAACACGATGTTTAATTTTTATGCTTATATATTAACCGTGGGTTATTACAAAAGCAATCCTTATAAATACACCTGGGGGTTGATCGAGGATCAACACGATGGTACTAATCATATGCTTAAAGGCTAACCGTGGGTTATTCTAAAGCAATATTCATCTAACTAATGAATCGAACAACAAATTATAATTATAAAGTTATGCTTATAAAAGCCAGCCATAGTATAAAAGACATATACCTAATATCTTTTTATCGTGGTCTTTGTCTTGTTATAGTTTCACGTTTAGTAACTTTAGTACTTGGCTATAAATATTATATTTTTTCACAACTACCCTCGAAATATTTTTTCTTCGGAAAAATATTTTATTATCTCAATTCTTGACTGCTTGGTAACGCATCTCGTTTTACTTTTAGACAACGAGTCGCAAGCAGCTGTTGATGATCCGATGCCCTTGGAATGTGCGATCGAAAACAGTCTCGATAGTCTGGCACCAGAGCAGGCACCAGTAGAAGGCTCACAAGAATTAACACCACTTCCCGATCTTGATCCGGATATACTATCAGCTCTTGGAGAAGTTACTGAAGACACTCCTACATTCGGTGAAAAAATTCATGATAATTTATCAAAACTCTGGCTTCCCATACTCCGAAAGGGGATAGAAAAAGAAGCCAAAGATAAGCTGATGAAGCAGTATCAGATTCCAGAAAATTGCACCCTTCTGCAAGCGCCAAAGCTCAACCCTGAAATAGCTGCTACGATTTCAGATACCACCAGAAACAAAGATAAAAGAGTTGAGAGCGCTCAGCAACAGCTAGGCCTCGGCATCACCGCTCTCAACAAGGGGTTGTCGCTGCTCCTTGAGAATGGCACAGAAAGGGTAAAAGCAATTAAGTTTCTCAGTGACAGTAGTCGACTCTTATGCGATCTTCACCATGTTGAAACCGAAGTTCGGAAAAAGTTTATGACACCTGGCCTGGACAAGGCTTTCTTAAACTTGATCCAAGATGTAGATAGGGATGACACCCTATTCGGACAAAAACTTTCTGAGAAGATTAAGGTGTCGAAAGTTATTGAAAAGCAGGGCTTGCAAATAAAGAAGCCGGCTCCAGTAAAGACACCAGCGTCTTCTGCCCAACCGTCAACTAGTAGACTTCGATCTCAGGTAAACTGGTCGGGCCCCTCCCGCTACACTTCGAACAGGGGGGGGGCGGGGCGGGGCGGTTACAGGAAGACAGGTCCAGCCGGCCGCAAAGCTTTCCAAGCATCGACGACGAAGCAATCGTCTCCATCGCAGCCTCAACAGAACCAGAACAAGTCACGTGCTCCGGCCCAACAACGCTAGAGGTACATGCTGGCCGTATACATTTCTTTTATGATTGTTGGCTTAAAATAACTGAAAATTATACAGTTCTTAACTGGATTAAGAAGGGATACTCTATACCATTCTGCAGTAGAGTAATGCAACATCACGTCCCTTCTAATACATTAACATGTCATGAGGAAGCCGATATGGTAGTAGCAATTTCTAAGCTAATAAGTTTAGGCGCTGTGTCAGTTTGCGAACGCGCAGAAGGAGACTTTATATCTAGCATATTTTTAACTCCTAAACCCAATGGTGGTAAGCGCTTTATCTTAAATTTAAAACCACTCAACAAATTCATTGAAAAGTCTCATTTTAAAATGGAAGACCATAGGGTTGCTACAAAATTGATACCAAAAGACGGCTATCTGGCCACCATAGACCTCAAAGAAGCTTATTTTTCGGTACCAGTCTGCAAGACACATAGGAAATACTTACGATTTGTTTTTAACAATACTGTCTATGAATTTAATGCTGTTCCATATGGCCTATGTGCAGCACCAAGAATTTTTACAAAAATTATGAAGGAGGTTGTAAGCTACCTGAGGCAGAGAGGTTATAAATCGGTAATTTACTTGGATGACATTTTATGTATCGGTGACACCTTCACCGAATGTCATAGAAATGTAACTAAAACTATAGAGCTATTACAATGTCTGGGTTTTGTAGTTAATTTTGATAAGAGCGTATTAACACCTAAACATTCTTGCAAGTTTTTAGGGTTTATCCTTAATTCTGCCGATTTGTCTCTGTCTCTGCCATCTGACAAAAGACTTAATATTGCAAAATTAGTCAACAAGTTTTCAAAACTACCCCATTGCACCATAAGGGAACTTTCACAACTTATTGGAATACTAGTGGCAGCCTGTCCAGCAATAAAGTACGGCTGGCTGTATACTAAGGAACTGGAACGTGAAAAATATTTGGCCCTTCAAACATTTAAAAATGTTGAAGCTAAAATTAAGTTATCTTCTGTAATTTTACCTGATTTGCTTTGGTGGAATCAGAACATTATTTCATCGTCAAATTCCATGAGACCAGATGAGCAATTTTCCCTTGAAGTGTTCACAGATGCTTCTAGAACTGGTTGGGGGGCATACTGTAACAGCAAACGCGTGAATGGCGGCTGGAAAGATGTGGAACTCTCTTTCCACATCAACTACTTAGAGCTCCTCGCTGTATTTATGGGGTTAAAATGTTTCGCCTCTGAGGCTACTAATTGTGCTATTCTACTGCGTATTGATAACACCACAGCAATCAGTTATATTAACCGCATGGGCGGAATCCAATTCCCACACCTCCATGGCTTGGCTAAAGCCATTTGGCAGTGGTGCGAGAAGCGAAACATATGGCTTTTTGCATCATATATAAATACAAAAGATAATGTTGAAGCGGATGAAGAATCTCGCAAGATAAATGTTGACACAGAATGGGAACTATCAAACCGGGCTTTCCAAATGATAGTTCACAAACTTGGCCAACCAAACATAGATCTTTTCGCTTCTCGCACCAATGCAAAATGTGAAACATACGTGTCTTGGAAACAAGACCCGGATGCCTTAACTGTAGATGCGTTTACGATAAACTGGCGTTCTCATCTATTTTACGCATTTCCACCTTTCTCACTTATCCTTAAATGCATTAGGAAAATTATAAGTGACAAAGCTACCGGCATATTGGTTTTTCCTTATTGGACGGGACAGCCTTGGTTCCCATTACTAAAGAATTTAATAATTTCAGAAATCATATATTTTAACCCTAACAGAGACCTCTTGCGTTCTCATTACAGATCGCAACACCCACTGTGCAGGAGCCTTACCCTGGGAGCCGCGATGCTCTCCGGGTTGCGTTTACTCGACGAAACATCCCTTCAATAGCATTAGATCTTATGTTATCCTCCGTCTCAAGTAGTACCCTCAAGCAGTACAATACCTCATACAAACTCTGGTGGCAATTTTGTAATATCAACCACATCAACATCTTTGATCCCCAATTGGCTGACATTTTAACGTTTCTAACAGAACAGTTTAATAGAGGAGGATCTTACGGAACCATTAACTCGCACCGATCAGCCCTGTCCTTGCTTTTAGGTGGTAATATAGGATCTGATGATAGTATCAAACGCCTACTCAAAGGAATTTTTAAACAAAAACCTTGCATTCCCAAGTACATAGGTACTTGGAACCCCCAGATAGTGCTCAACTATGTTGCCAATTGGTTTCCTAATAAAAGTGTGGGTTTAGATAAAATTACCAAAAAAGTCTGTGTTTTACTGGCAATTTGTACTGCCCATAGAGTCCAAACTCTATCGCTTATTAAAGTGTCAAATATAATTAAAGGTACAGACTCAATACAGATCCCAATCTCTGACATCATTAAAACTTCAGGGGTTGGCAGGGACCAACCGGTGTTAATTTTACCCTATTTCAAAGAAAACCCTACAATATGCCCAGCCACAGCTGTAGAGGATTATTTATTTATGACATCCAGCCTAAGACCAGACAATATAGACCACCTTTTAATCACCTACAAAAAACCTCATAAGAAAGCTTCTTCTCAATCCATTAGTAGGTGGATAAAACAAACTCTGGCGGAAAGCGGCGTAGATGTGGGTGTGTTCAGTGCCCATAGCACCCGACATGCTTCCACATCTGCGGCAGCCTCTGCTGGAGTATCTATTGATACGATTAGGAAGATGGCTGGCTGGTCCAGTTCGTCTCAAACCTTTGCAAGGTTTTATAATCGACCTGTATTAAATGAAGCAATGTATGCTAGATCAGTTTGCTCATTACCTAATGAGCATCCAAAATGATTTAGAATAATTTATTATCAGTATCTAGTTAATAAATAGATAGCAATTGATTGAATTTATATTGTGAATTATTTCATAAGTACAAATATTACGATAAAATGATTTACAAATGTTATGGAAATTAAAAATATACATTGATTTCATAAAACATCTTTTATATTGATATAAAAGTTCATACTTACTCTAAACATCTACCTGTTAATTAAACATATATCTGAAGAATGAAGTGACGTAATATTAATAGATGATCAAACGAACTTCTAAGTGAAGTTCGATCACTATTATATGAGTCACTTCATTCGACCCTAGCACCCCAACCTAACCTAACCTAACCTAACCTAACCTAACCTTTTTTTTTTTTTTTTTTTTTTTTTTTTTTTTTTTTTTTTTTTTTGCGCTGGGAAAATGCAAATGACGCATCCCCCCTCCACTGGAGAGTGACAAGGGGGGTATGTGGGACTCCCCGGCCTCCCCAAGGCCGGTATACCCACTAAAAACCCAGCGGCGCTCCTGCGTCGTCTTAGTGGGGGGTGGGGGGGACTGGGAAACCGGCAGAGCCTTTACATCCAGTCCCTCCCCGACGAAGCCCGCCATTACAGCGGGGCCCGCACGCCCCTCCCCTGCAGGGTGGGGCCTGGGAACGGCAAGCGACTCGGCCGTTCCCGTCCGCCCGCAAAGGTGGCGAATGTGTGCAATGCGGGCCGGGGCTCCATGTCGGCCCCGCCATTCGCCACCATGCGTCAGAGCGGCGCGGGACAGTTCCGCGTCGTCCCGCGCCCTCTTCCCCGCTCGGGGGCCCAAGGCCCCCCCACGAAGCGGCGCAGGAGTGTTCCGCGTCCTCCCGCGCGCGCTTCGCCGCCTTCTATGGGACCGCTCGTCCCCCACGAAGCGGCGCAGGAGAGTTCCGCGTCCCCCCGCGCGCGCTTCGCCGCCCCCTTCTGGAACCAGGTCCCAGAAGGTCGTCCGGGCCACCAAACAAGGGGGCCCGGACCCACCTGGGTAGACCGAAGTCTACCCTGCCTCATCACACTGTGCCCTCTGCTACTCAGAGGGACACGCGGAGAGGCCCACCGTGTCGAGTTATTGGCCACCGCTAACAAGATCCCACGAGTGAGAAGTTATTAGCGGTGTTTACCAGGGTGCACCAATCCGCGACTGCTACCGTTCCCCCAGGACGAATCCCAGGGGACAAGTAACAGCGCAGACCTCTTGGAGGTTACCCGACCTAGCACCCCACCCCAACCTAACCTTTTTTTTTTTTTTTTTTTTTTTTTTTTTTTTTGCGCTGGGAAAATGCAAATGACGCATCCCCCCTCCACTGGAGAGTGACAAGGGGGGTATGTGGGACTCCCCGGCCTCCCCAAGGCCGGTATACCCACTAAAAACCCAGCGGCGCTCCTGCGTCGTCTTAGTGGGGGGGACTGGGAAACCGGCAGAGCCTTTACATCCAGTCCCTCCCCGACGAAGCCCGCCATTACAGCGGGGCCCGCACGCCCCTCCCCTGCAGGGTGGGGCCTGGGAACGGCAAGCGACTCGGCCGTTCCCGTCCGCCCGCAAAGGTGGCGAATGTGTGCAATGCGGGGCCGGGGCTCCATGTCGGCCCCGCCATTCGCCACCATGCGTCAGAGCGGCGCGGGACAGTTCCGCGTCGTCCCGCGCCCTCTTCCCCGCTCGGGGGCCCAAGGCCCCCCCACGAAGCGGCGCAGGAGTGTTCCGCGTCCTCCCGCGCGCGCTTCGCCGCCTTCTATGGGACCGCTCGTCCCCCACGAAGCGGCGCAGGAGAGTTCCGCGTCCCCCGCGCGCGCTTCGCCGCCCCCTTCTGGGACCAGGTCCCAGAAGGTCGTCCGGGCCACCAAACAAGGGGGCCCGGACCCACCTGGGTAGACCGAAGTCTACCCTGCCTCATCACACTGTGCCCTCTGCTACTCAGAGGGACACGCGGAGAGGCCCACCGTGTCGAGTTATTGGCCACCGCTAACAAGATCCCACGAGTGAGAAGTTATTAGCGGTGTTTACCAGGGTGCACCAATCCGCGACTGCTACCGTTCCCCCAGGACGAATCCCAGGGGACAAGTAACAGCGCAGACCTCTTGGAGGTTACCCGACCTAGCACCCCACCCCAACCTAACCTAACCTAACCTAACCTAACCTAACCTAACCTAACCTAACCTAACCTAACCAATGCTCGCTGTGTCTCGGCTATGGCCATGGACGACGGTTCTGCATGGAGACCATTGTAAAATGCAGCCACTGTGGGGGCCCCCACATGAGGACGGAATGTGCAGATTGGCTCGCTGGTGCGACCCCTTCCTGCTGCAACTGCGTGCACGCCAAGGCCGAAAAGGTGGACCACAGTGCCTTCAGCCTGGAGTGCGCGATCAGGAGGAAGTGGGACGCTCTAGCGAGGTCAACTATAGCGTACCACTGCTAGGAAAACACCGATGAGCATAAAACCAAAGCTGTCCAAGTAAACGGTTGGGGTCATGATTACCATGGCCTTCCGCTTACCCCTGAGTAGCTACACAACGCTTTCGGTGCTTAAACATGAAACAGCCATCTGCAAATTTGAAAATAAAACAACAATAGTCACAATAAAATTTTAAAACCTAGTTAATAAGTCTTGTTGGCATTTATATATTAAGTATATAAATACAACTAGCAGCAACTTTAGAAATAGACTAAACAAAAATAGTAACACAGAAACAGTAATTAGATAGTTAAAAATTCAAAGGCATAAAACAAATTTAGTAGTAAAATGGTATTAAATTAGAAGCATATAAAAACATTTAAGAACATAATTTAAAATAGTTATCAGTATTCCAGGTGGAAAACATTATTTTTAGATTACGTAGCATCACAACGTAACGTATAAAGTAAAATTTAACAAGTTAACCTATAACAAAGAGTAAAAATTTAAAATAGTAAAATTCAATATTGCAAAATTTAGTAAAATAGAGTACATAAAAATTGGTAAAATATATACATTGATTTTTTTTTTTGAAAACACTATTGTAAAGAACTTAAACCAAACGAAATAAAAAAGTCTCGGACCTCCATGTCTGAGGGACACAGGAATTAAAAAAAAAAAAAAAAAAAAAAAAAAAAAAACCTAACCTAACCTAACCTAACCTAACTGAGGGAAACCTAACCTAACCTTTTTTTTTTTTTTTTTTTTTTTTTTTTTTTTTGTTGACGGGGGGAATCTGCTCACAGACACCTTACCACACTTCAGGAATGTGGCAAGGTAGTGTGAGGATGGCGTACCGACCCACTAAACCACCCCGGTGGCCGGCCTCTCTGCCTGTCAGGGGGCTCCGGGACCTCTAAAGACCAACGCCGGTGCCCCCCTCGCAGTTTGCCTGAGCACATCCCGGGAATGCCACCCATTGACACCCCCGTGCTCACGGCGACACCTGCCACCAAGTGTCGCCGCCCTCCCGAGATCTGCATACTGACCGACCGGAGCCTGAACTCCGGCCGATCGCAGACCCGAAAAGGCCCCTGTATGGCAGGGGCTACCACTCGCCCCCTCTCGGGGCAGGCAGCGCTGGGCCACTGTCAACAGCAACCCCTCGCCGCCTCCATCCCGGGCGCATCAGTCCCACCGATAGCGCCCTGCGGCCTCTGGAGAGCTGCGGAGGCGGAGGTACATCCCATGCACCAACCGCCACATCGCTCTCCTGTGACACGGGGGCTGCGGAGACGGAGTTATGCATTGAGGGCTACAAAACATCCGTCCCATCGCCCCCGGTGCTCCACCGCGGGTAATTTTTTATAGAGGTTTTCTTCCTCGCAGCCCGGGCGGCTAAGCCAAGGCCCTCAGTCTCGCATGCCTGAGCACGCGGGTTTCCGAGCTCTGGGCGCTGACAAAGGAGATCCCATCTCCAGTGTCTACTCGGTGGCAGTGTGAGTGCACGCCGAGCACGCCCCACTTCATCCACTCACTGCGCCCTCTGCTCATCAGAGGCACGCGTGGAGAAGCCTCCTCCCTGACAGGCTATTGGTTATCCGAGAGTAATCCACAAATTGACTATCTGGGTTAATAGACAATCTGCGGATTAGTCTCGGACGTAACAGGGTACACCGTCCTGTTGAACTGAAGCTCGCTCGGGATAAGCCACCAAGGTTGCCCCTAAGGCACTAGAACGCCGAAGCGCCCGCCCGAGTATCCCGAGAGATCAACAGTTCAACAAGCGCTCGAGAAGGTTGCCTGCCGTCGTACCCCAACCTAACCTAACCTTTTTTTTTTTTTTTTTTTTTTTTTTTTTTTGCGCTGGGAAAATGCAAATGACGCATCCCCCCTCCACTGGAGAGTGACAAGGGGGGTATGTGGGACTCCCCGGCCTCCCCAAGGCCGGTATACCCACTAAAAACCCAGCGGCGCTCCTGCGTCGTCTTAGTGGGGGGGGGACTGGGAAACCGGCAGAGCCTTTACATCCAGTCCCTCCCCGACGAAGCCCGCCATTACAGCGGGGCCCGCACGCCCCTCCCCTTGCAGGGTGGGGCCTGGGAACGGCAAGCGACTCGGCCGTTCCCGTCCGCCCGCAAAGGTGGCGAATGTGTGCAATGCCGGGCCGGCCATACTTCGGGATCACTCCGGAGTATATATAGCCGGCGGCAGTTATAACCTAACTTTTTATGAAAACGAAAATAAAAAAAATAAAAAAAACAAACCACGTCGGGTTTTCAACAAAAAAAAAACAAAAAACCTAACCTAACCTAACCCCCACATAAAAAAACTCTCTTAATTATCTTGCTCACAAGGTTGCTCATATTTTTTTTTCGTTTTGTTTCCAAACATTAAAAATTAAAGAAAGAACTTCATTTCCTTTCTCCTGAACTCTTTTTGAGCTCTGATGTCAAAAAGCATTTCTCTTAAATCGTGATACTATGTTCAATTTTACAATATGCATGCTGCACCACGCAAATGTGATAATTATTACATACAATCACGATTCGTCATTCAGAGTCACTAGAATTGTTATGTTTCATCCCACATCGTCACATGCTGCACCATGCAACATGTGAGACTATTCATAACAATAATGCGACTCCATTGATTTTCCCTTTAATCCATACGATTGCTATTACAACTCGTGACATCGCATTGTGCAGCATGAAATGTTTTAGTCGTTATAGCGCCCATTTTGGATTAGAGAATGAAGTGTCCAAAAACCTCGATGACCGCTTAGTTTTATTCTACCGCACCACATGGTGCAGCATGCGATGTTTCGAATTCGACATAGCGATTACGGGGTTCCGGAGCTCTTCAAGTCCTATTGTTCCTTTAATTTTGTAGTGATTTGCACGTTAGGTTCATTCCACGTGATTTCAATATTTTACCTCACATGGATACACGCTGCACCGTGCAGCATGTGAGATTCAATAGATCGATCACGTGGTACTACATACTGAGCTAGCGAAAGCTAGGCACGAGATCGTTCAGTTCCTGTCTCGAGCACTGCATGGTGCAGCACGCAGGCTCGGACATCCAACGAATGATCAGGGGTGCCATTGTATGAAAGCTCATGTCCTATAGTTCCTTTTGTACACAGTATTGGCACGAAGCCGCACTTAATTTTGTTTCAAATTGTAGGTATATAGATAATAGGTACTCAATTACAATCTTATGGTTCCTTGTTAACTTTGACAAAAATGCACACTTTAGGTTCGTTCGTTCATTTTTATTCTAATTCGAAAGACTTACAAAATAACTATTTGTATGCTCTTTCTTGTGTCTTATGTTTGTGTAGGTAGAAAGCAACTTTCTTTACCTCGCCGCGCCTTGCGCGTAGAGGCGCTACGATTTGCTACGGCGTAGCACACCTCAAATGCTTACACACTACTTTAAGCTATTGTCAGTTTTTGGTTGGCAGGCTCATTTTATTTCCATTTTTATGTTTTTTTACTAAAAAAAAAACCCACCTTTGAAATATAGTTTTCATATTACCTATTTGCAAAAAGAAAACAATATTTTGTACCGCCATCTAGCTCATCACAAGAATTTCTCATAATTACACCCGATAGATACCACAACGATCCTAGATTGCGCAAACGAAATTATCACGGAGTTTGAACATAAGTAATTCTTCCGAATCACATTAGTCAGATAAGCAGCAGACACCGAGACAGAAACAGCTCGATGGAAGTTTATCTCTCCGCGTATCACTCACATAACAATCGGACAGTTGGCATGCCATCACCTTTTACATAAAATTGCATCTGTATCACCTTACATTATGCATAGTTTAATGATAGTATACTTCCGTTGCGAGGGCTGCAGAAATATTACGTTGGTCTAATAGTTAGTAGATGGACCGTCCGTACGTTCATAATTAACTTAGGTGGTAGTGGTAGATGCCTGCGTCAGGCGCGTTGACGCGTGTGGTTACAAACTTTGGAAGAAAGGACGCGGTGACATGACTATTGAAACATAGGTATCGGCACAGATTATATAATACTATACGTATCGGTAACAGACCCTAGGTAAGGTAGGTATAAGTATTAGTTTTCTTTTAGTGTTCTGTGTAAACATTTGTACCTAGGCAGGTAGGTACGTGTGGCAATGCATATCTATTATTTATTATGTATTTTTTGCCCACGAAATCTTCCCTTGGTTGTTTCTGAAAACTAGCGCTGCTCCATGTCATGGTCCATGCATGTAGGGCAGCATATGCTGGGAACAACCTTTTCAACCGCACTAGGGTACCTACAGATCAGGACAGGACTAACTAGAACTATTTTTATATTATGTTTTTGTTTGTACCTTTTTTCCTTTCCTAGCACTTACTCCGTGTTGCTCCTACCACCTGTCCGACTTACTGACTTTTTTTTTCTCTGTTGTATCTGTGTTTTTTTTAATCTTTTATTTTGTAAGGACTTTGAGTCGCTTAGCGACTATGTCAGCCCTGTTATAATTTACAATGGAATTTCTATCTACGAGTTATATACTAGTTTAATGTTATCCATGATGAAATAGACCTAACAGTTTAGTAAATACATCTCCACTGCTCACCATCTGTACTATGAATGACATTAGTTAATTATCTGTATTTTTACCCAATGGGTTGAATAAATGGATTTCATTTCATTTTTTTCATTTCAAGTTGCATTAGAAGTATATCTTCAAAAAAAAAAAAACGAGAATAAGGAGGTTACTAGTACGAAAATTTAATTTTATAATAGTTTACAAAACGCATTCGTAAAATACACTCGCAAACTCGCATGCACCCCCCGGCTGACACCGTAACAAGTAATTTAGTTTTTTAATACTTTTCGTTAGCGACGGATGGACGGAACGCTACGCGACCGGCGATGGCGTCTCGGAAAATTTTTTGATCTTCTTTGAGGCTTCTCCGCGCTCGCACGGTGACGACTTCGGTGGCTTCGGACACTGCGGCGGCCTCGGTGAGGGGCACGCGGGGGCAGGGGGAGGGGGAGGCGGCGGGCGGGGGGCGGGGGGGGGAGCCGACGGCGGCCGCGGGGGGCAACGACCTGACTCACTCGAGTCGCGCCCACCACCGGACAGCTTGCGCTGCAGCGACCGGATCGACAGCCACGACCCCCCGCTTGCAGCCGTCGGCGACCGAGGGACGGCCGGCTCGCTGGCCCCAACCCTCTCACCGGCCCTGCCCGGCGAGTCCGACGCGAGCGACACCAGCACGCTCAGGCGCGTCGCACCCGCCGGCACCGGCAGCTCCAGCCGGCTCGGCGCCAGCGGGGCGGGCGCCCGCTCCGCCGCGAGACTAGGCACCGTCTCCCGACCTCGGCCCGCCTCGCGCAGCATGCCGCGCGCCGCCGTGTGCAGGTCGCGGCGCGCCGCCTGCCCGCGCAGGCCGGCCACCAGGCGCGAGGCGAGGCCGCGCGGGCGGTGCGCGCACGGGGCCGGCGCCGCGTCGAGCCGACACGCGCGCTGCGGGGGGGGCGGGGGGAGCGCGCCCGTCTGTCCGTCGGCGCCGGGCGCGGGCGCGACGCAGCGGCGGCCGGCTCGGTGTCGCGCCTCGCGCTCGTACTGCAGGCGACGCGCGCTCGCGGCCGCCGCGAGCCGGTGCGCGACGCGGTCCTGTCCACTGCCGCAGCGCGCGTCGCTTGCTCGTTCCGCGCAGGTGGACGCTTCAAGGCTCTGAAAAGTAAAAATCGTCCTAGCAATCGAAGTCCCGAACTTAGGACACTCACGAGTTTCGGGGTTCGCTCTCACCGTGACGTCGGAGCAGCCCAAGTGGGGCCGTGGGGGCCGCGGGTCGCAGGACGGACGGCGGCCGCGCGGGGGCGGGCAGCACGCGACGCGCACCGGCCGGCACGCGCCGCACGCGGCTGCGGGCCGGCACGGCGGGCGCGCGTGCGGCGCGCACGCGGGCGGAGCCGGGGGCGGAGCAGGGCCGGCGCACGAGTGGCTGGAGGCGCGCGCGGGCGCGGCGCGGGCGGCGGCCAGGCGACGCAGCGCGCCGCCGAGGGAGCAGCGGGCGGACATGGCGAGGGGCAGCGAGCGAGTGGTAGGCGAGCGCTCGCGAGGGCCGCGACCGACTCCAGCCGGCTGCGACGCAATCTAGTGGGCCGAGAGCGACGATCGACGACGCCGACGAGCAACATCGACTTGTCCCGCCTCCTCCACGCCGTCGCGTGCAGCCGCCGCCGGGGTGACCGGCGGATCTAAGTGGCATTGATGATCCGGCATTCGCGGGTCGTCACCGCGAAACTGGCGCGTAGCGCGACTCCTCCACACCTACCGGTCCGGAGCAAGCCGACCGTTTTAATACATAATTTTTTTTACAATAGGTTCAAGGTTAGGTCCAGCCTTGGATCTGAAATTTGTATTCGAACCGTCTTATTGAACAACTGACATGGATCGCATCTCCTGCCAGCACCAGCAGCACCGGGTGCGTAGCATCCGACCCGGACGCCAGCATGGCGGCTACCGCCGGCGCAGGATGACGCGGCGCGCGCTTCGAGCTGCACGCCGCGCCACTCCGCGCGCTCCACACGTGCACGGCACCGCGCAACAAGCCCGCCGGACTGTAACATCGTCAAAACAGATAATTACAAAAAAAAAATAGTTATGTTCTTCCATGCATGCTGACTGACAAAATATACAATCTGAAATGGTTTCTTGCCAGGAAGGTCGACCTGAAGGAAACAAAGTCCATGCTATACTCAGAATTTTCAAGGCGTTTCATTGATGTAGTCGATCACAACATAAAGTTGGTGACAAAACCTAATTTGGTTCGCTTCTGGGGCTTTTGTTTGTTTGTTAGATGTGTAGATAAACAAATCATATTCTAATAATAATTTAAAATAAATAAAAAATATCAAAGCAGCCTTGCACCTCAACCGAGTGCTCACCTCGCGAGGTACAGCTTCGAGACGGCGGGCTGCACGTAGTGCAGCAGCGGTGCATCCCAAGCCCCACCGCCACCGTCCGCCGGCGCACAAACACGGCGCAGCACGCGCAGCGCCGGCAGAGACACGCACCACGCGCTGCCGTCGGTCAGAGACACCCAGGCACCGCTTCCGCTGAAAGACACACTCAAATACCTGTGCTTTAAAAACCCCGGCGGCGGCGGTGGCGGCGAGAACAATGCATAAGGTAGGGAGTGGGATGGCTGGGTGGGGCGTAGACTCACTTCGGCAGGGGCGCGAGGCCGGTAGGAGGCGAGGGCAGCGCGCGCGTGGCGTGCGGCGCGTCGCACACCGCGCGCACCTCGGCCGCGCTCGGCGGCGGAGAGTCAGGGAGCGGCGCGCGCTGAGCGGCGGCAGCTCGGGCACGCCGCGCCGCCAGCTCGCCGTGCGCGGCAGCCTGCAGCGGCGCCGGCCGCCGCGCCCGCACCCACCACGCACTGAGCGCGCCGACGTCGCGCGTGCCGCTGCCGGCCAGCAGGAGCGGAGACATTGAATGCACCGCCTTCTGCCGGTGCGATAACCAACTTATTGCCGCACGCTGTACCTTTTCTTTGTACGTAGTCTGACAAGCAGTCGGCCGATTTATTACTTCTAGTTCTAGTATTAAGTTTAGTGGTCGAGCGAGTGAAACTACCTGAACATAAAACTCGTTTGATGGCGTTTCATAAGCACCGCTCCTCGGTATTTAACTCACTCGCATCATAGCGTGGAAGTATTCTACGTGTTCATCATCATCCTCTCCGTAGTCGTAGTCGCAGTACTGGGACGGCTCTGGCGGTGCCTCCACGACGGCGGCCAGCCTGTGACACAAGCACAGTAAGTAGGTGAGCGCGCATTCTTCGAGCCTTAGATCATCCGTGGAGCGTGCGCGGGTCTCACGTGATGTGTGCGCCGCCTTCGTTGTACATCCGGAGCAGCGGACTCGTCACGCCGGCGTACTCCGACTCCGTCTCCTGGGAAATGAACCGACTCGGTGAGTGTCGACCGGACATCGCCCCTTTCCGATACCTACGCCCTCTTCCAAAGTAAAAAACCTAGGTAGGCATCTACCAACCTTGTTTACACAATGACAAATTTACACAAATGTAGGTACGTGTAATGTAGTAAAGTTGAGGTGACCTGCGTGGCCGCGTTCAGCCAGGCGGTGGTGCAGGCGAGGCCCGGCGCCAGCAGACGCAGCTCCAGCGAGAGATATGCCTCCCCGCCCGCGCCCGCCCAGCACCCCGCGGCGCCCGGCCCGCAGCGCGCGCGCGACAACACTCGCCACGCACCCTCCTCTGCATGCAACCGAAACCGATTATATACATAGGTACTTGTTTATTTCACTTTTCGCTTAATTTGACCTAGGGTAGTAGAATAAAAATAATCATAACGTTAGTTTTCCAGTAGAAAAACCTAAGCAACAATCAAGTAGGTACAATCAAAATAATTAGGTATACCTAACGTCAGTTTCACAGAAGAAAACAAGTCCTAATAAGGTTTGTGACAGACGGACGGACAACGTAGCACTGAAAACCTAAGCAACCATCTGCAGTAAGTAGTATTGAGGATGCGATGCCGCATTACCTTACCGTTCAGTTGCAACACCATCAGCTCCCAGGCGCCGCCGGCGAGCGCCAGCGCACCCGCCACCAGCAGGCGAGCTCCTCTCTCCGGCCAGTGCGCGCGCTCAGCCGACGCCCAGCCGTGCGCGCGCAGGCTCCTGCTCCAGCAGT
Organism: Eulithis testata; assembly: GCA_947507515.1. NCBI lineage: Eukaryota > Metazoa > Arthropoda > Insecta > Lepidoptera > Geometridae > Eulithis > Eulithis testata. The sequence goes on from OX382194.1 coordinate 166,800, forward strand.
GCTTCCACGCACCGTCTGCGCACATCTGCCAAATCTACAGCGTTTACAAACAATATTATTCATACAATCGACGCTTTTGCTTTTCTTAAAATTAAATAAATAGGTAAGTGGTGTATCGATCGATCCTCTCGTTGCATTTTTCTAAACTAACCAAATTTTATACACCACTACCTATACTTTATAATATAAAAAAAGTATGGTTTTAGTAACATCGTTGACTGTGAATTCAACAGAATTTATCGGACCGCAAGCTCGGCATCCTCGGAGACGAGCGCCAGGCGTCCATCGGGGGCCAGAGCCGCGTGCCGCGCGCCTCCCAGCCTGGGTGCCCCCTCGTGCTGCATACCCCCCTGCAGGGGGGGGGTACTCATCGCACCATCTGCATCGGCCATGCGCTCCCAGCCGGCAAACGAACGCACGTACTCCTCGCGCCACGATACTACGATTTAAAACAAGTTTATTACAAGTCAGCGTGTACACGCACCTAACGTGTGTCTGTGTGATTCGAGGTACTGACCGTGATGCTGGTCCGCGGCGAGCGCTCGCATCGTGGCGCGCGAGAGACGGGCGCGGTGCGCTAGCTGACGGCGCCACAGCACAGGCGTGGCGGCGGCGCGGCGCCACGCGTGGCATGTCGCCCCTGCCAATGCCAGCTCGCGCGCCTCCAGCCACGAGAACACGGCGTGCAGAACCACGTCGCACAGCCCATCCGCCGCTTGCCACCGGCTGTTGTCCGTCGTCGTGGTCGTTTCCTCAAGGCGCGTCATGACACATGACACAACCAATGCGATGACGCGGATGCTATTATTACATTATGAATTGGAGCGTGCGTGTCTCTGTTGTCGTTCCGCCGCCGCCGCCGCCGACGGCTCGTAACTGCTTGTGTTTTGAGACGGAACGAGAGCACCGCACCGCTCAGTGCGCAAGCGCAAGTCACCGATTCTAGGTGTGTGGTGCCCACGAGAGCATAAGTAATAAATTACAGATAGGATAACCTATTACCTAACACCTAGGTAGGAAGGTTAAAAAAACTTAAGTATAGGTACCTAGATATTACTGAAAAATCAGGTAATAGGTAGGCTAATAATAATTGAATATTGTGCGAAATTTATATTTAATGCAAATAAATACTAAGTATGTAACCTATTTTGACACCGATGAATGGTTCTCGTCACTCCATCCGTATCCTGTCTTTTTACTTAGAGTTCTTAGAATTATCATAATTATGACTATGTACTATGTCTATGTCTTAAAATCTAATGCTTCAAACGTAACCTTTTCTTTGACGGTTGTTGCTGGCTGAAGAAGGTATCGACTCGCGACAGATAGAGACAGGCATAACAGAAGCGGATAACAATGCGTGGAGCTACATCAAGGTGAGTTCGCGCTTGACTTGCTGCGCGTACGCGGCGCCTGCCTCCGCCAGGTCCTTGTCGCCGAGCGCGAAGTCCTGCGAGGCGGCCGAGTGGCCCCCCACGCTGCCCTCCTCCGCCTGGCGCAGCTTCAGTCGGATCTCGCGCATGCGCGCCTCCAGGATGCGCTCGCGCTTCGCCTCACGCTCGAACATCTGCAAGGCCGTGCCGCGGATTACACCCGTCTCACGTACAGCTACACTACACAGTGCCGTGTCACAGAGCGCTGACCACAACACGAGGACGCGACTCACCTGCGTCAGGAGAACCTTGTCGTTCTTGTCCGACTGCGCGAGGCTTTGCGTCATCTCAACCATGTAAATGTTTCCCTTTTTACTGCCGCAGGCCACCATCGTACCCTGCACACGATACACGCGATAGTCAATATCGATACCACTATGACTTCATAATGATGATGGGACTAGACTTAATCCGACTAGGCGTGTAGTAAAGTTCAAAAGTGTAGCAACTGCGTGGGAGGCTATGCTATTTCTGTTGTGTCAAAAAAAGGCAGGTGGCGTACCTATACTATTGACACAATTACCACTTGGTCCTTACATAATATGACAGTTATATAACAGGCGTCTTGGCTCAGCCGGTAGTATCTCTGCCTTCTATGCTGTGTTTTTCCAAAACTGGACCCGAACACTAATAACAGCATAGGTAAGTACGTACTATGTTGACGCGTAGACAGGTCCCATCCTTTGTTCTGGCATGCGATGCGATGAGTAAGTATATATAGATGCGTGACCTGTTCGTGGATGCGCACGCGCTGCAGTGGCTCGTAGCACACCTGCATGGTGAGCACGGGCGCGTGCTGTCGGCGCAGCAGGTCCCACACCGCCAGCAGCCCATTAGCCTGCGCCAGTACCATCAGCGACAGCCTGCCGTAATATGCATGAACTATTTTATATACCTACTAGGTGCCGCCCGCGACTTCGTTTGCGTCCCGTCGGATCCCGTTGATTTTTCGGGATAAAAAGTAGCCTATGTGTTAATCCAGGTCATGGAAAATATATATTCCAAGTTTCATCCAAATCGGATCAGTAGTTTTCACGTGAAAGAGTAACTAACAAACATCCATCCATCCATCCATACTTACAAACTTTCGCGTTTCTAATATTAGTAGGATTAGGTACCTACTCATCGACCGATTACTTTGTAATGAACGATTGCGTTTAGCTAGGTACTAAAACAATGTCACGTGTAAATAGTAAGTAAGGTACCTAGGTACGTAAGTATACATAGGTAGTTGTATTAGCTGTGATGTAGGTAAATGAGATACTTTACTTACATAATAATAATAATATACCAGGTATACCTACCACCTACCTGCATAAAAAAATATATTTGCAAAAGCTAAATTCAAGGATCGAATTGGACCTTGTGGGGCTCCAGGTGCCGGTGGTGATTTTGTGTCGATGCGGTGGTGACCACACGACGGCGGACTCGCGACAGTCCTCGCTCCAGACGCGCGCCGTCCAGTCGCCTACCGTCAGGAAGTTCTTCAGGAAGCCGGGGTTGCGCTCCAACGCCCACACCGGCCCCAAGTGCGCGTCGAACTGCCACCACCAAATAATGCTATTTGAGATGCGACTATTGCGTTGCGATTGCAACTCAGAAACCTGACCGATACATTTAAGATGAGTGAGGGTTAGGTGTTTCGCATACCCTGGCACTTAAGCGCTACTATTACAATTAATTCGGGTGATCACGGCATGACGACGGGATGAATCACCTTCGCGGGTAGTTTCTCCATGGGTGTTTTGCCCTTGCGGTTTCCACCAACTACGGCGCCATTCTCGGTACCGCACATGAAGCGCGTCGGAATCGTCGGCTCAAACTCGAGCGCGCTGACGCCGAGCGAGTTGGCCATGCTCTGCACGTCAAACGACGACTTCGGCACGTCAATGATCATTTCATCGGTGGGCTCGCTTAAAGCGCGCAGGTCCCACCACTTGCAAGCTCCGTCCGGCCCGCTCGAGAAGAATTCCATCCCAGACTTGGCATTGATAAACAGCACGTTCCGCACGAGGTCGCGATGCGCCACGTGCGGCGGACACGTCATCGCAGCGCGAGCTGGCGCGCGTCGGTCCCACACGGCAACCTGTCCGCTGCCCAGCCCGCCCGCCAGCAACGCCGGCTCGCGCTGGTTGTACTGCAGGTCGTACAGTACGCTAGGCGGCGTAATAGTAGTCTCGGGGTAATTGGCATTCTCTACGTCCCAGATGTAGGCGAGCAGCGGTGCGCGCGGCGTGCGATTGAAGTCCACGTCAAGGTAGGTAACGGCAAAGCGCGATCCTCCCTCGGGCTGCCAGCAGATCGAGCTGACGGGTCGCGCAGGCGGCGGGTCGCGGTAAACGTTCACGGTGCGGCAACCAATGCGCTCGGGGGCCGGCACGGGCGCCATCTCCCCGTAGTACGCACGGTACATGTCGATCGCGTTGTTCTGAAGCACGTAGTGGTCGATATCCTGCGACAATTGGAAATTCAGAGCGAAAGTCGATCGCCAAGGCTAGGAAGCGAGAAGGCGGGGTTACCAACCGGCGCGATTGCCATCACGCAGTGCACGTAGTTGTCATCCTTCTCGACCTTGCGGCGGTAGCGCTGCGTCGCTTCCGGGTCAGTAACCAGTACGTCCTTGGGCCAGCCTCCCTCGGCGTGGTTGGCGCCCGTCGTCGAGTACTCTGCCCTGCGCGGAGTGAAACGGACGTTCAGCGAAGAGACGCGACGCGACGGGGCCATGAGAAAGGGGTAGCAAGGAGTGGCTCACCGGATGGTGTTGATGTGGTGCTCGGAGTAGCGCGGCGTGTGCTGCGTGGGCTGGTGCACAGGGTTACGCAGGATGTACTGGCGATGCTCCGACACGACAGTGGGAATGGAGTCGCACAGCAGCGGCCCCTGCTCACAGAATATCGGCTGTCGGCCGAAGTTACAGCGCAGTTTAGTGTACTGGTAAGAAATATCCATTTTTCCTAAACTATTAAGTTTTATCAGAGTACTCGGGCGGGTCACACTCGGGTACTTCGGGGCAACCAAACTCTTGTTAAAGAGTGTTAAAGAGTATTCTTTTTCTATGCTAAAGAGTATTTTTTTTCTATGTCAAGGTAGCACACCCCTTTACTCTGTGGCAAAGACCAGAGCACAGAAAAAAAACTATATACATAATTTAAAAATAATTTAAACAAAGGCAAAGACTACAATAATTATTGATCGATTTCTTGGAGTTTCAATGATTTTGTAGTTCAAGTAAGACTGGTAGTAGCTAGACGGCGATTTCGATGCGATTTGTAGTTCGCCCCGAACTGAGATCTCCGCCGCCCCCATGGAATAAGCCGGTAATCGTTTATTACCATAGAAGTGCTTTTATTTGAAAAATCTATTCTAGAGGTCCGATTACACCTTGTGATTTTTTTTCAGCCGATTCCTACGAGTACTTTCTTAGTTAGCCATTTTGTAATGGATTTTACAATTCTATTCGCTTTTAAACAAAATTACTCTTAAACATGGAATAAAAACATAATAGATTAGTACAAACCCAGTGACGACAACTTTTTTTCGGTAAGGTGCGATTACCATAGTATTCGCGGGAAAATGATAAAATCAAATTTTGGTAATAGAACCGTTTTCCCCCCGAAGGGTAGAAAACGGATATTTAGGTTTAAGCCGAAGCTTGAACCACGGTGAGAGAGAACGCTTATGTCAAAGTCACTTACTTACCCAGAAAACGCTGTTGAATGAAAGAGATGAACTATACTTCCCTCTCTTTCTACCACTCCAGCAGTGCCGCGGTACGGCGCACACGCCGCGCTTTCAGTATCGTCGAAAGAGCCGGCAAGGCCTATAAAATGCGTGGTTCAAGCTTCGGCTTAAACCTAAATATCCGTTTTCTACCCTTCGGGGGGAAAACGGTTCTATTTAGGTGTTGAAGCCTTCGCTTGAACCACGGTGAGACGTGTTTATATTCTGCCGGCGCTGCTGGTTATGCGTACTGTGATAAATCTAAACATATGAGATAAAATAAAAACCAGGTGGGATAAGGTTTAACTAATTCTTATTTTGGATGTTTACTCAAAAGTAAATTAGGTACAATGAGATCGATAAATTAAAAATAATCAACAGCAACAAAAACATAAAATAAATGACCAAGTCTAAAGTATGATTATATAAGATAATTAAACTTAAACTTTTTAAATACTTTAAACTGCGATTAAGCCTTAAAGGGTTGAGAAATTGTCACTTAATCTTACAATTGCATTATTATTATCGTTTTTATAGGGAGTTTCCCTGAAGTAATGATTAAAGAAGGTATTTCTTGACCTCCAATTTCCTTTTCTCAAAATTTCGTCAATGTCATATCTATTGTTTGCCCAGTTATCTGAAGCGATTGTTGCTCTAAAGCTTCCAGCCGAAGCATTGATTCCCGCTTCTCTGAAAAGTGTTCTAATCCAGCCCGCGATAACAGCACGGGAAGCCTCTCTTACTACACCACGAGTTGTAATGAACAGACTAAAAATACTTTTTCTCTTACGTCGACTTTCAGATACTGATATAGACTTACGTACCCAAGATGTAAGATTTAAGCGCTCTTCGCCAAGTGTTGTATTGCTCTTTAATACCCAACCTGACTGTCTATAAACGTTAGAATCCGTTTTGGACCCGAAATTGGGCCACAAGATTATTTCCTCTCCTTGATCAATAAGTGCTTCCTTGTTTATGCTTAATAAAGTGAGATCGTGTACTCTCCTAACTGAAGCTAACAGAAGAAGGACACAGGTATGCCTATATACTTGGAAGAGGCTATTTTCATCTATGTCGTAATTTTTAAGAAAATCTAGAAGTTCGCTAATTTTCCAGGGCAATGGTTTCTTTACAGGAGGGTTTTTTAACAAAATGGCTTTGAGCACGTATTTTATCAAGGGATGAGAACTTAGTTCTTCTGCGCGCACAGGGTTAGCTAAGGTACTAATTACAGATTTATGTAAGGATATTGTGCGAGAAGCTAGCTTGACTGTATTGAAAAGATAGCAAAGATATTTCGCTAATTCAGATGGTTCCGGATTATCTGGTGCTATATTGTTCAAATGAGCCCATTTATACCAACGTTCCCAGACAGGTTTGTATGTTCGGGCGGTAGATCTTCTCCATGATGATTCCAAGAGATTGACTTCACAATCCGTCCAGTGTTTCAGGTGCTTCGTCCAGCCCGTACCTTCCAGACCAATAAATTTAGGCTGTCCACGTTCTGTGGTGGAAGATTCGTTCGAAGATCTATAAGGTTCGATCTCAAGTCTCGTATTGGTAATGGTGGACACATGGCTCGCGTCCTCAAATTGGGCTCCCAAAATGCCCTGTTCCAGCTGGGTGTCACGATTAGGTATGTTCCTGTTGAGATTTCCAGATGACGAAGTACTTGGGGTATTATTGCCGGTGGTGGAAATATCCAACCTAGTTTGAACCGCCACGTCCTGCTGAATGCGTCTGTGAATTGGCTGTAGGTGTCCTTTGCGTCCTCGCTGACATACCTCGGTACTACCGCAGAGCGAGCTGACGCGAACAGGTCGATTTCCGGTTTTCCTAACCTCCGGAATATTGCTGAGGTAGCTTGACGTTTGAGATGCCATTCGGGTAAACCCTTCTCCCGGGAAAGGCTGTCGGCTAGACAATTGTATATTCCAGGTATGTACCGGGCTATTAGATGGCAGTGGTGGAGATGACAAAATTCTAGTATTTTTGCTGCCGTATCTAACAGTCTCAATGATCTCGTTCCTCCCTGCTTTGTAATGTATGCTACTGTCGTCCGGTTGTCCGTCTGAATCATGACTGTTTTGTACTCTAGACAAGAACTCATTCGTACCAGGACTTCGTATAACGCATGCAACTCTTTCTGGTTGCTGTGCCACTTTAGTTGATTCTTTGTCCATAAGCCCGAGAATTTCCGACCATTTGCTACAGCGCCCCAACCTTGACCTGCAGCATCCGTAGTTATAAATATTGAAGGTTTCGGTACGAGCAGAGGGGAGCTCTGTTGAACGTTGTTGCGCCACCATGTTAACTCTTCTAGGGCACACTGAGGGATTGCAACCTTGACATGTGGTTTGGTTTGCATTAAGCGATTGGACTCCCGCTGTAGAATCCGACTGCGTAGACGTCCTAAGGGAACCACAAAGGAGGCGAAGTTCAACTTCCCGAGGATTATTTTTGTGTCGTGCCAACTCCAACATCTTCTCTTGATAAGTATTTCTAGATGCTGTTTGAGGTGATCCTGTTTTTCTTTGGATAAAGATTTCCGATTGGTTTTGGTGTCCCAGATTATTCCCAAATATTCTAACTTGGTTGTTGGGACTACCGAAGACTTCTTTTGATTTATTTTCCAACCCAGGTGTTTCAGGCGTCGGTTGACGAAATCTGCTTGACGTGCTAAGGTTTTTGGGTTGTTGTGGATGAGAAGAAAGTCGTCCAAATAAACTGCAACTCGTAGACCTTCCTGTCTCAAAGTGTGTGCGATCCAATTTGTTACCTTCGCAAACGCCGCTGGTGCACTGGCCAGCCCAAAAGGCAGACAAGACATCTGGTATACCTTTCCTTGATAACTTAGAGACAGGTAACGACGGTGGCTGTTTGCCACTGGAAGATGGAAGTATGCTTGTGATATGTCCAGTTTCATCATGTAGTCGCCTTTGTCTAAAAGCGTCGGGACTTTCAAGTGATTTAGGAGACGAAATTTGGGTGTTATCACGTAGCTGTTCAACCGTTTTAAGTTGAAAATCGGCCGATTGGACCCGTCGGCTTTCCGTCTCAAAAACATTTCTGAAAGGTATCCTCTCGGAAACGTACTTTCCTGGATCGCTCCCGACTCTAATAACTCTTGTATTTGTTTCGTCATACTTGGTGAGACTCTTGTTTGAAACTGGGCCATATTTCTCTTTGAAAATGGTTTGATTGGGGGTATCTTTTTGAAAGGAATTCGATATCCTTGAATGAAACTTTGTACAATTTTTGGTGCTGCTGTCCAGTGATGAGCATAATTTTGCAAGCACCCGGCCCTGAAGTAGTCATTTTGTTTTAGCCTCCACCCATCTTTTCTTGGGTTGTTGATGCTGTTGACGACCTCTATATTGTCCACGGGGTCGTTGATTCTGTGTTGACTGTGTATCAGCTGGGTATTTGTTAGGAGCACTCGTTTTCCGATTGTAGTTTGAGGTATACTTTGCTCGAGTGCGGTCGTCTCGGTTTCTGGTTTTGTCCCCCCCCCGGGATCTTTGAAAAGGCTTCTTACGTGTGGGTAAAGGAAAAAATTTCCGCACGTCGTCGTTAGAGCAGTCCTTAACAGCTTTAGATAAAGCATCGTCTGCAAAAAGATGAGTCTCCGATGGAGGAATGTTATGTAGCACCTCATTCAGAGTTTTATTCGATACTTGAAAAGCGTTTCTTCTTTGCTCAATCACCTCCGCCCGTCGGCCACATACGTATTGCAGAAGAGCATCAGATGTCTTCTTAAACAGTGAATCAGCTGTTAAATAATCTGTCCCAATCTTCTCTCTTACATCAGATGGCAACTGATCCAATAGATCCCGAAAGATCTTTCTCTGTTGAAAAAGGCCATGGGTGATAGCACCCAGTGTCAGATCAAACTTCTCGAGCACCGCAGTGCATTTCCAGTTCGGCGATACACTGGCGAGGAGATTGTTAACTTTTAATGCGCAAAAACCCGGTGACGCTTGGAACTGCTTCTGTGTTTCTGCATATCTAAGATTACGCCACCCTGCTTGGCCAAAACGTTGACAATGTTCGACTTGTTTCAAGTAGAAAGGATCAGATGTTGACACCTTGGGCTCGGTTTCCACTGTTACAGGACTAAAATCATATTTTCCTGCTGACTCAGTCTTGAGCTCAGCTAGTTCTCTTTGAGCTGAGCATATGCTATTTTTTAATTCAGCTTCGCGCTGGTCTCTCTGCACGCCAGCCAGTTCGATCTCACCAGGAAGACGCATACTGGAGCAAGATCGATTAGCATCACTTGCTGTTTGGATACTATGGGGAAGAGATTCAAATGATTCATCCAGGCTCGGGACGTCTTTCGAAATAATTTGGTCTAACTTTTCGCTCTGATCTTGCTGCGATATTAACAGACGGTTAAACATTTCTAGCTGTTGGTTCAAAACGGAGATCAGAAGTTGGTCAGTGCTTCCCTTTTTGGAGCTCACTGTTTCAGTTTCGTCCAGCGTGTCTCCTGGTCTTTTCCTACCGCTAGAACGTTCAGAAGCGGAAGAGCCACGCGAACATAAGGTTCGTTCTCCTCGAAGTTCATCTGAGGCACGCTCGCGGTTTACTAATTTAGGTTTCAGGGAACGCACAGCATCCATAAAAACAAAGTAACCCTTACCCGATCCGTGAACCGCTTCCATAATGTTGTGTGGAGCATAAATCAAGGCTCTTCCCAAAGGCCATTGTAAAAGCATAGCTCGAATTTTTCTGTATCGTCTCTCAGATAACGATTTACAATTTGGCATAAAGGCCGATGCTAAATCTGTAGTTGGTATTGCGAACCTTAACTTGTTGTCCACAGCTGGCAATAGCTTTTTGCCAAATAACTCTTCAAAAGATGGCTCATAAACTTCCCAAGATCGCCAGTCCTCAGGTAAGTTTTTGTCAAGTGCCTCGATTACTGTTGTAAATGCAGACGCTTCGTTCTGGTGACAAGGCCGTGCAGCCAGAACACCCATTGTGGTTACACTTTCCATGATCTGTAATCGGAGGTTTCCCATTAATGGTAGTGCGTATATTAGGCAAGACGACACTTGCAACATTGGTCTATGCAATGCAACGACACGGCACAACGTCGTCGACTGTCGGGAAGACGCTGTCGTCAAGCGGGTAGGCGTCGCTCTGCGGCGGGTATCGTATGACCGGTAAGTGCGGGTATGATGTCAGGCGACGGTTGGTCGCCGACGGTTGTCTCAACGTGTCGTCGTCGTCGTGCGACAAGCCTTAGAAGGCTGTAGTACAAGCACGATGACACGACGACGTCGTCGTCACCAGTAGCTAGGTACTGGTTGGCATTTCGTCACAACATGTATGAACACGCCACGCCAGACGACGCGAGGACGCCGTGCCGTCTCGATACGGCAGAGGGGGTATGACACCCCAATCATCGCTGGGCCTAGGGCGCCGAGCGGTATGTTTGAGACAACATTGATTGCGTGCTACTGATAAGTGTGGTGCTATAATACTTACAGAAAATATTTTTCTAGAGTTCACAAGTTATTTACCACACTGAGCACTGTAACTGCACAAGTGACTTGTTCAAAAATTAAAAGCGTACTGAAGGCGCGGCGTGTGCGCCGTACCGCGGCACTGCTGGAGTGGTAGAAAGAGAGGGAAGTATAGTTCATCTCTTTCATTCAACAGCGTTTTCTGGGTAAGTAAGTGACTTTGACATAAGCGTTCTCTCTCACCGTGGTTCAAGCGAAGGCTTCAACACCTAAATTGTATTATTACCATACCTACTGATTGATCTTCGTTCACTATTATAGGGTAGATTTGGCAGTTGACCTGTACGACTATAACAGATCGGTCGCGTTCTTTTAATGTCTAAACGCTATTCCGGGGATAGACCAGTTTAGTTATGCATCGTGAAGTGTTTCATAGCTAATGACTCATTTATTCCGTTAAATCGTAGTATCGTCTGGCTTCGCCTTATATACACAACTCACCTAAAGTTGCTAGTTACTAGTTGCTAGTTACTAGTAACTAGAGCCTAAAATAATGAGAAACTAACAACTTAATACCCAGTGTAATACCATTCATGCTGTAAGATGTTTCAGTGCTGGGTCAATTTAGATGGTGTTGTTTAAAAAAGTTTTGTGAGTTTTGTGCTATTGATTATCACTACACGCTGAGCTTAACGAAGAAATGTCGTGTGTGGAAGCTTAATAGATAGGTGACTTATTTAGGTATTTGCTTTATTTATTAATTCAAAAATTTCATACAAACAAGTAGTGCTAGGACGACTTTATGCTTTATTATGAATGAATGAATGAATTAACCACGACAATGGAACAGTTATATCTGAAAGATTAGTAAATCAACTTCATCAGTGGACATTTTTAAAACTACGTCAAAGTCCCAGACAACCTATTATTTATTTAAATTCCAAGGATCATTTAGAATCGTATTATATAACAGCTAACTTTAAGTAGCAGTTCCTCGCGCGTAGAGTCTAAGAAAACTAGGAACTAGGCTACGGTCCTGGTTCCTAGAGTTTTAATTACATCCTTTTTACAAAAAAATATACATATATGCTGAAGTTCCAGTGTGTTATCATTTCAATTAACGCTTCAGTGTAAGATAATTTTAGTACCTATAAACATTTAGTCATGTCAATGACATACCTTATGAGTACTTACATACCATATGATCAATCTATGGTTATATTTAAATCTTTCTATGGTGATTTACTTGGGATTAGTGCCAGTAAAGGTACTTCCAATAGTAACACAGTATTATTATCGGTTTTAAGAGCTGAGCATAATTATAAAAACAAAATCTGATAATCCTGATGGTTCAGATCTATGATCGTTAAAAATTACAGATAAATGTGTGTGTGCGTGTATTTGTTGTTTTTAATCATTTAAAGTTACGTTTGTTTAATATTATGATGCCTTGGTTTTGTTAAAAATTTGTTAAATACTCATTAAAAATGGATATATTTGCATATTTTTATAATATTACCATACATAATTTGCACCAAAGGATAAACGGTATTACATGTTTACTTTATTTCACTTGACATGGAATACCACATAATAGCATTTTACTATAATCACCACAACTTTTTTGAACATGGAATACTATGGTAAAAACCCCTAAAACCCCTAAAAACCCTTAAAAACTTCTACAAACCCTTGAGAACCCCTAAAAACCCTACAAACCCCTACAAATCCTTAAAACCCCTACAAACCCTTAAAAACCCCTAAAAACCCCTACAAACCCCTAAAAACTCCACAAACGCCTAAAAGTCCCAAATGGGTGCACGTTTTGGAAACGCTTGTAAAATTTCATCTTTGTACACGTAGCTTAAGAATGAAAATATTGTTTTCTTAATTTGATTATTTACGGCCAGGTTGTGTACCCACCAACATAAAAAGGTTTTATTTAAGCTGTCAGTTGTTCCATGTCAGTTGTGTTTTGCTATAGGTACCATTTCTTACAAAATTAAATGAACGGCTGGACTGATGTTGTTACTGAGAAATATTTTTGGATGCTCATTTTTTCCCCGGGAACGGGATAAAAAGCCGTCTCCTAGTTTTTAGCTAGTAGGTACCTCCCTACCAATTTTCAGCCAAATCGGTTTAGCCGTTCTTGAGTTATAAGTGGTGTAACTAACACGACTTTCTTTTATATAGAACGTTATTTTTGACGTACCTACCTACGGTGAAAAAAGTTCTAAAAATTAATTATGATGGGATTCGTTATTCATGCTGTTTATTCTTAGGTAGGTACTCGTAGAAAACAAGCGATTAAATTACATAGTTTATTTGTAAAAACGTATTAACCTAACTAGTTGTAGAGCATGTACGTATAAGAATAATGTAATAAGACGAATCGAACTCTTAAAATGAAATCTAAAAAGTAGGTAGGTAACAATAACAGAGATCTAAAAATAATACAGTTATAAAGTTAAAAATAAAAAATATGATACGGCAGCGCTAGAGCAAGTTGCCTTGTTCCTTCTTGACCTGCGCGAGGTATTCGAGCGCGGCGTCAGCGAGGTCGCGGTCGCCGGCCGCTGGCTCGAGCTCGCTCAGCGACGCGCTCGGACTGCCTTCTTCCGCCTGGCGCAGCTTCAGTCGAATCTCGCGCATGCGCGCCTCCAGGATGCGCTCGCGCTTCGCCTCACGCTCCAAAATCTGTCGAATTGCACCAACGTATAGGTATACATAGCTAGATAACAAGTTTAATCGATACTGTAACGTAAATATATACAGAGAAAATGACGTAGCTAGCCAAAAACTAAATAAAACGTATACTATGTCAATTCGTACAATAAGTTTGAAACACTTACCGCAGTGAGGAGCCCCTTGTCCTGCTTATCGGACTGAGATAGACTTTGCGACAACTCGATCATGTAAATGTTTCCCTTTTGACTACCGCAAGCGAGGAGAGAGCCCTGTAAAACCAATTTAGGTACAAAAATATTTCATTAAGCCTTATGTTTGTACCTACAATATATTAATTGTACTGTAAGTTTGTAAGCTGCCTGTAAGTTTGTCAGAAAATACCCACAATTCAGTTTTAATTATATCAATATGTTTGTAGGTACAATACTTAGGTACCTAAGTATTGCAAAATAATACCAAAATTGACAGGTGTCATATATTTAGAATTTCGTCTTTTTAACACATTTTTTGTTAAAATATTTACATAATTATCATGAAAGAAGGTGCGAAACAAGAAAATAAATTATTTTGTCGCAACTGGTTGTGAAACGTAGAAACGTTACCGTCTAGTTGTGAAAGAAGGGGTAAAACTCTTCTACCACAACCAGTTGAGGGTAAAGAATGATAATTCCGCTTTCGCAACTGGTTACGAAAATTAGTTGCGGAAACGGCCGGAAGGGCTCAGTTGGTATTAGCTCTGCCTTCCGTGCTGAGGGTCGTGGGTTCGATCCCCACCAAAGACCAAACATTTGCGCATGGCAAACATAGATGTTTTTCTGTGTCTGGGTGTTACTATGTATAATAAGTATGCATTTACAAAAAATATACAAAGTATTCTATCAGCAATCTAGTTCCCATAGGACAAGCTATGCTTAGTTTGGGAGTAGAGGGCGTTGTGTTAAATGTCCATAAATATTTATTTATTAATATATTGACATAATTAAAACTGAATTGTGGGTATTTTCTAACAAACTTACAGGCTTGTGGTCTATTTTATAAAAAGTTACTAAGGATTTTATATTAATTTATCTCGTCATTATCTATGTTTGTATACACCCCAAAACGTAAAAAAAGTATTCCTTTAAAAAATACAAGCTTCTAAACTTTCAATACAAAAGTTTAGAAGTCTGTATTTTTTAAATGAGGGGGTTGGACTCCAAGCCTTGGAGTACTTTATGTAAATGCTAGTTTATGATTCTTCGGCTACGATTGTTTTTTGACAACTTTCCGGAAGTTTTATTTCAGCTAAGACGATTTTTGTAGAACAAAGAGATGTTGGATATTTACACTGTTGGTCCAAACAATAATTCCATTTGCGAGCCAGGCGCAGCATAAGCGTAATAGGCTGCTGTTTAGTTTATCCGTAGCTTATTTTGGAACAATTTGCAGTCCCATTATGTATGTTAGTACGTACCCCTTCGTGCATGCGCATACGCAGCAGCGGTTCCTCGCACACCTGCATGGTGAGCGCCGGCTCGTGTTGGCGCCGCAGCAGGTCCCACATGCCCAGCACACCGTTCCACTGGCCCAGGATCATCAGTGACAACCTGACACATATTACTAGGTAGTTCGCCCCGAACTGAGATCTCGTGATGATCGGAGGTTAATAAAACCCAAACAATTTTTATTGACCAATGGTTGTACTAAACTTTTCAAATCGCTTCGAAATCGCCGTCTTGCTAAGTACCAGTCTTACTTGAACTATAAAATCATTGAAACTCCAAAAAATGGTAGCTCACGTTACACTGGGTTTGTCAATTTTATAATTTTTACAACAACTCAAAAACTATTAGACCTAGAATCAAAATAAAAACGGTTTTGGAATGTCTACGCAAAGCCCTATCATATGACACCCCACTTGATATTTTGGTACGACTTTTTTTTTTACTCCCTTTGGAACCTTTTAGTTTTCCAACCCCTTGACCGATTTACTTTATTTTTTAAACCAGTAAAACTTAGGAGTAATATCCGTATACCTACAAAATTCTGTGAAGATCGGATAAGCGGTTCAAAAGATCTCGACGAACAAACATACAAACATACAAAGCATTTTTGTCCAAGTTGTCACTCGTTCGCTTCACTCACTCGATCAATTATTTATTGTATACTTGTCTTATTCGATTCAAATCAAATGTCTCAATTAAAGGCTTCTGCTACCTAATATCTTCAAATCATTATTTAAACCTAGTTGGACTGGAGGACATCGGGTGGCTAGAATTACTGCCGCCAGCCATTACACAAAAAGGGCCCCATGGGTGGCTTAGTTGCGGAACCAGTAGGTACAACAAGTACCTTGTGGGACTCCAGGTGCCGGCGGTGATCTTGTGGCGCTGCGGTGGTGACCACACGACGGCGGACTCGCGACAGTCTTCGCTCCACACTCGCGCCGTCCAGTCGCCTACCGTCAGGAAGTTTTTTAAGAAGCCGGGGTTACGCTCTAACGAACACACTGGTCCGACATGGGCATCGAACTGAAAATAAACATAATTCTTCCATTAGACTAGACCAGATGAAGTGCACGAAGTTTGAATATAACCAACTTAAGTAAGCAGTGGAGTGGTCCAAAATGAAGACAAGGACAATCGATTCTTCAAATTAATACGCACTCTAGCTGGTATTTTCTCCAGTGGCGTCTTTCCTTTTCGATTGCCTCCAAGGACCAGTCCGTTTTCGGTGCCGGCCATGAAACGCGTTGGCATCGTCGGCTCGAACTCGAGCGAGGTGACACCGTTTGAGTGTGCCACCGTCGGCACGTCGAACGACGATTTCACCGCATCCAGGATCATCTCCTCCAAGGGGTCTATCAGGCTGCGAATGTCCCACCATTTGCAGACGCCGTCAGGCCCGCTCGAGAAGAACTCCTGGCCAGACTTGGCGTTCACGAACAGCACGTTTCTGACGAGGTCGCGGTGCGCCGTGTGCGGCGGGCTTAAAAGCAGCGGCGCACCACCCATCCGCCGGTCCCACACGCCCACCTGTCCGCTGAGCAGCGCGCCTGCCAGCGTGCTCGGCTCGCGCGAGTTGTACTGCATGTCTAGAAGGGCGCACGGTGGATTAAGTGCCATCTCAGGGTAGTTAGAGTTCTCTACGTTCCAGATGTACGCCTGCAGCGGCACGCGCGACATTCGATTGAAGTCCACCTCGTTGTAGGTGACTGCAAAGCGCGACCCGCCGGCGTCGGGCTGCCAGCAGATGGAACTGACGGGGCGCGCGATCGGCGAGTCGCGGTATACGTTCACGGTGCGACAGCTGACGCGTTCTAATGCCGGAGTCGCTGCCATCTCCGCGTAGTAAATCCTGTACATGTCGATTGCATTGTTTTGATGAGCGTAGTGGTCCATACCCTGCAGTTGTAAAAAACATTAGTTTAGATTCGCATTTATCTACAAAGTAAAATATTTCTTGATTCCTAAATGAGCGCTATATGGATGAAAATCTGATGGTGAGCGCGTGGTACTACGCTTTCAGGTTAAACTATCAATAACCGTAGCGGTCGACATAACGCAGTGGATGTAGTTGTCGTCCTTCTCGATCTTGCGTCGGTAGCGCTGCGTCGCCTCGGGGTCCGTCACGACGACATCCTTCGGCCATCCGCCTTCCGAGTGGTTAGCGCCTGAAGTTGAGTATTCGGCCCTTGAGAGGAGAATAGGGATTATTGAAGGACACACACGTGAAGTGAGAACAAAGAAGCTGTGACTCACCGGATGGTGTTGACCTGGTGCACTGAGTACCGCGGCGTGTGCTGCGTTAGCTGATGCACAGGGTTACGCAGAATGTAGTTCTTATGCTCGGAGACGGCGGTGGGAAACGAGTCGCACAACTCGGGGCCTTGCTCGCAGAACTGCAGCTGGCGACCAAACTCGCTTCGTCTCTTCGAGTACTGGTACGTGATCTCCATTAGGATATTATCAAATAAATTTAAACTAAAAATAACACAGTAAATCTAAAAAAAATCTAAATATTCGTGTAGGTTGATAATTCACTAAAAAAGTAAAGTTTATTTCATTATAAAAGTAAAAAAAAATGAAGAAAATAGAAGAATGTCATGTCAAAGGTGTCCAAAATGAAACACTTTTATCTATGGACAAATTATTGACGTAAAACGTGTCGGAGGTAAGAACATGGTGCTGGTAGGAACCTTTAAAAAAGTTACTTCATGGTATTTGACAAAGAAAAGATAGTATTTGAAGTTGAAAAAAAAGTTAATGTGAAATTAGTGGTAGGTAATATGCCTCGTGGTTAAATTGCAAAGTTAGACAATGTTCTGGTAAAAGTGAGAGCCAATGTCTGTGAGGAGTGCACGGTTGCACAGGCATTAGAAGCAGATGGGTCCAAGCACCGGCAGCCAGCAGCCGCTCGCGGCGTGCGTGTCGCTGGCATGACGCTCTGTCAGGAGGCTCAACGCCACTGCTGCTGCTGCTGCCATGGTGGTCTCCGAGCAGTTCCCCGTGTTTCGTCTCGCCACGCTGCTGGCGCGACAGCTCAGCTCACCCATCGCCACCCGCATAAAGGTGATATTTGTACCACAGTACATTTTAACTCACAAATATCAAACAAATGATATCCCATGCTCCGCAGATCTATGAAGATCGGATATAACAAGCCGTTGAAAAGTTTCGTTTAACAATCATACAACGCCGCCACTCCGCCACGCCACTAAGGTCCTCGTTTGCTTTGTTCACTCGATCAATGAAACCCGGGCGGAGCGATAAGCAGAGCTCGCAGCAGAGAGGCGGAGCATCTAGTCTAGGTAGATAGGTATTGTTGATGTAGAATAAGAAATGTGTATTTCAGGAGTACGCCAAGAGTCACCCTCGGTTCGGTCGCACGGTGTGCATGCGATGCGGTCGCGCGGCTGCAGCGGCAGAGCTGCGCTTCAAGCTGTGGTCGCTGCAGCTGCGGCCCCCCACCACGGGCCCCGCGCCCCGACCCTCCCTTACAGACGCAAATGCACTCGAAGCCGGCGCAGACCTGCTCGGTATTTTACCTATAGCCTACATCTCCCTTCTCTACACTCCACTTTCACCCAGTTCATTATTTTTTGGGCTTCACTTGGGTATAATTTTTTTATATACACAACTAAATGATGGATTACATTAAGATGTTAGGTCTGTTCCCGGCACTGGAAACTTTATGTCCATCCGTCGGTCTGTCAAAAATCTGGTTTTCTCAGAAACTACAAAGTAAAGCGGGGCATTCCACTTTACGCACCAAGCTACGCTCTTTTCAGGTGAAATTATTCTGTTCGCGTTGGGCGCCACCATCGTCACCTTCGAATACAATCGACAAGCGATAAAACAAGAGGAGAAGGTAACAAAAATGTTGCACTTACATACGAGTGGGTTAAAGTATACCTGCCGACTACGGTTGGCCGGTACGCTATCTAGAAAACTACCAACAAGTTGCTTTGAGTTTGACTGGCATGGCATTGTAGTAGAGTAGCTAAGAATACGTAAGTATGTCTGTGAGAGTCTTTCTGGCTAGATGGAAGCGGAGCGTTCAGCGTGGCTTGCGATGCAGCTGCAGGCGGAGGAGCTGCAGCACGAGGTGCAGGCGCAGCAGCAAGATCTGGACCGTCTCGCGACAGCACTCCGCCAGCTGGTTCCCACGCGTACCGAACCGTCCTTCACACCTACACCGTCTTCACCTACGAATGCCGAAGCTACACCTGCACAGGAGCCCCTGAACTTATGTCCCTGCCCCGAACTATCGACGGATCCTCCCCTGTGACAAAGGTGATTGTGTAGGTACCTTATCTACCTACGTACTACTAACTATTGTCTACAGAAGCTTCACGCACGCTCCACGCTCGATAATAATGTATTTTTATTAGTGCCCTGAATATTGCAACGCGCCACGACAAGGCATTCTTTTTAGTATCGCTAGTGATGTTTTCATCGCGGTAACGCTCATCGCTGCGTTTGTTCGTATGCGGCAGGATCAGTGCCTTGCGCGGCCCGCAATGTGTGCGTAGCACGGTCGCCAGGGCGGCTGGGTGATTACGTCCGGCGCGTCACAAATTCACAATGTGCTATTGTTGGGCGCATTTGGAAAACAGAAATAAATAAAAAGAAACACAAAAGACGACGCTTTCTCGCTGTAATGAGGACAGCGCGGAAGCGAATAATTTTATGAAGCTCAGTGCAAAGTCGGCGGGATGTTGCATCGCACTCGAAGCACAAAACATGACAGTACTGAATCATTTTTACTTATCCTAGGTAGGTTTGGTGAGCGATGCAATGCGATAGGTATTACGCACATCAATGAGGCCCTCAGAAGAAACTATATAATAACTATATACCTACTGTTTTTTGTGGTTAGAGAGCATCAATTAACCCATCTATTACAGAATTATAGTCATCATCGCAACGATAAAATTCTTTTGCTTATCACTCCACTAAGTAGATAAGTATTGCACTGTACCTATTGCAGTGCTAGAGGGGTAACCGCCGCCGACACAGGTTGCATCTCGAGTGTCCGTCAGCGGTGTACAATGCGACGGTCGCTACTCCGCTCCTCGCTAACTAGAGATGAGATGAATCTCCATGTTTCACTTGAAGCCGGACATTACAATTGAGCTTCGCTTGAAGTCCTTATTTACGACCTAACTAGGTACTTGTTGCTATCGGATATACCAATCACTCTGTATTCCGTTGATACCAATGACGGAGCTTTATCTACTCAGTTATTACAGTATCCTTGGCTAGAGCCCGAAGGGATCTGCTAACTACATTTCTTTCTGAATGGTAATCGATGTTCCTTTGTAAAGATGACTACTTAGGTGGGTACATACTAGTATCGACTCTCTTGTTACATTTTTCTAAACTTACCTAATTTGACAGCACTTAAAATTTTGCCGTCCCTTTCTCATAAACTGAAATTATGACAAGGACGGTTATAATTTTAGAGCTGCCAAATTATAGTTTATAAAAATGCAACGAGAGAATCGGTACCACTGACATAGTTGTCAGTCTTCCTTCGCTCCGGAGTGTTCGTTCCCATCCTAGTAGGCAGTGGCAAAATGAACTCCAACTAAGAGGTTGCATGAGTCTCCCGTCCCTAGTCGTAAGCAATGTCTGTTATCGGCGGCGTGAGGCGTGACGGATGCGTTCATCGCTCAGGATCAAACGCGCCATTTTTCTATTCCCCCCCCCCCTAATCCTCCAGGCCTCCCCCTCCCTTCCCTGCAGTGTACCTGCCTCGAGAAAGTGGCGATTGACGGAGTGATTTATAGTAACCCTCTTGATAACTATCAGAGTTTGGATTTGAGTTGAATCTTCGAGAACGGTGAGACACAAATAGATCCAAACTAAGTTTTATCTGCGGCATATGGCCGCGTCGCGTCGTCATGACATGAGGCGCAAGGAGTGATAGGTGCACTGCACACTGCGACTCGTCTTTCAAATTGGTTTGTCAATACTGAAGTAACATTCAAAGATTACTAAAATCATTATCCTGAATAAATTGCTAGCTATACCTAACGCGCGGATACACATTGCACAATCCCACCCAAGAACTGCTTGAGTGCATAAAACTGGATTTTAAATTTAAAGCTTTCTATAGCATCACGGGATGTGAGCAGTCTGAGAGATGAAATTAAAATTGGACTCGTCCGCACTTAAATCCGTTTAGAGCTTTTAATGCGATATACTTTGCCCCCCCCCCCCTCCCTCTTCCTCCCCTCCCCTCTGCCCCTCCCTGCAGCGTCCCTGAGCGCTGAACGCTGAGAGCTGCTTGCTCATCCGCTCCGGCAATAATATCATATTATATTTAGTGTTTGCATCTCGCGGAGACGAATTACTTTAGTTACATGTTCCACTGCGCGTTTCTTTCAGACTACCTACTACTACTGTACGACTCCTCAACTACATTTATACGAAATTCACGTCTGTCATGAATTAATTGTAAGCAGCGGCTGCGGCAGCGCGTGGCGACGCGAGCTATGAACCTAGAGATAAGCCCCCAGAATATTTCCTTTGAGAATGGAAATTAATTAACATTCCGCTGAATATTTCAAAATATAGCATCGTTGGATAAAAGATGCACCTATTTCCTTAGAAAGAGGATGTTAAGTAGGTAGTGCTTTTAACCGAGTGTTGAGATTTGCTAGCGAGAGAGAGCAGAGAACCACCTGCGGAAACGAACGCAGCCACGAGCTGGCTCGTCGCGCAACTTCGTCTCTCTGAATAATGATTGCGTCGCACCGCAGCCGCACCGCACTCATCTGCGGAACAATACGAGCTCCATAATGAAAGCCGCGACCCGCTTAAGCTTCATTATCTCTCATTTAGACTTATGGTCCAATATTGAATCGTTTTTTGGATATTGTTATCATAACTGTAAGCACTGCATCGGTAAATGTTCGATCGGGTGATCCACAGGCTCAGTTGCGGTGCATGTCGTCTAGATAACTATGTAATGTAGATAACTAGCTTGCCTTGCACGCAACACCCGCATTACATACGCATCGGTGCGGTGGTGTGCACCTGTTACAGCGCGGTATTCACTCACTTTTCCAGATAGGCTATAATTTATTGAAATCAAAGACGTGGATTTTTCTTAGATACAGCTTGACCTCTTTAAACCAAAAGCAGCCTTTGACACGCGGTTCATCGTATGCTGGTTGACATACATAATAATATTGTTTGGTTTGACACGCGTACGAAGTCGCGGGTATATATTATGGTCAACTTCGCAATCGGTCCACTATTTTTCACGACTTCGCAATCAGTCAACATCTTGATCGGTCAACATAGCGTAGTAGTATAATATAATAATGTCAGATACAGAAATGTTTAACGTTATTTAGTTTGCTTTGGAATACCGTTAGTATAGTACCGTTCCGCACGACGCCAAATGAATTTAACTTCCATACAATTTGAAAGCAGACTTTATTAAAACTCAGGACACGCGCACAATCTTTTCACATCCGAAAAAGTCGTGGGTACTCGAGACGGGCGGGATACAACACACAACACAATATTAACAAGTGAGGTGACCCGTGATTAGTAACTCGGGTCAATTAGTAACTAAGTAGTACTTGCAATAATATTTTGTGGTAGTACTAATGATGCAGGCACACGTACCTACATGCGATTTGTTCGCAATCGGTCAACTTCGCAATCGGTCCACTTCTCAAAAGGTCCACTTCTCAATCGATCCACATAAGCGAACAAATTATTTCTTTTTTTGGGAAAGTTCAACTTTCCCAAATGAGTAGGTTAGGTTAGGTTTGTTTATAAAAAAAAACCCATTCATAAAATCTGGTAAAGAATAAAATCATTATTTTTGACCAAACGCTATGTTGACCGATCAAGATGTTGACTGATTGCGAAGTCGTGAAAAATAGTGGACCGATTGCGAAGTTGACCATAAGCGAACAAATGGTACATGCATTGAGGTACGATACGATTGTTACACTAGACATTTCACAATAATCGCTTGCACATACCCGATACCTATTACGAATTTACATTACCTCACAGAGCACGTCCACTAAAGACGTTTTCTAATTTATTTATTTATTTATTACCTCACAGAGCACGTCCACTAAAGACGTTTTCTAATAACATCGTAACTAATACTGTGTTTAAACATGACACGCATACACATAATTGAACCGAGATATTGGAAATCTTTATGATCCTGCCTGATAATCCGAAGCTACATATTTCCGCTATCGCTAATTGTCTATACACACACACACACACACCCTCTCTCTCACAAACACGAAGGTCTGAGAAGGGCAGAGGGTTTTCAAGGCTGGAAATCGTTTTAATCCTCCTCCCGTACCCTCCCTTCAAGCCGCGCACTGTCATGGCAGTTATTACGGAAGGATTTTGAGCGCGATGCGTAGTTGATGCTACGTACCAGTGTACGACATTTCGTAGCGGCTTCGCAGAGGAATGTGCAAAAATACTATTTAGTGCAACAGCACTTGTCTTATTTGTTTACAGCGTGTCGGAGGCGCGACCGTTCATATTTAGTCGGCTCTGTACCTCTCAGTAGAGACGGGTGAGTAGCGCGGCGCGACCACGTGACGCGACGCTGAGTGCCTGCTCTACAATCATTGTTAATATAACTAAGCAGTGGTTGCGGCTCCTGTCGAGAACACTCATACAAGTAATGCTGCACACCACACATGTTTCAAACTCGGACCCTGGACTCCATCGCGCTACACTCTGCGGCTTTTGTACTCGCACATAATAATGAACATAATCAAATGAAATATTAAAAACGTAAATATCTCAGAGAATTCTTACTTGTGAGGTGGCTAAAGTGAAATGAAACAGGCTCACGTACGATAATTTGAAGCAAGCTACACATTCTTGTCCTAAACTGTAAGGTACGTTTCATCTAACGTGATCATCAGTAAGCAATACGAATACATTAAACGGCATGTGCCACACCGAAAGTCAACACGTGTACTCTTAGACCACACTAGGTAGTCCTTTGTAGCAAGTTCCAGCATAGTTGTGGTTGATGACGTCAGTGCTGGAGAGTGGCGCCACTCGCGGCGGAATCTCGCTACTGTTCACTAGGGGACTAGATGGCGTTGTGTAAATGACCATGAATATTCGACTAACAGTGCGATAATAACCAGAAGGAATGACAGAGAGGTTGACTCAGGCTGATGAGCTGATGGACAAGCTGTGTGTCGCCAACAAATGTAACTTGCTATAAATCGATTCTAGACGCAATACAGTTGTTGGGAGACGTCAAACATGTAGGTGGAGCCACTCAGTTCTGATTCGCAACTAATATCTATCTATGTATACCTAGTATTATAAAACTGTAAAAAAGCCAAAAACTAAAATTAAAGATAATGGATAAACTAAGCAGATTTACTAAATAAACGATTCTGATTCTGAAAATCGCTCAGGATCACGCCTAAACTACTGGACCAATTTCAACGAAACTTATACCATTTGGAAGCCCTTTTTCCGGATTCAAACATATTTTGATGGAAAGTTTCACACGCGTACGAAGTCGCGGGTATCAGCTAGTATAAGAATATAAGTAAGACATAAACATTTTAAATAATGATTTAGGTGAAATTTCCATTGATGACGCAATGGAATATACCTGATTTGCTTGTTGCTGTAGATTACTTATGGCGAATACTCAAACGCCACTTAAATTAAGTTCACGCTTAAATTATTGCCATCTCTTACAAATGAGTAAGGTCAAACAGACTCAGCGCAATTTTAAGTGGTTTAAATTTGAGTGACGTCTCAGTATTCCGGCCTTAGTCCTGTGTATGTGTAGGTGGTTGCTACACGTTTCCTCTAAGCTGTTGATAACTGTTCTGCATGTTTTACTATGGATACCGTTCTTCATCACGAGGTAAATGAAGAGTGGCGTCCAAGCGAGCAAACGATATTATTATAAAGAAGTATTGTCGCGATGATTGGTGGGCGCACTCCTCTGCGGGCACAGGGCGGCGGCGCCTTCCTGCGGCCCGAGCCACGGGGCTACGCTCAAACTAGCTGTCCTTGCCACAACATATCTGTGGACTGTGGTTCCCAAAACTAAATGTCAAGGTGTTCATAAAACAACTGCAAACGTTTAGTCTGTGCCATGCATTTAGGAGTGCGCCTAACGAAGCTAAATAACATTAGTAAGAGGCGAGTGAGTGGGAGCTTAGTTTCTCGGTAGAGCCATTCGGATATGAGAGCAATTAAAATAGGCATAAAGCGAGACGTCGTTGCCGAGTTTGGCCGGATAATTAATGATACCCGCAGATAGTAAGTACTGTTGAACCACTGTACAGTACAGTCAACTACCAAAATACGCATACAGATGCATGGTACATACAAAACTAAATAACTATAAACTTAAACCTCTTTTTTTTAATTACCGACCAAAAACGAAAAAGTTGTTATAAGGTTTAAAGAGGGTAGGCAAGCGCATTATATAGGGCTGAGGCATCGATATCTAGATTATTAATCTAATTAGGCTTGCAGGTTTTGAAATTTTTGGAAAATTCACTACTTGAAAGATGTAAGTTTTATAAAAATATAGATATATATAGAGCTACAATTTTACATTAAATATACTAGTTGAGGTATTTAGTATCAAGTAGTGGCTAAGCTCCCGTGTCGAGTGTCGGCGGCGCGGTGGCACAATTCTGATGAGTTGGTCGCGATTTGGGCTTCCCCGGAGAAGCTTCGAATTGGGCACAGTTTTTAATGACGACACTCAATGGTTTCTTCCTTACAATTAAGCACAGATTATATAATACTATACTAGAATTAAGTAAGGAGTAGGTATACGTTTCGGAAGGCTGCTAGCTGAGTGGTTTACCGCTTTGAGAATCGTGGCTTTTGGAGATCGGGTTAATAATGTCGTTTATTACGTTTACATTAAATTAATTAAATAAAACGATCCGCAATTCCAATCTTTATCTACAACCAAAATCATTGTTTTGTTTTACATGAAGAACTCTGTTATAAGGTAGATTTATGCAAATGCGGTCACTAATGAGAAATTAACTGTTCGATCCGCATCGCGCATTGGACGCGCTCCTAGGGCGCCGCGCCGCCGCCGCCACGACTGCTGATAGAAAGTGGTGATTAGGTCCGCTGGCTGGGACGAGATACTAACAGATAGTCCGAAACAGGAATAATAGGCACGATACTACAGCACGATAAGAAGAAGACGTGCTCCAGGACCTACCTACTCTTGAAACATTTAAAGTGAGTGAGAGCGATAGACGGTCGCGTCTATATTTAATTTTGTAAAATGCTTGTGTTGTGTAGTAAGGCTTCGAGAGGTTTCCTCAGTAGCATCTATCTAATAATGTCAAGTGTGAAAGTGGATGATGATTGTGACAACTTACTGGGCAAGGAGATGACGGGAAGTAGTAATAAAAGTACAACACGTTTGAGAAGGCAACTGCTGATATTTATTTAATATTCCAGCCCTACATTACGTAGCCTTACACGTCTTGTTATTTTACTTGATGTTACTAAAAATAAATACGACTCAAAGTCCCTAACACAGGAGATGGGAGCAATTGAAGCTGGGAGTCGATAGCAATTTGTTGGAATCAGTTGAACCGGCCAATTAATGGAATTCGTCGCGATCTCAGCGCTCACGACGACGCGACGACGCGCGACGACGCGACGGTCGATAGCCGCAGTAAGTCCAGCTAACGATGTGTGGCTCTCAGAGGGCCCAGCCTATGGACTCTACTTTTATTTATTGCTCACTATCATCTGCAGTAAGTACATGCGGATGCGGATGCGGACGTTTGTGTTTCAATCACGCTTAAACTATTGCTCCGATTTGGATAAAACTTGGATTAAAATACTCAATTGCTTTCACATGGTTTAAATATATTTTACATTGGTTGAGGATGTAAATAGGTGTCTCATGGACCCTGCTTAGGGTATAGCGATATGGAGATAGGCCGAGGTTTATAAATAGGTTTGTTATTTAGAATTACATAGTAGGCAGTCATTTTATTTTATTTATATATAATATTATATAGTTCGTAGCCTGGATTAACACATAGGCTACTTTTATCCCAGAAATCAATAGGATCAAACGCGACGCGAACGAAGTCACGGGCGCATGGTATCACTTCATGAAGAAAGATGAAGAAAAAAAGAAAGATTACTTACACACCGAAATACTGTAATTAACTAAAATTCTGCTCTCCCACGTATGAAACTGTCCACATTTTATTTGAAAAACTATTATTCATTGTAACTTAGCTCTTGCTCGCGACTTTGCTTATGATAAAAAATGTATACCTAAGCACTATTAAAATGCAAAATTTATTTTACTCAATATTTTGGGGCTGGGTTTATGTACAAAATATTTATAAAAGCAGCTCTGTAAAAATTTAATTTATAAAAAGTGGTAGATAATGCAGTACTTATAAGGCAAAGCGCACGAGTTGGTTGAGGGAGAAAGGCGTGCAAATATAAATAAAATCACAATAAGCTAATCCGAGCGTCATTGACGAGCTTTCTAAATTTACAGCTCCAAGATTTTAGTAAGGAGGTACGAATAAACTGATGTTTTATGGCATAAACATAGGACGAAGTAAGCTGACACGAAAACAAAATAATTTGTTTACTTCACAGCAGCTGACCCGACCTCACTTATGTCCACCAACGGTGGCACCGATAATGCAGCAATACTGCCGTCACACCGCGCCGTTCACGTGTTTTTTATTGTCTTGGTAGTGCATTTACCAGTGCCGTGCCATGCCGGTGCCGGCGTTGGTGGACAAACCGCCTTATAGCTAAAAGTAGAAAATTGTTGGGATACAGCTGCGTTGAGTTATGATCCCATTCACCGAATCCCGAAAACATTGAATCTCTTGATATTTTCCTCGTCGCGACAATTCAAGCGATATTTTTGTTTAAGTGAGCTTATCTTTTAATCTCCGGATCCAATTTCCACGATGTTTTGTTTGATAGGGACACAAAAATGTCGGAATTTTTGGGATATTTATTTATTTTATCCTATTTGTAGAGATACAGCTAGTAGCTAGTTCTGAAAAACTAGGAGTAAAGGTAAACGGAATGGAAATGAACAAAAAACTCTATAGATTGTCCTTGCAAAGTGCTTATTGTATTTAATTTTACCTTTTGCATTTCCAAAAGACATTCTTACATGAAACGAGATGAAAAATACATCTCAATTGTGATGTAGTGTCGATGGACAATACTGCGCTAAAACACTGGAATATGCATGAAGTCGAGTATCCGAGCCCTGACGATGACCTAACCTAACCTAACGTTAGGATGCGATGCGATGCGATGCGTCATTCTATTCTTCCCGGTGCGGTGCGGCGCTTCCACTTTCACTTGCATGTTTTATTCATGACGCGTTTAAAAATAAATTTGTAAAGTTTGTCATAACACAAACGGTTTTAAAGTGAGCCCGGCAGCGGTGAGCGGTGAGCGGAGGCGGCCGACACTTAGGTGCGTTCAAACCTGCTGTGCTCAGAATTTTAATCTTGTCGTCATCTCTTTTGGCCTCAACTTTCATAATGTCCCGGAATCTCATTTTGTAATGTGCTTATTCGCAGCTTACGGTACTAACAATAATTGGGAGAAGAACCTTACTGATTCTGTAATCCTGTACATTTTAAAAGCGTGTTTATTATTTAAGTGATTGTGATGAAAAATTCTGTATCAAAATAAAAAAAAATTAAGTTAGAGGTCCTTCTGACAAATGTAACCCGATGGAGCAGAATCGAATAAATAGTTGTTCTACAAGAGAACTATCACAATAAACAAACATATTATGGCTGTACTTTTACACCCTGCAGCGGGAAACACGCTGTTGTGTCTCCGTCATAAAACGTCTTCACTGTTAGTCTCTCTGTCATAAAGCCCGTCCACATTCCTCCACATATTGGACGCTCACGAAATGTTCTGATGTTTTGTGTTTTGTTGCACAAATTGTGTTATTTACTGCGACGCTGCTACTGTACTGTACGTGAATCAGTGTTTTTACACACGTGGGGTTTTTTTAAGCCAAATATTAACATGGGACTATTTTTGCAAACTTCTACACTTTTGAAAGGAAATCTGTCAGTAGTTTTAGTGGTAAAATGAATTTTAATATATTTAAAAGCACTTGTATTCGAGTGATGGCCGCCTTGCAGTCTTGCTTGCTTGATTGTGGATTATAATGCTCTTGTCTAAGTGTGTTGGGTATAATAGTGTGTTTTTCACTGTAGAATTTGTTGTTTCATAGAACTAGCGCATCGCGCTCACGTTTGTGGTATTTTTGCCGAGATTCAGGAGTTGGCGACCTCCACGGCGGCGTTGCCCTGTCTTCAATTTGTTTTGTTGCTCAGATTGCACGGGCATACTTGTTTTGGCGCTGACAGCTCCCGTGATTTATGCGATATGTAAATATATTTACCTACAGACGTCTTGGAGGCAGACATTCTGTGCCGGGAGCCGTAGTCTGAATGAATAGCCCGCTGAGTTGCAACCCGCACAATGCACGAGATTTATATCAGTTGAGTCGTGAGCAAAATTTGGTTTAGTTACCTACTGACCCCTTTAGCATTCTGTGAGATAGCAGACGACGAATTCTGGCAAATTGCAAGAACAGCTTTAACTCAGCAATTCCCAGTTCAATTTAGTAAAACGCACAAATAAAGCAATAAAGCGAATCAGAAAAGTTTTTATTCTCTGTTAGAAAGTTGTTTACGAGCCTACAGTGGGTATCTAAAGCACCCGCTATACCTACAGCTACTAAATAAAATACGTAAACACTGCATGTAGTGTAAACCTATAGGCAAACTGATTTTCACCTTTGAGATTGAATTAAATTCGTCGGAATCTTAGTTTTGGCTTTTTCAAGAAACCCTAGATTTGCAACTGAGGAGCAATGGTTTGCATGGTTATTAAAAACCGGGATTCACGTAAAATAACATTGTTTACATCTAAGTTGAGCTTTTACGTGTTCCTATTATTATAGTAGTGCGTGTGATCCTGGCACTGGCATCCAGCCGGCAAGTTTCCGCTGTAGGTACGTAGAGTAGTCACCTGCGAGCGCGAGCGGAAGCTTTTAGTGCGCGTTGCGGGAAACGTTATTGCTCTCCCCAGCCTGAGGCCGCTTACACACTAACAAACCAATGGACGCAAAGCTCATTTGAACACTCTCACGCTTCTAAATAACAAGCTTCATAAATATTGCTTTTGGTTGGTGCTGCTTGTCAAGCAAGATTACATACCTACGGCCTCAAACGCACTTGCGGTTAATCGTGCGCTTGCAAAAAATATAAAAATAAGCAGTGATATTTTTGTTGAAGTTAGATACGCCATGAATTCAATCTGTACCTATCCAGCCAGATTCACACGCCTACGTTTTTATGTGTTTCCAATACTTTCCTCTCGCTCGTTATTTGAGTCATATTTCACGTGACTACTCCGTTACGGTAAACCACGGAATAAAGCCCATTCGAATCGAGCCACCGACAGTGAACGATAACGTGTTAGGTACCTACCTTATCTACCTAGTAGATACGTACAGCGCGGCGCGGCGCCGCTCTGTGACGCACCTATACCTACTGACGCCAAACAAAGTATCCAGAGTCCACTGCAAAACTAGTCTCAATAGCAACACCTACAGGATGTATTTGTGTAAGTATAGTGTTTGATGCAGTCGGTGGGTTGACCGTTGCTGGCACGCGACAGTCACGTGACAGGCACGATGCTGGCATCCATAATGAGGCAGCTGCGACTGCTGCCGTCCACTGGTGCTGGTCACAATGACTCTATTATCTCTATTGCCAATTGCTGATTGATTCTAAAGTAAATTGTAATTCTCTAAGTAAATTGGAGCAAGCTATTGGTTATTGAATTAAGCCGTGTGGTTTTATCGTAGTATTTGGCGGGTGGATATTTTTGTTCTAATCACGCCGTAGCGCGTTTCAACCCGAATAACTTTTTATCGACGCGTAACATACTATAATAATTAACAAAGCTGTGGGATGAAGCTAAATGCTGCGTTATTTTTATTTTTTCTCATGTTGAAGATGTTGAGCCATTTATCATCGTTATGCAATATGCATGCAGCTCACATCCAAAATGCAGTGTCTCTGCGGCGCGGCGAGGTGGCGGCTACGAGTGGCGAGTACTGGCGAGTGCATAACTTTTAATATTCATGCGCGATTACTTGACGCCGCGATTATACTTGATGAATATGCGGAGGCGCGACACCATGCGATGCGACACTACACTCACGTGACGCTGAGGACAAGTGATGTATCATTTAAACTATAAATAATGGTCGATCCTTGTTATGATCAATCCAAGGGGGTGGGTTCGAGTTCACACTCCAACATCACTAAAGTCACTAACTGTTCAACTGACAGCCCATCGCAGTTATGCAAAAGCATGGAAGCAGTCAGCTCAAATTACAACAATTACGACATTAAAATACAAAATAAGGTATGGAAAGAAACCCTTATTTTTCAGTTTTTCTTACCTACGATAGGCACCTTTCATAAAAAAAGTGATTGTTTTCTAAATGTAGAGCAACCACTCTTACAAATGTAGAGATACCAAACGTGTCACATAAATACTTCTAATCAACGCTATTTGTGTTTTATTCAATGAAACCACAAGGATCTGTTTTCTGGTGTTGTAAAAGAACCAGCTACAAATAGGTATAATATAATGCACCTCGGTGTAGTTAGAGTGACGGTGAGCGATGTGCATTGACTCGTTGATCCCGAGAGCGCCGCCGGTGCTTAGGAACACGTACTCAGTGCGGCGATGGCATCAATCACGCCGCTGCACTCATCCGTCAGCAAGCAACTAGCAAACTACTTACTTAAGAAAACCGTGTAGATCAGATCGGAGTTGACGAAACTCACAGGCAAATATATATCGCCTGACAGGGGTGGGCTGCAATACCACGCTGAGTGATAAGGCATGTGCCCAGCTCAAATTATTCATTATAATGTGCTTTAGATAAGAGATGTTTATTCCGGACGAGCGACGCGATGTCCAGAAACATTCATTTTCAAACGAATGTGGTTCATTACTGTACTATCAGTAGCCAGGAGTTGCGGCGCGGTTGTGGTGTTGGTGTGGTGCGTGTGTGCGCGGATGTGACGCGGATGGGAGGCGGGTGTGGCGCGGGTGTGGCGCGGGTGCTCCCAAACGAGCTGCATTTATCTTGCGGTAAACTTCGCCGCTCGATTAATGAAATGGTTTTTATCGCTCTGATTGTCTCTTGAATTCTACTTTACGATCGTTATTCGAGAGATATTGACTTTTAGATCGCTTTCCGGATTTATACAAATGGGTATTTATTTTAATTCTGTAATGTCATTATTTTGCAATTGGAAAAAAGTTTTTCCATTTATTTAATGAATTTGTACGTGTGGCTGTTTGCAGCATATACTACCTACCTGGCTACAACTCTAAGGTAGCGGTTGTTCACATTGTCTGACAAGTCTGACTCCAAGGACGACGAACTTGTCTAACAGACGACGCCTTTTCTAGATAAGTAACAAAATATTTGTGTGATACAGTTGTGACTTGTGACCTTAGAGAGTGTCCTTTGGAAGCCTAACCTCTGAGACGTGGTCTGAGCTTTTGACGCAGCAAACCATTTCTTTTTGATAGTGCTCGTAGCCGGCCGTGGGAACAAAATAAATTAAAGTTTATTGTTGTTGGCAACCAAGTGCAATGCCGCCAGGATGACCAGACTATTTCAACTAGATACTTAATTACCTGCTGGAAAAGTTAAATAGATTCCAGTATTGCGAAGTAATTTAGGGTGTTATGCCTCATCCACACGAGGCATCTATTCAGCGGCAGAGTTTCCGGCAGGAACCGGCAGCAGGAGTGCTATTGCATAGGTTTACCTTCCAAGGGTGAGTCTGACCGATATCGATGCACCCTGGTTTTCCAATCATCGCCATCATAACTAGTCCGGTATCAGTATCGGTAGTAGGTCTTCTTCATTTTATGCCAAGCACCTCCTAAACAAATGTTAAGATTTTACGCAAAACGTTATAAAACAAAACACGCCAGTCCACAAATAAACAGTTTAACTGCACAGACACATAAAGCTTATCAGAGTAAGTACATCAAATCCGATAGACATGTTTGCAGAAGTTCATATAAACTCGACGAGAATTTCCAAAAATTCCAAGGAAATAAACATTTCATGAACGGAACGCAGACTTCATTTAGAACTAGGCTCCATGCTTACATACATTCAGTCAGAGTAAGAACCACGTGCGTGATGCAAGGCACGCCTCGTCCCGTGCTTAGAACAACTAGGCACACTACGCGACAGCTCGATGCTGTCTCCTAAGATCAATTCAAGTCTTCACTGAGTATCAGGGTCCTGTTTACATACTCACTCATCTTATTTTGTATAGGTACCAGCGCAATAAAATAGCGCTGTCGTCGTTAGTATTCCCTGTAAGTGCAATACTTCTGTACAGACACATGTATGTGCTATCCATGTTTAGACAGCATCGGCTTCGGCTTCACGCCGACCCCGCCCCGCCCCGCCGCCGGGAGCAGAGTGCCGATGCGCCGATACACAAACGGCCGATACATTTTATTCTGTAGCGAATTATTATATTTCAACACAGTAACGTAGATAGGTAATTATATGAAGTAAAACAACCTATTAACTCAACTTCAACACAAACTACCGACTAGATGGGGTATAAATTGCTTATCAAAGTGTTTCCACCCCTGCGGTCTATTTCCCAGTAGATACATGTTTAGGGTCCGAACTTTGTTTAAGACGGTCTTATTTATTTGAATCGCGCCAGGAGTGGGAACCTTGAGCTTGCTCTACTGTACTTTGCGAGGGTTGTTTGAGCCAGACTCCCCCCTCCCGCCTCTCCCGCCCCGCGTCAACACGACCACGACAACAATTAGGTGACATTCCGGCAGCGCGCGCGGGCCGCCGCCGGCTGCAATCTAACTGGTGGAATGCCTGAAGGTGCGTGATTTATCGACCTGAAGGAGGCATCGCCGCCGCCACGCCGACCCAACAGTAATCTGTTTACACATTTTTGAGAACCTTTTTAAGAGGAATTTTTTAAAGCAACCGGCCAAAAAGCTTGAAGTTTAATTTGTATAGACATTTGATCAACGCAATCTTAGGAAGTTTACATACCTGATAATTCTCCATACAAAAATCCAGTTATAGTATATAATTCAGTCAGTTATAGTAGGTACTACACGTAAAACAATTTTAAACTACAGATCATAATAATACTATGAGTACTAGATTAAACGTACACAATAGGTCTCCATGAAATAAACAAAATGAGTAAATCTCTCATCGCGCGCCAGTACATCGGTGGTTCCGTACAGCCGATACAAGACAAATGGAAGGTTCACTGTCATAGGCTCACAGGCGCCTCACGCCTCGCCTTATTTTATGCTTCGATGCTGGCCGTTTGTTACGAGTCAATGTTATTTTGACGTGCATACTGGATACGTATCTATAATGTATAAGTTAGTGTATGAGCACTGTAATGTTTATCCAGTCATGGACTTGGACAGTCTCTTTCTATGCCGCTTTACTACGAATTAAGGCCTGAGGTGCGAGTTCAAACCGCAGCAGCGGGTCATAATATAAGATCAAACGAACTTCTTGAAGTGAAGTTCGATCATTATTATATGAGTCGTTTCATTCGAAGATACAATTAACTTAGGTAGTGCCTTAAGCCTACACGAGCAATTCGCACGTTTAGAGAATCGATATTTCGATTTTATTTTTATTTTTTTGTATATTTTTGTTTTCTTTTGCTGGCAACACTTACTCGTCTACCGGTTGCCGGTCAGTTCAGTTGACTGACAGATACTCATTCTTGTTCAGAGATAAGTAGGTACTTACCTACTTAATTAATGTTTTCTATCTTGTTGGGATCGGGTGGGACCCTTGTATCTTCGAATGAAACGACTCATATAATAATGATCGAACTTCACTTCAAGAAGTTCGTTTGATCTTATATTATATTTCGTCGTTTCATTCTTCAGATACAATTAACTTAGGTAGATGTTTAGAGTCTTTACTGGGTCAATTGAGTGTACTTGCGTCAGTAAAACACGCATGAGAAGAAAACATATTTTATTTTATTTTTTATTTTTAAACAAAATACTTATAGAACCCTTCTTACGTTCTAGAATAATCAACATTAATCAAAATAATAATGTAAGATACAGACATATTGTCCTAGATGACGATTACATTTCTGATCTAATCGCGCAGACAGTTCGAGCAAAGAGTCCATCGTCTGGCACTGGGCGATTATAAAATCTAGCAAACGTCGTTGAGGTGGCGGACCATCCAGCTGTTTTTCTTATGGTATCAATACAGACTCCCGCGGAGGCCGCCGCTGAGGTGGAGGCGTGACGAGTGCTGTGTGCACTGAATATTGACACGTCCACGCCGCTCTCCGCTAAAGTCTGCTTGATCCACCTACTTATAGTTTGCGACGATGCTTTTTTATGTGGTTTTTTATGAGTAAGCAAGAGACTATCACTTCCTACTGGCCGCAGATCCAATGTTACGCTAAGATAATCGTCAAGGGTTTTAGCTGGACATATATTTGGGTTGTCCACGAAATAAGGTAGAAACAATACCGGTTGCTCTCGGCCTGGTGTTGACGTTTTGATTATATCAGATATTAAGATCTTTATACCTGATGGAGACTTAATGATATTCGTAGTCTTTATCAACGAAAACGTCTGTACGCGATGAGAAGTACAAAGGGCCAATAAAATTGTCAATTTTTTGGTAAGTTTTACAAGACTAAGATTAATATTTGGATACCATTCAGATATGTAATCTAGCACAATTTTTGGATCCCATGTAGAGGAATATTTGGGACAGGATGGTTTTTTCCTATACATACCTTTCAGTAAGCGTTTGATCCGCTCATCTGATCCTATGTTATTCCCAAGGAGTAATGATAGGGCAGAGCGGTGACTATTGATTGTCCCATAAGAAGCTCCCTTATGAAAGGTGCTTACTAAAAAGGTTATTACGGATGATAAAGGACCTTCAAAGGGGTTGATGTGGTGTTCCTGACAGAAATCCCACCACAATTTAAACGTTACTGAATATTGCTTCATGGTGTTTTCAGAAATTGATGCCAGTATTAGATCTAGTGCTACGCTCGGGGTATTTAATCTTGTAAATGCCGTCCTGAGAGCGTCGCGGCCCCCAGTGTAAGGCTGGTGTGGAGCCGGTGTTGTAACCTGCAACGTGAACGTAAAAGATCCCGATTAGGCTCAAAGAAAATCATTTCTGAAATGAGCATTCTTTGCAGAAGTGGGAACCAAGCTTGTCCAGGCCAATAGGGAAAGACTAATATGCCGGTGGCTTTGTCATTGATTATTTTGCGCAAGCATTTCAAGATCAGAGCAGACGGCGGGAATGCATAAAAGAACGCAGAGTTCCAATTAACGGTAAATGCGTCAACAGAAATCGCATCGGGGTCTGGTTTCCATGAAATATAATGAACACATTTTGCATTGGTACGAGATGCGAATAAATCAATTTCAGGTTCACCTAAAGTCTGAATGATTGTTTGATAAGCTCGATCTGATATTTCCCATTCCGTGTCTAAGTTTATTTTTCGTGATTCTTCATCGGCTTCAACGTTGTCATGTGTGTTAATATAAGACGCGAAAATAAAAATATTCCGCATCTCGCACCACTGCCAAATAAGTTTAGTCAAATCATTTAAATGCGGAAACCTAATTCCTCCCATACGATTGATATAGCATAAAGCCGTTGTATTGTCTACTCGAAGTAGAATCGCGCAATTAGAATTTGAGCTTGCGAAGCTTTTTAAGCCAAGGAACACCGCAAGTAACTCCAAATAGTTGATGTGAAAGGATAGCTCACTATCCTTCCATCCACCATTTGCTCGTTCTCCATTACATGCGGCACCCCAACCAGATCTGGAAGCGTCGGTGAAAATCTCCAGAGCGAAGTTTTTGTCTGGTCTCATTACATTGTAGATTGACATTATATTCCGTTCCCACCATTGTAGATCTGGTAAAATAACTTCTGATAGATTGATTTTGGCTTCAAAATCATCGTACTTTAGAAGTGCTAGATATTTCTGACGTTCAAGATTCTTTGTGTATAACCAACCGTACCTAACAGCTGGGCAAGCTGCTGTTAGTACTCCGATTAGTTGTGACAGTTCTCTAATAGAACATCTCGGAAGTAGGGAAAACTTTCTGACTAACTGTCTAATGCGGGTTCTTTTGTCCTCCGGTAAGCTTAATGTCATATCTAATGAGTTATACATAAAGCCTAGAAATCGGCAGACCTGACGAGGTTCAAGGTTACTTTTATCGTAATTGATGACAAAACCTAAACATTTCAGCAACGATACCGTTGCATTTATGTTCTCGCAGCATTCATCATAAGTATTACCTATACAAAGTATATCATCTAAATAAATTACTGACTTATAACCCTGTTGTCTTAAGTGATTTATAACTTCCTTCATTAGTTTCGTGAAAACCCTAGGAGCGACAGACAATCCATAAGGTAGAGAGGTAAATTCAAAGCATTTATGATCAAATTCAAAACGCAAGTACTTGCGATGATTTTTTGCAATAGGAACTAATAGATAAGCTTCTTTTAGATCAATATTTGCCATAAAACCTTTTTTAGGAACAAGTCTAGCTGCTGTTCTATGATCCTCCATTTTAAAATGAGTGGTCAAAATATATTTATTCAAAGTCTTCAGGTTCAGAATAAATCTCTTTGATCCATTTGACTTGGGTGCTAGAAAAATGCTAGAAACAAAATCATTTTTGGATCTACGACACGATGAAACTGCACCTAGGTCCAGTAGTTTTTTAATGGATTGTGACATGTCTGAGTGGTCGCTACCTGAAAGAGAGTTACGGGAAGCTGAGACCTGTCTCACTTTTCTACAGAATGGTATAGAATACCCTTTTAAGATCCACTTAAGTATTTGTGTATTATTGGTAATGCGGAGCCAGCAATTATAAAAATACTGGATTCTTCCAGCGTGTACCTCTATTGCTGTGGTTGTGCACGCTGCTTGTTCTGTGCTGAAAACTTCGGTTGAGCAGCGTTGCTCGCCGGAGTTCTCCTTGCTGTTGGAGCAGCCTTCTTCTGCCCTCCCCTCCCCCCCCTGTTTGAAGAGAAGCGAGGAGGGCCGTTCCAGTTTCCCTGGGGGCGTGAGCGGTTTGCCGGTGGTTGATATGATGTAGAAGGTGCCTTAGTATTTGGGGCAGGCTTCTTAATCTGTAACCCGTGTTTCTCAATCACCTTAGTGGCTTTTATCTTTTCTGAAAGTTTACTTCCAAAAAGCATCTCATCTCGTTCAACATCCTGCATGATGTTTAAAAAGGATTTATCTAATCCTGGGGTCACAAATTTCTTCCTTGCCTCAGTTTCCGTGAAGTGCAAATCGCACAAGAGTCGGCAGCTGTCGCTGAGAAACTTGATGGCTCGCAGTCTGTCTGTGCCATCGTCAAGGAGAAGTTCTAAGCCTTTGTTAAGGGCCGATATACTCTGACCCAATTGTTGCTGCACGCTTTCTACCCTTTTGTCTCGAGTTCGGGTGCCCTCGTTTACGGCGGCCGAAATCTCGGGATTTAGTTTTGGAGCTTGTAGCAGCGGGCAATTTTCTGGAATCGGATATTCTTTTACAAGTTTTTCTTTCGATTCCTTTTCCATGCCCTTTCGAAGAATAGGTAACCACAGACGCGATAGCTTTTCGTGGATTTTTGGGCCAAACTTGGGCGTTTCTTCGGTGGTTTCACCCAATGCAGTAAGAATATCCGGGTCCAACTCCGGTTCTTGTTCACCATCATTTTTGGCTTCTTCATTATTCGGGACGTCAAGATCATCGTTTGCAGTGTCTAAGGACTCTGGGCTGATGATGGTGGGGTGTTCGTTATCTTAAAAGAAATAATAACAAATTGAGGGTAGATCGTTTTTTTTTTTTTTTTTAAATATTGTACTCGTAAAGATATTTTACGTGTATGAAAGTTTACATGACCATTGTGAGGATACTCGATCCACCTCTTGGTTAAACTTCATATCAACATAGCAAACGGAATCATCTCTTGGATGGTTCCGAAACACCTTTGTGTTAACACACGGTTAACCTCTAGGCTTGGAAAAATACCTTCGTGATGACACTCGGTCAACCTCTAGGCTATAAAATATGAGGTAGGGTCACTTCACTACATAATTATAGTAAGATTTTACTAACCTGATGAGTTATCGGAGTCCTCTGACGATGAATAAATAATCCGGTTGTACTTTCGCTGTTCGTGCTCCATTTTCCGAATTTTGCGTTGATAACGCTTAATTTTTTCTTCATTCTTCCTTTTCGGCATAATAGCGACGAAACACAAGTTTTATACACTATTTAGTTGTTAGGCACGTGCGAACGTTGCCTCGCACAAGAAAGGAATGAGTATCTGTCAGTCAACTGAACTGACCGGCAACCGGTAGACGAGTAAGTGTTGCCAGCAAAAGAAAACAAAAATATACAAAAAAATAAAAATAAAATCGAAATATCGATTCTCTAAACGTGCGAATTGCTCGTGTAGGCTTAAGGCACTACCTAAGTTAATTGTATCTGAAGAATGAAACGACGAAATATAATAATATGCATGATGGCCATGACGAAGACAGGGTACACTGTGCATGTGAGTATGTACATACAATAAGCATGCCATTTCCTCTAACACAGGTAAATTCGGTTCAGTCGGCAAACAAACAGTAAATGAAATGCAATGAATGTGAAGTCCTCGTTGAGTTGACAGCAGGTTGTACATAATGGCACTTGTTTGTTGTTGTTCAATTCAAAGACGTAAGTGTTTTAACTTGAAACTATTTTTGTGTAAAATGTGTCGACTGGAGGCATTGCCTCGCACTCGCACTCGCACTCGGCGAGTCGGCGCATCGCATCTTGCTGGAGCACACTTTGTAAGCTAGTTTTATCCAGTTCTAAAACTTATAAGTTTCAATATAACTATACCTACTAGTAATTGCATGCTATTTCTACTACTCTTTACCTCTTCTTTGTAGTGTGTTCTCTTTGTATTCTACCATTCTTATTCTTATAATTGGACCCAAACTGAATTCTCACGATGTTCCTGAAGAAAAAACCACAGTAGCAAGTACAATTGTATTTGAACAGTAAAGAGTTTTTTGAATAACTGGTATGTAAGTAAATCATCATGATTCAAGTGAAGTGGCCAGCACTCGTGCACACTGACTGACTGACTGGCTATACTATACATGTAATCTGTGTCGAGCGGTGGGGAAAAGGGTCCCGGAGGGTCGCATCGGTTAAATATTCATAGAGGGCTAAGCTGTGTTATATTAAAACCAGCGAGACCGCATCTATACGAGATTGAATTACTTTAACGGTACAATGTGTTTTGTGTAATTACAAAGAAACTATTACGTTAGATAAGGTAACATACTAAACAAAAGCAATAATGTAGTACGCAGACCTAACAGTAAAAAAATACTAGTTACATTATAAAACGTGTCTATTTGTCTGTATGTGAGTATCCACGGCATGGTAAAGGAAGATCTCGTACGAAACCCGTTGAGTATTGTAGCAGCGGTGATTCAATCTATGTAGAACTGGCTTGTAGTGTGTCAAGTGTGTTTTAAAAAACTTTGTATACAAAGCGGATAATATTAGACACGAGGACGATACGTCACTCTGGTGGTGCGGTGTTGAGAGCCGGCGCGGCGCGGCCTGGAGATAACTTGTGGGACAAGACAAGGGAGTTGCCGCGCTCGATAGTGCACAGATCCCTTTTGTGTTGTTATAATGTTAATGGGAGGTAATTGTCTGGATTATAATCATAACTTTACGGTTATTTTTGGTCCGTTGGTAGTTCTGGTAGTTTTAGGAGCAAGTCACGATCTAAATTAGTTTAATTGATAGATTTGTAAATTGAAATAGTTCAGAAGGAGTTTCCCAGTTGAAGTGCGGGTGCGGCATGCCTGCTTGTAATGCAGAGCGCGCGCCTGGCGCCTAGTCCGCACTACGCGGAGGGTAGCCTAGAGTCAGGAACTACCGTTCCCTCGTCCTTGTCTAGATTTATGTCGGTTCACCTGAGTTATTTGACGCGGGTCCCGCTGCCGCCGCCACCGCCGCCGCCTCGTACGACACTGATGAATAATTCTGTGGATCGCATCGCCGACAAACATGCCCCTAATAAAACATCACATTTGTTTGATGAATAAACGCACCTATTTGAATTCGTTCGGGTAAAGTTTGCTCATAAAATATTTTTTCACGTTTACACCATAACTCATTCTGTAGAAGTTATTCGAGCAATTTCTAAATTTTTCATGAGGTGTATAAGTAAAATGAATTACGTGAAGGGGCTGGAGCCGGGCCTGTGAGAGAGTGCCGGGGGACGGGAGGTGCAGGAAGAAGTGGGGGGGGGGGGGGGGGGGATGTTAGAGAGTAATTGAGCAATAACTCAGGGCGCGGGCGATCGCGTCAACAATGTGCTGGCAACTATGCGCCGTGTTCCGGGAAAAATTTGTATGCAGATAACCGTCGCCGACATAATTTATGTGAGGCATATTTTCACTTACCACTTTTGCACATTCTTCAAATATTGTATTATATTTAGCTTTTCAAACAGACGGAACATTCAAGAGATGCAGGAAAAATAAGTTCTGACGATAAAAAGTGTCGAGAACGTCAGAATGTATTGAAAAGCGGTAAGTTGGTCCGAACTTTCTCCCCCGGGTACTAGGAGTACTGCGGGGCCACAGATACCATAGGCTCATCGGTCCAGTATCGGCAACCACCTTCGAGTCAGTAGTCAATATGTAAGCAGCTGGACTGGGTCACGATCAAGTTCCAGTTCAAGTTGTGAGAAGCTGCAATGGTGAATAGAGAAAGCTCAAACCGGCTTGTCTGACGCCAAGTTTGCATTTAGCGAGCATCCATTACTAATAACTTCAGGATAGGCATTACTCTCGCGGATCCCTTGCTATGGAGATTTTAAGACGGCGCGACGTTAAATCTTTCCATACGTGTACATATACCTGCGAGTCCACCATCCGGACAGCGGCTCACCCATGTGATGTCACTTTCTAACCATAATGTATAGTAATATATAATCTGTGCCATAATCAATAATAATCAATAATAATCAATAATCATTTATTTGGTAGGGTATTTCACGTCAGAATAAAGTATAATATTAGGTACTTATTGATACCATAAATAGCGTAATAAAATTCATAAAATTAATTAATCAATAGTTCCATCCACAATAAAATCAAACTTTCCTAAATTATTTACCTATTTTACAATCATGTTTTTTCCATGAACTCCTCGTAACTGTAGAAGGTGTTGCCTATGAGCCAGTGCTTCAGCCTGACTTTAAACGTGCTCAAACTAGGAGCTGCAGTGACTGTGTTAGGTAGTCTATTGTATACTGTCGGCCCCATTATGTGCGTTAGCTTGTCAGACTTAGCTAGAGTGCGTGATACTGTGGCAAGCCTATTTGCACTTCGGGTATTATACGAGTGCCTTTCCTTATTCCTATCAAAGAGCTCCAAATTGTTTCACACGTACACCGCAACCTGGAAAATGACGATAGATGGGAGCTGTACCTAGTTATATTGATCTTTCAACTTTATATAAAATTCTTCTCAATTATACAATGACATGATCATACCTAGTACCTAGCCACTTCCTTGTCTGCTGTTTTAGTACTCTATAAAAATAAATGAATTTATCATAGCCTGGGTATATCCTGGCGTATGGAAATTCTTTAAATGAGTTTGAGGAGGTATGGGTGAGGTGAGATACATATTTGAATCTAAAATCATCAGCTATGATGGTTAATAAATAGAAAAGTAGACAAAATGAATAAACAGTATTATTGTGTGCCAGTGTAAATCGTCGTTTAAATCACATTAGGTGTGGCATATCCCGGCGCTTACTGCGACGGCACGTCTCTCGTTAAAAACTTGGTAACCTAATCTGAAAGCACCCCATTCTGCGTATAAGGGTGGTGTATGCCTACAGTATTTACACATCACGTCAAAACTTTGTAATGATTTGTGTAAATGGCTGAACTTGTAACGCGGAACAAGATAACGCTATTAGACGCGTGACGCGCGCCGCCGCGTCACGCGTCACGCATCACGCGTCACGTGATGTCACTGTCGCAACTCGCCTCCGACTCCACCTGACTTCAACAAAACAACGCCTTTCGGAATCAAACGAAGTCACTACGAAAATCTAAAATTACAGCAAACTTTACACAAAAAGTGTAGCGACCTAGTTGTGCCGTAACAGCTGGCCAACTAGTAATAGGACTATTGTTTCAACTAAGTACATCATGTTCGACGATATCAAAGTTACAATCTTAATTCGATATTATCTCTCCTCTGCCAGCTACATTATCATTAGGTACACGCATACCCCTTATAATGTGGTGAAGTAATATGAATAAAACCAATAATCGAGTTACGTTATCCTAACGCATTCGAGGCACACTGCGCGTCAACGATAGTTTGACTGTCAAACGTTGCAGCGTCACCGCGCAGTAGAACTCGAATACGGTGCCCTTACGATAAGATTGGCACTGTCAGATTTGTTTGTGCATACCTTCGAGTCCTAAAATAGTTGAGTAGTTAACATAAATAATTTGTATGTTTAGAGCCGCATCGTCTCGGCACGTGGCGCTGTCTCGTCTCAGCCGCAGTTACCTAAATTAACTGAGTTTCTCTTTGTATTTGCAGACAATGTCACACTCACACATGTCTCCTTTGAAAATCATCAAAATAAGGACGATTTCAAATAGTGCGTGAAACAAACGTTTGCTCTACGCACACACACACACACACACACACACCCTCGCTGACAGCGGCCGTTTCGCCAAATCAATATAACACGGACATTATAATCGCAGGAAAACGTTACTTACCTTTATAGTTACCTCACTGATGGAACAAGCAGAAGCCCTCCTGATGTGGAACGGTTACCTTTGCTTACATAATCTGTTCCATGGCGTAGCGTTTCGTAGACCCTACTACGCCGTAGCTTCTCGTAGCCCACCCAGTGCTTTTTAATCTATGAATACGTAAAATACAATAGTTTTTCGATAGAAAATAATAGTGTATAACATTTCATTGTAAAAGGCATTGAGAGCGGTCAGTGTTTACTGTCGGTGAAGCTGTTTAGACAGCGACTCAAGTCGTGGATTCTCGTTATCTGACCGCAAGACCTCCTCCCCCCGCCTCCCCCTAAGTCCCCGAGGATTATGGGCATTTTATTTCCGCAGTAATGTTGTTACATACCGAGAAGCGATTTGC
Source organism: Eulithis testata (assembly GCA_947507515.1). Taxonomy (NCBI): domain Eukaryota; kingdom Metazoa; phylum Arthropoda; class Insecta; order Lepidoptera; family Geometridae; genus Eulithis; species Eulithis testata. The sequence goes on from OX382194.1 coordinate 211,003, forward strand.
ATCCATCAATGCAAAGCCGATGCGAAAATTGAAAAGTTTTAACGAAATTGGTTTGGTTCGCGTAAGACTGCTGGAATATTTAGGGACCTAAATAAATAAAAAGTAGTTACGTAGGTGCATCAGGTGCATCAGGTTTTCCATAAAAAAAAACATCCTTATTATAAAACAGTATGTGAAAAGATATTATAGGTATCAGTAGTTTTTTTTAGGCTTTCATAGTTAAGCATATTATAGGTACTTCTTACTCGTAGCTGTTACGGTTTTGGACGATGCTAAAGATTTTTTATGGTTTTCAACTCGCGTTATTGAAATCCTGACAATAATCTATGATTTTATATTATATAACTAACTACTGTGTAAAATATAGGTATCATCATCAGACACCTCTCATGACGTCATATAATCCACTTACCTAAGTGAATACCTATAGAATAGCTACCTACCTATAAGTTACATGAATGCTATCTCTATACAATTCAATTACTATTAGTTCAAGTGTAGTGGAGCGAGCTACGAGTATGTGAAGCCTACTCACTTACTTGCCTGTAATTGTAGTTTATGTAAACAGCAAATATTTACATTTAATAATGTTAATATCGGTATAATGTTGTACATTGTCATAACGCAATAATCATTATGAAGAGCATCGAACAAAGCCATAAGTTATAGCGAGACATAGCCGGGGATAATTTTTACAATTTGTGAATTTCATAGCTACAATAATAGTTTTTGTGACAGACGGACGGATGGACAAGTCGCACCATATAAAACACACACTTTTCAAAAGTCAAAGTCCACACCACATTAATAAGCAAAACTAAATGTCTTTTACTTTTCATCAGCACACAAAAAATATGATGTATCTATTTATACATAAAGTACTTACTATTTGACCATACTATGAGCAAGACATCACTTTTGCACCATTTCGTGAATTAGTCAGCGAATCCCATTATATTTTTAAACGGACGATTAAAATGTCCATTGTGATGTAAAACAGGGTTGAAGAGACGCAAGGCAAAGGGAAAAAGAGGGAGGAAATTGGGGGGTGGTGAGGTATAAGATGGAAAACGCAGGTAATCAGAGAATTAATTGATGAGCGATGAGCGATAGGTACCGCCGCCGGCCGCAGGTTATTGAAAAATCTGTTAATGAAATCGATGGTTCTGTTTTCGGGGGATTGTTCCTCTCTTTGGTCGGAACAAATATTTTATCTCGTTTGTAATTTGAAGTTTTTACAGGAAATTAATTCTAAGCCTTTGTTTGAAGTTATAAAATAAGCTTCAGTCATTAATTTTTTGCTATAAACTTTTGTTACATAAAATTTATTATGCATAACTTTTAGAGAATCTATTTTCGCATTAGCAGAACTCTAATCTTTTGGTACAGTAATGAAGACATCTTCAGTAAATGGACGGTTTTAAATCCTTCAGTACGTGAGTAGTGAGGCTCTAAAGCGTTTTGTTAAAGCAGTGAGGAAGCCGCTTCGCACGCACACACTTATATATTATAGTGCTTCGCAAATAAAACGGTTTCTCACAAATAATTCACTAGAACTAGCAGCTTTTAAGTGCCCTCCAGACGTACATCTAAACTTTATTTTTACATTTTCTTCTCGAATGCCGTTAATTTTGGAAAAGACACTTTACTACCTTAAAATACAGGTCAGAATACGTTGTTTATGGGAGTCGTTTCCAGCGTTTACGGGCGCCTAGGGGTTCCGAATGTCTTGCGCTCGCACTCGGTGAGTAATCCGGCACCGAGGTGCAGCATGCTTATGCGCAACCACTCCCGGCGCGGCGTGATGCGGCGTGATGCATCCTTATGCACAACCACTCCTGGCGCGGCGTGATGCGGCGTGATGCATCCTTATGCACAACCACTCCCGGCGCGGCGTGATGCATCCTTATGCGCAACCACTCTCGGCGCGGCGTGATGCGGCGTGATGCATCCTTATGCACAACCACTCCCGGCGCGGCGTGATGCGGCGTGATGCATCCTTATGCACAACCACTCCCGGCGCGGCGTGATGCGACATGATGCGGCGTGATGCGGCGTGATGCATCCTTATGCACAACCACTCCCGGCGCGGCGTGATGCGGCGTGATGCATCCTTATGCGCAACCACTCCCGGCGCGGCGTGATGCAGCGTGATGCGGAGTGATGCATCCTTATGCGCAACCACTCCCGGCGCGGCGTGATGCAACGTGATGCGGAGTGATGCATGTTTATGCACAACCACTCCCAGCGCGGCGTGATGCGGCGTGATGCATCCTTATGCGCAACTACTCACGGCGCGGCGTGATGCGGCGTGATGCATGGTGCAGCATCCTTATGCGCAACCACTCCCGGCGCAGCGTGATGCATGGTGCAGCATCCTTATACGCAACCACTCCCAGTGCAGTGTGATGCGGCGTGATGCATGGTGCAGCATCCTTATGCGCAAACACTCCTGGCGCGGCGTGATGTGGCGTGATGCGGCGTGATGCGGCGTGATGCATGGTGCAGCATCCTTATGCGCAACCACTCCCGGCGCGGCGTGATGCATGGTGCAGCATCCTTATACGCAACCACGCAGCGGTCGCTTCCTGCCTCTTACATTTTATATTTAGATTGAATTCGAAACATTGATACGTTGGCCTTTCACTTGATTTTGATAACAAGGAAAACCAGTTAGCATCGTCACAGCATCGTCGCTAGAAAATGTGCTGATTACTTAGCTACGTTTGCACATAATGTATTTAGTTGCATTGTCTCGCAGTGCGGGCAGGGCACAGTGCACTAGCACCCGTAGCATTGTCTCGCGGTGCGGGCAGGGCACAGTGCACTAGCACCCGTAGCATTGTCTCGCGGTGCGGGCAGGGCACAGTGCACTAGCACCCGTAGCATTGTCTCGCGGTGCGGGCAGGGCACAGTGCACTAGCACCCGTAGCATTGTCTCGCGGTGCGGGCAGGGCACAGTGCACTAGCACCCGTAGCATTGTCTCGCGGTGCGGGCAGGGCACAGTGCACTAGCACCCGTAGCATTGTCTCGCGGTGCGGGCAGGGCACAGTGCACTAGCACCCGTAGCATTGTCTCACGGTGCGGGCAGAGCACAGTGCACTAGCACCCGTAGCATTGTCTTGCGGTGCGGGCAGGGCACAGTGCACTAGCACCCGTAGCATTGTCTCGCGGTGCGGGCAGGGCACAGTGCACTAGCACCCGTAGCATTGTCTCACGGTGCGGGCAGGGCACAGTGCACTAGCACCCGTAGCATTGTCTCGCGGTGCGGGCAGGGCACAGTGCACTAGCACCCGTAGCATTGTCTCGCGGTGCGGGCAGGGCACAGTGCACTAGCACCCGTAGCATTGTCTCGCGGTGCGGGCAGGGCACAGTGCACTAGCACCCGTAGCATTGTCTCCGCGAGCTTGCCAGTTAATGGGATTACAAGCGCGCGGCAACTTTCTAAGCAGACTCCGTGATTTGTTTAACTGAATGCCGCACTCGGATCTTTATTCTGTGGCGCGGAGGGCGCTGGCTTACACCGGGAGTCAGGCACTACATTAAAATCTTTGTTAAAAATTGGTTCTTCGGATATAAATTATTGCTTAACAGCTTTGAAAACCGTTTAGGTTTCATTTAGAAGTGTGTAGGTAGATGCTAAGCCGTAAGGTTGTTGTAGTTTAGGTAACAGTGATTCTTACTTGTGCAAATACAACATATTTTGACTTTGTGTTTTACGTAGTGTAGGTAATAACAACTTGTTGTAGTTTACGTTTAAAGCAATAGTTTACCATGTTATCTAATATAATCTTACATCTATACAGATACATTTCATTATCATTTGTAGCTACTGCTAGTTTATTTTTGAACGTAGAAAATACTGCCAACTTTTTCCGTTCCTGGCGGTGTAGGTACATCTAATCTAACTGAAGTAAAAAAGCCCCGTTGGCTTCTGCTCCAGGCTGGCGGCGCGCGGCGTGGTGCTGGCTGGGGGCTGGGGGCTGGAGGCAGATTAATTGTGTTCGGGAAAGTGGTAACTGAACTTCAGCAAGTTTTTGAAAGGGTTTGCAATGTTGTACGCGTTAACCGGATCTAATAACAGTACTTAAAACATTTTGAACACTTCCTATTTCATGGTTTACACGGATTTTAATTTTCAGCGTTTTTTAAATATTTTATAAGTATTACATAAAATGTGATTTAAATTGTATCAGTGTACGGCTGCACCGTCACGTATACGCTACGCTATAACCAATCAACTCGATACATTTCACCAAAAGCTTTTGAAACGAAACTACTTATTCATCCATTCATAGTATTAACCCATAAGTACCATACTGATCTCTTCTGTGCTCATACCCACGGCCTGAGAGCTATAGCTATCTACTTTGTATATAACAAGCTGAACCTAATGTAGCTTGTTATAGCTATAGCTAGCGCGGATAGCTGCCTCATAAGGTCTCCTTCATGTTAACAACACTCCAATTAAGTCAATAGATAAAAATACTTAGCAATAATGTAAATCAATGATAATATCTGCCGGCCTAATAATTAGCATGTCTGAAAACTACATTTGTAAGTTTATGTTTTAGTAAGGTAAGAAAGACGAGTGTGCACCGAGCCTTATGATCCAACCTGTAATGGAAGGCAAGTGTGCACCGAGCCTTATGATCCAACCTGTAATGGAAGGCAAGTGTGCACCGAGCCTTATGATCCAACCTGTAATGGAAGGCAAGTGTGCACCGAGCCTTATGATCCAACCTGTAATGGAAGGCAAGTGTGCACCGAGCCTTATGATCCAACCTGTAATGGAAGGCAAGTGTGCACCGAGCCTTATGATCCAACCTGTAATGGAAGGCAAACAAATCGTTATCGGAGGCTGCTCTTTTACTATGAGGTGAAGGGCGGACGCGATCACACGTCACACACTCACATTATAATGAACACTACCAGCACTCTAGTTTTTATGACTATTTGCGTGTGGTGTAAAATAAAAGTTTCAGACCATAAGTAGCAATTATTGCGCAAGGAAAATGCGCTATCCTAGTTACCAGCACGTCGACACCGATCGTTCATTCCCGTTCGTCCCACTGAACATGTTGGTGGGACGAAGCAATGATCGCGCGGTGGACATTACGGATACTAATTATTTTTTGCATTATTTCTATGCCTACATAGTGAGCAAACTGGTGGGGATTATGAAACACACTGAGCCGCAGGTCAAACAATTAAATTGTTTATCTTTCAAGTAAGTACATGGATCATCAATTATCATCCTAGACAATGCTGGACGTAGGGTTCTCTAAAAGAACACAAAAGAGTTAGTTTTTCTCGTCTCATCCATTGTTTGATCACATCACAGAGCATTGGTCCACCTTATCACAGACCCTCGTAGACTACAAGTATGTCTAAACGCGGTCTCCACTCAACTATTAGTTCGCTCCAGTGAATGACATTTACCTCAGCTAGTTAAATTACGTGCCTAGCTAATTAGTCAAAGGACCTTAAGCAGGTACTACGAGTGGATGAGTACCAAGAGAAGAGATCTGAAAGGGATCACTAACATGTCTGATAACTATCAGTCCGTACTAGTCTTAAACCTATATTTTATTTACGTTTTGTAGTAAGTACAAACTTAGGTCAAGACCACTTTATTATACAGGGTGAATTTTTGAGACGGGACTGTAAGGGCAGGTACCTTATTCGTTATAGTTACAGGAAAACGCTTTTAGAAGACTATCTATAAATTTTTAAGATATTGTGAACTGCATTTACAGATTTTGGAAAAAATGTACAGTCAGCAAGAAAATGGTCATTTTACACAAAAACTTTTTTTGATGCCAATCGATTTTGTTTCTTATAAGGATCAAAAGTCTCTACCGGACCGACTGAGGTTTGAGTACTAGAAATGTCGGAAATCGCGAAAAACTTGTCCCATACATTTAGGTACCTAGGTAAAAGAGTCAACCTCTAAATTAGCCAAATTTTTGGCTATGGGTATGTAGCGCCATCTATCTCGCTACATAAGAACTAACATGAGAAATATCCTAGATCGCGCAAACGAAGTTATCACGGAGTTTGAACATAAGTAATACTACCGAATACCGTCCATCGGTCCTCGGAGCCCGAGCCAAAGATCGCTCGGCGTGGAAGATCTTCCCTTTTCGTAGGAGGACACCTATCCTACAATGTTCTCCTCATTGGTGACCAGCCGACGTGATCCAGCCGTCAACCACTACGGAACAGCTGCCGAAGCCTGACGACTGGAGTTTCCTGAACACGCACAACCTTCTTCAACCATCAAGCCGATCTAGCCGGATCATCATCTATCTACTTTCTCTCATCCTCCCAGCTTCTATCAGCCATGCAGCAGCAGCAGCAATCATCAGCCAGCAGCCTCCGCAGTTCCATCGCAGCCGCAACAGTCAGCTTCCTGGACCTGCAGGCTATCGCGACATCTCCTCATCGTTGCTACATCCAGCACATGAATCCCAGCACCTGTCTCGACTCACCGCAGACCCGCCAGATTCACGCCAACAGCAACGCAACAGCACCGCTTCGTCTCGACTCACCGTAGACAACAAGCGCATCTCGTTCCGTCTCGACTCACCGTAGACAATGAACGCTTCGCATCGCATCCGCTCACCACGTCTCGACTCACCATAGACAATGAGCAACGCTGGCACAACTTGGCTTTCATCGACGCTGCTACCAACAACGGATCGACCTCCGGTCTGGAAAGGGAGTGATGTAGCGCCATCTATCTCGCTACATAAGAACTATCATGAGAAATATCCTAGATCGCGCAAACGAAGTTATCACGGAGTTTGAACATAAGTAATACTACCGAATACCGTCCATCGGGCCTCGGACCCCGAGCCAAAGGTCGCTCGGCGTGGAAGATCTTCCCTTTTCGTAGGAGGACACTTATCGCTACAAGGTTCTCCTCAGGTAGATTCGCTATAATCCGCTATAAAGAAGACTGGCTGAAAAAGAAGGTAAGTATAAAAAAGTTTTAAATTTCAAACTTCGAATTCGATTCGAATTCTTGGATTATTTCAGGTCATTCTTGTTTGTGCTGAGAAAATTCTAGATTGTTAGTTGTAATTTATGTAATTCTTGTTAAAAAATGTCGTTAAATCGCAAACGTTTGGACTTAATTGAAGCGTATTTTGTAAATAATAGGAACACGGAATCTGCATTGGTGTGTATTTCCGTACAAATGTATGAGGACTTTTTTTGCGATTTCCGACATTTCTAGTACTCAAACCTCAATCGGTCCAGTAGAGACTTTTGATCCTTATAAGAAACAAAATCGATTGGCACCAAAAAAAGTTTTTGTGTATAATGACCATTTTCTTGCCGACTGTACATTTTTTCCAAAATCTGTAAATGCAGTTCAGAATATCTTAAAAATTTATAGATAGTCTCCTAAAAGCGTTTTCCTGTAACTATAACGAATAAGGTACCTGCCCTTACAGTCCCGTCTCAAAAATTCACCCTGTATAGTTGGGTATGTCGTTTGCAAACTATCTTTATTAACGTGGGAATACTTCGTTTTCTATAATTAAAAAATAAACCAATACAGATATTTGAAAGTGCTAAATAAATGGAACGTTGAAAGTGTATGAAGCGAGGTGGTAGCGGTGTATAGGCCGGCTCCATCCGTCCCGCGGCGCGAGAACGAAACGCTAACTTGTAAATTGGTTGTTTTGTAACTTGCAACACCTCCACAGTGGCAATGATACAGCTGGATCATTCATTACAATATTTCTTAGTACGTGCAGTTTATTATTATGAATTTTGATTTTAAGAATGTATTTACAAAAAAAAGGTATTCCTTGAGCAATCTAGTTCAAATTTCATTTCAATTTCATAGTACAAGCTTTGTTTAGTTCGGGACTAAAAAGCGTGGTAATAAAACTAAAATGTTCATTTTTTTTCTTGATTAATTATGTCAGTGCAAAATAATGAAGCAAGCTATAAGTACATATTTCTCAAAATAATGAAATTCTACATTCATGCCTTACCTTACATTTAAGTTGGTTCTAAAACCATTTTGAAATGGTAGTGTGCAATTTTTTGTAAACAAATATTTATGATTTGATGCTCACATAGTACTTATCGCAAACATTGCACAAAACAGTAAATAACATTATTTTCCAGCGTTTATAGTGTCGTTTATCTAAACTGTGTGTCTGAGATGTCGAGCTGCCCTGATTTAGCTGCGAGATCGTAACCCACTCGACCGATGTTGTTTGAATATGGTAATGCCGAAATTGCCGGTTTAATGTGAATTATGCTTTATTTATGGTGAACACACTCTTCGGATTATTAGTGCATTTTTATCGCGGAGTATCATTTCTATACGATAATTTTGTAGGTTATCACATGTTGCTAATAAGAGGTAAGTTGGTCACTTAGAATAGAGTGCAAGTCAATTTATAAAATGTAAATTAAGTACTTATAACATTTAAACCTTAATTGAAATCTTGGAATTACGAAAACTTAAATTATCAACAAATAACAAACTGCAAAGTCTTGCTCTTCACGCTACATGACTCCGAACTGGAAGAGAAAACTATTCAAATATTTTGAGAGGTCATTTATTCGGGGTTCAAAGTTGAAAGAATAATAGTGTTGTCGGGACAGTTCAAAGACAGTCCACTTAACCCCCTTTCACCCCCACCTCCCTCCAGCCCCTCTGGGCTGGTGTCTCGGAGCCATTAATTAAAGGCAGCTCGCTTTGTCCAGCTATTGAATTGTATTTAACGTGGTTAAGATGCAGCTGCGGACACAGTGCAGGCCATTATGAAGTAGGTCAAGAACATTTTCAGTCGCAAATGGTTCGGCTAATAAAGTATAAGTAAAAAAAAATATTCCCGTTTACTTTAAGTTCATGCTAAAATTATCAGTGCATAGAATGTTAAGAGATTGAAAGAGACTACTGCACGATATTATCAGTATGTAGTACCTTGCTTTAAAGGCATCGTTGTACAAAGATAGTGGCTTTGTTAAGGCTCCAGCATCCCAAAGTTTGAATTTAATAAAAGCTTTTGCTATCGCTTTTGTTAACACAATTTACAGCGTCGATTGCAAACTTCCTCATTGAATAACCAACTTTGTATCGCGTTAATTTACGCCCGCGATCCGTTTTCAGCGCCCTGAAATATGGAAGCACGGAGCAACGTGTGCTCTCCACGGACCTCACTATATCATCGATGGAGCCTTATTCCAAACCGAGCTCATATTCAAAGCAAGCTTCCGGAAGTATTTTGCACAGAGTAGGTACTATTAATTTGCAACGGTATGAGGATAAGCTTCAAATTAAGTTTGCACGTGTTGATGCATGGAGTTGGTCCGTTCAAGAAATTGTAGCATTACATAATTAAGTGCTTCAACCATGCACTAGGTGATGTTCATAATATAATAACGCTTTCTTGTACGTTCGCAACGTTATATGCTTTGATATCATGTCAAAGCATTTAACTTTTTCCCTGCTTTTTCGAAGAGCTTATTTTTAAAGTCAGTGTGATGGAACCAGTGCGTTGCTTCACAGGGCACGCCCTCAATGAGGTAATCTAGTTCCACTACTTTTTCTCATAAAAACCACCATCTTCCGATGAGAGGATTATTTTCTTCGAGTATGTCGGTAACTAGACTAGAATGCTAAAACTAACTCGATAAAAGTACAAAGTAGTAAAATCCTGAGTAATGTTGCGAGGAAACATAAATCCGGAACGATACAAGTTCAGCTTATTCCGGCTGAGGAGCGAAGACCATTGTCCTGACCTCTCGTTGTTTCAGGCTAACCGACTGTGAAATTAAACTTATTATTTTTTAGGCCAAAATGTTTGTAAAACTGGCTAAAAATAAAATGAATGAATTTGTTAGAAAATTAGATGTATTTTCTAAAAACCTGCTTAGTATAAGAAACAAAGATTTTCTCCCATCACGAGCGAGCGTTAGTAATAATCATGTTTGGACTATGTAAAAGACGACTTTGGCAAAATATAATTATGTAAGCCACAACAAAATTGTTATTTGTATGTGCCCATTTACAAGATCGCCAACTTAGACATTAAGCTACTGTAAAACTGAGCCACGACCGAACTCAGAAGCGAATTGCGGCCTCAGAACCTGAATAAATGATAATGGCTGTTAAAATAAAAGTAGATCGTCACCAACGAATAACAATAATTCAAGGGCCGTGACGAGAATTGGTAAAAACTCGTGAGCGATAATGACATAACTTTTGGTTCGGAAATTCAGGCCATCGAGCCCCGCCTGAGCCATCGCACAGGAACAATGCTCCATGAACACAACTCTCATACTTTCGAATATCCTGGAGGTACAGCTGACGGACAGTAGCTGGCTCACTACAGGTAATGATATCACGGAGCAGACGCTCGGAATTTATCATTCAAATTCAAAGACAAAATTATTTTATTTGATAAAACCTTAACTATGTATTACTTTTGATATGAATAGTATTAATATGAAAATTATTATTTTAATTTTAATGTAGGAGTGACCTAGCTGTACCCTGCGTCAGTTGTACCGAAGGTTTTCAATATAAAAGATAAGGAAAATGCGCAAAAATCTGAGCTCACGCGAGTTTCGAATTAGCGCATCTATCTGCGTACTGCCTCTACGCATGCTATTGTTCGCTATTGTGCGTACCGAGTGCTTTGTTCAATGTTTCTAAAGAGGTCAAACTGTTGTAATAATACTGTTCGCTATCTTTGTGTGGTCTGTATGTTAGGATTTCTTATGAGGAGGCGATACATCTGCACACCATCCGGTGGGAGGCATAAAACGGTGCAAATGAACATTTTGACCAAAATTAAAATTGAAAGGCACATTTCAATCGGCATGTGAGTTAAGGCTCGTTTTAACGTTAAGTACCGTAGCTCCCGTTCACTTACGTCGTTTGTAATGAAGCGGTACACGACACGGCACAAGTGCGCAGTGCACCGATCTCATTAACCTAAGTGCCGCTTCGCTGGTACAATGTCTTGGCCACACGCTGCACTCTAAATTAGATTTTGTCGGGTGTTGTGAAGGTATAGTTTCCACTGATAACGATTTCGCGTAAATCTTTATTGCACGATAGGCCGTCAACCAAAATAGAACCTTAAAACATATAAAAACAGAGGTGGTTTTAGAATGTGTGCTTGTTTACTGTAAATCATTATAAATAATAACCACATAATTGCTTAAAGGCGATGTAATTTATGTAAGTTGATGCTTGTCCTTGATTAAGCTTTTAATAATGAGTTGGAAAATTAATTTGTATGAAATATGTTAAACGGCAATTAACGACGTGAGTGGAGGATGTACAATAATGTACATTCATTAGTTCTACTTCTCTAGTATTCATGTTCAATTTCTGATATTATACCTAATGTTATTCAATGTGGAATTGATGAACTAACTTACTCCTTCGGTTGTGTATAAAAGAGAGGCGCAATTCATTTTCGTTGTCGTAGAGAGTACATAATGATGTTAACTGTTTATATATTTATTATAAATGCGAATACGTTGCCCAGTATAACCACTTATTATATTGAGGCTCAGTATGGCGCCATGGCACAATCATATTTGTATAACATATTTTCTAACTTCACTAAAAAGCTGCAAAAAAACACTGTACATGCAGCTCTCTAAAGTGTCATACAAATATTAAAGAAAGCTTTGCACACACACACCTCACTTCATTCACAAGTACCTGGTGGTTCCTACAAACGGTTACAAACTACAGAGGCTAACAAGAGCCGCAGCTCAAATTCTAATTTGAAATGTTACCTGAAACTACCGCACGACAGCAGCAGGAGTCTTTGGACACGATTATTGACGAACACCTTTGGCATAGTGCTAGCATATCTAATATCCAATGTGAAGGTTGCGCACTTATCACGTACGAACTTTACGTAAACTTTGAAGAAGATTCTGCAATGTACGAGTATACATTCGAAAAGTGCTAAGTAATACAATAATATTTTTTCAACCTTCAGTTCCAATCGAAATCTTGTAAAAACTTCCACGCTATAATCACTATTGGCAGCTTACCCTACAAAAGGTTCAGTAGGACAAAGTTCTCGACAAGTAGGTACATACTATAGTTCGTAAGTCGCGAGTTCCACTAGTGCAGGCCGCGCGCCCGCGCCGGAGCCGCGGACAAAGGCGCAGTTGTCCAAACAAAGCTAAGCACTCGCCAACTCACGCAGCACTCCGCTAAACACTCGGAGTAAGGTGCGGGTTTGATATCAGCGACCAAGATAAACGAATCAAAAATCGAAGGTATGCTTTTACGAAATTTAGCAAAAAGTCCGGGTTCGGTACTTATAACCATCTGTTCGAAAAACCATAGTTTCGTCTCATACTAAAACTAGACAGTGCTCTCAGTTAACCTGTTAGTAAGTATCTTGGATTGCAAATTCTCTGAAAATGGAATCAAATGTAACAAGGGTTTAAATATGTATCGCTACAGCATGCGACCGCTCCTTAACCGCTTCGCACGACCGCATACAAATACTCCACAGATTTATGGCTAATATTTCCTCTTTTGTTTCGTCGCCAGAGGAACTTACTTCTAGTCAGGACCTAGTGCAGTTTGTGGCCACGCCCCTTTCGGACACGCCTCTTTCGGATATCCGGAGAGTGCCTGCAGTGTAATGGTCGCTTGCAGCACGCATACTATGTTGTAATAAATTGTTTGAGCTTACGCTGTTTTGATGCACAACCAACCCGATACAGATTGACTCCCACTCTATATTAGAATAATGTAATTCAACAAAACTTACTTACATGTTTTCAAAATTTATAAAGTTGCTTATACCATGTATTACTAACAAAGCAATTTCCTCGAAGAAGCCTCTCACTAAACATCATGATGTCTGCGAGTGGAGCGGGTTACAATCAACAATAGTTCGCCTCGAGTTGGTATGTCGCAACAAGCATCGCCGGCGGCGAGCGGAGCCGCGGACAACCACTACTCTACTGTAATTCACCTTATTTCACGTGATCCACCTAGAACTACGTCACAAGTTTTCATTCACTATTCTAAAAAAAAATTATACAGTCAACAGCACATTAGCTCCAAGCACGGTAGACATTCTCTCAAACACGTATTGTATGTATAGTATAAGTACCTAGTAAGTAGCTATTCAAGATTCCAAATGAACAATGATCTTTTATCGCTATTTTTTTCTGCTAAAATTAAAAGTACTTTTTATAAAATCGTTAAATATCTAAGTATTTCAGTTTACAAATAACTAAAAACAAATGCTCGACAAATCCAACTTCATTCGTTCAGAAGCCGCGGCCGTGGTGCTCACATTTCAACCAACTTAGATGAACCTACATCAAGTAGACTCCACAATACTCATGAATATACTGAACATGCCAATTACAACCTTAAATAGCAAATGACACCACTTCAAATTCCATTAATTACCATTAACATTCTTTACGAGGTATTTCGACTTCTTAAATCAATGGAATAGGGTTGAAATTCGTCTGTATGGAAGAGATTAGTGGTGAGTTCACCATATCATTCACGGCTTGCTGAAAGAGATAAATAAGCAAAATAAGTTCGATGGTATCCTAGATATTAGAAATAGTATTAGGAAAACAATTTCGTGATAATTAATGAAAAAAGAATGATAGAACAATGTTCTCGAGGCTATTGATAACTTTTCTCGTGCAGTAACATCATTGGCTCACAGAGTGCGTCCTATAATAAATACAATTAGGATTATTCTCAATTAATAAAGGAGTACTGTTTTGTTCAGAATGAATAAATTAAAATTCATGAAGTACCTAAACTGTATGTACAGTTTAAATATTATGTAAGTATGTAATGTACGCATGCATATACATGTCATGTACTCACATCGTTCATTTAACCAAAACAATGAACCATTTCACTATTTAATTACATTTTTTGTTGGCATTTCCCGTTGAAAGCAAGTTAATATCCGATTCCGCGAACCCTTTGTAGTCGAGTTTTTTCAAACAAATCGTTTGGGTATCTACTGTGAAAAGCAACAGACCATAGGCTTCATTGAGATTTCACTTTAAATTACACGGCGCGGTCTTTATGCTCGGTGTTTGACGGGATGCCGCGCCACCGCGCAGTGTAACTCGAAACAACAAAATGAACATTATTTTACAATTTAACGTAGTACATACTTAAAAGCCTTTTTAATCAATTCTTGTGAAGTAAAAAGGTGATCAACTAATGGACTTTTACAAAAAATAGATTAATTTGTTTGTAAATAAGCTTCAATACAGAACGCCTTTCAAAACAGCCTCTTAAACCATTCAACGCTCTGGTTTTACGTGACTTATAAGTACGTGCAACTGAATTTCGGCGGTAGTTTTATCTATCTACATAACGTACCTAATAAGAATAGAGGAAAGCAGGAAATTAATTATTTGCTAGAATAAATGCAAAAATAACCCTTCAGAGTTTTGCAATAGGAACCTTATGTTCGTATGCTATCATTTATATTCACAAAGCGTCGTGTCAACCGTCAAACGGTCTGTCGATTGGTAATATAATGTATGTACACGTGCGTACATTATGAGTTGGACTCGTGAATTCGTGATCAATCTGTTATCGGCTGTCCTCACTCATCCCGTACATAAACATTCGCCTAATAAATTCCCATCATATTGCCTCAATAAACAACCCCAACAATACAACTCTTATTACCAGCGTAATACGGTTCATTTGAATAGCTCTCTCGAGTTAAAGGCTGTGCAAAGAGTGTGTTTGATTTGAATTAGCGCGGAAAGGAATTATTTTGACGGAGAAGCGGGAAAATATCGAAATATCGCTGAGTGAAGAGTTGCCGCGAGATAAGCCGACGGAGGCTTGAAGGGGGGGGCGAGGGGGGGGGGGGGATAACGGTTATTCATCACACACTGACTTATTGAACTTTACGCGAATCGCGAAAATTTATTCAGTACATGAAATTATTCAGTACTTCTGACGCGGTGTGTGGCTTTTATATTATAAGGATGAGATTAACCTCAATGAATACCGCATTATATTTATTTTTTAAAGTTAGTGCTGTAGGAGTAAGTTACTTAAAAACCAGATGCAATAATTGTGGTCTCAACGAATTCTTTTTTATTTTATTTAAAAAAAGAAAACACATAAAATATTAGATAGGTACGTGCGTTACTTCAAGTGGCATGTGCTACTATAATTTCAAAAAACATAAAAATAATAGTAGTCAAAATCAAATCTGCTCTACTAGCTACGAGTGCTACGACGTAGAGCTACGAGCCGAGTCCGGCACTGCTACGAAGTGCTACGCAGCTACGACGTAGGCCTATTTGCGCCAAAAGTCAAAACGAAATCCGCACCAAAAGAAATTCGAGTGTGGATTTCCAAAAAAAATCACTTTAAATTATATATATCATTATTGTGATATTTTCTGATGAAAAACCAACGTAAAGCGTCACATCAACGAGCTCCAATTCACTCTAAAAGGGTTGTTCATTGAAATGCATTTCAACGCAAATGCGCATTGTCTGAGCTCGTGACGTCATCGTGACGTTGACTGACATACTACTTGTACTGGCAAAACGGCTATTTATCAACAAATCTCATACAAATAATAATATTATGTAGCTTTGCGATGCGAGACTTCATTTAAAATAACTGTCTCATGTATGGGTTTCTATTAATTATTTGCTATAGTAAAATACCTAGTTGGCACAGAATATGCATTTGTTGGCAAGTACCCAAGGAAAACGATGGTATCGATTCAAATTACATTAGTTTAGAAATTGCAACAAGCGAATTGATACCATTACCAACTTAAGCTATTTTTCAGAGTAATGAGCGCATTCGTACATAGAGTACCTACGTGTTCGACGTGCTCAGTGAGATAATGCAATTTTTAATTGGCCCTCAGTAGACGGAGTTTATTGACCCATTCGATTAAGTCAAACATTTTAATCACGTAACAAAAAATAATCACCAAAATTCATTCGCGATCACGAAACAAAGCCAAACATGCTTAATTACATTACATCCAACCAAAAGGTACATTTGTATCAGCATAATAATAGTAACAGCACATGATGCCCCCGGGGGGTAGGGGGGGGGGGTGTACCGGACCCCTCCTTGCGGGGCGGGGGGCGGGGGGGGGGGGGGGGTCACGGATCGGAACACGCCGTAATTATTGTGACAGCGGCGCGGTCGCAGTACTTCCGGCGCGGTATCCGTTACGTGTTAAGATAATATATCTGGGGAAATTATCTTGTAGATATTGTGTGACATGCGATATTGTTATACATTTTTTATATTAACGCACTGAGTAGCAATATATTTAAAGAAAAGAGATACTTACCCGTAGGAATTGTGGTGATGGCCCAGTTATAATGTAGCTCTTTTCTCACTTATGAAAACACTAGGCTCTTGGGACTTGTAACCGAATGCTCAGAATAGTAATTATTTGCTCACAAAACCAATTACTTCCAAAAGCATAGAAGTTTTAACAACTCTCCACTTTTGTAAAAAGTGTATGCGAAAAAAAAGACTTGTTAGGACGTGGCTTTGTTTATCAAAAATAATGCAAAAAAGGCAAAAAATATGTACCTGTAAATAATTTAAATATTTACATCAGCAACATAAAATATTTTGGCTGTATATATGCAACGAAATAGTCAGCATATTCCTCACTTGTTTTCTCGTATCGACAGTTCTTTATGTATCAGAGGCCTCAGCATGAATAAATTAGACAATCTTATGCGTATTGAATCGGTAACATATATGAGATACAGTGCGTGGTGACGCTACAACGTTCGGCAGGCGAGCTATCGTTGATGCGCAATGTAACTCTAACACAAACGGATTTCCGTAACGCGGCGACTGTCAGATTGGTTCGTGTTCACGCCCCAGGTCCAGCAGTGTACGGTATCACTCCACTCCACACCGCACGCTGTTGATTTAGGCGTGTTTATTTAGACAGGCACACTGCAGGTGCAAATAAAGTATCAACTGATTCAACAAATCTTTGGGTTCAGCCGAGCAAAGTAGTTATATTCAGATAACGACAAATTATAAACAGACACGACAGACGGCCGTCTTATTGCAACAAAAAATACAGATTACTAATACTACAGTTAACCAGAGAAAGGAAGTATTAGTAGTTCTAGTCGTCGTAGTAGTTGCCTGGTGCTAGAAAAACATAAACACATACTCAGATTAGTTGTATGTAAGTAGTAATGTGGAGTGTGCGATGCTGCTTGGTATGCGACTCATAACTTACTTTTTCTTACCATTCGATAGCAGTTAGCGCATCTATTACTAAAAGAACATTTAATTATTTAAATGTATGTCTTAGCATACAAGTCTCGTTTTAATATAATATCTAATAATCGAGCGGCAGGGCTGTGCGCTGTGCGCGCCCTCGAAGTTGTTTCAGACGAACTGTTTGACTTGTCTAAGATTGTGTTTACTCGCAGAGTTTTTCCAGACTGTGGCTGAGTTTCAATAAAACTTTGAATGAAGTGTATCTTGGGAATATTAAAGTTCCTAAGTGGATTTAACGATCTTAAGTCGCAGTTCACCAACACGTTAATGTACGATTAGATTAAACAACTATATTGTGAACCACGCACGGTTCAAATTAAATTATACTGCTGTTGAAAAGGCACTAGGGTCTCTTTACCATACACACTACGGGTACGTTTTACGTATTTCATAATTGTAAAAATAAATATCAAACTGTTTACAGTCCTAAAAGGTCTTTATAGAATATGTAATCATCATCAACCTATATCGGTCCACTGCTGGACGTAGGTCTCTCTAGAATATGTAATCAAGTCTTTAAAACTATTTTCGCGGTATTCGTGAAATTATTATCAGGTTTATGCATCTCAACAGTAACACAAGCCTTTTAAAAACAAAACCACACGGATGTAACTAGAAGCAATTAGCACCAGCAACGTGTGCCGTAAAATAAGCCCATAACAAAACCAATTTAGCGAGCGCAAGCCGCAGGCGCGCGCTAGTCGGAACCCCGGACATAATTAGGGCTGCACCAACTTGTTTAATAACAATTTAGTACCGTATTAGGTGCAAGTTGCAACCCTACCCGCGATAGGAAAACCTCTTTGTGGAATCGGAACATTTGCATAACTGCTAGTCCCTGGAATAAGAAACCGTACGCTTTGATCTCGGACGCCGCCGCGCCGCCGCCGCCGGTCACCCGAGATCTAACGAGGCTTATCTCACAATCCTTCAGCGACTTGCGAAATAAGACATTTGAGAGTACAGAATAACGGTAATAGAGCAAGTTATCAAAGATATTCAAAGTCACAAATATGTTAAAAGAAAAATATATTTTCATTGATGAAATAAACGCGAGATGGTCAGGCAGAAGACAGAAAGTTCATGTTCACATGTACGACATCTACGTTTGTAAGAGATTTGCCCTACTTTGAGAGCACAAGGTGCGACGCACCGCTGCGCTGACACCACTCACACCGCTACACTTCGGTGGATCCCTGCAACAAAATTATCTATTTAAAAGGTTATTTACTATAGTAGGTGCCAAATAACACCGCAATACAGGTCATTCACCCACCTTCAAAACGATGTCGCAAAATTCAATTTATGAATGGTAAACAAACAGTACTGCGAGATTCGAGCGATTACCGTCTTAGCGACAGGTTTGTATGGAAAACGACAGAATAAGCAATTCATAAATTGAGTTTTGCGACATCGTTTTGAAGGTGGGTGAATGACCTGTATTGCGGTGTTATTTGGCACCTACTACAGGTAGGTATATGAAGTATTGGCAGTAACCTACATATAATGTAATTAAACTGCGCATGCAAAAGTTATGACATTTACGATAATTTATTTGCGAATAAGGCTGTGTCCACAGTAGGCAAACTGTAAGCGGCCGACTGAGTGAGTCGCAAATTATGGCGAAAACTGAAATTTGAGTTAGCTGCAAACTCAGATCAATTTTCGTGCGTCGCAAGCAAACTGTTGTAAGTTAGCCGCTTACTGAGACAGTCGGCGCACGTAACGCTGCAAACTGCGTATAGTGAGCACAAAACTAGCAAACTGTGGACACTCCGATTCAAATATAATGGAAGAACGTACTAAACCGATACGCCGCAAACTCAGTAAGCCGCTAACAGTTTGCCTACTGTGGACACAGCCTAATATAAATTTCATGTTTATTAAGCGATTGTTATGTTTGTCGGAAGCTCTGCACAAATAATAATAATTGGTGCATCATTAATGGTGCGGCCCCGGCCCCGGCCCCGGCCCGGGCCCCGCGGTGATCAAACAGTTCATCAAAACTGAACAAGTATTTTTACAAGATACAAGATACGTTTATTTGCATAATAAGTGTTTACGAATTGGTCTTACCTTAGGGTATTAGGCACTTTTAAACTTATTTACCCATTTCGGGTATCGCGAAATGTTTTATAAATTGGTTACTAGGTACTAGAGGATACTACACATACTACTATGCATCGAAAAATTCTGTTAGATTCTAAAAAACTTAGACAACAACCACTTTTTTAAATAATTAATAAAGGAATTTCCATTTAGCGACTTAAAAAGGTAAAGGTAACTTATTTATATATTTTGATGGCGGAATAGTAAGAGCTTTTCTGAAACATGGAGTTGTTGAACCTGTGGAATGCAAATATTGTGTTTATATTTACCACGCAGATTGCGTGAAGAGGATTTTTCAAAAAAATATGCCTGATTGTTTCTCACAAACATACATAATTCATAAATATAGATTCCTGTTGGTGTTAATATTTTATCAGATTTAAATAAGCTTCTCAAGGAGTCAGTGCTGCGCAAGTTATAGATTGATCGTAGACATCTTTTTTGCAGTAAAAAGGTACATTCAATATTTACAGAATTCCCCCAAAAGATAATTCCGTAGCTTAACTGAGGAAAGACGTAGCCGTAGTAAGCATTTTTTGCAATATGTTTTGAGCATACTCTTGTAAGAACAGATAGAGCGTTAGTGTATTACTAAAACTTTACACTATACAATTGACTGGTCTTACTGAGAAGCAGCTAAAGTACTATAAAAAAGACATGCAATGGTAATATCCAAAGATTAAATGCGAATCAAAAAAATACAAGAATAAAATTGACGACTTTACAGCGAGTTCTAGCGTTACAAAAATAAAAACATTAGACTGTTATAAATCCACTCAATTGACATGAAATTCATATGCAAATTTCTTTTGAGGCCTTTAACAATTGCAATGCAAAGTGTGTGTAGAGTTGAAGCGGCGGCGGCGGCGCGCGGCTCCAGTCGCGCGGCGCCCGCCGCCCTGAACGATCGCGTCCTCGCGCGCCTGCAGCCCGCGCCTGCTCTCCGAACATCTCCGCGTTTCTCTTGCGATCCGAACCAATCTGTTCGAACGGTTCGCGGTATTTGAGACAGGTGTGACGTGAAGTGCTCTCGTGTTATGGTGAATTTGGGAATGCTAGTGTCGAGTGAATAATAGATCGGGGCTACCTCGGGAGCCGGCACCGCTAGAGGTAGGTCGCATGTATTATTTAGAGGCCCTTGTGCTAACGCTAACGAGGCGCGCTGTCGTCGCGCGCGATGAGCCGCGACTTTGCACGATGAATGTTTAATGCGATAACTTGATAACTCCATCCGTTCTTGATGCGTGAGTTCTGAGGCGACCTCCCGGGATTAGCGGTGCGTGGCGCGTGTGCCGGATTACTGCGTGTCGACACCGCGCCGAAGACGTGAGTTCGACTTACCCCAGATAAGCGCTAAATTACGCATTCTCAACTACCCACATTACATCGCTGTTTCTTTAACTATGATAAAATAAAGCAAACCGTTAAAGAGCATGATGCAAACAGTATTATAATTTTAATTTCCTTTGAAGCCTCCGTCCGTGACATTGTAAACATCGAGCAAATTGTGATGTCTTTAGCGGAGTCAGTTCGTTAGCTTCCAAATTTTGTTTCATGACTGTTAATATTATTTTTTCGTGGAAAATTTCAAAGGCGTTATCGTTTAGGAGGGTTTTCTAAGAATAATTATTAATTATATAAATTGTTAAATTTCATTGCTTGAAAACAAAGATCATGGGGCTTTGACGTAGGTGCTTAATAGGGGAAGTAAAGAAATTGATTTGGTTCGTCCTCTTGGTTTGGAATTACAAAAATAAACAACCTTTTCTTGAAGAGCTTTACGTGAAGAAGGGTCACCAGTTGGCGTTATTAGAGCGTTATGTAAAGTAGCAGGACCGCTTGTAATCCGAGTCGGGCTCAAACCAGCTATCAGTCAAATGGATACCTCCTCATCTCCTCGAGAGCCTAATCGTCGTCGTTATAGGTACCTACTTCAGAGCCGCCCGTTTTATCGCCGTCCGGATACGGATTTGAGCTTTTATTGCTGAACTTTATTATCAAGATTGCAATTACATTCCAGATACAGAATGATATTAATTAGCTTTGAAGACATTAATAAACTTATACATACACTGACTGGGCGGCCACTGTCACACCAACCATCTTCTTACTTTGATTTCGGTAGTGGTTCGTCATAGTCAACATTGTTTAGAGCTGCCCTGTCATACATACATCAAGTAATAACCCACTTGAAAATAATTAACTTTTGCTAAAAACGAAAACAATTACCATACAATCCAAAGCACGGCAGTATTCGTCGGCAGCTTATTAGATCTTTCTCATGCTGTGATTGTCAGATCAATATGAACATCAATCAGATAGGTACGATAAATTATTAATACTTGTCATGCTTGCTTATGCTTACTCAGATCAGTTTTCGACAGCTATTAGGTAAACATAATAAATATGGACTGATCGTGATCACGTAGCATTATATCTAAGTAGCTAAGGCCTCGACGTCACTAGAAATGATTTATAGCCCAGGGTAAGGCTGCCATTTTGGAATTCCAAAAAGCTTCACAAAAAGCCGGACTTGTAAAATGAACGTTCAATTTAATATTAAACGAAATCGAATTATGTAATGTTTGCAAGTTTTGTTTATTTTTGTACATCAGTCTATGTAGGTAATGGAGTCACAAACGAGATATTTTCTAACTGGTACAATGAGAATAAGGATTGTTAGTTCGATAACGTCTGACAAAATTAAAACTTTAGGTCAATTCTGGACATGAACAACATGAAAAACCGGTCTGGTCCGGACGCATGCTAACCAAAGAAGAAATGACACACAAGAACGTGCGTGAATAGAGCGCGTGCTCGGGCTCGCTGCGCTCTCCGCGCGCGCCGCGCTCCTCTCCAATTAGTTGTTTACCCTCCGAATCTCTGAATAATGGTTTCTCAGAATCTAACAATAGTATTACTCAGACTTGGATTAGTACCTACATCGGTGCGAACAATCATTTTACTAGAGTCGTTGACTGTGAATAGAAATAATTGGCAATCGTCTGGAACGTTTTGGATCGAAGATACACATTTTAGAATTAATTACTTATGTAATTAACATGCTATGAAATTTATTATTTTCAGAGAAGTTTTGATAAGATTAAAGCGCATTTTCGAATGCTCCACCTAAATTATTGAAAAGTTATTGCATTTTCATGCCAAATACTCATAAGTACATAGTGGTGTACGCGGATTGATTTTATGTCATTGGTGCTAGTAACTATACTCGTACCTGAAAAAGCCCCAATTGTGAGCACACACAAACTTACGTGTAAATGTAACATAGTTATAAAAGTAGCACAGACGTAAAACAAATATTTTATTCTGAAAGTATCCTTTTCAAATTCATAATCGAGTGAGAGTTACGACCGTCGAGAGGTGAGAAGCGGACACGGAACCGAGTGAGACAATAAAACTGACACCTTTTTACGACGCCGGAGCTCCAATAAACCAGATTTATAGTGACCATGACTATTACTCGTACAACTCATTCCAGATGTCAGCTAAATAAACACGAGCGGGTTGGCTTGGGAGGCGGACATTTGTCACCATTCCGAATATTTGCTGTACAACCTACTTTATACTAAAAAAAAAAACGGGATGGGCGTATAATATTTAATTTTGCAGAACTCAATGTTTTGGAACTTTATACTTGTAGTTGGGTAAAATAATGTTCCCGCTTGCAAAAAGTTCCTGCTACATATAATCATTAGAGAGATGAATTAAGTGTAGTTTAAATGTAGCTAGCGTACCTTAATCTCCGCCTAATGATATCGTCTTAAACTAGAGTTAGGGACAATATTATCCTAAAATAATTAATACCTGGGACAGTAATTAATTTATTGATTATCTTAATTATTTAGTATATGTAGTTACATTACTTGCCGATGTCATCAGCAGGTAGTTGTTTGAAAACTACATACTATAGTATTATATGAACTGTGCTGTAGGTAAGGTTTGTTTCCAACGACATTTTTAGTTCCTATTTTATAATAGGTATTCCCATACGACACTCATCATCATCTTGTCCCGGTCCGACGAACCATGAACCAGTTCTGGTTCGCGTAAATGGATCGACAAAATTAGGAACAGCTCAAACTTTCATACCAGTCCAGCACTTAGACAAGTCAAATAAAATTATAGTTATTAGCAAGCAAGCTAACGGCCTCCGTCATGGCTGAACGGTGTTTGGAATAACCAATCACTAGAATAATCCGTCTACCTTCAGATGTAACAAGGCTCTATAACTCTCAAGGATAAAAGGTAATATTAAACCAAGGAAAATCTTTGTATCCCAAACTCTTGTCGTACAAACGTAAATATTTTTATTCATATAGAGTCACTGCCACCGCGTCGTCGTCGTGCCGGTGTGAAATCGCGGTTTGTCCAGCGGCCGATTTTCTTAAACAGTCGTGTTCCGTGGATTCACGCATAGTAAGTCTAATTGCGAAAATGAAATTCATGATGTAAGAGGACTTCCACGCCTCATTGACAAAGTATATCTAGGACCCCCTGGAACACACACACACACACACACACCCTCACCCCTCACCTTGGCAGCTGGAGTAGGTCCCGCAGACAAGCATCTGATAACTCGCACTAAACTTACTTTACGTGCCATAAAGCCTACGACACGACCTCCCGGCGGCGCTGGTCGCCTGCACATTTGTATTTTATCGCTACATTGCTACCTACCAGATATTACATACGGTTATCTTATTACGCGGGGATATATTTTTTATTGCTTGGACAATTTATTTTACGAACAATACAGATTTTGATAGTATTTCAGTCGCGGAAGGTTTTATGAGACTTTGAGAAAAGGATTGTAATTTTGAATATTTTTAGCAATGTAAATACCACCGTATCAGTGATCAAAAATATCGGTGTTGATGTGGGCACGGTGCTAAAGCATCTACGATAATGTGACTATCTTGCCGACATTATCGTGCAGGTATCGTGTCGGCGGCAGAGTGAAAACACCCAATCGGTTAGGAGTCGGCAGACGGATAATTAATATCGACAACTGAAAAAACTTATTAACTAAAGTTGTGCGTGCTTTTCAGGCATTAACTAAACCAACTGAGCATGTTCGCCGAGTAGAACTCATTTACAATAAGCATTGCAATCATTCAAACCGAATCCAAAGCATTTTACGCTAATTACACGTCACAACTTCTAAATAGGGTGAATACTTGACGTAACTTCAAGTAATTAGACCGAATAACTCTCGAAGGCGACCTTTAGGTGACATTCAGTTATTTTTTACGAAGGCCTGTGGAATATAAAGTACTTGGCATGAAAAGTGAAGCCAAAACCATTCATTGGAGGTAGACTTTTAAAACTTCCATCATCATCATTTAACTTTGAACGATTTTGTTCTTCTTATTGAATACACACCACAGTTATATCATATGAAAGTGCAGTGATTATTATTTATTACTGTAGGGTTTTGTTTGGTTTAGCTGGAGGTTAATGTTGGTTATATATTCTCCAAACTGGCTTTAGTAGATAAATAAGTCCCAGGGATAATGCGGTTCATATAGAAATTTATAACTATTTATTTAATGCTTGAAAATAGATCCATTACAATTTTTTTAAGAATAAATTAAAACTGTGAATTATGTTGTTTATTTTTGAATCAGCCGTCAAAGTGTGCAAATTAGTGTGCGCCGTGTATGGTAAGATTCCTCATTGTCCTCATTGTCCGAAAGTGCCGCAGTAGTTCCCTGAGCGAATGGCAAACAGTGAAAACACAACAAGAAATAAAAAAAATCAGCGAGTGGAATATACTTTGTAGTTTGCATCGCACAGCGTGAATTCGACGAACCTGTCATCGGCAAAAATATTTTTGTTATTCATGAATCCCAAGTTTGCTTTTTTATCATTCGGTGTGTGGTTAGCCACAGGTTAATTCATAAATGGAACTTTTTGAAGCTAGACTTATCTTGGCAACTATTACTACTCTTTGCTAACTAGTATAAGAGGGAGTTACTGCAAAATATTACTTTCTACTACTCCTTACTGTAAAAAAGAGTGGTATATTACTAGAAATACAACTATTGTAAATCCTTGGTTATTTTCAATGTTTTTAATTCAATCAACATGAAAAAACTCCCAATCTTCATAAATAAGAGCCTTTACAAAAGTCACGATGTAGTGGCACGCCTGTGGCCACATCGCAAGTGGCAGTGAACGTAGCACAGATCAATCAATTGCAATGAGTAATGGTGGCAACAGCGCCGGCCTCCCGCGCTCCGGGCCGCTCACTCGATGTCCCGTCTCGGAGATGAGTGATGTGGGGTCACCTTCATTACTTTAGTATTGCGTGGTATTACATGCCTGCTTTGTTGATCAATGCCTGTCAGAGATTTCTTTGATTTTGCGTTTTCTACAAACTTGAAGCTAACTCGATACGCTACGCAAGTTTTAACAATTAGTAAGCTATAGTTTTTATGCGAAGTCACATCGCAAAATTTCGCAGTTATATATTTCGGCTCTAGTCTTTGTATATTTTAATTCTATCTCACAGAAAATGAAAATTTGCAGAATTAGTATTCTTCTGACTGTGGTTTGGTACTCGGAAATATCCTCACTTATTTGATTTGCTGCAGTTGCATTCGAAATTGTAAAACATCTTTCTTCAGAACTTTTGTTAAATGTATGAATTGATTATTCAGCATAATTCTACCATTTTTTTTGAATTTATAACCAAGTAAACCATGTATTTTAAGTAAAAATAACAGGAAATTCTTTATCTCTACTAAAATATTGAGATTATCCATTGTGATCCTCCTTCCCCAGATAATAGTCGGACGTCGGACAATAATCCAAAGTAAACCGCTTACATTGATATTATTGCAAGTCGACTGAACACGAGTGTACGCTCTCGACAGTGAAATAAACAGTAAAGCTACTTGATAACTGACGCGATCGAGATAACCTGCGACGGAAACTGTCAAGTCATCAGACTCTTGTTTTGTATTCGCTTTAGCTTTCAACTTCATAAAGAGCTGCTGATGCGAATACTATATAGCATATAGCCTAAACAGATAATAGTGTAGTGACGTCACAGCTCATCTCGTAGGTATGCTGTAGATCTGAAATGAGAATAAGCAATATTTGTTTGCTTAGGTACTTAGTATTCGAATGTTACTAGGCAGCTGCGACCGATTGTCGCGACTGTGACTTCATTGTCACGTAACCGTAACGTATGTGCAACCTTGTAATTAATTGACAACCAATGTCCTTCGTTGCAAAGCTGAGTGAAAAAACCCTTATACATATTAAATAGGTAAATAAGCTTTGTATAGCAATGCATTGCAAGTGTAGTCAACAGCCTGCTGCGCTGGCAGCTATTTGGAAATATTGCCCGAATACAAGTCCGACTCAATCGCTATAAAACGTGGAAGTTGCTCTATAGAGACCCGTGAGCCAACGATACAACTTTCAAGACACATTGTGGATTATATAATGTGTTGTATCAATAGGATCTGGGATTTCTTACAATATTATGTTTTATCAATAAAATATTAACAACATCAAAATAGATTTTTTTGAACCAAAGTGGCCTGATGTTATAAAACTGCTGTGCTGATATTTTATTAACTAGGGAGTGAACTAGGTACCTTTTAGATACCTCTAGTAAGTTTTATGAATAGTTTCTGCCGGAGACAAATCTCCCTCGACAGACAAAAATAGGCAGCAAATGTTTTGTTGATTTTTCCAAATTGTTTTCGATAGAACGAACAAACCCGGTTCATAAAATCCAAACTATTACTACAGGTATGTACAAAAGCCATAACAGAATAGATCGTTTCCATTTATGCGACGTGCGATAGATCACTTTGTTGGTTTCTAGGAAGATATTATATGTTGAACCGTATATTATTTACAACAAAACACTTTTCTGAACACCTGTCCCCTCAATAACATGAGCGAGAACATAACAGGAAAATAAATAACTTGCCTCTAAGCATTATTTGAATACAACCTTTTATAAGCGAGAAACCTTTCAGAGTTTTATTTGTAGTCAGACAGTCGTTTGTTCGTACATCAAATTAAATTAAAATAAATGCTCGTAGTGTAAATGAGCTTATCCAGGAAAGCACTTTACCACCAGAACCGTACCTATTTACGACGCCAGGTGGTATTGCTATGTTCCGGTTTGAAGGGTAGGTTGTAGGTGCCGCGCCGCATGCCGCATGCCGCATGCCGCATGCCGGGGCGTGGCAGCTCACGCAGCGCCGTGCGTGATGGACGCAGCGTATATTCTCACAGTGGCTTCACAGTACGGTTAGGTGAGGTAAGGCATTGTTATAGCGCGATCACACTATGCCCATGCCGCTGCCGGCATGAATGCTGCGATTAATTCCGGAATGACCCACTTCCCTGCCCAAGTCCATGCCCACTTCGGCATAGTGTGATCGCGCTCTTATAGTCAGAGGCATCTGATGGACCATCGGTTTGTTCCATTACTTACTTTCATAAATAAATGGTTATACGAGTTCTGATGGATATCTACCGATGGTATGTGACGTATAATATCTTTATTTTCTTTTAATATTTTAGTTCAAGATGAATTTAGAGACATTTAAAAAGTATGATTACTAAGGTCGTATCGACAGACGACCAATCACGTGAAGGTTATAGAGAGCGAGTGTGACGTCACTGCTCCCGAGGGCAGAGGCCAACCGCAATCATTCCACGGTGAAATGAACTTGCCATTCCATTTTACAGGCCGTTTTTACAGGCCATATCATTTTATGTAACAATTCCATCTCGCTTTAGAGTCCAGTGAGCTGAGCTTACGGCATTGTGCAATAATTTGCAGATAGCCTAGCTTGGTACTAAATTGTATAAAATTATGAAAGAGCAATCTGATGTAAATTGAATAAAATTGACAATAATCAAACCAGTTGTAGGTATGTAACTTATTTTGTAATTGGCTTATGCCAATTAAATCTCAAACAACACCACAAATTAAAATGTAGAGCTTTAGTGAATCGATACTCACGATCATAAATAAATACAAGTGTCGAAGTACCTTCTGATCCGAGGAAATACGCTAAAGTGGAGCGGAAACATTTCCAACGCGTCAAGAATTTAAAGGTGATATGATCAACGAGCCCAATTCAAAAGTAAAACCGCATTATTTAGCAGATCCCGAATTGAGGCTCGACAAGTACTTAGGTAGGTACTTCCTAAGCAGGCGAGTCACGTATCGAATATGACAGGCGCGGTCGGAGGACTCTCCGCTTCTTTATGGCCGCTATCTGGTCCCGGGGGCAGATAGCGGCCATAAACTTACGTTATGCGCAATAAAATCTGGAGCGCCGGCCAATGGGAACGATGCCGCCGTAGACAAGCGACTGTGCGCCCAAGGTGAAACGCCCAAAACGAATAGAAGTCGCGTACCTTTCAATGCAGACTCCAGCAGCTGTCAAAATGGTAGAATCTGTAAGTACCTATTACTTTGGCAAATACTATTAACGAGCCTAAAAACCAAAGCCAAACTTTTGTCAATAATCGTTAGGCTGTGATTTTTTAGGTATCGTTTACGAGCTCAATGGCTCCCTATGACAGTAGTTTCAGATTCTCCGATTCTGCTGTAAATACTGCCAAACTGAAATCTAAACCAAACCCGAAAAGTGCTCGAAACATTTCACTCAAACGACATCCCTTTTGCAAAAAAAAGCACCTCTGATTTGGCTAGTTAGCTTTCGTTTTCGCTAGTTAGCGCAATTACCGAATTCGACCTCTTGTGCTTTTGTCTGCGCCTTCGATAAATAACAGATCTATTGACAGAGTGCCAATTAAAGTTGAATAAGTATCTTGTACCGCCCGCGCCCAAGGACTGTTGTTATATTGTTTCGACTCAATATTTTGTGCTCTACTTATAGAACTGAATTTGTATTCCACATATTGTAGATGGCTTTAAAAGCAGACTGTCTTCTTTTTAGTTTCTAGGGCTGCCACTCCATTTAGAAGTAGGAAGTACCTACATTCTCTACAAGGTTCGTGACTTCTCAACAAAGTAGTATCGCGCTGGTCCCAACTTTTCAATACCACCATCGCTATGGTAGCCTTGTTTTATTTTGTTTTAAGCCAATACTTACTTACTCCTGTCATGACTTGATGAAGATCAGGATTTTGCCTACTACCGACAAGGTTCAAATCTTCTGTAAGCCAGTGCTTACTAACCCTTTCAACTTCGTAGAAATAGGTCCGTAGGGAGGTTGTAGGTAAATTGATTATTGAAAAACTTGTCAGCACCTCTAACTTACAAACTGAAACTTAATTGATAACTTCACAGACAAACAAACGTCACACAAAGTTCGTGTCAATTAGTTTGGTCTAGACGGGGAGTCCCCTGGGTATCTCGGGGTGACAGATCCGAAGGCCTAAATTATTCACGCTTTAGCGATTCTATTTGGGAAAGAAATGTAAACAAAAGAGAATCGCACTCGTAAGGAAACGTGACACGTGGCGTAACAATTACGAGATCGGTTTCCATGGATTGAACCATCTTGACCACGTGACACGTGTATCGATAGCTTGCTCAGTTTTTGTCCTTGTCCAAACATGTTTGTTTGAAGTTGTCTATAAGTCATCGTTTCGGTGAATTTTTTTGAGTATTCCGAGTGAGTTTGTAAATAAAAAGAAGCTCGACTTTTGTTCGCACCCGCCTTGGGTCTGGTGACTTTAACACTATTTCATAAAAGTTTTGTAGCTATGTACCTCTAGTCACCAACACGCGGCTTTCTCTCTCAAAACATCAATTAAGTTAATCCTACGTTGTAGAAGCTGGGTTCGTGTTCAGTCTCCGTTACGTTACAAATGAGGAAGGCGCTGCTGGTACTAATTTACTACTTTGTTACTACAGCTGCTCACTTAGCTGAGCCACTCATTTTATTCCGTTTACGAAGGAAAATAAATAGGAAATGCTACAAAAATAAAAGAACGGAGACATTGTTTGATAACATTTGGTTAACAAGTAATTTCACATCTTTCACTATTACTTTTTACAGCTCAACCACACAAGTTGTTACTTATAACTACCTACCGGATAGACTCAGTCTTGCGGTCACTAATAATCACTGCTTGTCGCGAAACAATTAAAATTAAGAATTGATTTGGCACAAATTTCAGATTTTAGAAAATAAACAAGACTGTTTCATCATTTTCTTCAAGAGAATAGGCAAATGCTTTTAAGAAGAAGGTAGGGAGTAGTCGAGGATTAACGCTGGACATATGTGTTGACCTTATTATCTTAGGACCGACGACGAGGCCTCTATTAGGCGGCCCGAGGGGTAATACCCATACTATTGAGGAAACTGAGACTGGCAAATCAAGGATTTCTTTGGGATATGATTTGATTAGAAACCCTTGTCCTCTACTTGAAATACCAATCAAACAAAAGTTTCTCCTAAACATGTGCGAAACATTGATCGACCTTCACGGTCGCTGGCTAATACCTAGCACTCAGGTACGCATCCGCAGGCTAACACGGGTCAACTAATAGCACAGAGCACAATGTGTTCACCAAGCAGGTAATAATCACGCAAAATCAATAATCAAAAAATGGTGCGAAACCATAACGGTAAAATTCATTGAGGCAAACACCTTTTCGCGATTATCAAAAAAGCCTTCGCAAGAAAAACAACCCGCGAAATGAGTTCTCTCTTTGTAAATTTATTCTAATTGAAAAATGGCAACCGAAAAGTTGAAAAATAAATCCGTAAAAATATTATCCCGCAGAATGCAAATTATAAAGAAGTCAGATCACAATCTCAAAGTCAATTTCGCAGAACACAAAATGGCCGGCTCAAATCAAACCGAGTTTGGGAAAACCGTTGGAAAAACAAACTTTACCTCACGATTGTTGCGGATTGGGGTTCTATTCCTTCCGGTGCCAGTGTTGACCTTTGTACTCCTATGCAAATCTATCACCATCACTCTCTTTCTCTCCGTGACACTCATACACCTGTTTGTAATTTGCTTGTTTCATTTCTGAGTTATAGTTAGTTTCTCTGAATTATCAATTACTAGGGAATAACTTGTTTAGAGGAATTGTTCAAAGCGACCAAGTGTGGCTTCTCAAATCAAATCTAATTATTTTATTGCTTGTGACCCTAGGTACATAAATCTGTTACTAATATTGTTAAATTATAGAACACCATATTCTACCATTAACGTATACTAACAAAATTATAAGAAAAGTACGTCTACGGGTAAGTATTCATCGTGTTAATTCAAATAAAAAACAAAGTAAATTCTGTGACTATAGTTATTATCGTTTGTATTTGGTTGTTAATGTGACTATCTTCAGTGTGTGTTATTCACTGAACGCTGAGAATACTTCATTGTTTCAGGGACAGGTGAATTATGGAAAGTTAATTTACTTAGTTCAAACAGTTTTTTGCTTCTCAAATATGCTTGTTTCGTATTAATTAGTTCCTTAATGGATTCTTCTGTAATTATTTCAATTGTCTCTGGTAGTTAAAACAAATTTACAAGTGGTGTTTGGTTTTCAGAACTTAGTTCTGACAAGTTAAATGCTGAAATTATTGTGAACAGATTAAATATACTTGTAGCGTAACTTGATGAACCATAATATTGAACATGAATATTCAGGCTATTGTATTGTTATTTAACGAAATAGCCGAACACGACATGGATAGATCCGGCCTTATGCACAAATGATGTGGCCATAAGTAAATATTGTAAGTTAAAAATCTGCAGACGTCATTTTAACTCGGTTATTATCTTTGGAGTACGCAGTACTCAAATGTCAAGTAGGTAGATACTTGTACGTTGTTGGGCAAACACGGCGCGAACAAATCGGCTCGCAAATTGAGCGAAAGACAATCGCCATGTTGACACAGCTCATACAATACAGCTGGAACTATTTACACAAAAGCGTGAATACAAACAACACGCGCAAGGACAGGTTTAGACGAGGTTGCCGGCCGAGGCTGGCATGTGACCATAAAAGATCAAACCTAATACAATAAGACTGTGCGTGCATATTGAATAAACATGACAAAGTTTACGTAGGTAGAGGAATGCTCTGTTGTAAACAATAATGGAACAAGCAGATGGTCCATCTGATGTTAAACGTTCTCTAATAGTGCATTGTCA
Organism: Eulithis testata; assembly: GCA_947507515.1. Taxonomy (NCBI): domain Eukaryota; kingdom Metazoa; phylum Arthropoda; class Insecta; order Lepidoptera; family Geometridae; genus Eulithis; species Eulithis testata. The sequence goes on from OX382194.1 coordinate 243,579, forward strand.
AAGCGCACGTCCCTTGGACGTGAAACAATGCACCTCGTCCATCACTTTGAGGCCCTTACTACTTAAGCACAATCATATATTTTGTATTTAAATCTCTACTCAAAATGCTTAAGTAACAATTGCTTTATCAGTATACGAGCTTTGCACGTAATAAATGATCTCATGTGTGTAACTGCACGCACAGGCACGATGATAGGCACCCACTCGCTTCACACTAGAACCCAGCAATAAGTTCATCATTAGTCAACGATAAAAGTAGGTGGTAATACTCTTTGACAAAAATCTTTATGGAAGTGTAAAAGTTGAAGAGAAAGTAAGTAGAATGTAATTCAGCCATGCTTTGTGTTCTTGATCCGTTGGCGCTTACAATCGGCTCTTGCATTAAACCGTCCGTAATAACACTTGTACTTAAGTGTCACTCGGAGCTTCCTCAGAATCTTCAAAGTAGATTTAAAAATTCATGGCTCACGGCATTATCCTGAAATCGTTAGGTGCTTACTTAATTCTACATTTTCATTCTTTTTGTTTAAATTACTAACTTAAGTACCTTTTTATTTGAGCTAACCGTTTTTTGTTTTTTTTAATTATTGTATTAATGATCATCATGTTTAATTAAGTTTCATTGACGGTTTTTCAATTTAACCAGGGAAATGAAAATAATTATGAAAATAATAAATGAATAATTATGTTTAGGTTCAAAGTATTAACAACTTTATAAAACTTTTGGCATAACCCCACGCAGGGGACTGACGCAGGAGAAAACTGGAATGAGCCATAATATGATGCTCGAAGTGTTGTTGTTCGTTTTAACTTAGATGTTCGAAATCCGACAGAAATCATCCTACAAATTAATAACGATGAAATCAGATAGCAAGAAAATAATTATTGTTTATATTTAGCGAAGAGTTATTAATTAAACAGAATCTCAGTATCGCGATAGCGCATGGCGTCGCGTCCCGTCGTCGGCTGCGAGCTGCCGGAAGAACGCTTACGTAAACAATGAACAAAAAATAGTTAAAGAGTCTTCTTAATGAAGACAGGGAACAACAGCCAAGTCCCGGCTCATTTTCAACCTTTTTCCACTTCCCTTCATTAAAAGTTAAACCGTTTTCAATTAAAATTCGAAAATCACGACCCCACTTAAGGATAATTTAATATTTTTCCATCTTGATTAAAAATAGGGATAATTAAATAATTTTGTTTTCTATGTAACAAAATCAGAAGCTATTTTTCACCCACGCACACCATTTTACGAGATGTTGCAGAGTGCGTGAGGCATGTCTTCAATACGGTAAGTTTGCTCATACTTTTATGCATCTACAACAATCTACTTGTACAATTATCTCAACCAAGTTGGCCTTATCCACCGGAAAGACAATAATATGGCCAATACGCGCAGAACTAACTGCATATTATTGTTTTTATAATACCTAAAGTATATAAAAAATCTCAAGAATACCCCGAGGGCTTTCTAAATGGGCAGTGGAGAGTGGACGGAATCCGCGCTAATACGAATTTACGGTACTCGACGTAAGTACTTTCTAAGTTTGAATTACTTGGAACCCTTGCTGTATACTTAGGGAGTTTATTTCTACAATTTCCCTCGACCAATGTCTCTACATCTTTATTTAATCATTTTATTTGTAGCTCAACTAGACCAAATGTTATGGCCCTGTACTTACTAAACTAACTGTTGATAGTTATTTCTCCAAGTTTTTTCTTAACTGACTATTTAAAGTAATTATTTAATACTTTATTGCACAAAATTATAAATTTGTTACAAAGGGTGGACTTAATGCTGAAAGCATTGTCTGCCAGCCAACCCAAACGTGGTGGTGTAGTGAGGAGGTTGGCGTGCGACATTACAGGGAGTAATATTTATCTTACAAACTAAGAGCTATACCTACTATATAATTTAATATATAACTATATAACAAATCAAATAGAACATTACGTAACAGAAAAAGAGGTAGGTATGGTAAAACAAGGTGGAATCTACCTTTATCAAAAAATAATGTTGTGAGAGGTGACATCATGCATACAGCTGTTTAAGGAAAAGCTCGCGGGTCAGTTTTTTGAAGTGTTGCCTTGTCTCTACCTTTTTGATCTCGTAAGACAGTTCGTTCCATAGCCTGACCCCTTCGACAGAAAAGGAGTTACCGCGAAAAGAAGTTGAATGTTGAGGGGTTTCTAATAGGAGGTTGTCATCTGATCTCAAATGTTTGTCATGTGTGTCTGATCGGAACTGGAAGCGGGTTTTTAAATAGTCTGGGGAGAAAGGATCTTTAAGTGTAGAGAAAAGAACACAGAGGATCCGCAGATTCCTCCGTTCCCGAATGGGTAGCCATTTAAGTTGAGCGCGGAAAGAACTAACATGGTCGAATTTACGAAGACAGAAAATGAAACGTATGCAGGTATTCAAAAGGCGGTCAAGTTTGTTGAGCAGTTCCTCAGTAAGATCTAAGAAAGCTACATCGGCGTAGTCTATTATAGGTAGGAGAAGGGAGTTTACTAATGACAGTTTGGTAGACGTAGGCAGAAAGTGTTTCAGACGGATGATAGAATGAAGAGCAGCATAGAATTTACGTGAAACTACCTTAATATGAGGAGCCCAGCTAAGCCTAGCATCGAATACTATCCCCAAATTTGTAACAGTGGGTGAAAAAGGAATGTTGGAACCGTTGTAGCATAAGAGAGGGACATCCAGGGAGTTAATTTTGGTGAGCTGGCGTGAGCTGCCTATTATTATGGCTTGACATTTATCAGGATTAACTTTTATACCAAAACGATTTGACCAGGCTGACAATCGAATTAGATCATCATTAAGAGATTGAATCGCGCTATCTAGATTGTTAACAGAGGCCGAAGAATATAACTGGAGTAATCTAGGTATGTAGTCTAAAAAGATTCAACATTATCGTGTAATTGGTTTTACTTAAAATTAAAATAAACAAGCGCATTATGGGCGATAAAAATATCCAGTATGCGGAATCAAAAACTGTTTTAAATTAATAAAAATATCATAAAATAACACACTTTGCTCTTCCACTCCACCTTTCCGAGTAACGTTTCCCAAAACTTAGCGTATTAGTAAAGTACGACACAACTAAGAGGTTCCCAGTTTAGTAAATATTTGCACAAACACATCACACGACAGGAGCCAGTAAACTGATTACGGAGACCATCTTCAACTTAATTACCCGAGAGAGGACTACTTGGGAACTCAGCTCTAAGAGAAAGGGTCGCTGACTTGTGTTTACTGTATTGATCTTGTTACTTAATGCTTACTTATAAGCGTTGCATAACTTTATTCAGCTGTTTTTACTAAAATAGTTTGTCATGGACAAAATACATAACGGTACGCTCCCTTTAAAATATACTGCCAAAATGTTTACAAAATGTTCCTACTGAAATGATGTTTATTCTGACCGCGTATCAAGAGAAGCAGGCTCTGACAACAAGCAGGTACTTGCAGGCTGTCGACAGTTAGAACAAAAACCGCGGTCCGTAATACCGCTAAATGCATAAATTCGCAAACTTTACGGCGTAAAGTTCCTCGCGGGATTCTCTATTCTTCATGTAAAATTGTTTTGAGTTTTTTTGCTCGAATTGAATTTGTAGAAATAAGATTTTCTTTGGCTCCGCAAATTGTGTTCAAAAGCTTTTATATCGAATCTGCGAGGCGCTTGACGAACGGTTCAACCAATTCAACAAAATCATATCACAATTTATATTTAAATCCTATATTTTAAAAGGTTTGGTCATTTTTTGGCAAAAAATAATAATTATTTATTATAAATGTAACCTTTAGTGCTATAAAGTTCGTTAGAATAACAAACAATAAAGTTAATGAAGCTCAACAGCAATTACAGAGACCTCAATCAAAATGGTTTCTAAAAGCAATAAGTAAATTCAAATAGCCCATTTCAAAAACAGCCCCTTCGTCAAATTTAATTGCAAAGTAACCTACCCTGCTCAATAACACTCGTCCAAATTATGCGTTCAATTCGGTGGCTTTCGAACCGCGACTCTTCGTTAGTCTAAAATAAAGGGTGTTTCGTTATTACATCAAGCTATACAATTGTTAGAATTTCTCACGCCCTGTGGTTTTCAAATCGATTTACTTAAAACTGAAAAGTTAATTACTAAAAAAAGCGTAAGACAGCCTAATCCGATGGTCCAAAGGCAACGTTAGGATCGCAGGAAAACGGCGGATAGTCGGATATATTCTGAAAATCTATGGAGAAAACTTACTTATATCCAGCACTGCAATGAACATCTAGAAGCTGAATGATGCTGGTGATATGTTCATAGATTCAAACACAGCAGAGTGCTCTTTATTGTACGGTAACATGGATATCATAAAGACATTCATTGAGTCCATACTTCTCAGAGAGATTTATTTGTTGTCACCGAAATCGTGCCTATTTCCAAGCATCGATTGTGCCCGACTCGTCCATAGGGTGTCCATCGGTAATGAAATTAAACAACTGTTCAATTAGTGCGGATTGAGTTTGTCGGTCTGTCGGTCGGTGTGTCGGATTTGACAGTTAATTACAATCGGCCGCAGGATGTCGTCAGCCGTGAAAAGGGCGCCAATCGAATTACAGTAACTGTGCAAGAGGTAACAGGGGTGGAGGTATTACTCAGTGTTTTGGACATTTCAATTAATTACTTTCAGCCACTGTTTAAAGCACTTTTTGTTTTGATATTTTGATTTAGAATTAAATGCTATTGGTGTTTCGTAGCATTGTGAATGCTTATTTTAGTTTTTTCATGGAATTGTGAGGTACTGGAACCTATTGGACTAGTTTGCATGAAACACAGCTTTATCTACTCCTGCGTATTCTAATGTTCTTACTTATATCATGAAATTAGTGATTATTGCATGCGAATCATTAACGAACCCCATCCTATCAGTTACACATAAAGCCATTGTAACTCGCCATTCGCGCGATTGCATTGATTCGGCAAAACTACTTCCGTTTAACCACCGCGCCTCCCCGCGCGCCGCCTACACCACCGCCGGTCCCACGGGCCGCAATCAAGGGCCAGTGATAGAGCTATTTCTATTAGGGTCCCAATGACACCTGACGCGCCATTGACTGGTCAAAATTAGAGTGGAAACTTAATAGTGTGACCATCCTGAAAAAATCTAAGTAATCAACAATTCATTTATTTATTGTAGCTACTAAGTACTTTTATTATTATTATTAAGCTTTTCTATACATATACAGGGTAAATTTTTGAGACGGGACAGTAAGGGCAGGTACCTTATTCGTTATAGTTACAGGAAAACGCTTTTCGGAGTCAATCCTATATACTAGAAGCAAAATTGAATGATTTGGACATTTTCTCCTTTCACTGAGAAACGACTCCTTTTACTTTTACTCTAGAATTCTTCCACACAAAATAGATTTTTTTATAAGTAACAATAACAATACCTACTGTATTTTTAGTACTTTAAGAAAATTGACGTTTTCAGGTAATCCCAATGCGCAAGCCGTGAGTTCCCTTAAGGCTGCAAAGTAAGGAAACATTTTCCCCTCGGGTTGTTTCATCTTATTCTAAACATTTTCGTCGCCGATGTTAGTCCACGTTGGCGCAATACGTCCGAGGGTTGAGAACGCCTGAGGGAGCGACAAAGACGGTCAAAACTTGCGTACGGCTTGCATGGAGGTCTAAACGACCCCGACCGGTGAAATAATGCTGCAGATTTAACAGCTGACAGTTTGAACGGTCGGATGGACCTGTTTCGAACTATTGAAGGGTTAACTTTCAGAAAATAGAAAATGTATAAATGTTATCGCGTTGCGTTTCGATGAGTTTTAGGTTTTCGTTTTTTTACTATGCTTCTGGCCACGTGGTTCGACCGCATGGTTCTATCAATAAGACTACGTGAACTTTTTTTTCCAGTATATAATTCGTTATACGTTATGATGTCATTTTTGTACAAAAGTTATTGAAATTGCGTGTTCAAAACTGTAAAGTTTTGTACAAAAAGCTTTTTCCTGACATCAATAAAAAAACTGCCTCCATCGTTTCTAGACGTTATACTTCAGAATATTGAACCTCTGAATAACTAAGGATCGTACTTACTATCATCAATTTTTTATACAAAATCTCTTGAATTGTGTTATCGAACAAAAAAGTTGTGTGTGCGTTATATCTCTGCATAATTTACTATGTTTGCTTCACGCCACGTCTGCGCCTCCTCCAGCTTATAATATGGGTCTATTTTAGTGACGTCAAGGATATGGAGAAATATTATATCATGCCTGTGAACTTAAAAATAAAACAAAAAATAGGTCTACGAGAAAACACTCTAAATGTAGGAACTAGGTACTAAATATGTCGTGTGGAGAATGTAATATTGAATGAATACAGGCGAGGCAATTATCCCTGACGCGAGCGCGAACAATATGTATGCTGATTTAGATAAATTGTTACAACTTGTCCTAATTTACTCATCAAAACATTTCTCGTTACTCCCAAGCGTAACTTTCCCGGGAAACAATATTGCAAACAATGTAGGTAACGATTTATATTAAATTTTCGCCAGGTATTTGATTCGTGCAGGATTTGTTAAAAGTAATAATTTTATTTCGCCGACATTCATCAATCATCTTTACTGTGTGCTTTCTTTATGTATTCTCGTTGGTAATGTGGCCGCGGGTTCATTGCTATCAGATCATATTCAATGTCTGATGGAGGGATGACGTGTGCTTCGAACCGGATTACTTCGTGCTATCGAGCCTTTTAATAAATATTACGAGTAGAACGCGATTACGAGCAAGAAGGCCAAGTTCAAAATAAGCTTTTAGTATTGAAATTTGTATTTATTCTAAGTATGACGAATCCCCTAAAGCGATTTCAAAGTAAACTTTATCCATTTATATTTAGCAGAGCGAAAATCTCAAACAAAACCGAGCAAAATATCTCGCATTTCCATCTCATTTTGATACTTTTAGTAAAGTTTCATGTTTTTATATATAATATTACAAATGTACATGATAGTTGCGATTATTACGTTACTTTAAAATAACCGACCTAAGCAAATGATGAGTTTTCTTGATGCCAATTGCAATGAAAATACCGTAATTTTGCTGTCATATTATATTACATTTTTTTGATGTCAAATACCAGCGTAAGTCCTTAATTTAAGTAGATCAATGAAAATAAATGAGCATGCCCTGGCTCAAATTGCGGTAGGTGTCATAATAAAACATCGCCAAAAGAATTTATAAAATTTCATAAAAACGTTGATCCCGAAAGCATGTGGCGTCGACACCAGCGCGTAATAAAGCCGGTTATATTTATCAACTTTCAATTTGAGCCGTCATCGGATCCCGATCTCGGGGCCTTGTCAGGGTCATTGTCCTCTCATTTATCAAAACACCCGCTTTTTATGCGAACTTCTCAGATAGGTAATTCGTTATCTCTCTTCCGTCACATTATCAAAAAGTATTTTAAAATATCGACAGGAATAATATCATCTATATCCTCTTGTTGCCGCCTATCCTGTCCCGTCCCCTCCTAATTGGTTTTCTATTTAGCTGGGAATTTTTCGAATTGACGCCCTTTGTTTGCTCATGACGGCTTTCGTTTGATATTATCAACTCGACGCCTGCAAACACTGAAGATTGCTTTTATTGTGAATACAAAAGTTGAGGAATGATAAGAATGTTTTAAAAAAATAATGAAAATTTATGAGCACAATACCAGAGCTCCAAACGGTACAGATCCCCGCAGGAAAACATTGCGAGGAAAACACTTATCATTGATCTGCGGTGATGGTCTTATAACGCGATCTAGCGGTTGTACAGCATGCAGCATGCGCCTATCAGCTGCTTTACCTAGGTACGTGGCAATGCACAGCGTCCATCACTCGGAACTGTACGAACAGTAATAACAACAGCACTTGTATCTAAAAACCGCTTCCGATTCTTCAGATTTGCGACAGAAAAGTGATATACGGCGGTAACTAGCATTGGGTTCTGGATTTTGACTCTTATTACACTTATTCAAAATAATGAAGGCGTGTGGACTATGAGAGGTATAACCCAACATTAAAAACCGTCCTAGCTGGCCGTCTGGACAGGCGGGTTCAAATACCATGCATAACATGCATAAATATTGGAAGGGTAAATAATTCCCATCAACTAGATGACCCCATCGAATGACGTCGGTCCAGTAAGGGCATTTGCACACTGTCTGATACCGACACCTACGTACACAACACCGACATCTCAATGGCTCGACCGTATGATTATCGTTATCGATGTCCACCGATATGGACGACGGCGGCGGCAGTGTGAAAGCGTCCACTAAATATACCGAACAACCAATGAGGTTAGCTCTTTGTTCACCAATATCGTGTCGGTGGCTATGTGGGTGGAAACAGCCCTAAGCATACGACCCGTGAAACCGAAGTCGTAAACAGATTTAATTTGTCCGATCGACGTTAGGGCCCGGATGGGACCTCCGATATTTCACGCGAATCATTACTCGGTGCTTCGCTTTCTGTATTTACTGAAATTACTTTATTTATTCATGACCTACATTCGCTTGATGCAGTGAAAAAATCTATAAGTTTGGTACGTCTTTGAACTCAATAGGGTACCAGGGTATCATTCAAAAGTGTGTTAAAAACTGAATTAATGACACCCAAAAAAAAAATTATATACAAAAATCCTTGCTAAAAAAGTGGTTTTAACCATAGCCTACCTATAGCTTTTGAGCAGCATCCAAGAACCCGAGACTGAAGAGTAGACAAAGCAAGATAGATTAGTCAGCAGATAATATTTCATTACTGGGCAATCAGCGCGGGAAGTTTCAGTTCATTTAACGCGGTGGCGGCGGTGGTCCTGCCATCCATCATGCGCGGTCGCGGAGCCGGCGGCCGTTGCATTACGGTAGAATACTTACCACACAAGTTCCAACGAGTCAAAAATTTATTGTTTTTTCAATGAATCAGAGTTCGTGAAACGACTGCTCTTGTTAGTTACCAGCAAAAATACTTCTCTCACGAGCACCATCATTGACCACAAGTAGTATAGACACCCTGCTATATTTCCAATTAGCAACCAGCTCTTGCTCATTTCGGTCAGCGATTGAAGCGAGCGCTTTGCGGGAAGCTAATTATCCTTGCCTTCTAATGATGTACGCTGGCACCAGTTTTTAAAATTATCTGGTTCATGGTAAATCTGTCCACAATTTGTACTGAGTGAAGCAAACTGGCCTAACGATTCTATAAAGTTAGAAACTGGTGCTTTGAGTACGTGGGTACACAGTAGGTACACTAGACATACGTTGTGTACAATTACTGAATATAATGGATCACAGTTCTGTAAGTTCAGAGATTATTTGACAAGAGTAACGCTGATGTATTAGTTATTAGCAAATGTAATTGAATTAGATAGTTTCCAGAAATTACCGCTAACTTTGGTTGAAAATTGATTATCAAACTCTAACTTTTTAGTTGAGTAGTGTTTAGTTAGTGTAGTCTAGAGTGTCTAGAGAGAACAATTAAATTTTTATAGCTCATGGTTTTGAAACCCCAACACCTAAATTTACACAGTTTCTTCATTTATTGTTTTCTTCCACGTGCAATGCAGACATGATTTACAAGTTCCACGAAATAAAGCAAAATTTAAAAATAAAATATAAAATCCTCGCGAGAAATCTCCATCCTCAGCGGTGATTAATTTATGGCTTTGCACCAAGAAGCTTTTAGTTCAGCGCTTATTCCCGAGGGGGCGCAGCCTTGCATTAACCACTTACCCACGCAAATGTATCACCGCTTCCTCGTTCCAGTATCGCATTAGAACCGTAATCTTGAGCAGGGGTGCAGAATAACCCACGCAAATGTATCGTCGCTGCCTCGCACTGAGATCGCACTAGAACCGCAACTGTCTCGAGCTATCGCAACCGCAAGATCTTTTTCACACGACGATAGAAGTAATGGAGCATGCTGCAGTGCAGTGGTACATCGAATAACATTGCAGTTTATTTAGTAAAGCTTAGTCATAGTAATAGCGTAATATAAATACTTAGCTTGTGTTAGGCAAGCCTACTTTACTCTAAGTTTCCTCTGAAGCCAATTAAAGTTTTTAATAGTTATGCTTTTTGTTTATGATTTGATTCTAAGTCATCTTTTTTTTTTATTACCCGGCCCACCAGTGGGCCAGCCGGTGGGCTCGATGGAAATAAGCCATTGAAACTTCTAAAGAGGGGGTAGAAATAGGTGCCCATTTTTGATGAAAAACAATGTTTAAAGCATTCTTTTTCACCATAATCAATTATTTATTCAAGTAACAAGTAATTCCTGTGTATAAGGAAAGGTCCTCAAAACAAGTAAACTGCTGCATTCCATCGCTGTAAGATAACTCTAACGACGCTATTCCACCTAGAAAACCGAGAGAAAGAACCACTCCCCCACTCTTCCCCCCACTTAATCTAGCCTCAGGGATTCTGCATCTAACACGGAGCAAACTTTTCCAGATAGTGCCGCGAAATTACGTAAAATAGCAACTTCGCGATACTGTTGTAAAACGAGCGACATGCTGTCTCATGTGTTTGAATAACTTTAGCGTAAGGAGCAGGACTCTCATTTTGCACGACATGTTTTGTGATGAGATTGATAAAAATGAAATTGTGCTCAAAATTGGCCCATATCAGAACGAGTTGGATTACTAGCGAGCACATCAATATAACCTGCATTGCCCAAAGTTTTCAGCTAAACTAACACGCATGTCTCACGGACCTTCATCTCAGGTCCGAATCTAGCGTGCACTAACTATAGGGTCTAGTAGACCCTAGGTTCACGCTGTTCTAACCCCATAGCTTGCTTGGTTACTCTTCTAGAAGGTTTTGTAAAAATAAGGCACATTAATCATGTAGTGAGATGGTAATGAAATGAAAACTTTGCTTTTAATGAAGTTGCCGTACCCGCGCGCCGCGCCCCTACAATAATAGCCCTCAGAGGGTGAATGCTTTTTCACGTTTATCGCTTTTCAACGTTGGCCAGGGTTGTACCCAGGGGGGCAATCACGCTATTTTCAAGCGGTTTTGATGTTCGAACGGAACATTAATTCGTTTGGTTCACCCACAAAACAGATCGTTTGATATTCTAAAAGGAATTCATTTCACAGTGAAATAGATAATGAAATGTGTTGGTGGAAACGGAGTGCTGAACTTGACAAATTCCAGATTTACAGGCATTCCCTAAAATGATCTTGATTGTACCCACCCTACTTAAATTAAAAAGACTTTCAAGATTGAGAAAAATCTCAGGACCTATCCAAGCATGAAAAACTGAGGCCTGGGTCTATGGGACCCCTATTACACAACACACCTTTTTTCACTCAACTCTCGTGCCACAGATGAGTGATAGTCGCTACGGAAGTCACAGACAAGATAACAGTGACTAGGTTTTAGTAAAAAAGTCACGTGACCCACGTGTCCCATTCATATTCACAGCACTGGTTTATGAGGTCGGTAAAAGTTGGAATCCAGTTTGTGAAGCTTTATAATCACTTCAATTTTGAACTCGGTTTTGAGACGAGGTTTTTTTCTATGGAGACTTGTATTCAGGTTTATTTTAAGGTTTCCGAGTTGTGTAGCATTCTAAAGCATTTTTATACGATGAAACCTACTCTTTGTTACCTTGGTGTGCAAAAAAATCTCATCGGAGTGCAGAAATTTCTTCAAAAATCACTGGTTTGTAATGAATGAAGTTTGATTGAGAATAAATTACAGTACGAGACAATTTTGATCATGAGACGGTTTCGAAATTCTACCACTGTTTGACCTTGTTTCTGAACGACTTTTTCTACCCAAATATTAGAATGCATTGAAACCAAAGTAAACGAGAGGCTGCCTTATCTATGGTTTACCTCTCAAACCTATCTACGTCTGAAGATGAAATAGTTATTCGATCAAAGTATTTGCGGAAAATCTTTCTTGTTTATTCATTCCGCCTTGAAACGATCTAAATAAATCCGCTCCAGGCTCGAGCCGAGTTTCCACAGCCGAACCAAACAATTGCGAACTACACCGAACTATAAGTACTGGCGTATTGGAGGATATACACAACACAGTGTCAAAACTCAGCAGTACAGTCACTTTGGAGATGACGAGCAAACAGTTTTTGTTGTAATGCCTAAACCGATCAGATTAAGTTCACTGACGATCAAAAAAGTGGACGTTCAGAGAACTTATTTTGAAATTTGAAAGAGCTCAGCGTAATAATTACTTTAGTAAAAACGGGATATTTATCATTATTTTTGAGTTTTTACAAAAAAAAATTGTAAAGCTATTTTTACCTTGAATAAAGTACAAAAATTGAATAAAACAGGTCACAAGACTTACGATGATTTCAATAAGATTATTATGAATCGTAATTCGCAAAGCACGAACCATCAAAGAGAGAATTTGTCGTCAAATATTGTGCTGCCTATTCATGCATGTCGTCAATAAGCGCAATACTGAGACAGATCGCTTTGCATGGGGAAAACGACAGATCAAACGAGCCAATCTCACTCTCGTCATCGTAATACTTTGTAGCTGAGAACTGGAAATCGAACGAAACTGTATCTTGGAAGAGAGCTCTCGTTGTGTAGTGGAACTCCGGTTACACATTTAAAATAGCTCGTTCACCCAGATAATTTATTGTTTTCTATTACTCGTAAATAGTTACTACAAAAAAGAGATATATTTGGTCAATTTTCGAACGAATCAACACTACACAAACAAATGTATGGAAATTATATTTTTTTTTGTTTTTTAATTCGCTTTACATTCGTTTGTGACAGCAAAAAAAATAGTTTATTGTGATTGACACATTATTCACTCTCAGCCACACATAAAAAATAGCTACTAATGTATTTTATAGCCATTACTAAAGTTCGACAGTGTAGCCACAGAACGAATGAAGCGATTTTCCAACAGTTGTTTAGCCAAAGGTCTGCAATAACTATTGGTGTTGTATTATTACAGGCGGCACCGGTCCCTAGGGAGAGAAGTTCTATTTGAACTAGATTTGATGAGGCAATCGGTCCGGTGGGCGCATTTCCACTGGTCAACACGTTCCAACCATTACGAACAACTTTACACTAACTGTCGACTAATTAATTATTAGCGTCCTTTGTTTTATTTAATTGAATAGTTTGTATTCTGCGTTGCATTTGTTTGTATAAAGAGGTTCACTTGTAGAACTAGGTACTCGTAGTTTGAATGGTATTTTATTATTTTTGTATTCTTGTCTAAGTACCAGATGTTTTAGTTTATGTAGGCTTTGTTTTTGACTCTTGTAAACATCGGCAAACATCTTCATAGTATTTAATTGATTTAAAAGGAACTTTCCATACATGGTAACAAAATAATTACCATTTTGTACTTACTAAAACGTGTATATTTTTTATACATTGAGAACATAAATATAGCTTTCTTCAAAAACGATTAAAAACTCAAAAACAACTTTTAGAACCCCATAATTTTGACTGGAAGCCGTCATTAGGCAAAGCCGCCGAGGTCCCGACTGACCCTCCCTAATCGCACTCGTCCTTCGTAAATGAAATGATTTACCGAAAGCTCCGTATTTTTTCGAGACAGATTCGATAGAGATTTATGGGAGAAAGCAGCCGTTAAACTTGTTTGTCGCGACAGACGCGCAAATAAATCAACTGAGGATTACTTACCCGCGCACTACAGCGGACGGAAGCTTTCGCAAAATTATCAAGTTTCGGTTTGACTGCTCGGTTTACTGCAAATAAGCAGATTTCTAGCTTCTTGAATAATGAAATAGCCGCATGACTGACACGCGCAGTAAATAGCTAAAATAAATGTTATTATTTTATTATTTTACTAAGAATTTACAAAAGGCATCATGAAAGGAATTTCAGAAATATAATCTCTACTTAGAGTAAATGATACTTTGTAAGGTAACACCAACAACACGCGGAAAAAGTCGAAGACATTTTTATTTTATTAGAAGTCTCTACCAACTGTACATAAGTACCGAAATATTGTATAGAAATATATATATGGAGTGACTATAACACAAACCCAGCCGGAGTCAGTTAGTTGGATTAAGTACATGTATACAAAAGATCAGCTCGGACACCGCCACGCCCACGCCCACGCCCAGCATCACGGCTCAAAACAGAGATTGAAGTACATTTATGTTTCGTCTACTTTTTGTGTACCTATTCAAAAATTAAACATTTAAAACAGTGATGTTGGTGTTGGTGTGTTCTGATTTGAGCAGCCAGTATCAGGATATTGATAAGGGTAGAGGTCTGCTCTACATCAGGTGGGTTTCTACTTGTCCAGTCATATTTTTTTTTGTAGAAATACCGTTTTGTTAATTTTTTAGCCGAATAAGCTTGTATTTGTCCTCGTCCCAGTGTATTGTGTCATTTTTCTCGCGGCACACAACAATCAATCAGCAATGTTTGTGTTTGCAGAAAAATTACAAAATGGCGCACGCCGCTTCAATTTACGGAGCCCGTTGATTATCCATTACGGCGTTTCAATTAATTTTTATTATGTTCCGTTGAGCCGCCCGCGCCACCGCCGCCGCGCCGCGCCGGTGCCATTTTTTGGTAAAAGGTATTTTAACTTGTTTGATATGAAAAGCTCGCACATTTCAAAATTTCTGAAGATATAATATAACTAAATGTAATTATGTGAAATTGCAGAGCTTCAGGGTCGAGAGAATAACAATGCAAAGGTTCAGTAAAACTATCACATTGATCCAAAGAAGTTTTCCGACCAAAAAACTTATACCAATGCGATAAATTAAAGTGCACATTTTTGGTTACAAAACTTGTTTGGATCAATGTGATATTTTCACTGAACCTTTGCATTGTTATTCTCTCGACCCTGAAGCTCTGCAATTTCACATAATCACATTTAGTTATATTATATCATCAAAAATTTTTAAATGTGCGAGCGAGAGGGTTGTCTGCTTTTTACATACGCCTTAATAAACCTACCTAGTTAGTGGTTTTCCCGATAGAGTAAGAGAAAGAGCTGCATGAGCTCGCTCTTAGTGCGTGAGCTCTACTGCACAGGACAACTTTGGCTTCACTATAATGTTTTCAAGAACGTCGTTGATACTAAATTTAAGTAATGATATCTTATCCTCACGCTATGTAAAGAAAGTACATCTTTAAGTATTTATATATTTCAAGTTGCTAAGTAACTGCGCGAACGTGAGTGCCAGAAGACTCAATTTTTATCAGATAATTATATTCCGTCAGACAATTGGCCCCGACAGAACCGACTACTTCATATTTTCCCAAACCTTTTCCTTTTACGTTGAAAGTAACGCTTTTAGAAAGCATCCCCTTTTTAAATTTAATTTCACGGGATCATTTTCATAAGTTCCCGGAGCCTCGCGACAAACAATATAAAAACGAGACACATTATCCTGCTCTATACAAAGGGACAATGAAAAGGAACTTGAAAGAGGATATTCCAAATCTCTTCTGAGAACTTAATAGATTAATATGTAAATCAGAGGGTGCGGGTTTGACACCCACCGTGGACAGTCATTACCAGCAGAGTTCTCGCTAAAGTGAAGTGTTTGTTAATGAACGAGTATTAGCCAGAAAGGTCGCTTACTTCATAATCTAAATACGTGGGATTAAACCAAGTCGGGCGACTCTCACAGAGATTTAAAGTAGATTAGAATGGCGATTCCACTGGTCGACGTACTCTATACAAAGGTTATACCTAACGATGTGAATATTAAAAATACCCTCTCGCTTTCAATGCTTGCCAGTGTTTGTGTTTGATAATGCGGATAGTTCACTCTAGAACATAATATAGGTACCTACATCAAAGTCTTTATTTCCATCTTTAAATAATTGAAAATTCCAAAGTAACAGAATAAGTATCATTGCAAAAGCAATGAAAAATTCCTCGGCGGTTGAACTCGGAAGTAATTTACAGCGGAACTGACCGCCTGTATGTGAAAGCCAAAGAAACACGCGGACAGAACAAACGTACAATTAACCGAGTCAGTGAAACGCGCAATGTCGAGCCATTGTTCCCGCGGTTTGTCTCTTTCACCTGTTTGGACCAGTTTGCTGCGGCCTCTGTTTATAGACCAGTTGGTTGCAGTCTCTGTTCATAGTTGGTCTGATGCCTTTCTGATCCGACGCTATGTACCAAATCTCGAAATTTTCCAGCCTATGCTGACCCTCGCGGCTCACTGCACGTGAAGAGCAACTGGGTGGTGCTACTGCTAGCAAATTCAGTCTAATCGCAAGGATCATTTTAGAATCTTCTTAGATTCTAAATGCCAGTTCCTCGCGACTGAGCCTCGATACTAGTTGTTTTACTGCTAGGTTACTTTACTATGTAAAGTCAAAACAATGTAGTTTTTTTTTCTACTCCGGCAGGTAAGATCTCTGTTATGAAAAGGTTTTTTGTGGGGCATGATCTATGAAGTAACAAACATTTTATTTTATGCAACTACTCAATATATAAAATGCTCCATCACGTTCTTATTCAAAATCTAGTTTGAGTATGTAATCCGTTCTTTGTCTGTCAAGGTCTAATGTAAGTACGTTTTGTTTCAGGTTCGTTACTCCATGTCCTGCACAAATCGCTCCGCTATCATCCCCGCTGTCACTCTGCCTTCACTAATGTATCGAGTGAGTAAATAATACAGAGCATCCCTTAGGAGCCAACCCTATCTTGGTAGGCTTGTAATTGTTGGTATAACTCAGCCACGATAATACGGACACAGTGAATGTTTAGTCAGTAGGGTAAATTCACGTATTTAATTAATACACAAATATATTATTTTATAACTTCTCATTGCAAAATACCAAATTCCATGACCTTTTTCGTGCAAGTTTTTTTTGACTGTTGCTTTGTGATTTTGACGAAATATTCCATTTTGCTACTGTAGCTATTGTTTAGTTGTAATTAATTTTTACTTATTCGAATCGTGGTATTATGATGCCAGAAACACAACTACTCTCTGAGTTCAACCAAACAACTCACAATGGTAACTACTAAGTAATCCAAATCCGTGCTAAACGAAGGCGTCTCCAAGGCGCTGTTTGAATTGTCACGGTGAACGACAGTACTGATAAAAACTCAGCTGTTTCTTGGGTATTTTGCCAAAACAGCAAACGTAATGCTGAGTCGAGGCCGTTTTGTTCTTGTAGCTCACAGTAACACTCGTAGATTTTTTGTTTTCAGATTATGTATACATATTTCATTTGTTTCTTTTATTTATTGCAAATACAAGGAATCTTTAATTTGTTTTGGTAGCCGATCAAACGTTCATACTACATATTTACATCTTTTTCTATTTATCTAAATTGTTTACTCCCAGTAAACCATTTAGTTATATAGAGAACTAACTAATATGTTGTAATCGTTTAAAAAAAAAGTACCTATTTTGATTCATGCATAACAAAAACACAGCTTCAAACATTCTGTTATCTGGTTACACTGTGACGTAACGATGTTCACAAATGTACGCGAGTCGGCAATCATTTCAGATTGTAAGCAAACATGGCAGGTATTACAGGGGAATCACCCCGAATGCCCTGATATTAAGTTCCTCGCAGCGTGCGTACCTAGAGGTTCAATGTAATCATTTCTTAGTGTAAGTAGCTCCAAATAGTTATGGCTCTATATTCTATGTCTGGACATAATACTGTACAATAACGGTTTGTTGAGATTTCTCTATGAAGTCATGAATGTATTAGAAGCATTTCTATTATTTATCAAACTCACGTAAAGTTCAATAAAAGAACGTGATATATTTTTGACTCCGTGTGCAAAAAACCGTATAAAGCTCGATACTACTCTTGAATACTAATATCACTTTCATGTCAGTAAATTACATTATTTTTCCTGAAAACTTCTCTGCTTCACATTCAAATTATTTTTAAGTCAAATAAATGTAAAAATACCTAGTTCTATGAGGCATTTTGTTTGAACTTGCTAATGCGTAATGCCTAAACTCTCTAGTTATGCTAGCTTTAACCTATAGGCACAGTACAGTATCTCACAAACCACACCACATTATTAATAGACATTATCAACATTGTTGAAGTAATCGGCTCATCTGACTCGCCTCGCTTTAACCCGTAATGTGCTCATTATCCTGAGTGGTGACAGGACAAATTGGACCCTTTTTGTGCACGCAGATATGCGCAAAGCCGGGAGTTAGATATAGTTAAGATAAACCGAGGGGAATGATTGGACATGTCGAATTCCGCGCATGTGGCTTTGGGAACGTAATGCTTTTACCGGTATGGTTGGCCTTTCTCGTATAAACGTCAGCAAGGGGAAAATGTAGTTTAATCTAATCAATGGTGTTGAAAGGGTGTTTACAAAAAATGTTCCTACCTAGTCATTTCAACATTCTAATTGACTGTACTTATATATGAGCCTCGTACGTGAACAGTCACCAAAGATATGTTTTATCGATAAACTTTATTATACGCCGACGCTTCTAATAATTTTAGATGTTTTACAACTTTACTCCAACTAGATAGAGAATAGCATAAGTACGAGAATAACAAAGTAATCTCACACAGTAGGTAGGTACTGCTCATTCAATATCCTAATTCCTAACATAGTTTTTCTTATGTCATAGTTTTTACTTCAGTGTTTCCGTACGTTCTGTCTTACTTCTCTCGATGAACTCATTCGTTCCAGCCATTTTGTTGACGCGGGAAAATAACCGCACAAAGCCGGTTCGTTACCCGAAGGCCCATATACCTCGTACCCCATATATCCCATATAACCCATTCCCCATATACCCCGTGCGTATACCCGGCTACGATACCCGGCGGGCTATACGGCCCGGGTACAGTTGACGATAAAACCGTATCAATTTATTTATTTTTGCCTTAACTTTTTCGGCAAACAACGTCAAATCAATGTCTGGCGGCTAAAATACAGTCGTCCTGATAAGTCCAAATAAAAAATGTGATTAAAAGGCGTCTTGTTCTACATATTGAAGCAGTACCACAGCCTTATTGTGAATATGTTGTCAGGTGGGCCACCAGGTGCTAGTCGGTATCTTTCATCACATAAAAAGGAGCCTTTTCTTAATGCAATAAAATATTACTGAAAATATTCCAAGAATAAAGTAGTAGTAACCATCCATAGTCTTTGGTGAACGACAGGTGACTTAACTTAAAAGCTCGTCAAGGGCGGCGGGGCTTGTCTTGTCATCCGTCATGTCTCACTTACAAAGAGATGACGAGTCTTTTGTCAACAGAAAGCCACCGACATCTGATATGGTTCTGAAAAATAACTTTTTTATATTGACTTCGTTAATCTAGTCCCAAAATGAACAAAATAAACTTACAGCGCAAAACTGAACCAGCTGAGAGGTTATAATAGTTAGTTGCGCTACACTTTTGGTGCCGACTGTACGTTCAACCTGTATCGATTAATTGAGTTCAATGTTCAAAAAATAAGGTTTCGCTGGAGATTGAATTTGGTTAAAAAAAATTATGTTTTATTTGTAGAGTTGCTTAGAACAACACAGGTACAACCTGTCTTTTGTGGAAGTACATAGACGGATACATTATTTAGATTTCAATTTTTATTTGTATATGAGTAGTTAATGGAAAAATAGATTGCATTGAGATGCTGAAATTAAAAAAAAAGCAGATGGCCCACCTTACTATGCAATGTTATAACATTACATTGCCCCACTAAGCACATCCACGAGGCATTGTAAGTATTAAAGTCAACATAGTTATTTTGTTTACTATGTGAGTATACTTACTTCAAATGAATAAGGCCATCAAGTAACTTTAACTTCGGTTGTTCTTGCACTCAAGTAAGTAGTGCCTATTTAATTCATTTTGGAAAGTAATAATACCTAACAATTTTTTTTTCAAATAAGGTTGAATACAATTTGTTTGGAAAATATCTATTATTAAAACTTCACCTTGAAATTTTGAAAACTTCCTTTGAACTCAGCGTTTTGTTATTTAAGAAAACTTGTACTTGTAATAATTACCATTTCCCGTAGGTAGTAGAACAAATTTCCATTTCCCCAGCTTCGAGTGGGATTTTGAAATTACTTGCGTTCTGTTTAAAAAGCGAACTTCTCCTCTTTTTCTACTTTTTGTAAAGTAAAGAAGTCACAGAAAAAAATAATTGGTACTTTAGATAGGAATCTTGCTATCTTTAGTCGGCACCTCCGGGAGCGCAGTCGGGAGCGCGCCGGGAACAGACGGGAACAGCCCGTTAAGGCGAGAATTAGCTTTGTTAGTGAAGCAGCGGCTTAAGGAGCCGTTTCAATCGCTTTGTAGATAGTGGCTCAGCCATTCCGCTGTGAATGCTTAATTGTGAGTTGCACAATCTACGCTCAAGGCTTTTGAACTTCCTCTGTGTCGGCGAATAAAAACCAAACAGATTTATTGACTAGTTTACATTCGGTCTAGTTCTAATTCATAGCAGTGGCAGTTATACTCTATGTCGTTAAAATAAATGGATTCTAACAATGACATGATCATTATTTAGTGTCTGCTCTACTGCGTAAAATAGCTTTCATATACTTAGTTATGTTCAGAATATTTTACTCCTATTTACTGTACTTGGTATATAAGTACAGTAAATAGGAGTAAAATATTCTGAACATAACTAAGTAAGTATATGAAAGCTATTTTACGCAGTAGAATTCAGAAAAAAAAAACTGATTCAAAATGAAAAGTATTTTGGTATAATATATTAGTCAAGACATGTTTGCATACCGAACGGAATGTAATATCGGGCAACCCTCTACTTATTTATGTGATATTAGTTTGTCATAATATCGGCAGAGGCAGGACCGCGGCCGCCGCTATCATTGAAGGAACGGTTGAATAAGTTGCCGTACAAAACGGATAGTCATGAGGTCGCACAGGTAGCCCGAAGGTCAACCTTCCTCGTCCTTCTTTTCAATATAAAAAAAGATTTTCTTTTTGAGTATTACGAGATAAAAGTTTGATGAAAGACAGAATAAAAGAAATGCCCACGAGACGGCGAAGGAATTACAGTCTCGCAGCGCGAGGAATCTCACGGATTTAATATAAGTCGGCTGTTTGTACTGACCTACACCTCAGATATACGAATCGCCAAAAGGAAGATATTTTCAGATTGATGTTGTCAATGAAACCTTGTCTACTTCACAAGACTCTCGTGACTCGGAAAATGTGACGGAATTTTAAAAGTCCTTTACTTGTATTAATTCATAAAACTCGCTTTGAGAAAAAGTCTTTTAGTCTTAAAAGGTTTCCTAAAAACTGATTCTATTTCCTGCGTGACCTTCGACTCCGCGAGTAGAACCGGACGCACAAAAAACTTGTTTCCATTTACACAAAAAGTTGACGATAATGTGAAAGGCGTTCAGTTGGGCGGAAAGGGCATCTGTCAGGAAGGGCGGCTGGGCGGCCGCCACTGCGGTGGAAATGATACGAAGGGAAACTTCCAAAGTTTTGATTTAATCTTTCGCGAGTTCGTTTGATTATAAGGGTTCTGTATTGTCATGGCTACTGGAGGTTCAAAGAATCACCATTCTCAATCAAAGAAGACGATTTTGAAATAAATTCCTGCTAAAATAGTTTACTTTCGTTATTATACCTCAACCAAATAAAATTATAATAAATGTAAAAACTGAAAGTAACTGAAAAAAAAAGCAAGCTAAACGAGTTTTGTATAACGCAATACCCCGTAACGAGCCAATCAATTCCACCAACTAAGCCACGGCACCCATTGTACTCTTTACAATGCCGCTAACATTCAATTTGTATTCAATCAGCCAGTAGAAAATCCGCAATGGACGATAGAGTTCATTTAGAAATCGTTTAGTTGTTCAATCTTTGTCTTTTAATACGATGAGGCTTATTACAGTCGATGAGAATCGGTAAAACCTTTGCTGTCGGTTATTATTTTAGGTTGAAGGATGAAATTAAATCTTGATTGTAAAACTTTTTGAATAAAACAGAGCAAAAAGAGAGGTTCATTTCTTAAGCACTCACAATCCAGCTTTAGGGGATTAGTATTTTATCCGCAACTAAGTTTGAGGGAAATATTTATGCACGAATTTGTCGTGGATTATCAAAATCATCTCTTGTAAAAATGCTTAGGTAGTTTTGTATTGAGATTTTGTCTGACTACCTATTCAGAGCAATCGTATCGCAATCCGAATGGAATGTAGAGTACGTAGATACAGGTTGTTTAATAGATGATTATGCAAATGTCGAGTGCGGTGACGTCACGCGGGAGGCAGGATTACCTCTCGGCGTCCTTACTCTGCGTAACTATTAGAATTAATCGAGTCGCAATAATGAAATTCAAAATAAATTGCGCTTGAAAGCGGATCGTAGAGGTTTGGTTTCTGTGGCTCGGGAACATTTTTCTATTGCATATTCATAACGTTTTGATAACAAAATATAAGATCAGATTAGGTATTTCAAAACAGAGTTTTCTGGAATTCTTTTGTAAATTTTATTGTAAGTGATCATCACGAATACATACATCATACTGATTATAAAGAGCTTTTTTTATTCATAGTATTCAGTGAGCGGCTAGTAGATATTACAGTGTTTCTTATAGACAGAATAAAATTGTACTTTATGCTTTACCTAGGTCCGTAGGTAATAGAAATATCAAACAGTTTTCAGATGAAGCTATTAAGGTTTACCAATAAAATTATTTCTGGATACAATATACTGAGAAAATTATTTTTTGATACAAGATATTGAAGTTCGTTGAGAGTATCAAATAAAAGGCTAAGGATCGTAACCACCGCATACTAACGTTTTCAATGTAACCACCTACGCCGTAGACATTTAGCCTACGCCGTAGACCTTGCGGCCTACGCGCGTAGCACCTACCTACAGAGATATTACATTACTTTACTTTATAATAATTTTAATGACTTATGTCTGTGACATCACATTAGACGAACTATTTTAGCAATGCCAAGTGAAGATATAAATATTTAATTTTGATTCTAACTAAAAGGTTAATAAGGCGTTTTGCTAATTTGAAGTGAAACGCGAAATTTTGAAGGTTTTCAGCATGTTTTGTAAGCGGTTAACATCTACTGCTACAACTTGAAGCTCTATTTCAAATTGAAACATCTGTAAACGGCTGAAAGACGGTGCCACGTTGTCACTTTGACGATGACGTAATGACGTCTTTACTTCAATTAGTGACGTCACTGCGGCCATTAGAGAAACGATGGTTGTTTATTTAAGACGCCGTTGGAAAATGCCTTGTAAAATGCTGAATTTGTAAACTGAAGGAATGACAGAAGTTTAAATTGGACTTCTGATGAATAGACAACAATAACAAGGAACAAAATGTACCTGAAGTTTTTTTTTAATACGTCTCCAGGATAGATCCAAAATTGTCATGCTAAAATATCATAAGCCTACATTACACGAAGACTACGACCACTGCGCCAGAGTGATAGGAACCAAAAGAAGTTGTAGAGTTTCGTAATTTTTTGACAAATCTAAGCAGCACAGTAATTCATTTTAGCAAGTAATATAAAACTCCTTTTGAAAGCGCCGATTCATCTTGTGAAATCGAATGAAGACACGCCGCCGCCGCCACGCAGCTTCCGCCCACACGTTAACTACAAAATTGATAAATTAAATAACTTACATTCAACGCTCACCGCTCCGCGTGAAATAAATTAGGGGAATTCGGCAACTTGGGGAAAGTTTGACGTGAATTTAGCCGACGGAAATACCTAAACGAGTTTAGTTTGTTGGTCACGCACGCCGCGCCGCCGCGCCGCCGCGCCGCCGCCGCGGTGATGCTGCGACGCCTTTTACTCCTCAATCCAACACAAACTTATAGGGATTGAATCGTTATTGAAATGTGATTTTGTTTTCTATCACACTGTCAGCCGAATACTCAAACTCCACTCAATTTAAGTCCCGCTAAAATTATTACCATCTCTAACAAATGAGTAATGCGAATTTGAATAACGTTTGAGTATTCGGCTGACGTTTGAGTGTGCATGTCCGTTGCACTGTTTTTTATCGAAAAGCGCAAGAAGTTGTCACACGACCTAGTAAAGATGACTAAGAAAAATTAGGCGCCGCGCTTTTACTTTTGAGAGATATGTTGAGGTCTATGTTCTTGAATATCCTGCAGCTAAAATTATTTTAGTTTTACTCCATCTTCAGATTGCTATACAATATTATTTTTATTGTAAATGATGATTAATGCAAGTCTAGTGCCGATATGTTTTCAATATACTTATAGCGTATAATAGTAGTAGAAAAAATAACTAACCGCGGTTAAAGATGAATATTGATCGGTTGGGAATAGAAATAGAATCTAAATTGGTATGGGACTGGATTTGCTACTGTTTTCAAGAGTTGGAGTGTGTGGTTGGGTCCAGGCGACCAGCACCAACCTGTTTCCACGAAATTAAAGCGAAACTAAAGACCCAAACTAATTAGTGTCGCACTAAATCTAAATAAAGCCACCTCTATTCATTCATGTCGTTTGAACTCATTTATTTTTGTAATGTTTGTAAATCAGACGAGGTTTTACTTAACTTTGAATTTATTAGACCTTCGAAGTATTTACCTTGATTTTGCAGACAAAATATAATTTACCATCATCCTCATAATCAGCCCGTAGGCGTCCACTGCTAGAATTATGCCAAAATGTATGGGGCATTTCCATAACGATTCCCGCGATCTTTACAATGTTGTCAATCCAACGTAGCGGGTAAGTAAGTAACCATAAGCTATTTACTATCTTATTTTTATTGTTACTATAGCTTTCTATAGTAACAATACATAACAGTAAAATGGCTTTAATTGAAATCAATATTTATACTCTACCCATCACCTGAAGTTCATACCACTTCATCCCTCATCCCATGGGAAATTTCCCCGTACGTTTTACATAGCAAAGTGTTGTAAGCACTCGTGGCGTCAATTTACTTAACAAGCTTGTTCTAAATTCTGTTTGCAGTGAACGCTTTTAAAGTACATTTCCATTGTGGCTTTGCGTAAAATATACTTCATTTTAAATTAATTCTCACAAAAAAACTACAAAATGTAAAACTTGGTCTAACTCCGCTAGTACTAATGATAGAACTAAATGGAAATATTTGTCCCAGTTGCCCCATTGATTTCCAATTTTCATTTACCTAATATTCATGCAATCAACGTGCCACCTTGTTCAACAGTACTTTCTTCAAATCCAGAAAAAAATGATTAAAGTCGCGAGCAGCCTGATTGCTCCATACGGGAGTTGATTAAATGTTTTTAATTCGGTTAAAATAAATGAACATTGAATATGTACATTATGTACGCTCGCAACGACCTCACGGCGTAATTTAATCACTTCGCGGCCTTCGAGTATGAGATCGGGTTTTACCACACCCTGTATCAAATGTAAGTACAGCCACCTCCATAAGTGGCTGAGTAATTTGATCATTTACACTCGTACCACAGCACTCACGCAATTACGAAATGTTTTCTTTGAAAAAATCTTTGACATACCTCCTATCGAAGTCAATACCACAAAACCTTGATGTAATGTTAACGTTCATGCTCTTTTTCTGTTGGACTATCTATTCATTTCATTTTACTCAAGTAAATCAAATTAAACGAAATCAAACAATCAAATCAAGAATCGACACGAAATCTGATCAACATGTAGTCTAGTACGTCACTAGACTATGATGGCTTTTTGACGGATTTCTGATATAAAAGACTAAAGAAGTAAAATCTAGTTTCTCATGCTCGTTGCTGTGAGTACCTGTACCTCGGATGTACAAAGAACAGAAGGGTAATACGAGTTAGAACTTTGGCAATTGAACACCTCTACGCGAAGATACCTATGTGAGACGAGGTCGGGGCTGCAAGTGCTTCTGCGGTTGAGGAGCGTAACAAATAATACACTTTGAAACTAACCCGGTGCTTCGAGTACCCAACCTTCAATTAACTCAAAAATTTGTATGAAATCTTATTTAAGAACAAATCTTCTGATTCTGATTCAGACATGCGTTGGTTATTTTAATTAATTATTCTTGGTCGCCTGCCAGTCGACCGCGGACACCGGACCGCCCAAATGCGGCCATACAAACAATTTGTATTATTTCAGGAGCAGCTTTTTGCCGGAAGTTGAGTAGCTAGTTGTCGCGGTGAAGACTAATCGACTCTCCACGTCCACGGCAGGCCGGGCCTGTCCGAGAGGCCGTGATTGAGAGGCCATCGACACGAGACCGTACCGCGATGTGGTTGGGTTTTACATACGTGTCGATATTTTAATCAATTTACTAATTCAGCATAAAAATATACTTAGAGGCAAAACGCTCTTTGCTTCTTACTTAATTGTAGATTTTATCAGTTCGGTTATAAAAATTGTTGGCAAATTGTAGAGCAGGAAACGAATAAAGCACGCTATTGTTTTCCCCGCGACGGCGACGGCGACGCCGGCGAGTAACAACTGCGCCGTGCTATTAGATACCATCAGTGCCAATTCCTTCTTATTTCCACAAAACTTTCCGCAAAGTACGCCCATTCCGGGGACATTTCCCACTTGGCAGCTCACACATCTCAGCTTCACAAAAGAAAATAACTCAACTACAAACTTGTCGCCATTAACCCACATATCGGCGATATGATCTGAGCATATTCTTTTATAACTTTGGCCGGGTAGTACCGACTGCTGCGTATACTGTTGCGGGGCATTGTGAGATAACACGCGATCGATGCTGATGGTACGCGCTGATCTTGGTGCTTCAAACTTTGAATATTAGAGTGTGTACGAACATTCCAATTCGAAACTAAATAATGGGTAGCTACTGATATTTCTGATTTCCGATTGTAGCACTGTGATCCACCAGAAGCTTGCAATAAAAAATGTTGAAGATTTATAGCTGATCATAATATTTATTTTAGCTCTGATGCTTAGAGTTCATAGATTCTGGTGTAATCGAACAGCAATCTCATGAAGATCAAGATGATTATTATTGAAATTGGCTCACAAAATTGAAAAATCATCCCAGTTAGATTCCAATCAAAATCGGTGAAAACGGATCGTGCACACGCTTCAAATTTCAAGTAGGCAACTAAGACAAACCCACTTGAAAATGGAACTCATTACCACATCTCGTTGGAGGTAAGACAAAGAAGTTCATGTTACGTCACTGTACGTATATAAAAGACGTGGAAACATAACAGATTGTTGCTTTGATCTCGCGCACAAACAATGCTTCAATCACAATATTGAGAGTTTCGGAGATTCGCTGTTCATCGCATCTCGGAAATGGAAAAACGTAAACGCGTCTTTGCTTATTGATCTTCTTATTCTGTACAAAAAGTGACTGAGTTTCAATTTACAAAGTGTTCGTGAATATTATACCTATCTGTGGAGTTGGAACAAAAAATTAACTAAAAGAACATAGGTTTAACAACTTTGATTTTGGTTTTTGCGCCGTAAAATGTGTTTCCGGATAAGAAACATAGTTATCAATGATATTATTATGTTTCAGACAATCTTTTGATGAAAAAGATTTTAATGGAGCATTATGAGACACTAAAAGCTTATCTTTATTAAGTTTAATATGATGAGATAAAAAAAATTACGTCAAAAATGTTTGTATTGAGAATCTCCGCGAGGTACCTCTGTAATCTATACGAGTCGTAGAATGGTATTCCATCAATTTCGATCAACAACATGTCTTGTGTGTCGAGGGTTCACCGCTGCTCCATACAAATACGTTATTGAGATACCATCGTACATGTACCTACCTACCGTAAATATACGAATACCAAACAACTGCTGAAGGAAAATACTTCAATACGAAATGATAAGATCAATGTATTGTTGAGAAAAATCTTTACAAAAAATTGTAACTTAATTAAGATTGTTGGCATTTTACCTATATTATTATTATTACTTTTTATTTATTAGTGACATGTCTTTCAATTATTTATTGTGTATTGAAATTTTGTACGCCTTGACGAGGCAGAATGTAAAGAACGGCACTAAATCTATTTATAACAACTATTGTACCTACATTTTTTTGCGAATAAAGATTATGAATTATGAATATATAAACTAAATATAACTGATCATGAGATGAGAGATATTAGGTTCACATTATCATACATAGTTGTATTTTTATTGAACTCAGATAATAGAAAATTGACTACTTATCAGTGCGGATATTTTCTTAGACAAATACCAAGGACCGGTACTTCCATAGATCAAGCCACAATCAGCCACATATCCGATAAAGATTTCCACCTGTTCAAACTTATTGATGAAAAGTTTTCAGGGTTTCTCAAATGAATGGCAGCTGGTAGAAATATCAGCATCGCCTGACAATAATTCAGTACTCTGCTACTGAATGGGGTCGCAGGTACAAGACCCTATCATTACGTCGGCGCAGGGACGGGACGGATTGTGAGCCCTATGGAATACCCGAGTCACAGCACGATGCAAACGGCTGGTACCTAGAGACGTTGTAAGGGAAAGCCAAAAACGTGGTGATGGCCTAGTTCGTTTCAATGTGACATTCCGTTGAGGAAAATCTAAGTCTAAAGTATATGGTACCCGCCATATACTTCACAGAGTATTTTTTTGTTTAAGACACAAATAAATGAGCCATGCTGGTGTTTTCAATCGTTTTCTATTGAATGACCCAGCTAACTGGTTTGAGCCTGTGGAAGGTCCTCATCTCCATACGAATGTATCAAACGGCCGGTCGCGAGCCTCACCCTCGAGATGAAACGCACGGAAATACTTACAAAATACGTGGTTTCCGTAAAAAAACGCGGTTGCCTCAAAAACATTTCCTTTCGAACATAAGATTCGGGGAGATGGGACATTACTCCGCTCGGAATGCACCTTCGGTTCCATCATTGGTCCTTTATCGGAATAGGTTTTCATCGGTGTTTTCAAACTCGCGTTTTGGCAAAAGTTTTTTCCTCATCTTTGGGGGCTGAAATGAATGGAGTAGAAAGTATTACCCTCGAATTCATAAACGACGTAGAGACTTCTTTAAAACCGCATTCAGGCGCTGCGCTAAGAGAACACTCATGTAGGAATTCAGACTGAAACAGTCTGTCTATTGATTCAGAAGTTAATGTATGAAACGGATAATTTAAACACACACCGATGACCGATACCTATTAGGCCCTCTTCAAACTATACTTTAAAAAATAAAACTGAATTTAATTTTAAATAGTATCTTATAGTAAAGACTGACACAAGAAGAAGTCTTTATGACTCAAACAAATAGCAATGATATTTAATACTAGATTTTATAAAAAGAATTACCCCTCTGAGTAAAATTATTTCAGTGACTGAACACAAATTATTACAGGTAGGTATAATTGAAGCGGCCGTCAATCAGGGCTCCTCGGGCACAAGAAGCAATCCTCGTGAACAAATTGCTGAATGGAGAGCACTCAGAGCAGGCTGAGCCAAAGGAGATGTTATTAATTCAATTGCATTATCTCGAGAGTTATCATAATCGTCGCCAATATAAAAAATCACCTTTGTTTCTTTTGCTTCTATCCAAATACAGGCTTTAGAAAATAATTAATTATCTTTATATCAGTTTTTTATGAGGATAACCAGATGCTGTCCAGTTATTTCTATCTACGATAAATAAATACCTACTCAATTGTTTCTTATCTTTACTTCAACGAAAGTTGAACTGTGCTGAAGTTTAGTAAATAAAAAGTTCTCATGAATTAGGATTGCGAGTACCATACAAACTTTTGTTAGACACATACATTTTTTAACAAAAAAGATTTGTGAAAATGAAAAGAGTGGAATATGTTTTGTATTCATATTTTTTGATGGCAAGTTAGCAGTTTACCGGCTAGCAGCTAAATACTTTCCATGCTTCGTTCACGTTTAATAAGGAAGCTCTATCTAGACTGTACAAGGGCTCTTGACATTATATTTTCACTTTACGACAAAACAGATACGTGAATCAAAATAATGTTTCATAAAACGACTCTTTATAGCTTTATCATTTTGTGTTTGTCGTTTTATGCTTCCGTGCGACGGTTACAATAAAATTTGAAATTAACATGAAATAATGCGAAGCCAAATTTCTTCGGAGCTGTAATATTTTACTTTGGAAAATTATATGAAATACAGCTTAGCAACGACAAATATAACTAATTGGTTTACTGACGCAAATAAGTTTAGTATGTAAGCAAAAACCATGAGAAATTGAAACCAGTGACTTAATATTTAAGTATCAACGATATAATTATGTAAAAGCATTTTTTTCTGGTGAGCACCGTAAGTTAATTCGTCAGTGGCATATTTTGAAACAGAGGCACGAGCCTACACTTAGCAACTCTAGCCATTGAGAAGAACAACGCTAAATCTCTTCTTCTTCTTTTTTTAAACCTATAAGGGCTGTGTCCGTCATTTCGACCAACAATTTTGCCAGTGTCAAGTGATGAATTTGAAATAATATATAAGTCAAGTCTTCGTCAAGTCGGCTGTCGTGTTTTGAAGAGAAAATGGTGAGTTTTCTCTTGAAAGCCGGAAACGAATTTTCACATTCAGAGAAACCACTTTACACACATTTATTCCAATGGCTCACACTTTATGTTATGACCTAAGTATTATTCTTTAAAATTTTACCAAAATTAAACAACAATACTCACAATAACACAAGAAAAACTATTAAAAAAAACATGTGTGTAATTCATACGTGGTAGAAGTGAAACCTTCAAAAAGACTTTCAAATCACAACGATGCTAAAGAAGTTTTCACTTTAAAAAAGTTGCAAAAAGTGAACAAGTTTCCTCGAGACTTGAACCCACGCACCACGTGCTAGTCTCGATTCGATCCAACCCGTTAGACCGCTTGGCCAGCAGTCTTCTTAGAACGCGTACGAAAATTAGGGATTTTTCTTCTCGTTTCCTCGCTTTTTCTTCTCGTTTCCTCGCTTTTTCGTTTCATCTTCGTTATTTCGTTTCATCGACTTTCAAATCACAACGGTGCTAAAGAAATTTTCACTTCAATAAAAGTGCTATTATGTTGTTTCAAAAATGCCAAAACTCGTCTCCCGCTAAATCTCGAGTGAAACCAAAAATTCCACGTCTTTTCGGGTGACAGTTGAGTGATTTGAGTAGTTTTCTTGTCGATTTTTCCTTGTGCCACTGTCGAACG
The DNA here is from genome assembly GCA_947507515.1 of Eulithis testata. Classification (NCBI taxonomy): domain Eukaryota; kingdom Metazoa; phylum Arthropoda; class Insecta; order Lepidoptera; family Geometridae; genus Eulithis; species Eulithis testata. The sequence goes on from OX382194.1 coordinate 274,752, forward strand.
ATCATACGGCTCAAGTTTCACACAATTTAAGTGTCGTACGTATTGCATTGCAAGTGAAATGAATGACGGCTGACGTCACCGTGATGGATGATACACGCAATATGCTGCGACATGTGTCGCTTGATTGATTCGCGCGGCTTTTTACGACGCCGCATCATGTAAACCGACCGTTTATTGTATGTGAAAAGGCTTGTTTAGATGGTTCGAGTGCTATGACAAGTGCTAGATGTACCAGTGTAAATATATAGTTTACTTACAGCTTCATGATTCCAGTTTATGATTTTTGAGGTAGAGCTACGAATATTTTTTTGGTGTATTCACTAAAAAGAAATATTTATCTTTTTCACTTAGACGAATAGACACACACACTTTTTCATTATAGAAAGTGCGTTCACATGCCTACTAGTAGTTAGTTACTTGCACGAGTCAATACTTGCGTTAGAATAGAGCTTAAGGCCCCACGAGTCAGTTTATGTTCTAACATTATGATTGTCGTAAAGAAATCCTGACGCCATACAATCGCGAGTTTATGCCTGTCCGTCGCGATAAGAGATGGATTTGCAGATTTCTTTTATTACTTCAGCCACTTCAAATGGCTTAAGTGACACGTTTTACCGGTCTCTTTACTCCCTTTATTGAAATTTATGTATTTTTATTCATGACTCGTAAAGATAAGTCAGTTCTGTATTTTTTGCTGTAAACATAATTATTGGATTTCGTTCTTCATTTTATTAGCGGAAAAAACGAAAGGAGCTTTTACGAGGCGAGTTTACATAAAATTAAAATTTTAGATTACTATCAACATTTCTTCAATTTTGATGTACCCTACTCTACTGCTATCTCTCTTACTACATTTTGAACCTTCTGCGTTTACAGTTATCTGTTAATTGAAAGCGTGACTATAAAAAAAAAAACTTTTAATGCCTTTTAGTAAAACTTCCAGACCTTTTAATGTAATTTTATAATGGAACACTGAGAGTTTTCTAACAGAAACTTAAACTAAACTATTCCATAACTGGCTAGGTACCTTCAAAAGCTAAATACGTTATTAATTGTATCCGCGCGAGTTGGTTGCTACAAGCCACGAACTGAATAGTAAATAATGCTCGTTTACACGAAGGAAGTAAAGTTTAGTAACCCATTTCGCGGCAAAACTAAATCTTGTGCTGTATTCAAAGAACCATTATGTTTAAATATTATCTACAGTAAACACGATTCACAGTTGAAAATGGTTTGCTTGCCAGTCGTTCCTAATTCTTAGGTTCAATAATAAACATGGTGGTTTTAAATGATGGTTTTTAATGAAAGCCAATGCTGTTTAGGTAGATACACTAACAGTTTCAAGGACTCAGTGTTACACGACATTTCAAAGTACATAGTCGTATTGATTTTATTGGACAAATAATTGCTAAGTTATTGATAACTGTGACGTGAATCAGCTTCTGTAAGGTATTTTTCACTTTACGCACGTTGTACCGATGCAAACAGATGTTCTGAAATCCTCTCAACCTAGTATTAGTAGGTAACTGGAGTTCTAAAGTTGTTGAGTCGAGTAACTCGGCTGTTCTAACCGCAGCATGGAGTTGCGAGGCGAGCTCCAACTATGCATGGATCGGTACACATCGACAGGCAGAGCGGCAGGATCTCGTATAACAGAATAATGATGATTAGTTGTATCTACGTCGAGATAATGGGTACTGCGTATCGCAACTTTCCAACAACTTACCAAGTTACCAGAATATTCAATTTATAATTAGTTAACGCGCTTTGAACGTCTATTTGAAGATCAAATTGAAGTTATTTTAAGGTCGTCTTTGCAGATTTAGTTTTGCAACAACCTCAAATGTCTAAAACACTTGATGAGATATAATCGTTCCAACAAAGAAACTATAGAATGATTTACTTTGAAGATAAACATTTTTCCAAGTAAAAGTTTTCGGTTTAGAAGATAGAATACAAGACAATGCTTTTGAGAACATCTTAAGTAACATGTTTTGCAAAAAAATATTTTCAATGAATAAAGTAGCTAATTTTTTCAAACTATAGTCGCTAAGAAGGGTTTTTAAAGGATCTTAAATTATTTAAAATGATGACTCTAGGCTGGAGAGGTAGCGTCAAGCGCAGATTTTTTTAAATTAATAACCGAGAGTTTGAGGAGTCTCAAGTGTTGCTCATTGTAATCATCCGTGAGCCGAGGGCACTACACACACACGCACACCTACCTTTACTGTTCTAGTTTTTGGTAGAACTATGTAAAATTAAAGAGATAATAAGATCTGTAATATAGTGTTGTTTGTTGCAGCCAATCGTCGCGTGATGGCGCATGGATCGCTGGCGGCGGGCGTGGTGCTGGTGCGCGGCGCTGGCGCTCGCGACGCTGTGCGCTGCTGGCCCGCGATACAGCTCGCGCATTGTGCACACACACGCAGGTATACTTACAACGAATTCAATAAGCCTATTCCATTATTAAAAGTTTCCAAGATTTCTAAATCTCTGTTGAAACCTTCCGATATCGTGTCAATTCGAACTAACCTTTCAAATGAATCAAAAAGGTGCGCTATTCTAACTCAAAATAACGAAAACTAACCGTGGTCTTCGTTCTATCTGCTTATCATTTTGCGTAGTTAGTCTAGTTATCTTTGCAATTTGAAAAAATACATCATTTTTATGTGATTACTAATCAGCCGCATCACCTACGTTCCACAATTCTTCAAACCTTACTAATTCTCTGTCAGGTCATCTTTCTGTACAAGTTAAACGCTTAGGAACACCATAACCGACACCCGAATAAATTCTACCCAAAAGTTGGAGCACTTCGCAACGAACTTCAGGCATCCAATTCATCATAGAATATCACTTACAAGTAGGTCATTTGATTAGCCATCCTCGCTACCGAGAATTGAATAAATACATAGTTTAGTCCACAGATCATACCCACTCGTGGGATGATCCGTTTTAATTCTGTGATCCGCCCGTAATGCCGTGATCCGAGCAGATCCAATCAGTCGGGTTCTCGTGACATCGCCACCAAACGACGTCGTTACGTTTGTACACGACTCGAGATCAAATTAATTATTGTTTGGGAGCTCCCGAGTCCGTAACCTTCCAAATGGGATAAACGTTACCTTCCCAAATGATAGGGCGAATGATGCGGCCAATTTACCCGATTCCCTTCCCTTCCCTTCCGCCCACATGTTGTTAGTTCATGCTGATTCCACAATCTGTTTGAGTTTGCGACGAACTGTTTAAGTTTGAGACAATTTACTTGAGCTTAAAACCATTGGTTGGTGATCGATCGTGTTATGCTTGATGTCGCGTAAATGTCTTTGAGCTTACATCTTGTATCGGAGTCAATCATAGACCATTGCTGTTTCATAAAAGTTAAGGAAAAAGTATCCTTTGCTATTTCTCCCTCGAACCCAAACAAGTCTAGACCCAGTAGCTTTGGGTTGGTGGGTAGCTTTATGGCTTTCATTTATTATTTTAAATAATCGTTTGAGTCCTATTTTACGGGTTTCCGCAGACGTTCGATTAGTTTTATCACAGTACCTAATAATTTTCAACTTTACTTCTACTATTCAAGATTGGTTTTATCGTTTTATTATCACCCAGTCGCCGTTTTTAAGTTTCATGATTTTCAGGAGCGATACGAGGCATCATAGTGGAGCCAGCATCTCGACGGCTGGAGCCAGTGGAAGTGTTCCTTGGAGTCCCGTACGGCGCTTCTCCCCCGCGGCTGGGGGCACCCCCTCCCCCGCGCACCTGGTCCGGCACGAGGCTGGCCGACGCCTTCGCACCGGTTTGTCCACAGCGGTATCCCGATATATCGAACAAGTATGTATGACAATGGTTCTATAGTGCATAGAACCATTGCCGTTGGTCCTAAATTGTTGTGATTCCTTCCCAAGCAAGATTCTAGATTTTGGTTTTCTAGGAGTGCAGCGTTGTCGAAGATGCCGCTAGGAGTCTACAACGAGCTGAAAGCCACAATTCCTCTTCTTGCAAATCAAAGCGAAGATTGCCTCTACCTCAATATCTACGTGCCCGGTAGCGGTAAGCTAAACCTTATACTTCAAGATGTGGCAAGTTCCTTTCACACCAAGACTTAGTTATGTAGCCGAAGTGTAAGCTGCCTGACTCTACCATCATGGTGTCAATCAAAAAAAGCTATAACCTTGGCATTTGCAACATTTCAATATACAGCATATTCTGTCTGATCTTTCAGTTTGTATAGAGTTATGTTTTGTAATGCAGGCGCGCGCGGCGTGGAGGCGCCGTATGCAGTAGTGGTGTGGCTCGGCGCGGCGCACGAGTGGGGCTCGGGCAACGCGCTCGACGCCGCCGTGCTCGGCGCACGCACACACCTCCTTGTACTCACTCTTAACTATAGGATAGGACTATTAGGTGAGTTCAGTAGGTATATTTCCAAACCAGCTGAGACAGTGAAAATATGCACCAGTTGCTAGGCAAAAAGGAACTGCTGCATATTTGGCTGCATTTGCGTTTCCTGCTTCCACTTAAGCCATCAAAGCTGTGTTTAGAAGTCACTGATTTTGATGTTTTTTAATTTTTATCATGAACCACTGTTAAAGAATGAATGAATTCTTCTCCCACCAGGTTATTTAACGACTAATGTAAAATCGGACGCGGTGACCCGCGCCGGTGGTGCCGCATTACTAGACGTGATGGCTGCTCTGCGCTGGGTCCGCACTAACATCGCTGCCTTCGGAGGCGATCCGAACCGGGTCACACTCGCTGGCCATGCTGCTGGTGCAGCGCTGGCGAACGCATTACTAATGCTGCCAGAAACTAAAGGTAAATCCTCAAAACGTACTGCCTGCTAATAGGAGAGGCAATATCATCGTAAAGTAATCTCTTTTGCCCATTATGAAGAAGTAGAATAGCATTATTTTATAGAAAAAAGATATTGATACTTGATATTTGTTCCGTAAGGTCTAATATCCCGCGTGCTACTGCTAAGTGGGTCGGCCCTCAGCCCAGCGGCACTGGCGCCTGACGCGGCGCTGGCCAGAGAGCAAACCGCGCAGGCTCTCCGATGTGTTCCAGAGTCTTCAGATGATGAGCTCTGGTAATCGCAATACTATTATCATTTTCTCTTTATGTAGTTTGTGTGAAGCTTTTAGTTTTCAGTTTCTTTTCAGTTTATAGCTTCGCTTATATGATACAGGTTTGTAGAATGCATCCGTGAGCGCCCTCTAGCAGCCCTCTTGGCAGTGGAAGCCCCTCGAGCACGGTTCCTTGCAGGCTGGGCTCCGTCCGTGCCCCGTGATGCACAAGGCCCAGCACCAGTACGGGCACTGCACGCCAGTGACGTGTTCCTGGACTGCGCGCTGGCGGTGGTAGTGGCTACCACTGAGAGCTACCAGTTCTTCAGCGAAGAGGATATTCGACATGGTTTTGAGGAGGAGCACAGGTAGATGCAAACTTTGACACATTCTCATACAGAATTTAACAACATCAAACGCGTCGTTTAAGTTTTTCAGATCCAATCCTACTGATTTAAGTAGCCAAATTACCATATTAAGCTAAACACACTATACGCGTATTAACAAATTTTTCTTCTCTAGAAACCGTATCCTCCGAACTTACGTCCGCAACGTTTATCGCTACCACCGGAATGAGATCTTTGCGGCCATCCGCAACGAGTACACGGACTGGGAAAAGCCGATCCAGCATCCCATCAACATCAGAGACGCTACTTTAGAAGCACTCGCTGATGCAGCTGCTGCAGCCCCTGCGTTGAGGCTAGTTCAGCTGCATGCGAGGAGAGGAGCCAAGACATACTTTGCTCATTTTGCTCACCAGACAAAGGATTCCGACTATCCCCAGGTTAGATCAGTTCCATCGATGCATGGGGTAGTTGAACGGGAGACTTTGTGGTGCTTGATCAATAAGCCCTGTTAATACAAGAGACGCTATGTGCTTGGTCCTGGCCGATGCAGCTGCTGCAACTTTTTGTTGGCCTGGAGTCTTTCATGTAACTGAAAACCAACTTATACTTGAAGGTTTTCGTAATGCTTTAACTTTAATTTTGACTGCGAAATGAATTCCCTACTTTGACGACAGGTATGGTGTGGTTTTTTGAATTCGCTTTGTCCCTGGTATGATAACGAATATAGGTGTGGTTGCTTTCTTTCAAAATAACATGCTTGTATAATTTGATCAGCGATTAGGGAGCATCACCAGCGATACGCTCCCGTACTTCCTCGGCTTACCCCTAGTGGGAGGGTCGCAGGCGTCTCCTCGGAACTACTCGCGCGGCGACGTGGCGGTGGCTGAGGCCACGGTGGCGCTGCTGGCCGCCTTCGCCAAGACCGGGGACCCGGCGCCGAGGGCTGACGACAGGCATCACGAGACCGGCTGGCCGAGATACGAACTGAACTCCCAGCAGTACCTTAGCATAGGTAGAGTTTTTTTAATATTTATTGAGGAAACAAATGACGGTTAGATAATATCTACATGACCTTTTGCTAAGACTTTTACCTTATCTATAGCACATTATTATAGCACTACTTTCTGAAAAACCTTATGTAACACTACTTACTTCTAGCAACTTTGTGCTAGACCCACGGTCTTTATACAGCTCTCACGGTATCGTCCAACTATCGAGGTCTACCTCGAGGCTTTCGCTTCACATGTCTATTGGCCACCTGATGCTTTACGTTAGCCTTGTACTTACACGGAATATCAAGTTAACTAGTGCTAAAGTCATAATATTCTGTAACAATATGTTCTCTTTCTCTCGTACCAGGTACAAAAGTACGAGTGAAGAGCCATTACCGAGGCCACAAGATGGCGCTGTGGTTGCACCTCATCCCGCAGCTGCACCGACCCGGCGCTGCGCCTCGACATCACCAGTTCCGAGCACATAACGCGGACATGTTTGCTGGTAAGTCAATTTTAGCAAGCACTATTCCAGATCTTTGTGATGGTATTACTATCGGTATTAATCAGATCGCTGATGGGGTTTTTATCCTTGGGTAGACAAAGACAACCTTTGTAGTTCCTAAACAATTGTGGTAACCTTAATAGTACACTAAACCAGACATCAAAGAAAAAAACACCTGCTATTTGTGTCCCAATATATTATTATTTTGTCCGAATCGACAGCAAGTCGTAAATATTAACATTCTAAGTTCTACAAATCCGCGCCAGCCTCATCTATTCACGGCCAGCTTTGGCAATGTGTTCACGTTCACTGATGAAATGTCTATTCAGGGAAAACTATTGAGTGTGTTTCTGTTTGGTGAATAGCTATAAGTACTGAACGTTTTGTTATAAGTATTGCTTTTCCTAACTAGTACAGGGATAATGCTATATTTAGAAACTTTACCGGGAATTTACTCCTAGAATTTGACTAACTATCCGATTATTTCCATTAATGTCTCATGCTTTCTGGCCTACCTGTGTTTAGGAAAATCTCATCTGTCAGATTTTATAGCATTTTCGTAGGTGTTTTTTCCACGTGATTAGAGGCTCGCTGAAACAATTTAAAGTTGTAACCTCTGATACCACTATTAGCGAGACCACTCAGCACGTCAGGCATGTCTTATTATCTAAGCCATTAGGGCCATTTCCGTGCGACACCCCTCATTAACCGCTTCCTGCTAATATTAAGCGCGGTGAAACACTGCGATGGAGACGTATTTTGTAGGAAAATGGTTGTTCGTATGAACTTTTAGTTTCACAAGTAAATGAGTACGACCCGAAGTCCTAAGGGTAGCTGTAAGACAAAGTAGGCTAGATTTAACAAAGGCATACTTATTGAAAATCCTGAGCCTGCGGGATCTAAGAATGTGTTTCCATTTCTTGCCACGCTATTGTGCTCAGAAAATAAATTTCTCTAGATGGACCTTCTAGATGTCCCTTCTAGATTTTAGAAACTACAAAACCGATGTGATTTAATAATGAATATCAGTGTTGGCGCCTCGCCGCCACCGACGTGGTATGAGAGCGTCTAAAACTGAGTTATAACATTTAGCTCTCGCGCGGTGTGTGGTGTCCGCGGCAGTGTGTAAACAGCCACCACCCTTACCTTACAGGCGTCGAGGTGCTTCCTTTAATAGTGATTAAAATAATCTAACCTTCCTTAGAATAAAATGAAAATAATTTCCACGAAAAATAACTAGCCAATGGTTTATCTAAATGTTTACGGCGAGATCGATCCAAGGAACGTGCCCATTCCTCACATTCCCGAATCTGAGATCCCGACGATTAATTACAGGCCTTGCCTTCCGGCTTTCCGGGACAGACCTTACCAGGGTTTTACCTTGGGCTGCATTTACGTATCAAGCAGGTAATCCGGCGCTTATCGGAGCCTACGAATGAGTGCTCGCTTATTAAGTTACGTGTTATGCGGTTTTGGATCACCGTGGTATGAGGAATATTTTCTTTGAAGCTCTACAACACGAAATTAATTTAAATAATTATAAACATAATTACGTTGAACCATGAATGAGTTAGCATACCTAGGCACAAGCAGTAAAATAAAAATAAATTAATACCTACGTAAAAACAGTATTTCGGAATATCCTAGTGGCGGTCTTATCGCGTAATACGATTTCTTCCTAAGGTAAATACAACGTGAATATACCCAACATACCACACATACCAAAACTCACCAAAAGTATAATATTTGCAGGTCAACATTTTTTTTTCACGATGTTAACTACTAACTTTTTGTGTGAATGCGATCTCTTGTTAGTGTCATTATAATTGTTTTCGGCCCATTAGCTTTTTGCAGAAATCTTTTATGGTCATTAGTTTTTACGGCGACAAAGCCGAGTCGCTCCATGAGATTGGAAACGAATTGAAAGTTGATGCGTATGGATGGTGGAAAACGTACGGGACGAACAATAAATTACCTTAATTGTTAAATTTTTTATGGGATTTTTTTCCCAAGCCCGATTTAGATGTTTTTAATAATTGCTATTTTTCCTTTCGGTTTGTTTTATTAACTGCAAATGGAAACAACAGTATTTTATTTGTTTACAACAAATGATTTGCTGACAATATTTTGAATAAAAATCGCCTCAACCAGACACCAATAAAATTTTCACACTTTTTACCAAACAATCTCGATAGTTCAATCTATGTGAAATGTATTTAATAATCGAAGTTTGTCAAGCATTATAACAGTTAACAGTTTTACTATAAACCAACGTATATAATGATATGTATAGTTTCACTCGCTAAATAAAACAAGTTTGTACCATCTACGTTAGAAGTTCCAGAGAAAATGATTAAACCTTCCCTAGTTTTGGAAAAATGCCTGCAGATTCTGCAGAACCAAGTCGATGCAATCCTCAGACAAGATTTGGTTACAAAGAAAATTCCTTTGAAGTAAAGTTACGGCTTACTTCAATTATTTATTTGAGGGAAGGTACAGCGCTGATGGCAGAATCTATTAGCTTTAGTCCCTGTCAAGGGTACAGAATAACAATGTACCGAAATTAATTTCCGATACAGTTTACGGTATTTAATACATTATACTAGGTAGGTAGATACGCTCTTTGTGCATGTTTTTTATAGTATTATGTATAAATAACTGTATAACCCGCCCGGATGCGGTTAGTGAGAGGTAACGCAGGCCCGCTGCTAACCTCTCTTTTTAAAACGCTCCATAGTTAAATAGTCAAAACCTAAGCAGGACGTGCTTTGTGAGGTGATGTAGGTAATTGATAAAAAGTAATCAGGGACATACGGTAAAATTATCAGAGGTAAAAATTGATACTTATTGAAATAAGGATAAAATAGAATTCACGATGTGCGGTTGTATTTGTCACTGACTAGAAATTGAATTGAAACCTCGTATTCCAATCACCCAGGTTAGATTACTGACCACCAGAACCATTTGCGTAGAATGTAGATTTCTCAGTACTCGGCATTCGTGAGGTTTATTACACTGCATCCTATCAGTACAATCCGTGACCAAAGTAGATTAATAGTACAACTATATTGATTATACAGTTTCTGGCGATTATAGAAAATCCTTACAAAAAGATTCTGTGTATCGACATGGATGAGGAATAAAATATTGCAAACTATAGATGCCGCCCGCAACTTCGTTCGCGTCCCGTTCGACCTCGTTGATTTTTCGGGATAAAAAGCAGCCTATGTGTTAATCCAGGTCACGAACCATATATACCTACTCCAAATTTCATCCAAATCGGATCAGTAGTTTTTACGTGAAAGAGTAACAAACATCCATCCATACTCACAATCTTTCCCGTTTATAATAAATATAAGTAGGATATAAGTAGGATAGGATAATGTTAAAAGATATTGATTATTGTAATTGAACCTACACCTTTTGTGGCGCTGCCAGTGCATTACGTGCTACGCTATTCGTGTTGTCTGATGAAGATGGATACTGAATGCTGTTTTTCTTCAGATAACCTCTATCCATAATCCGCATTGCAGATGTACTGTGGCTCAAAGCACATCTTCATTTACGTCAATTTTTTATCAAAACTTTGTGCGCTTCGCTTCTATCAAAATTTTAATATTTGAGATATTGAAGTATCTTATATCGAAGACTATATCCTTGCATTCTGAAAATTCATGGATTATTGAAGAATTCAATAATATCGGTTGAATTTCATTGGAACACAGTTTTATCAGCAAACCTGATATCTCTACGCCAGGACTTTATTAAATGTAAATTATTAAATGCAGTTCTGAAATTCGAAAATATAATTTTGTAAATTGAATAATACTCGTACTCACTAATACTGCTCGTAATTCGGCAAGGATTTATCATAGGATTATTATTACACTAACATGGTATCAATGGTGACCGCTAAATCCACAAGCCGCTGTTACGGCCGCTAAGTACAGCCACTGCTTTGTCAAGAACCAACGTTTTCCTCCGTGCCATGATAATATTTCTTTAGGCTCGGACACACGACACACTCGCTATGCAAGCCACACAAAGGACACGCACTTCCGACTGCTGATAAAAGCCGTAAATGCAAATAACGCTGTAGAAAAGTAAACGAAGCGAGTATAATCACCTTTTAGCGGTATAGTGGCGACTGCTCAACTATAGTAACGTAGTTAAATTTGTAGTCACTTTGTTGTCGACCAGACGTTCACAGTTGTATGTGTAACTATTATGTCAACGTATCCGTGAAAACCTGTAATTGGCTTTCTACTGCTATAAAAATGTTTATCTAGTTAATTTAAGCTGTTGGTTTTCCATAAAATAAATAAATAAATAAATAAATATAGTAGGTGCCAAATAACACCGCAATACAGGTCATTCACCCACCTTCAAAACGATGTCGCAAAATTCAATTTATGAATGGCTAATTCCGTCGCTTTCCATACAAACCTGTCGCTAAGACGGTAATCGCTCAAATCTCGTAGTACTGTTTGTTTACCATTCATAAATTGAATTTTGCGACATCGTTTTGAAAGTGGCTGAATGACCTGTATTGCGGTGTTATTTGGCACCTACTATAATGGCCCTATTCGGGTAAACTTTATGGTCCTTTGATTACTTAAATAAGATTAACAGGCGAAGGTAACGGCCGCATTATTGGTGGCCCCTTCTTAAAGTGAAATTATGGCTATTGCGTTTTATAATCCATCATTCTGGAGCACTATAAAAATGTAAACTACTTTGCTTAATAAAATATACGAATAGTTACAGAAACTATCAATACCAATGATGATGGCTGTACCTGAGTGTACCTAGCTAAAAGTTCTTTACTGTAGTAACGTCATTATGATTCTAGCAGCGATCTAAATCAGAACACAGCTGCGGCATCGAGACCACACGCCGCACTACACTAACTCGGTGGTCAAACTGCCCCGAAATAGTTTCAATTTAGAATTTCTCATTCATATTTATGTTTCAGTGGATTAGTAAAACTAGCACGAAATAATTCTTTAAATCGATATTTCCCTCTCGATTTATACTAAAATCAATTCACTCAACGTGTAACGCTCAACGTGATTGAGTTTTTGTATAGTATTTCATATTAGTAGGATAAAAGAAAGTTAAATAGATGTGATAATACAATTCAAAGGTTTAATTATAATGCCAAAAAGGTCAGTTTAAAACTACCCCTATGAAGACGTGCAGGCTGCTCATTGTTTAATCTGAACCTTTGAGATCCTGGTGGGAGGGTTGCAGGGTAGGCTACACAATGGTGACCCAACACGCCTTTGTGACACCCTACAAGTTTGTTTGACGTTGCTCTTTGTAAGAGCGCTATTCAACACCTTCCTTTAAGGTCCACCGGCCAATTATACCGTACACAGAGTTTTTGACCTTCGGAATTGGGTTTTACGTATTGACTTTCTAAGATGCTTTTCCAAAGGTCAAATATACGAAAAACTTCTGAATAATGTACATTGAGCAACATTCAATATAGAATTGTTTTGTATCGGTTTCTTCTTATTTCATTGTGATTTAACCCGTATGATTTGATAAAGAAGAGTGTGGTATTTCAGTTAGTAAATAAGTATATCGGCATAGCAATTATGGTGCTGATGATATTCAACATTATTTAAGTTTTGTACACACATACAAAAATAAGGTACCTTCCATTTATTCACCGACATATTCCCAACAGAATGAACTCGTGTGATACCAAAGCTAATTCATTATTTGTGACTTGTGTACTCCAATTAATTTAATATCCTCCGAGTACATTAAGATAAATAATGTACGTTATTAATGTCGCACGACTAATTATTTGCTCTATGGGTTTTTACATAGGTACTTCGAAGGCATAAAATGAATATATTTGAAAGAGATAGAAACTCCGTGCCAACATAAAATGAAACTGATATTTTGCTCTACATTTTGAATGTAATAATAAATGATGTTTTAGTGACTTGCTCCATTCTAAGTAAAAGATTATCCAGCAGTAGATACATAATGTACTCACATAATGTCCTGACATAGTGTCACTAGTATCAAAAACTGAAGATTCGTTCAAGTTACTTTGTACATATTTTTATTGTCAAGCATAAACAGTCCGTAATGCCGAACCCACATAAAGTGAAAAAAGGGGATAATGATGATGATGAATGATGATGCCAAAAAAATTACAAAAAGCATAGAAAATTAAAAACAACAGACCTCCATGGGTCTTTTCACTACTCACAAACATTTTTTGTACCAGGTGATATCTTCCCCGAGCTGTACACCACCACAGCGTCCCTCGACGATGAGGAAGAGCCCCTGGAGGCAGAGGAAGAGGCTCCGGAGGTGGAGGAGTGTGAGCCCTCTCCTCCCGCGCGCCCCGCACTCTCCGCCCTGCCCTCCGCTGGACCTAAGGAGGGACAACTGACGCTCGACTCACAGTATTACAGGTAACAGCTTAGATTTGTACATCTGTAGGTACTCTTTTAGAGCAATTCTTTACTTATCTTTACCTTCAATTTATTATTATTCAGCAACGAAGAACATCCAACTAAAAAAGAAGGTTTATCATTTTAATACATTTTAGAACAAAAATAAAAGTACAGAGAAAACGTTATAAATAATTTGGCATCAATTCTCACAACCATCCCCCCAGGGAAGGGGGAGGGAACGGTAAAAACGTCCTGGAATTCGGGAGCGAAAGAAATACGTTTCCGAGATAAAACGAGAAAAATGAATGTGTGCTTTATGTAACCGACCTCTGATATGACGTCAGACGGACGGTGGTGTACAAAACGGACATTGTTCAACGGGTAGGCGAACGCGTTTTCTATTTCATTTTAATGTAGTTAAACCAGTAAAACTACCGACTATTCCATTCGCATAGGTTCAGAATGTGTGTCGATTTGGTCGGGTCAAACATTCAGTCGGTCGTAACAATTTTATGTATTTGGGTGAAAAAAACATGACTGCAGTAACTGACACTAGGTACTATAAAACTAAAGTTTGTATCTGCTACGCGCCGTAGAGCTCGCCGTAGCATGACGCTACGCCGTAGCAAATGTCAGTTGAACACGAGCTTCTTAGCTCAAACTTTCATACTGATTTTCAAGTCTTTTTTTTACTTCTGCTTCGCCTAAATACTTTTTGAAAATATTCTTGATCAACCATACTCAAAAACCACATAACCATAAAAGGTAAAATAAATGGTCTAAATTATTCCAGTACTGACTTTGTGGCGTAATAAAGGGGCTATGTTCTAAAAGGCTCCAGTGAGTACAAACAGCACCCGCCTCGGGTATTACGCACTAAAACAAATCTTTTTGGGACTCTTCTAATTATAACAGGCAAATGGAAATAAAAAGATTTGTATCATAACTTTGTTGTATCATATGACTTTATTGTATGATACGACTTTTATTATTGTATCGCTTACTTAACTATGATTATTGCTATGGAATAAAAACGTAGATCTGGCTGGCAGCTTTGTTTATAAATTCTTGTCTTTTTTTCTATTAATAGAATAGCTTGAAAAGCAACTATAGCTGTTACCACTTGTGAAAGTTCTCTGCTATAACGTTGGCCTATAAGCAAACAACTAAAAAGAAAAACATAAAGTTCCGTCTTTTAGTATAATACCTTCAGCGGACAAACGATTACAGATTCCATCTTTAGACCCGGATGGTGGAGTGTTGTACCCAACGGAGTTTTCACTTCCCAAAATAAAGCAAAGAAAACGAATATTCTTCAAAATAAATGGATAAGACATTACGTTCTCTTCAGAATGTGATGAAAAGCACCATTTCCACCACTCGCCATTACTCAGACAGCTTCGAATACTCTGTGTATTTGTGTAGCATTCAATGAAATTCCTTTCAAAGTGTAAATAATGTTATTAATATCCTGCGAACAAAAGTGTCAAAAACGTCTTTTTTCTGTCTGTTCAGATGGATAAAATGTTTCAGTCCAAATATTTATCAGTACATTTTAGTTTTGTAGTTTACTCGTTCAATTCTTAGTTTGCTGCTTGTATTTTTATATCTTTGCTGAGTTGAACTGATGCCGCTTATCTTCAAACCAGCAAGAAAACTTACAGAAATTGACGTCCGCAAGCATTTTCACTGTGGAAACATTGTGTAAACAAGTACGGCAAACTATATTCTGTACTGTCAGCCACCACAAACGTTCACAGTCATATGACTTCTCCGCAGTTGAGTAACCCATTGCGGCGCAGTTAATTTCAGATAAGGTACCATTACTATGCTATGTCAATTTGTGCTAATCTTATTTATTTGTCAGTGAAATAAGGGAGCATCGTCCTAATATCTAGGTTACCTAATCAATTTGTAAAAGCCATTAGATAAAAATATTTCCCAAAACAGCCAAAAAAACAGCAAGAGCGTAACATTTACCTGAAATATGGCGTTCATTACTTCGGCCGCAGTCCTCACAGTCCGGTTAATTCACCAAAGTTCGGCGCCATCCATTACAGTTATCAGGAATACAGAAAAAAACTCGGGAACTCTTTGTACGGACAATTTAAATTGAGCAACTTTTACCGAAGTTTGTGTTCTAACTCCAAGTAATTTAACAAATTTGCACATGAAACTATCCTACAAGGTATACTCGTACCTCTGTATGTATTGTATACTCGAGAAGTGGTTTGAACCTTTTCTTATATTACATCTTTACTGCTTTTATTAATAATAAGTAGGTACGAGTAGGCGGTGTTCCCTGTTCTGTGATTGCTAATGTTGCGTCTTGGGAAACTTATAAGCTTGTGCTTCCTCTGAAATCTTGCCCGTCTGCAAACAATACCAATAGAGCTACCAAAAAAGCTCCTTCAGAGAAAATGGGCGCACATTATGGCGCTATTTGGAGACAAAGGCTATATCGGAGGCAAACAAGAAGGTAAACACATTAGTGAGATTATACAGCCTCCGCCTCTGACTCCAGCGATCCGTCTTGTGGACGGTGGTGAGGGCAGGTGTGCGATTGTTCTTATTTATGGACAGTGGAAATGAAAAAACATTTACTTTGTTTTTGAGATTTGTTTTGCGCGTTTTCTAGATCAAAAACTGCTTGTACATTGGTGGTGGTTTGCGGAAGCTTTGTCACCAGCATTGATTGTAATTGTTTTACATCTTCTTGTT
Organism: Eulithis testata; assembly: GCA_947507515.1. Classification (NCBI taxonomy): domain Eukaryota; kingdom Metazoa; phylum Arthropoda; class Insecta; order Lepidoptera; family Geometridae; genus Eulithis; species Eulithis testata. The sequence continues at coordinate 290,805 of OX382194.1, forward strand.
CTTTTTTAAATACAAAGTAGTAAGAACTCCTTTATAAAACGTGTAGAAACTAGGTTAATGGTAGCGGCAGTTTTTGGCGCAGAACTTTGAGTATTGCATGAGACAATTGGCCATCTACAGGTAGAAGGATGTATACAAAATGATATGTAAATACAATGTGTAACTTTCCGAGCATATTTGTTCAATTCAGGTCTCAATATCGCAGAGAATGAACTCGACAAGTTATACACAAAGCGACTGCAAACAAACGTCTGGATATTTTTCAATAAAACTCAAATTTGTTTTGAAAGTTCGTTTTAAATTTACGGAAACTGGAGAAACTATTTTGAGGAATGTTGAAAGGCATTATTTAGCATAAATTTTTGAAGTTTGCCAAAGTTTTAGTGGCTAGCAAGGCACAGCTAAAAGTTAGTAGTCATACCAAAACATAGCCAATACTTCTGGCAATAAAGCAGACTATAAAAACATTTTTCCTAGCGCTTACAACTTTGGTATAGAATTTGTGGGTGGTCCGATTTCAATAGGGTGCACTGCTGTTTAGAAAACTATATTTTTAGCGTCTTTTAGCTTTTTTTGTAAAGGATTATTTATATGATACTAAACAAAGCTAACGAAATTGCATCGTATTTCGAAATTACGATTTATTGAGAGATATTTTTCATGTTGTTTTAATGTGAAGTTTTTCCTCAGCTACACGGTGGCACTGGGTGTGACGGTGGGCGCTGGCTGCTTCCTCCTGGCGCTGAATATCCTGGTGTTTGCTGGTATCTACCTGCAGCGCGGCCGTCGGAGGACGCATCGCAGGTCACGGAGAGACGGTATGTTCGTTTGCAAAACCTTAGAAGCGGCACCATGAGTATAAAAAAATGCTTAAAAATGCGAAAACTAGTGAATATAATTTACATAATATATTTTGTAGATTGTTAAGTTGTTAATTTGAGCACTTATTATAGACCAGCATAATTTTTTTAAACTGGTACATTCTAATCAGCAAAGAATTTCTAACTCACCGTAACTAAGAGAAAACTTTTGAGAAACTGTGACCATCAAGTTACAAAATAAATGATTTTGTTATCTAACATAACAGTTATCTGCTTAAGTTCTGGCCGTTGGTAACTGCATTCCAAGATTACTCGAGACACGGCCTCAAGCAATTAGTCTAGACCGTGACTTAAGGAGGACGAATTATCTTAGTGCCAGTTGTGGACTCAGCTAGACTATTAAATTAAACTCCTAACCACACTTCAAATAAATGAAGAGCGAGGAAATTTTATTACCTGGCTGTAAAACTGTATTGAAGAGATAAAAAAGTTATGGCATTTGCTAAGAATTAATTCAGAAAAGTATAACAATCAAACTTATTCAAGTGCCAATGGTAGAATAAACTTTAAGCATTCTACTGTCAGGCTCTTTTGTAATGACAAAACCAAATTGGACCTCGTTGAATCGTCAACTACTACCCCCATGTTCTGCCTAGCCAAGGGTTTATCACAGCCTTTATCCTAATAGCCCATCATGTACTGGATACATTTATCACACGGCTCGCTATAGCTCCGTTTTACGTCTTTGTTTGTCCTCGGGCAAGTTTCACGAACATTATTATGACCCAGAATTTGTAAGTTGATGTGGGTTGAAGAGTCAATTCACTCAGAAAGCAGTTACCGCTGATCTACTGGTCATAACCCGTTTCCTTATAAATTGGTAGTATACTATCGAAAAGCCATGACTCGATCTGATATCTCTCATTTTAATATTGTAAAAGCCAAATATACCATAGTTTCATGTAGCGATGGGGCATGCTTCTGTCTACCCACTAAAACATAACCACCTTCTTATAATTATCATCACAAAAATCTGAGAGGATGGTAGCGAACCGTTTCAACTGCTACGGCAAAAACCAGCTTTTAGTGTAATATTCACCCTAAAGTGGGTCGGATGAAATGTTGGTTCGAAAGCACTGAGCTAACGCAAAAATAATAAAGAAAGTGCTGAGAATTTTTGATCCAAAAACTCAACTTTTTACTTACTTATCCCATGAAGTGAGAAGGGTTGAGTTAAGGTACCGCCCTAGGTAGTAGGGTGAACATTTACCATTTTGCAACGTTAGTGAGTTAATCCTTAAATTCAATCTGAACTTGCAATTGTGACCAATTTCTTATTATTTTGTACGGCACCATCTACTTTTACAAAGTTGCTGATAATTTCGGAAACGAAATAGAACGGTATTTAACCAAAATGCAAGCAAACGCTTCATTTTATCACTGAGGAAGGAAAGTGCCGTAAATAAAACTAACTAGCACATACGGACCGTTCTGCCATTAGCCGACGGAGCGTCGTAAAGCGCATCACGGTAATGTAGTCATGACTAACCTTTATTTGGAACTATGAACTATGCAGGCACGGAGTACGCATAATTTAGGTACTCGCAGTAACATCTTTGTGTTATTGGCTTTTGGCCGGGTAAAGGAAAAGGGTATTTGATGACATTTTGCTCACTGTTTCACTCGAGTAGAGATCAGTCGCTACTGGTCGGATGGATCACTACTCTCGATACTTTTGATACAAAAATAACATTTGCTATTTTTGTATCAAATTAAATATTGATCTAAAGATTCATCACAACTATTGATTGCTCTACATACACCGTTCTGTAAACACATCTGCCAACTCTGTAGTGTAATAGGGTTCAGAATTGATTGCCAATGCTCGTAGCAAAACACCCGCAGACTCGGAGCATCCTAATGTGCTATTAATCTGAGCATTTTTTACCTGATTGAGCACCTCACGTCTTAGCCCTCTCAGGGTTTCAATGATAGATTATGAAAGGCTGAATCTAGGTCTCAAGGTTCAGTGACCCCGATAACGCGTGATGGACGCCATCGAGTTGGCGCGCGCTCAAGTGCAGAGCACCCCTAATGGAAGGATTAGTGGTTCGCTTCACCGCGTTATAAACGAGAAAATGCCTTTCTTAACAGTCTATAAGCCTTTTATACGACAAGCTAACAATATTACGGCAGGCGTAAACTAAATTATAATAACAGTGGTTTTTTATTGCCATTCATTGTGGTGTTGCTGTCAAACTATGGACTTTTATCACTAGCCGTTTCCATTTTCTATGTCATGTGGGCGTAATTAACTTAGCATGTTCAAAGAGACACTGGACATTGTCATCACTGTCTGGTGTGACATTTAAAAAAAGGTTTATGTGGTGTTTCTCTTTGGTTAAATATAGCCCGGAGTATAACACGTACGAGTAAAAATGCCTTTGTCAACTAGAGCAGCGAAAAAACTGAATAAAAAGTACGTGAACTCGACGCGTTCTATTCAGCCAACCACCAATCAGTGAGCTGCATTTACCTCAAAGCAATATATTTTCAAAATATTCTCCATATCGCGACCATTAGAAAAAAGTATGAATGGATTTAATGAAGAAATCCAATTGGTTATAAAAAGTGATACAGTTAAAAATAAACTCTGACTAAGTTTACGTAAAAACTTGTATTCACTCTGTATTTAATTAATTCGTGGTCTTTACGCTCTTGCATAAAAACTATACAAGTATACCTACTGCGGACGGATATAGAAAGCTGATTCCTTTTATACAATAACCGTGTGACCACTATCAGCGGACTTGCTGTGAACCCTGTTCCGAAGTAATTGCAGCTTTGGAACTGAAGTACTCAATTATTTCACTTTCATCTTCATAACAACTCTGTTCTCTGCACACACACACACACAATCAAATTACTGATCCCGGGAAAGCCGTGAAAACCCGCAGATTTTCAAATGCGTAGTTTCGTACGGATTTGCTACAAATATGGCTGTGAATCAAAAATTCCCCAAAATCCAACGGTTTTACAGTTCTTTAGCTAGTCTTTTGAAGCTGAGTTTGTTAGCAAACAATCTGTTCACATTGCAGTGGAAATCCTGGACAAGGGACTTCATTACACTCCACGCCACAATCACACTTCGTGATGTGGAATACTATGAGTACTAAGTACCATGGTACCTAACATGCTTAACTTAACATAGATAGAAGCGATTGCACCAGTAAAATGTGCAAGCATACCAGGCCAACTTTTTTTTAAAGACCTATTTTTTATATGTGATTTAAATATTGAATAGTTGCGGTAGAATACTGTGGTTATTAAATAGTCCATGTTTCAGGCTGCAAATATCTCAGGTGGTAAAAATCAATGACGGTACATTTATTCCCCGTTATATTTTATTCTGTTATGCTGTATGTATTAAGGAAAAAAAAACTAAATTACTGAATATTTTACGTGATTACAATGACATACCTTCTATCTTCCACTAACTACTGGGACAGAGCTCTACTGAGCTGACAAGTTCTAAACTGTATCGCACTAGGTAGCCACTAGCAAGGGCTACCCTAACCAAAGTCAAAGTCAAAAATCTTTTATTCAATAAAATCTCACTGATCACTTTGAATCGTCATTACGTTTTGTATGATTAGGTATGATTACAATTTTTTTTTATTGGATGAGTTGGAGCTAGTTCGTCCCAAGCTTGTTTGTCTTCTAAATAATCAGATATTTTATAGTATGCTTTTAAAAGAAGTCTCTGTTTTATTACGTTTTTGAACTTGCCAATCGACAACTGAGACACATCACTTGGGATTTTGTTAAAGAAGCGTACACATTGCCCTTTGAAAGACCCTCTGCTCAAGTGAGTTCCGTTGCAGGCAGCTGCAGCAGCCGCAGTGCAAGTGCACTGGCGGAGGGCGCCGCGCCCTCGCCGAGGAAGAGCACCCTCAAGGTAACACTATCCTTCGATGCTCTACTTCCAAACCTTCGAAACATAGGTTACATTAGATGTCAACTGAATCGAATCATTTTTTAGTAAAAAAGATTGAGCACCTTGTACAACTTTCTCACTATGAAGATTGCTACAATAAAAAGAGTGAAAGATACGTAGGCGAGCGTACGACCTTCTAGATCAGAATACCACATGCATAATATTATTAAAATATTAGTAGTGTGAAAAATGTATGAAATTAGCTTTCGATCCGACGATATCGTGTAGTGAAGCTACTGGGAAGGATAGATCAAACTTAGTACAATAGGTAAAAGCAGAAGCCAACTATTGACTTTGATAATATTTGTTAGGTAACAGTAGCGTCAACTCAGCGAACTAATATTGTAACTGCGCTTATTATAACGCGCGTCGCATATTAAACAACATTATTCAATAGAATTATGGAATGCTAAAACTATGACGTAATACCTAGCTTATGATCATAACATAGGTTTACTAGTGTAGTAGATGTACTTACATAATATGGATGTGAAATGATTTCATGACACTCATAACCAGATCGATTTATCACAATAATAGTTTAGCATCACACGGTCAATAGTAGCTATATGAAAACAATCATAAAAGGCTAAGTACATAGACTTTCACAAATTAATATACCAATCGATTTCCACAGCGCAGTTGCGAATCAGAACTACAAGAGAGGCCAGCCAACGCCGCAGCGGGGCCGCCAAAAAAACGCGTTCAGATTCAAGAGATATCTGTATAGAAGACGAATTCTGATCTTAATACTTCGAGCCGGAACACACCTCATGGTCCTTCAAGCCTGGTTGACTGACCTTGGAACTGCACACCGGTTTGTACCGGTTACTTCCTCTTGTGCGCTGAAATCCGGTTAGTAAAAACCGCCACAAGCTCGCTCGCACTTAGCGAACTGCACGGAACTAGATAAAGTGTGAAAATAAGTGTAGATTGAAACATTTAAGTGGATTGTGAACGGTAAATGATCAGAACGTGGATTGGTTTCGGATTGCGATTGCGAAGTCTTCGTGGTTGCTACTAGAAGTAGCATTCATGCACGGGAGGGCACGGGAGGGCACGGGAGTTAAATAATGTTCTATTTTTATTGATATAGTGTTGTGTTGTGAAGCAGCGGGATAAACAAACCTAACTAAATTTACTTAATTCTAAAATCAGATGAGATTACTAAAACCCTGGCAGCTAGCTATGATGGGAAAAAAAGAATTGTATAGTACCTACGTGGCCATTTCAAAATCACGTACAAAAGACAGCAAGTTTTCTTTTCAATTTTCGATTTTATAACACGAGAAAGACGAATGTATCAAACTACAAAAATATTACGCTCATCGCTACAGAATATCTAAGGAATTTCCCAACAGCGCTCGGTTTATTCAAGCTCAGAATCTCACGATGCGTCCAAAGATGGCGCATATGCACAATATGCAGCAAGTGAGAAATGCGATTAGTGCCGGTATCTCCCGCTGCGTCGCAGCTCGGGGCAGCGCGCGCTCCGCTGGGCAGTTGACACGATGCATCGACGTATCGCGTCGCACTACCAGTGTATGATGTGTACTGACCGGGAACATCGAACATAATTTGAACATTTCAATACTGTTCGTTGAGCTGTCTCTTGTTTCGCTTTGAAGCTATAATTTTCAAATGAAATTCACTGTTTCGGTGTGTTTTCCAATGAGCAGACAAATTCGGCTTCGACAAATTGTTTTGTTATGCGGTCGGTAGGTGTGTTTGTGTGGTTTTGTTTCATTCGACTGACTCGACCACAATGTTGAATTGTTGCTTCTGTAAATGTTCCTCGTCTTCATTTAAGTTTTTATTTTTTTGGGTCTCTCATTAGAACTAAAAATTAAATTAAATATCAGTGTTCGCATTATATGAGTTATATTCTATGATGCATCAGACTATTTTATCTATTGTATGTCCTGGATTGAAAATATGTATCAGGTTACTGTAAGTAGGTATAAAAGTAGTTCTAATGAGAATTCCGTAGTTGTAAAATATCGTAGTGTACTGTACTTGACTGAGTCGTTTCCTTCGTGTAATCTACCTCCTGACCAATATTTATCAATTTCTTGTTTTTGCTAAAAAGGTAAATCAAGATGGCGGATATTAAATGTCGGACTTGATTAATGATTGTTTGTAGTTCGTTTTCATTAGTAATAGCCCCGTCTCGTTTCCTACAAACTTCATTACAAAATAAGCTTTCTTGTATCGCAAATGGAAAAGACTTGAAAGTTGGTAGCGTTTCCGACACTTTGCCACAGAGACTGCAGTACCTACTCTACATAAATCTATTCTGTCTTGATTTATGTCTTTGGCCTTACTATCAGAATTTATAAATAGTTGAACTTTTTGAAATGTTTTAACTGAGTTAGCTGTTGTACTTCTTGGTTTTTAAAATCGAAATCTTAGTTTCATAGAAACAATTTATTCATAAAGTATTTTTAATTAATTTCCTGAAATGATTATTGATTGTTACTGGTTGTGCTTTCATTGTGTTTATAAAGATAAAATTAACGTATGATCGGGTGTTTACAAAATAAATAATTCATATACTATCTAGGTAAGTAAAAATTGTATAAAATCAAGTTTTCAAATTCAAACCCACGATACTAACACTTTTGTATATAAACATATTACAAATACTTTCTATACTACCTAATGATGTAAATACTAGCAATTGTCGTGAATATAAAAATATCTGTGAACTTTGATGATTTTATCATCGATAAAAAGGTTTTAATAAAGACCACTTTTCCTGAAAACAATTGTTTCATTTAAAAATAAACATTATTTTAGTCATAATTACTTTTTGAAATGGTTTTTCGTTCAGTTTAAACTTTATAAAAAGTCATTATGAAACATTGTAAAATCAACTAAATTATTCACACGAAAAATTTCAGTCTCTCTCGAGTTCATTAAATAAAGATCTCTGATCCTTAAACGATTACTTTGTAATGGTGCTAATTCTTGGCAGTTGTACACCTACCTATAAGCCTATAATTCACTTACGAGCTTTAAATAATTTTACTATCTATTCAACCTATGAACAAGTCCCAAAGTGACAAATTTTACCGTTATTATGATAATTTTCAAAGAGTTTCTACCGGAATCACCTTATTTTATATTCTTTGCAGAGTTTTGAATATTATACTTTTATTTGGTAAGGTACGTCCCAGTTACCTCTCAAATTGAGCAGTTGATCGTCAGGCTACCTTGGGATTATTGTTCATGAAACGGCATTCTACTTTTCAACAAAGATATCACAAAAATCAAATGGATCATAATATCAAAAACTATGGATAATTCTATAAATAAAAGTATCAATTTGCTAAATTGGAAATTCCATTGAATAGTTTTTGTTATAGCTACTTACAATGATTTGAATGGAGGGAAAAAGAGGGGTCGGAATGAACAATCGCTATTCAATATTGACTGCTATCTTCCAGTCAGTTATGTCTGCCTAAATGAGGGTGAAGTTCATACAAAAGTAAATGAATGATTCCTCCAAATCACAGGGATCAACATTTACACGTAGGCCATACAAACAGAAGCGCAAGTTCTTACATTGTAATATAAGCTGCAGTAGAACTTACTCCTAGTCTATTAGTTTAGAATTGAAAATTACCAAGAATCGTGACCTGACTTGAGCTGACTTACCTACTAAAGAAGTCCCTGCCTGAGTCCGAGTACCTATTTTCTTGATATGGTATGGTACTTATTTTAAGGCTTAATATAGGAAACTAGCTTCCACCCGCGACTTCGTTCGCGTCCCGTTGGATCCTTTTAATTTTCCGAGATAAAAAGTAGCCTATGTGTTAATCCAAGTCACGGACAATATAAATTCTAAGTTTCATCCAAATCGGATCAGCAGTTTTGGCGTGACAGAGTAACAAACATCCTCATAAACTTTCGCGTTTCTAATACACGCGAGAGCAATAATTCCGGGTCACTTAAAGAATGTTAAAAATCTCGGAAACTAAAAATGATAGGTTAATGCAATAAATTGTATTTAATAGACAATGTAATACTCCTTAAATGAAGGTATTAAAACTTCTTAGTTATTGTAAAGTTATATCTTAAAAAAATCAAATTTGAAAAAGGGCCACTTTCGAAGATGGAACTACGAAATTACAGCATTTGGTTTTGCTTTTGTTTGTAATCTGTCATTTATGTGGGTATATAAACCATGTTGATAGTGCTCTATATTCATTATTCAAGCTGAAATTATGTCGCTTACGCCTGAAGAATGCACCAGAATACTTACAATGCTGGAAACCGGCCGGAGTCAGCGCGATACAGCCAGGACTGTCGGTGTGTCGCTGTCAACAGTACAAAGAGTTCTCCGACGTTACGAAGAAACTGGTTCTAACCTACGCAGACCAGGAACGGGCAGAACCAGGTGTACCACAGCACGAGAAGACCGATACTTGGTGAACACCATGCTTCGAAATCGCTTTCTCACAGGAACTGAACTCACAAATCAGTTTCGACGCCTCGGAGGAAGTAACCCAAGTGCATGGACAGTAAGACGTCGGCTTGCTGAATCTAACTTAAAACCCCTTAGACCTGCAAACGGCCCTAAACTGGAGCGTGGGCATCGTATTTCAAGACTAAGATATGCCCAGAGCCACGTAAATTGGAGTATTGAAGATTGGTCAAAAGTTATGTTCTCCGACGAATCAAAATTTATGCTCTACAAGCACGATGGAAGACACAGAGTGTATCGAAGACCAGGGGAAAGATTCAAGCAAGCATGCATCGAAGAAAAAGTAGCCTACGGTGGTGGGTCTGTACTTGTGTGGGCCGGAATTTCTTCTGAAAGTCGCACAGAGCTGGTGATCATAGAAAACGGCTCTTTAACTAGCGTAAGATATGTGGAAGAAATCCTCAATGATCATGTTGGTCCATTTATGGTCAATTTAGGTGAGGATGCTATATTTATGCATGACAATGCCCGACCTCATACAGGTAGGATTGTGAATGACTACCTTCAAGAGATGAACATTACTCGTATGGAGTGGCCAGCGCGCAGCCCGGATATCAACCCGATCGAGCATGCTTGGGACGAGCTAGGCAGATGCGTAAAACAACGAAACCCTCCCCCAATCACGCTTCGTGAGCTCAAAATTGCTCTCACAGAGGAATGGGAGAATATTCCCCAAAATCGTATAAGGAACTTGGTGTACAGCATGCTAAACCGCGTAAACGCAGTAATGGAAGCACGAGGAGGCAATACGAAGTATTAAAATTCAAGAAAATCGTAATAAAGTTCAAAAATTTCATGTTTCCTATTTTTGTTTTAAGGAGAGATCAGCAGTTTTTTTCTTTATGTAATTTTGTGTTAATAAAATGTATGCGGTGACTCATATTTTTTTACTTTCATTTAAGGAGTATTACATTGTCTATTAAATACAATTTATTGCATTAACCTATCATTTTTAGTTTCCGAGATTTTTAACATTCTTTAAGTGACCCGGAATCATTGCTCTCGAGTGTATTAGTAGGATATAGGTAAAGGAGTGTGACAGTACACTTTAAAATATAAACCAGTCATCGGTTAATTTGTCTTCCATCAATACTGTCTTCTGGGGGATGGGAAAGTTTCTTGAGATGTAAATAACGCTGTAACTTTACTAACTACATGAAAGTAAGAAGTTCTCTATCTTCATTAGATTAGATAAAATAATGATAAGACACACAGCTGTTTAATAATGTACTATGTGAAGAGGCTGCAAGAGGTAGGGAGGGGCAGGAAACGATCATCAATCAGACATTCAGAGGCAACTGCGGGCGCGCTCGCGCGGAAATGAGAAATTGAGCGTGCGACCCGCCGATGGCTGCAACTCCTCATGATATGCCATGGAAATTACAGCTATGGGCTGTTCTCACACTGCCACCGACACGACATCTACACGATATCAGCGGAGAGCTCACCTCATACAGTACCCTACTACATGCTTTTTAACCTCTTATAAATAAATGGAGAGTTTCTAAGCAGAGATACTTTCTCGTCGGTTCTATGGCGCATTACATTGTATGTATATAATCCCATACCAGGTGCCGGCGACTTTGTTTGCGTCCCGTTGGACCCCGTTGATTTTCCGGGATAAAAAGTATGTATTAATCCAGGTCACGGACAACATAATATATTCCAAGTTTCATCCATATCGGATCAGCAGTTTTTACGTGAAAGAGTAACAAACATCCATCCATCCATCCCTTACTTACAAACTTTCGCGTTTATAATTTATTACGGCATCGCAAATCCTGTCTTTTGAAAAATACTAATAGCAGCCCTGATGAGGTTAAAGAAGTGAGAGAGTGCATTTTTTTAAATCCTATATTTAAACAATTTCGTCATTCAATGTCTGTACAAAATAATTTTACCATCTTAACTCATTACACAGTAGATTAGGTACATTAAGTAGAGTTCACTATGAAAGTACCTAACTCATTTTTTGCGTCGTTTCCTCGTAATTATCGTAGTTGATTAATCTAAATTAATTTTGCCTTTGAAAGTGGTAATAGGTTTGCTACTTGGAAGTTGGCAAAGGCCCTGAGAGGCAGCTTTGGAAACTTCCTAAGTTTGACGGACAGTTCTTGAGTTTTAAACTTACTAAGTATAGGTACATACCTAAATAAGTATAGCATCCATTTTTAATCACACGTCAAGTCGAAACACAGTTGTAATGAAAATTGAAGGTATCATTAACAAATAAACACAAACTCGATGCAGGCTTAGAAGAGTCACACCGTGTTTTGCCTTTTGACAAGCCAGATTCAAATGCGATCGAAAGAGAAACAGGGCTAGTGTTTTTATAGGTAGACGTTCTAAAACTAACCTGGCTCTGTAATAGGTACCTACTTATACTACTTATCTCTTTTTGTCACGTTGAACAAAACTTCTTAGTAAAAGTATTTCAGTGCGTGTCATCAATTCAGGGCTCACTCTTAGGCTTCGTGTTATGTATTTTTTACTGCGAACAGAATTTGCATAATAACGCAGAACCCATCCGCATTATGAACGCTGGAGACACATTTGGAAGGATTTGGAGCCGCACCTGAATGGAATTGAGAAATTACTCATCTCGACTTTAAAAAGAAATATTCATAAGAAAACTTAGGTAAGTACGAAGGTAAATAGAGCACGCTCTAGCTAGAATAATATTGCTAGATTACTAATAAAGAAGTCGTCTGTGTTATGTGTTACGAAAATGAGCAAGCGTTTATTGTGCGTGGAACCCAGGTTAAATTTTCTTTCAGTTTCTCTTTAAAGCACATGAGATTTATTTTAAAAGTTTTGACAAACCTATGTTTGTTATCGCTCATCGCTCGTAGCAACTAACACTGACTGTTCATTCATTCATTTAGCTAATACTGACTGTTCATTCATTCATTTAACTAACACTGACTATTCATTCATTCATTCAACTAACACTGACTGTTCATTCAACCCCGTCAGTTGACAGACTCCGCATCACACACAGGAGTGCCACCGCCGTTAGATTACCACGTCAAAGTATTAGTCAAACTTGTCAAACTCAACATGAAATCCAAATCCCGCAGGTCATTGGCAAAATGTCGCCGAATTGAGTTCCAAACTCATTTATGTTTCATCTGCTTCCCGTTTCGTATTATAAGTTAAATTCGTTGTTTCAACAGCTCTCGCCAGTGTTGGTGAACTTGCAGAGTTGCCAACTTGATGCAAATAGAGCCGTTGTTTGAGTAGAGCTAAGAATACACCTCTCTTACACATACTCACCTTATGTTAGTTTGACTTAGAATTAAGTTCAGTAAGTTTGTTGATAGCGGGAAACACTCGTGACAAAGTATGGCCTCTCTTTTAAGATACCGTGACTAAACTAGGCACTAACGTAATAATAGTCGATACTAACAAGCCTAATAATAATTGATCGTTATTATATTGTAAGTAGGTGTGTTATAGTCAATAATGATGATCTAAATAGAACAAGCAGGTAAAACAAAGGATTTTTGAAAACTAGATCAGAACTCCTGGATGTACCTAGGTAAATAACTAATATTGAACCAGACCGACAATACAAATGAACGAAGCTTGTAGGTAGTAATAAAGACCAACTTAACAACAACCCAACTCCAGAAAATAATGACAACTGTCGAATTTCAGATACCACTTTAGGGATATTAAAGCAAAATAAACTGTATTTTGCTAGTAATAAGATCTAAGTTGGAGAGACCCAGGTTCGTCCCATGTTGGACATTGAGAGCTGTGCAGTGTCCACTCGTGAATAAAACAACTGAGTGAACTGTATCTGTCTAAAGTTGTGACGTCATGCCGGACCAGTTGCCTGCTTTGTACTTTGCATTACTTTAGGAAAATTGTTCATGAAAGTTTAATTTGTAAACTGGGTTGCAGTCTCAACAGTCCAGGTGAATGTGGTACTCTAGGTTTACTTAAAGATATAGGTACTATTTAAAAATAGAAAAATAGATAAACACCCAAAGCCAGTCTATAGACAGTCTATAGTCGTAGCATGGTCGACATAATTACAAACTATGAATAGAGTTGGTATAAAATGGACCAGGATTTGCCGACCATTTACCCAAAACTTTTTTTCCTTTAACGGCACGCACGCACCTTCGAATTATTTGTCATCTGTGAAAGTAATGCCTATTTGCAAAGTTACAAAATATTCTAGTGCCTTAACCAACAACGAAAGCATGCAAAAGAAAAACTCACATTCGGCAAAAGGATCAAACGTTGAGATTACACGCTCAAACTACTCTACTTCCGAAAAATGTGTCTCGTGTATGATCGTTAACATTATTCCACAGTAGCGTGGCGTTGATGCTCTTACTGTAGCTGGGAGCAGTCTCAATACTCGCGACTTTTACTGCGATCTGTGGGTATATTACTCTTTTTATACTTTCACATGAATTTTAAGCTTCTGTGTTTTTGGTTTACGCGGCTTGATCGTTGCAGTGTGGTCACCATTCTGCGACGGTAGGGTGGTCAGTGGTCACCCACACACCGCAGAGTTTTTTGACTGACTTATAAAACGGTTAATCACAACTTTACGATACAACCTCTCAGACAAATTTTCCAATAAATAGATTTAGGTTTAAACAAAACTTGATAAATGATGTTCTGTTTGGAAAGTCGCCAGCGTCAGAAATCCACCTTAACCTGCTTTGTTGAGGCACGGGCGCTGGGCTGGATTTAAGAGTCGCAAAACTTGCGAAAATGTCTCGCAAAGTCTGCAAGTTGTTATGAAATGCTAATGCCTCGTCTTTTCGTGACAAAGTAGTCGCGTCGAACTTTCAATCGATTCAAGTATTGCTAATAGGTCTTCGTTTTTCATTGACTTGTGAAATATACTCAAAGGTAATATTATATTTAGATCTAAAACGAGAGTAGAACTTTTTGAAGGTTTTGCTCTGTTCAACCGAGCTTCGAAAAAATTACCAAACCATCGTTGGAGTAGTTTTAATTATGTTTTCTTCAGTGTTTTCTTCTGCTGAACCAAAGTTTTCAAGTCCATCTCCTTGTTCCAGCTCTCGGCTAACTTTCACCACTCACCTCCAAAGCGCATTTCCACCACTCATCGTCTCCTCTCTCCTGATTTAAAATCTAGTTACTTAGCCTTTGTGTTGGATTCTATACTACGCGTCATTGCACAACATGCTCAGTTCATTACTGTATCGATAGGCGGTCATCTTGAGCATGCCTTATAATCCAATAATCGATGCATCAAACGAGCTAAGCCTGATACATGTGTTGCGGATTGTGGATGACCAAATAGCTTATCTTAGACCACTCTATATTCACACCGAGACATAACCTAACTTTTGCAATAAAGTACCTACGTACTACAGATTTTGTTGTATATAAAATAGCCGATTAAAGTTATGAAACGATTATAAGTATAACGTTAAATGTTTTAACATTTCTGATGCCGAAGGTGTTGAGGTTAAAGTAGAACGCTACATAATCAACTGTTCCCATTTAGCGCCGCTTCATTTGTGTTGCATGCTACATATCACTATCATATTATACTATCATTTTCAGTATCATATACTATCATTTTCGTAGATAAACATCTCAGATTGATATGAAGCTAAAAATATTGTGAGAACTGAAAGAAAATCTTCGAGTAGCTTCGAGGATTTTGTCTTGAGAGACACACGCCGCGCCGTGAATGTAGAGCGTGTATGAACTATGCACCTCCCAACAAGATCAGCCGCTTATGCTCAGCGGTGCAGGGAATTACATCTTAAAACTACCAAAACCTGTGGCTTCGGTTTTGGCAAGGTCATCAAAATGTGCTTGACAAAAATAATTCAATCAAATCAAATAAATAACTCTAAGTAGCTGCGCAGCTACCCACTTCCTGACACAGTCAAACTTTTCATTAGCTAAATTAGTGAAGTCATCAAAATATGAGGCAGGTACAAGAGTTGAGATTAAATTTCCAGAACGAAAACTTACAGGTACATACTAGTGCGAAAGTAATCCTGGAAATTAGTAAAGTTAGAGGTTCCGCTAACTTCCTAGGTATTATTAAGCACCTAAAGCTCCTGCAGCAGACTATATCATAAGGTTTCTGGGAATAGCATTTTCAAGAAGGAAGGATTTGTGTAAGTTGAAGTTTTGGTAAAAATTCCTTTTATTTTTTATTGTTTTAGTAGTCTTAGCAAGAAGTAGGTGAATAGTGAAAGTAGATAGTTACTTCTTTCTATAGCCACTACACTATACAACTAACCACAGATTATACAATTAGAAAACTTGTACTCGTATTTCCCTAACATAGGTAAACTAAGTAGTCCTGTGTCGTCGTACGCTTTACTGGGCTAAGGGCGACATAAATGAATTTCCCGGTATTCTACACGAAGTAAGGACAGAATACTTCGCTCAAACACCTCGCTACGCGTTCCTCCAAGAAACTTTTAATTCAAATGTAAACGAAACTTCGCATTAATTCAATACGTGAATTATTCATACGTACAACACCATTACTCCATCATTCACTTGAATTTTCAGCATCAACCTCTTCAAAAAGCAACTTTATGTTTTACTCGCTAGAATTTATATTTATTTGTTATGTGATTATTATTTTAATGTATATCGTTTGCAAATGCAATGTTATTACTTAGATCATACAGTTCAGTTTTCGCTGAAGCAGAGTATTCAGGAGATGTAGAATTAGAAATTACTTATGAAGAAGGAAAACTTTGGCAATTGTTATTTTATACTTATGAGTTTAAATGGATGCTTATGGTGGTAGGTGATTTATTTTGAGTGATGTATGAATTCGTCATACTTGCATTCGTCAAGAAAAGCCCATCCCATACAGCAGAATAAATTGATTTACAATGGGGCGATCGACAAGAATAATTCCCAAAAAAATCACACTACGTATACGATCAAAAGGTCAATTTCTAAGATCTAAAATCCTATGTAAACCTAGAAACATATCCGCTGTAAAATTCTAGAAACATACAAGGCCCCTGCACCCTCCGGAGAGCCTCAAGCATGCAGCATGCAGTTTGTTTACTATTTACTCAGGCAATAGATAGTCTCGAGTCTCTGATTTTGTTTGTGGCTGCGGAATTTTAGTGAACGTGCAGCTGCAGAACTACATAGATTGTGATATATCAACAGCTACTGGCGGGACGAAATGTGTTTTGCTGGTGATGTAAAGTGCAGGTTTGATTACTGCGGCAAGACAAAACGTACACCTAGAAATATTTTTTTGAGGTGACTGTTACCACAGAGTAGAAAACCTATCTGGTAGGTATAATGTGTATCACAATTCAAAAATGAACCAACGAGATGACAACCATTTGTACTGGTTTACAAGGTTTTATTATTCTGAGTTGTTTACAAAGAAAATTTACATCAAACCTTTCGTTACCTTGAAACTTCATTCACTACAAGATGCTTGACTCTAAAAAAGAGGTTTCTTTTCAATTCAAAGAGTTTTTTCTTTTTTCAGATAAAACTTGGTAGGATGACGACAAAAAAGTGTATAAATGTATAACACGGCGGCGGCGGCCCGCCGCGTCATGTCACTGTAAAAAGTCTAAATAGAAAAACAAACGGGACTCTGCCCGTGATGGAAACTGCATGAATAATTCATTAGCGGGATGGATGGCGGAGGACGCCGTCTAATGGACCTGTATCAATTGTCTAATGTGATGGATTCAGGAGTAAGCACCTGCTTATACTGTGGCCTTATACAAGTCCTAACTTTTTTTAAACTTTAACAAAATATGTACTACTAACACAGTGTGCTTTTACACCAAAAATATATTGGTGGTAATAATAAATGTTTTTAAGTTGGAAGAACAGAACCCAAGTGCCTTTATAGTTTGTTTTTAATGCTAACTACTTACAGGTGCTAGAAATAAAATACAACTCGGTACTTACCTATTTTTACAGACAGTTTTATTATCAAAATACTGTTGATTTATATTTCATAAGTGAGGCAAAGCATCGTTATAGGCAGTGATTATCACTTAACATCATGTTGGCCATCAGCTTCCTTCATTTAGTCGTAAAAAAAGTATACCTACCCAGATCAATAAAAGACATTTCTATAGTTCTTGAACACTCATCACATCTGCATAACGCATAAATTTGTATTTAAATGCACCTACCAGGGTGACGTGAGTACCTACTGTCTCAACATTTCTGACTTAAAAAAGTACTTTGCTTTATAATCAGACCAGTCGTAAACGTTTCGGTCGTACCACACGTATGCGCCTCGGAGACTGGCTGGAGCGTCCAAGGCCAGGTAGATGGGAGCGTCAGCTGCCTGGTCCGGTGTTAAAAAACCTACGTTACCCGTCATATCAGTTTTGACGACCCCGGGATGCATGGAGTTCACAGAAATATTCCTTTCGTCTAAATCATTCTGCTGGATACCTGTTAGTGCGCACAAGGCTACTTTACTGATTCTGTACGACGCACAAGTTCCACCATCAGCAATGTCACTTCGATCGAAAGTTCCATTCTTCTTTGAATCCAGAAACCATTGAACAAACTCGTGAATATCGTTGCGCGTGAGATTGTGTTTCGATAACCTTTCGATCCAAAGCTTCTTTGTCACATTTGAAAGATGCCCACAGCTACTGGACATGTTGATGATTCTGCCATTATCTTTGACAATTGGGAAAAGCAGTTCTTCAATGTCCATGTATGCGTAGTAATTAGTATCAATGATGTACTTGCTTTCTTCGTAAGTAATATTTTCTTCGAAACTTGCAGCGACTCCGGCGTTATTGATAAGAATGTCTAAGCCTTCATAAGTAGCTTTGAGGTGATCTCGGAATTTAGTGATGCTGTTTCTGTCAGTGACGTCCAGTTGGTGGTACTCTGGGGCAAGTCCCAGCTTGTTGAGTTCAGCAACTGCGGCTTTTCCTCTCGTCTCATCTCGGGAAGTTAGGTACACTACACCGTCAAATCTTTTAAGCAGGTTTTTGACGATTGCAAACCCGATGCCTTTGTTGGCTCCAGTGACCACCGCGACTTTTTTTGACATGACCACTTTAGACGCGTGCAGCCGCGCAACTGTGCCTGGCGGCTCTGGAGAAGTATTCACTATAATTACAAGTGAAGGCACAGACACAATACAGAATTGTACATGATGTAATACACCTGTGCTGATGCAATTAGGGTACATACGACGACGATGAAGACAACGTTTATCAAATAAAATACTAATTTCCGCCTGCGACTTCGTCTGCGTCCCGTTTGATTCTGTTGATTGCCCGGCTTAACAAGTAACGTATGTGTTATCTAGGTTACGAACTAAATATATTCCAAGTTTCATCCAAATCGGGCCAGCAGTGCAGCGTGATTGAAATACAATTTTTAAACATATAAACTTTGACATTTTTAATACGTAGTAGTGAAGTGAGATAAGCACTGTTTTTGGGTTTGTTGGAATTCTGCACCATTTAAAATTAATTGTATTATCAGAGGCAATATTTGTTTTATTTGGCGGGATATTTTTAATCTTTTCCTAATCTACCGGAAGCTAGAAAAATTTTATAACTTTAATATTCGATTTACATCGGTAGTTGTTATATTGATAATATATATTAGCCAGACAATCATGTATTCTGGTAAAGTGACCAGAACCAAGCACAATACATAATTCATAAGTATAAGTTGCAGACAATGACTGCGGCCTTGTAAATACCGATTATGTTTACAATGTCGCAGCCATTGTTCGCATCATCAGGAGGTCTTACTGTTCCAGGCATTTTTAGATCGTGGAGTTATTGGTGTTTAGAATTCCAACTCACTGGTCACAAACATCCAAGCATCAATACGAAGTAGGTACCTACCTAGAAATAACATTGTGTAGTAGGAATACACTTAGTGAAACACAATTTATCGCAGCTACATTATTAGAGGTCGAATTAAAACAAACGAAGTCAATATGTATGTATTTATTTAGTGAAAAAACTAGTACCATTTAAAAATACATGTTACCTTGAAAGCTAACGTGATACAGAGTGACCACGTGGTACGCTACTAAGGTGCTAATGTTTTTACCTTGAAATAGTAATCGGCTTTAGAATCAAACCAATCTAACACTTTTCCGTCATACCACACGTATGCACCTCGGAGGCTAGCTGGAGCGTCCAAAGCCAGGTATATGGGGGTTTCAGCAGCCTGGTCCGGTGTGAAGAACCCCACGTTACCCGTCATTTCGGTTTGAACCAGCCCTGGATGCATGGAGTTTACAGAAACATTCCTATCTTCCAGTTCTTTTTGTTGGATCATTGTTAGAGCACAGAGAGCTACTTTAGCCACTCGATACGATGCAAAAGCTCCATCATCAGCAATGTCGTCTCGGTTAAAAGTTTTATTCTTCTTCGATTCTAGAAACCACTGGATAAACTCGTTGATATCCCCGCGCGTTAGATTTTTGTTCGATAACCTGTCGACCCAGTACTTGTTTCTAATATTAGAAAGATGGCCGCAATCACTCGATATGTTGACGATTCTGCCGTTATCTTTTACTATCGGGAATAGCAATTCTTCCATGGGCAAGAACGCGTAGTAATTGATATCGATGATGTATTTGCTATCCTCGTAGGTTGCATTATCTTCGGTACCCCCGGCGACTGCTGCGTTGTTAATAAGAATGTCCAAGCCTCCGTGCGTATTTTTGAGGTGGTCTCGGAATTTAGCGATGCTGATTCTATCGGTGACGTCCAGTTGGTGGTACTCTGGTTTAAGACCTAGTTTATTCAGTTCAGCTACTGCGGCTTTGCCTCTCGTCTCATCTCGGGAAGTTAAATACACTACACCGTCAAACCTTTTAAGCAGGTTTTTGACGATTGCAAACCCGATGCCTTTGTTGGCGCCGGTGACCACCGCGACTTTTTTTGACATGACTGTTCCGAACGACGGCAAGTCTTAGTCTTGCACGACTGAGGAGACTGTGTTTATTTTATTTCCTTGGAAGGTTCATTGATTAGATTATGTAATCTGCGATACATAACCACTATTAATTATTAATCTATAGTGCGGTGAAGTTATCGCTACTTTATATAGATTAGATATCGTTTCAGTATTAATTTTAGTGAATTAAATCTGATATTTTGTCCTCTTTTAACTAAAACCACCTACCTACCTAATTTTTTAAGGGTTTCATATTAGGTACCTATCTCAACCCAAAGCAGAATTCATAAAGGTCACATTCACTGTGTGCTAAGAAACTTTTTGTCAATAAAACCGGAAATAAAATGGAAAAGAAGAACCAGATTAAACTTTTTAGTGACTTTAAAACTATTTATCTTATTCTTTTAGCTCAATATACGTTCTGCACGTCGCGTCCTGAAAAACGAGAGCATTGTCGAAGTTGTCGCAAACTCGGACACCTAATGTGTCTCCTGGGACACATTTGCGTGAGCCCACATCGATTGGAACCTCACTTTATGTACTACATTTTCTGTGGCATCAGATCTTGAGGCTAAGCTGATTATTTTGCGTGCCCAGTAACATAATTCATACTGTGTAACTATAGTAGTCTGTTACCTATTCACCTAGTTTTCACTCTTTCGAAAAAAAAAATTATTTATTTTATTTTAATTGCATATATTAATGTCTAATAACAAGTTATAAATAAACACGCAAGTACACCTACCTACAACCAAAGCAGCACGCTCAGTTTCAATACTTAGCAGACAAGCTCTGCAGTAATGTGTCTTCTGGGATACATTTGCGTGAACCACATCGATTGGAACATTGCGGTGCCTTGGAATTCGATAAAGCTCTTGCAGGCACTGTGGTTTAATAGAAATTGATTTAAATAACCGCTAGCTAGTGAATATTACATTAAAATAAATAGAATAATCCAGATATCTAACAGTAGTTAGAAAATAGTAGAGCTGTCAAAGGCTTACCGTACCTACAGTACCTAGATTACATTAGTGAGTCGAATCCAGTTTCATTTTCCATTCCAAAACCACAACCCACAAGAATTCCAATACTGCTATCGAATTCAGGGATCAGAGCCAGGTGCAGAGCAAGCGATGTATTTCGCTTGATATTATTTTGTAAAAAATAATTTCTAAAGTATAAAATAAATAAATACCTATTCTAAAACTAAGGTACTCTTTGTGAAATATCCGTCATGAGTTGAGTGCGCATGGTTTTACTTTGAAATCGCAGTGAAACAGCGGGCAGCTCCATCAAGGAAAGTAGCGACGTCTTAGTACAGTCAGCATCACAAATAGATCAATTTTCAGAATTTAAAAATGTTTTGTTGTGGACTCGAATCATATTTTTATACTATACCTACTTTTAAGATAGAGTCAAAAAATATTTTTGAAACTTTCTCTGGTCATCTAATAATATTTTGTTATTAGTTGTATGCGGCTTAGATAGTGTATTGTGATCGTACTTATGAAGGTGACTGTACTTGCAACTCCACGAAGTGAACACGAGCAAGGTAAAGTTTCTTAGTATAACTGAAACTGAAACTTTTCGCTACTTTTCTAGAACAAAACTTTAGCATCAAAACAAGTTGAGAAACGCCTGTGTTCTTATAGTCACACTACATACGACGCACGCTGCAGCTCAGCATCTATCAATACTCTACACTAGTCTAACAGCTAACTAACGAAGCCAAATAGTGTCAGCTAAAACCGTAATTTACAAAGCTTAATTTATTTCTAATAATTTTTTTCGTTATTATCCTAGTTTTACGCACACATTTTCTTATATTCTACTGTCGCTCACCGTGTCATCTACATACATTCTGCTCATAGATGACAAATTCCCAGACTATGTAAATGAGTTGACCGCATGCTGAAACATGCTATGATGTGCAGTTGATCCTCACCACGGTCAGCTGTAGTAGACTGCATTCGAACATCTCACATGAATACAACATGTCGAGTGGGATAATGTATCACACTTCAGAGAGTAGTAACCGGAACCACCTAGACAAGTAGACTATAAAACAATACACACAGTTGCAATCTTAAGGGTGTTTTCTGTTGTGAAATGGTGACAGAAAATACAGATAATGGTGTAAAATGCTGTGTTTCTAATCCTTCGAGCATTCATTGCAGTCCTTCGAGCATGGATTGCACAATTTTAATTATGCCTGCCATAGACGGCCAGTAAGCTTAGTCGAATTATTTCACAGAGAGTTCTACATACATTATTAGAAGTAAACAAGTAACAGGAGGGCAATCGTTCTCTCAACTGTTTTCATACTAAACCATTGGTGTTCTGTGACTAAATAGTGACATTAGAGCATTTTGCCGTCAATGCTTGGCAGCGAATGCAGTTCAGAGCTTGCGATGTGGGTGCAGGTAGGTAGCTGTGACCATGAGCTTGTCAATAGATTATAAATAAATAATCATAGCACTTATCCATTCCTTGTTATCATTATTCCAATGTCAAGACGTCTCGACGCTTTGACCGACAGGACGCTGACTTTAACACATTGTAATAGAGTTGCTTCTTGCATGTTATTTGCATGACCCGAAGCGTTGAGGTGATAGGACATACCAAGGACATAATGTTTGTTGTCATGGTTTGTATATATAATAGTTGGCGAGAGGACGTCATTGTACGATTTGCAAGAAAATTTATGAGAAAATTTATGAAAATTTATTTACTGTTTAGAAATATTGTACAGATTTTTGGTATACATAGGTAATTTAAAATTCTTTGGCTCTTCTTGTAGACCTATGTACTTAGGTGACTTGTCTTGATATTCTTTTAGTAGGTCGTGGGGTCGATCGATATAATATAATATCCATCTAAAACGGTAGTTCTTACGACGTATTCCTTCACCGTTTAAAAGGCCAGCGAGTCAAACCAGCCATTAAAACAATTTCGAATGAATGGAGTGGATTTAATCAAACGAGGAGTTGGCCAGAACCCGCTGGCAGCGCGCCAAGAGACTGGCCACCTAGGGTGAGAGGAAACGCGACATTTTTAAGAATCCGGCTTTAACTTCCTAATTTAAAACAGAGTTTTCCCAGACGTTGATTAATTCGCAAAATATACGAAAAGTAACAGCCAGCGTTTGTTTGCGGTTTGAAAATATCACAGTATCTACTTAGCTAGTGATAGTCTACAGCTAAAATAATGATAACGATGATAATAAGTTTTTTAACCTATCATCGTTGTCAGCACAATTAGAGCAGCTAACCGACTTTTCTGTATCTATCGTGGAAGTAAAACCCTAGATCCAAGTCTGCCGGGTCGCCGGTCGTCGGTCGTCGGCCTCCATTGTCGCCGCGCGATTTACGATCGTTTTTCGACGTCAGTAGCGTAGTCGCCACTAAGGTAGAGTATGGGGCGCGCGACCGAGACGCGCGACGCAACACAGGACAGGACCACTATCTTTGTAACACTTATGATATGAAATCTTTGAATATGCTAAGTTTTATCTTAATATCTTCAATAACAGGTGCTGGCCAATAATCTACTTGCTAAGTGTCACTTCTCAAGTAGGTACCCTGTTATTAATGCGTTATTTTCCAGAAGAAACTTGAAAGTAAATAAGCTTATTGGATTTAAGAAATAGTCGTAGATTAAGTCTATCCATAGGTTTCTTTTCTCGGGTCGGCCCATCATGGTCGCCTGTCTCGATCGTGTGCCACAAAACACGGGTAGGCACGAGTGTGTCGGATCGGTGAAAAAAATGTTGTCGATATATCTTGTGCGACTAAACGCTGACAATGTGGATGAATGTTGCGGTCTAGTGCCGTCATTAATGTCCTTACTATTTAGTACCTAAGAAAATATAACAGTATAGGAAATAATGGATTATACCCAGACTATAGTCTAGGCTTATTGGGTTCCAAGTTCCATTCAAATTGACTAAGTTTGATGACAGAATTTTTAAGCCTGGTGAACTCTATCATGGCTTGGCATCTGCTCGGCTGCTTGGGCAATGTCACTCGATGATGATTGAACGTTTTTAATTAGGTAATCTGTGGCGTTCATTCCCATTCGTCTTACTGGGTCGTCCCAATAGTAGGACGAAGTTGATTGGTAACGGCCAATTTTCCATGTAATACCAACCGACAAACCACGCTCAGCTTAATTCTCAGCCCTTCGCCCGCTTTAGACACTAATTTCAGTATTGATTAAGCACAAAAACTGCAATCAACATTGTAGGCGGATGCTTAGTGTCTGTTTTTGTACAGATTTAGCGCAAAAAACTCGATTCAAGTCCGCTCAAAACGAGCAAAAACAAATCGAATCGGGTAAAAACCGGCGCAATCCGAGCGAGCTTTTGCGGCTGAGCCTAATACAAACTATAAATTTATTCTGCGGCACGCTGTTGTTTATTCTAAATAGAAACTTTTATTTATCTTACAGCTTACATAGTAGTTTTACTCCTTGAAAGTGCCGTGAATAAGCATAAGATAGGTATAAATCGACCAGTTAAAGCATCCATCTCATAGAATAGAACTACTAGGTACCTGTTGCTAATTTTAAAAGTAAGCATAATTTTTTTTTCTAAAATACTAAAAATGCCATTTTTTGATAGGTTTTAACTGGGCCCATTTGGGCCATTTGGACTAGGCCCAGGCGCTACTCTATCATCACCGTGGTGTACGACTCTGAGGGCGAGAGAAGTTGGTGGCACTGCAGCTAGAACCATAGATTCAAGAGTATTTAGAAGCTGCAATGTCTTCAGTCTGCTTCAAATAAACTAAGAATGATAATTTTAAAAGAAAAATACATGATAGACTTTCTTTGGTAGATAAAAACAACATCTGTGTGCCTACAACCATACCTATACTTAATTATGATAAAATTTGAATCTGATTGTATTTTACCTACTGTGTGTCTATTTATCAAACAAATTTATTATTTTGCAATGATGTATTAAATTATTAGCAGCGACATTAGTGTAGAATGCCATCTCAATTTGCACACTGTGGTTACAGTGTGCAAATTGAGATGGCATTCTAACATGTCAATGTCATGTCATGTTCAACATGTCTTACCGGTTGGTAAGACATGTTTGTGTTACACCTATGAAACCATACCACCTTATGTACACATGTTTTTTAGCAAATAAACAATCTTTATCTTTATCTTTATCTTTATCTTTACAATCAAAGCTTAACGTTAGGAAAATGTATCAAAATGCAAGTCGTTTAGTCCGACTCTCCGGCTTTATTCTATACTTGACTTGGCGAATGACGTTTAGAATATCCAAGTGGCTTTTATATTTTTAGCACCAGTTTACCAAAAACTAATTTTAATACCATGGTGTTCTTGTACCTTATTAATAAAAAAGCTTTACAGTGAAAGCTTAGTTTAGTTCATTTGGCAATGAAATAGTAATAACTGTAGTAGGTAATCGTGGTTTTAATATCTATGAATTTTACCCTGCTTTATGAAAATGAAAAAAGAAAATAGTGTGTTAAAATGGCGTCTTAATTTTCAAAAAAGCAGCTACGCTCGAATAAATAAACGTATTCTGAAATATTTATGCAAACTGCCTTGGCACAATCTCTCAACAGTGCTGTAAACTAGTGCTGAGTACACAGAACTGAGAAGAGATACACGCGATGCACATCGGACTGCTATCGATATGGACTTGATATTCCGATACTGAAGCTCTGCGGCGCAACCAATTTGTTTTATTGTGCATCGAGCCTTTTGCTTTGAATTTGCGGGTTTCGTGTTATAGATACGTTCTTCCTTGCCGCTCTAATATTTTATAAACTAAAGGATTATTTAATGATTATTTTGGTAGTGTTATTTTAAGTCATAAATTTGACATAATTTAGAAAGTTTATTCATTTTGTTATCTGTGAAATGAAATGGAATAAAAACAAGTGAACCAAAATACAGGTTCCTGTTATTTTATTGAGCTATTTCACAAACATAGACTTACTAAAATTTGGATCTACAATTTAATATTAAACTAAACAGTCCGTATTTTATGGCGGTAGTAACTTTGATGTGTGGAAACGAGCCAAAACTGCAACACTGCTACTTTTCCATCTAACGTAATAATATGCCAGTGTTCCTGAACGTAATGTCTCTACAATTACTCACATAACATTTCGACAAAACCCGACAAACTCTGTGTACTACAGCGCTGCCTCTATCACGCAATCGTAATTTCTAGCCTATGATTGCCAGTTTGTTCCGATAGTGAAAGCTAAGGCTTAGTTCCAAGTCAAGTATAGGCGACCAAGAAATTGGTTTACCACTCTAAGGCTGAATATCATTTGCACGTACAAAACATCAAGGGCTATTTTGGCTTGACAGATTAATAACTGCTACGTCAGAATCTGTCATTCCTGTTTATTTAAACTCCTTAGCGAATAATTATGTTACTGGGAGATGTCATCAAAAGTGGTAAACCAATTTCTTGGTCGCCTATACATATTAAAAATTGCCTAACCATTATTCTAAAGAAGATGAAAAAAATAACATTGTAATTGTAAAAGAATCAATAAAAAAAATCATTGTAAAGAAAATCATTTAGGAATAAAGAGTATAAAATCCGCACTCAGTATCACAATAATAATGCTAAAGAACGTTTAAAGATGTGTTTAGCTTCCTAAAATGTTACCTAAATGTGCCTTGCAGCAGTACAAAGGTGCATTACAATATGACAGGTCCCTTTAGCGCGGTCGTGGCACAATATTACAGCACGCTGCAGGCTGCCACTGACACTCCTTTGCGGATCTTTGTGTGTTCATTCACACGTTGTTATTGGAGCACAGTTACAAAATTTAGACTAGCTATCATGCTGCCATCGAAATAGATGTTGAAATAGATTGGAATTTTCATCAGAATATTTTGTCAGAAGATATTTATTTTGTTTGAGCTTTGAATCAACATTTCAATTTATCAAATAAAAAGGAAGTCACACACTTTTTACAAAACTTTTCCAATTCAAATTGTATTGTAAAACAAACAGAATCAGAAGCGCCTCATTGTATTATTTCGAGTCGAGTGCGCGCCTCTAACGAACAGTTTTATCCGTAATGTTTAAAAAAAAATAAAAAAAACTCCTTTCTTTTGCAGGACCTTCTTTAATTAATTAAATTCTCCGTCAAAAAATAAAATTCATTAATAAAAGTTCCCGGAGTGTCCCGGAATTCTGAGGCCCCGGAATCCCGGATTCTGATGTTATATTAGAATTTATCCGGGATTATGCGGGATTGTCCTAATTACTGGATGTTCACGAAATTAGTAGATTAGTTTTTGTTTTTTGTTAGTTTTTGTACGAACATGGGATTTTGTGATTATAAAGAAATTTTCGAGGAATTACAAAAGGAATGCTGGAGGTAATAACGTACCGGCGGCGGCGCCGTCCGGCCACCGCGGTACTTATTACATCATTTCAAAACAATGGCTTATTATATTTTGTTTAACAAACTAAGACATAAAATAGTGTTATAAATGAGTAAAGTAGATTTTCGTGAAGACAAAAACGATTAATTTTTCGTCACTTTTAAAAATGCATTTTACAAGTAAAAGGGACTCTAGTTCCACTGTAAGCCAGCAAATGAAGTCTAGTTTACATATCACACTTTAATCCTGGAATCGTGACATGCCCCCGGTCGGCCACAGCCATATTTTCCAACTTCACCGAGTAAACTTATAAAAACGCTAAAATATATCCCACTACCCTTATTATTGCGGCGCCAGCGGGCTGTGAAATCCTGCCATCTATAGATAAATGACTATCAGCTAAAATAGTTGTAAAAATTAATTTATCAGGAAAATTTCAAGTGAAAAGAATAATTTGCCGCACCTCTTGTGTTGCTAAGAAAAAAAAGTAAATAAAGTAACTTACAAAACTCAATGTACCACAACGTAGCTACACAAATTAACCTTCGTCTAACCATTGTTTTATTCAGTTATCATAATCCATTGCATACTTAATTATGATAAACGCATTATCATTATGCTTTGACGAAGTACCTAAACCTCCAGGCCCTAAGTAGACATTCCACAACCGCTAAAACGAGGAAATTGAAATGTACGGAAATTACATAATCGAACGGAAAGCCAATTGTTGAATGTCAACTTCGCTTGAATTAAGTTTTTTTTTGTGTATACACGTTGTTTTTAGTTGTTAAGTTAGTAGATAAATTATTTAAAATAGGGTAAGTATAATCGCTCAGCGATTAAACCCTGTAAATAAAAAAAATAAAAACTTCGCTAGGGCCTCAGGCGTTTCGCTATCGAAAGGCACTTGTCTATGAGCGTGCATTCCAGCAGGAACTATCGAACTTTCTCCGAATAGTGTGTGTGGAGTTTTTATTTACCGGAATAGTTTAGACCGCTTCGTTTTCCACGCGACTTCCCTTGCTCCTCTCTGAATCATGTAGGGTCTGTGTCACTGTAGAAAGAGTTTAAATTTTATGTGAATTTGTTTGGCTTAAGTTTTTTGTGATAAAGGATTTAGCAGCCTATGTATACAAGGTGTAACATAATTACCCTATAAGCCCGAAGGGGGCGTAATCAGACCGACCACCTGAGTGCTTGGTCAATAAATCGTAATTGAAATTTTCACACAAAAGTACAACTTTCATTATTTTACAAATTTGCGACAACACTGAGTGTTTGTTTACTATTTGCGTAAACCCATACACACGCATGCAAACGTAGGTACCCTCCTACCGCGGCTCACGCTAGCTGTGTGTAGGTACATTTTAAGTAAAAGTTACGAGCTCATATAATTAATGAAAAACTTCGAAATCTCAAAAGTCGTAGAACAAACACTGTTCGCCATGACCTGTAAAATACCCCCCCTTCGGACTTATAGGGTAATTATGTTACACCTTGTATATTACTTCCATAAAGTGTCGGTTTGCTAATAACCTGACCTATACAAATATGATTACAAAAAAGATTTTCATAGTGACTACGTATAGGTCAGAGATAAATATTGTCGTCAAAAAAACAAAGTAAATCAGAGTGAAACATCTCACATTCACTATTATTTATCTGTGCTAATGTAGTGTTTTGTCGGAGCCATCCCACTGATTAAGCGATAAAGGGGTTCTCTAAAATATGGCGGGACGAGGAACTCCGTTTTTGTTGGTTCTGTATATCTAAATAAGGCGGTTGACCGGACTTGCGTGTCACACTCGCGTAGTTTGTTATAACAAGGAAACTGCTATAGGAGAGCTGAGCTCTGTTTTAATATGACTCTTTATTACGAGTACACACACAACACTAAATACAGTTTTCTATACATCTATACATCTATACATCTATACATCTATACATCTATACATCTATACATCTATACAAATATTATAAAGAGGAAAGGTTTGATTTTTTGTTTGTTTGTTTGTTTGTATGAATTGAATAGGCTCCGAAACTACTGGACCGATTAAAAAAATTCTTTTACCATTAGAATCCTACATTATCCCTGATGAACATAGGCTATATTTTATCCCGGAATTCCCACGGGAACGGGAATTACGCGGGTGAAACCGCGAGGCGCTGCTAGTTATATACAAAAGCGTTTAACCCCGAACAGAGTGATGACTTGATTTTCGTAGTTGGTTTCATATTCCATGTTATAGTTTATGCAATAAGTAAAAAATGTATGTATGTATTCTATCCGCCATCTTGTTTCCATCGTGCAAGCTTTGCTTAGTTTGGGACTAGAAAGCGTTGTGTTAAGTGTCCGTAAATATTTATTTATTTATTTATACCTATAAATTGCACCCTATAGTCAAGAAACCCAGTTACGGCCCTGAGGCAAACCTTTTTTTTTTATTTGGTTAAACAAACAGTACCTCAATACATATAAATAAAGTAGTTTCTTTTACTAGTTCATTAATTGTGGCACCAACACCGTTTACCACAGATTACTTACATAGTATTCTCTTTGAGACTATACTCATAACATTGTTCAAACAGGCATGTCGGCTAAGAGTACCTACTCTTAGCATAATCATCCTCAAACAATTTACACATTGAAAGCGTGAGCAAAGCCACAGCAAAAAAGTAGATCACACATTTATTTGACCAAACAAGCGATAATTTCACCAACTGCAGTAATCGCACGGCCATCGCACCAGCGCCGGCAATGAGCGGTAATGACGCGATATGTTGCCGACGATCGTACAGAATGTTCAAACATGTTTATCGGTGCACCCGGGGGAATACGTGTACTGACCTGCCTTAAGATTCAAGGCTGCTTGATTTGACTGACTTGAAAATACTCTCATATTCTTGATTCTAGTCAGCTGAAGTGTTGTTCCAAACTCTTCATAAATTTTTGTCACAGTTTTCAATTCAATTCAATAATTTTTATTTCAATCAATAAAAATTACACAATGTCCATGATCGTAATCGTTTTGTTCTTCTTTCAAATAATGTCCAAGAAAACCAATGTAACCTTCTTGTAATAATTATTACGTACATACTAAATTTATACTTTTTGCGATTTTACCACCGATAGAGATAAGGTTAGCTACTAAATTTTTGGTGTGCGTATCAATAATTATGAATACATCATTATTGATATGCATAATGGACAATAGTCCATTTTGAAAATGCAATAGAATAACTTACGGTAAAATATAGAGCTGGAAAATCAGTTCAACCGAGAGGTGTGGAATCAGGGACCTGTCGAAAGGGAAATATTTCGATAACTGGGAATTTCCCCGAGGAAAACATATCACCACTCCGCCCAAGGGAACATGCATTAAAAACCTTGCAAAATAAAAACAAGCAATTATTGTGGAAATGGGAAAATACACGCAAAATGCAGTTTATTGTAATTTTGTGTTTAAATAGAGCAGATTTTTTGTATTTAAATATAACATGCAGGTGTTCATGATTGTAAAGCAAAACATAGTAATGGATGCCTTACTCACTTTCTCAATTATTATTGTGACGTACGCAATGTTTTATCATTAATGTTTTATTTTTTATTTTTTGTGGGTTTGATCCCCACCGAGAACAAACATTTGTGTGGCAAACATAGATGTTTGTTTTGTGTCTGGGTGTTTCTATGTATTATAAGTGTGTATTTACAAAAAAAAATGTATGTATGTATTCTATCAGCCATCTAGTTCCCATCGTACAAGCCTTGCTTAGTTTGGGACTAGAAGGCGTTGTGTTAAGTGTCCGTGAATATAATATATATTTTTTTATTAATGTTTTACTATTTTGCCTGCGGCTTTGCTCCTAAGATACTTGAGAAACCCTGGTCTGTTATTACAGACCAGGGTTCACTAGTACTACTAGTATCAGTTCTCAAACTGTATCTATCAAGTTTAATGTACTGTAAACTGTATCTATCAAGTCTAACTGTATCTATCTAGCTCCAACTCATCCAATAAAAAAATATGTAGTCATACCTAATCATACAAAACGTAATGACGATTCAAAGTGATCAGTGAGATTTTATTGAATAAAAGATTTTTGACTTTGACTTTGACTTTAATCATTTAATTTGAGCCACAAAAGCTACAGGCATCAATTTTTTTCATTTTTAATATCAGCGCAAATGCAATACCTTATTTAAATGATCGCGTCAGTCCATCAGCCAGCAGACGGTTCTATTTGGCCCGCTTCGTCCATCAAGATGGGGCGATAAGGAAATTTTGGAAAATATTTTTGGGACGTAATGAGGAAGCAAATGGCGCAACCATCCCTTCGTCATCTGTAGTGGATGGTATCTTTGTGAGGGATGGATGCTTTGCCTGCAAGGGCTGAGAT
Organism: Eulithis testata; assembly: GCA_947507515.1. NCBI lineage: Eukaryota > Metazoa > Arthropoda > Insecta > Lepidoptera > Geometridae > Eulithis > Eulithis testata. The sequence continues at coordinate 322,822 of OX382194.1, forward strand.
GAACTCTCTCATGATTGGATTTTCCCTTCAGGATTTAGCGGTTTTTACACTTCAACGGACACGACATCTACACGATATCGGTGGAGAGCTAATCTCATTTGATATAGCTAGACGCTTTCACACTGTGAGCGCAGATGCCGATCTTTGCTGTCGACATGTCGATATCGTCGGTCAATCTTGGCATCGGTTAGTATGCAAACGCTCTTACCTACATTTTAAATCATAGGTCAAACACACAACGCCAAACTTTAAAGTGAAAATTAGAATGTGGATTTTCATTTTATATAGGTACGAAATTAATTGGTTCAACCAGCTCCACTCATAAAAGTACTATTTCCCCTCAATCGAGCCCCTCCTATCTTGCCGTGTAGTATCTGCTCTTGAACCTGTATTGTTTAAGCGGTAATAATAAACTTCCATTAACCCGGCCAGCTAATCGGCCGAGTTTCCGAACGCTGCTTTTCACCCTTTATTACCAGCTGGAAACTTGCCAGACGACTGTAAACCTTAACACGTCCAAGCAAGAGTTACCGCTTTACGGTTTGACATGCAATTTCGGGCTGTAGTGGAAGGACATAAGAGTGGCTGTAGCGCGTGCGTTGGCATGCCGCCAGAGAGGCACAACGGGCTTTAGCGTTTAACGAGTAAGTGCTCTGTCGCTGTGGAGAAGTTCGTTTTCTAAATCTTGTATAAAAGACATTTTAAATATACTTTTCTAAAACATGGTAAACATTGTTCAAAATCTGAGAGGGATTACCTATTATTATAATTTTAAATAACTTTCATCTGAGTCTGTTAATTACCAAAAGCGGCGCGTGCCAGTTCTCGACTGTAAAATTAATATTTCAATTATAAGGTTTCAAGTATTATATTGAACTTCCGGGAACTTGCCTTGGCTCTTTGATTAAAACCATGATTTCAGAATATTTTTTTTATTACGATAAATCGAGTATTTTTCTTAATAAAAAATGTCACATAATTATATCTAGCCATCAGGAATGGTGCTCGGTGTGTCACCGACTGAACCCTCATTTGTTAGGTTCAGCATTATGTTTTGTAAAGTCACTAAACCGGGCCACTGCATGCTATGACACTGGCCCAAATTGCACCCAGTTTTGTGCTCCCGCGTCATAACCCGGTCTGGCTGCTTTTGTGATGTCATAACACGGTCTGGGTACTTTCATGTCATTGTGTGCGTGATTTAGCACGGGTTATGGGTGTAATGTCCCCGCGCATTACTGATAACTCCATCAGGTTATCTCATAACTGCTACTTATGATCATTAGCGCTCTTTTATGAAGGAAAGAGGCTGTTTATGACTTTAGATTTTAGAAGACTAGATAAATGCTCGTTGTTTTGGGTGGATTAAGATATTTTCTTATGAATACTTAATACCTTCGTAGCCAAAGTAAGGGATTGGAAATTATTTTGTAAATTATTTCAGAACACGAAGGAAATTGCCCTCTGAATTTAAGATTTTGTGATTTTATTAATCAGTAAGAAATAATTTCCATTTTATTAAAAACTTACATTCAAAAAAGTACAAACTTACTTCAGCATTTCATAGAAGACATACGACCTTTCTTTACTCTACAAAACATAAAAATTGCTAAAATTATACGACCTTTTGAATTATACACGTATGCAAAAACACATGTTGGACAAGCATGCGAACAAAAAGCATTATGAATGAATGTCGGTAATAAATTGCAAAAGATTTACGAGCAATTGCATTTCAAATTCCAACAAAAGTCTGCAAATCCTTTGAAACCTTCGGAAAAATACATTGACATTTCGACCAGCGTGTGAAGTGCAACCACTTTACCTCAATATCCCGACGTCCTTATTGTTATAGCAATAAAGGTGGGTTTTCAGGTGCTTTTGTGTTCGTTTTGTTGGGATGCCAGTCGCGTCTTAGGCGTCGGCATGGACTTATTAACTTCACGTTCAGGCGAAGTTCAATGGAATTTTCATAAAAGTGTAAACGGAAGGCCTACATTTTATAGGTGCCGTAGCGTAACGGGTATCTGACTGAGAAGCGAGAGGTGTGGGTTCGGTTCTCACAGACAGACAACGTTTCTGTAGCTTTAAGACGAGCTTTTGTATACAATTATGTCTGAGGACTATAAATAAAATGACGGTTATTAGCTAGGTTAAGAGAAGTAGTGTGATGTGAGAAAGTTATCAAATCGGGATATGAATCCACACACTTTAAACACTTTAAATACACCACACATACACGATGAGTATGTACACACATACACCAACAGAAAGCTCTTTTTTATACCCACGATTCATAAAAAATGGAGGATAATTACAGAATAATAAAAGCGCCGTATTTCTAAACCCCACAAACCTAATTACTCCGCGAACGTAAAATAGAAACAAACTATTAATTGCAGTGCAGTATTTTATAAAAAACTGTTTGCTTTATGACAAGTTGCTCTTTAAGCTATAATTGCACCCCCCCCCCACACCCGCTGAATGCGGGGGGCTGGTTCACCCCCTCCAGACCGGCATGTGCGTGCATAAATTCCAGTGACACTTATTTTTGGTAAAACGAGGGAAAACGCAGAATTTCAAACAAAATAACTATGAAAACACTAGTGCAGGCTACAACAATTTTACGTGCAATTTTGGATAGTGTAGGATTTTAATCAAAAGAATACTGTATTTCTTTCAAGACATCAAAATGCAGATTTACTTTGTTCTAACAAAATCTTAACGGAAAGTATGTGTACTCATAATAGAATGACAGTAAAAACAATCGCGAAGCATTCCACTTTGCGCACCAAGATCTTCCGCACCAACGCTATTTCACTTTTGCGCACTAATCGACGACACACATACTATATACCTACACAGTTTAATTAGCAATAATAATTTAATAGTTTATCTTTTAACAAAAACAAGAGGCCAGTCTTTAAATCACTAAAACTGGTTGCATATGCAAACATGCAATATGCATAATTATGCACACTTTCGTGTTGAAATTTACATTTTTAGACGTGCGCCGTCCGCCGTGCGCTTTGTACGACTTATCACTTTAGATGTGCTTTTACACTGTTTTCATTTTTAAAATGAATATTTATGATTTGAATGTTGTTTTTGCTTTGTTTATGTGACTCAAGCTTTGATATCTGCTTATCTTTTTTATAATACATTTTTAACTTTTTTCAGTGATATAGAGTTTTTTTTAACTGTGTTCAAAAAGTAGAAAACTCATCCGGTGTTTAACGATTGCCTCTATCTATGTATCTAATATCATGACCTGTGTAGCATTGCATTGTGTCTATAACTATTATGACTATGTTATATTTACGTCATCCAATCTCAACTTTACTAGTGTGCTGAAAAGCTTCAGCTTTCGGAAAGACATATCTGTTATACCTAATTTTCAAGTTATAATTCTACTATTTTAGGTAAGCATGCCCTTCAGTTTGCTTGAGAAGTATCTACTCTCTCCTTTTTAACGGCTTCATTATAATTTTACTATTTCAGCTTTTCAGTGCAGCAATTAAACAATTAGGGTAAAAGTTTGTCTAACCGACGCGACTGAGCGATCCTCACGAGGCAATGCGCGACTGAGCGATCATCACGAGGCAATGCGCGACTGAGCGATCATCACGCGACAATGCGCGACTGAGCGATCATCACGCGACAATGCGCGTCTGAGCGATCATCACGAGGCAATGCGCGACTGAGCGATCATCACGAGGCAATGCGCGACTGAGCGATCATCACGAGGCAATGCGCGACTGAGCGATCATCACGCGACAATGCGCGTCTGAGCGATCATCACGAGGCAATGCGCGACTGAGCGATCATCACGAGGCAATGCGCGACTGAGCGATCATCACGAGGCAATGCGCGACTGAGCGATCATCACGAGGCAATGCGCGACTGAGCGATCATCACGCGACAATGCGCGACTGAGCGATCATCACGAGGCAATGCGCGACTGAGCGATCATCACGAGGCAATGCGCGACTGAGCGATCATCACGAGGCAATGCGCGAATGAGCGATTATCACGAGGCAATGCGCGACTGAGCGATCATCACGAGGCAATGCGCGACTGAGCGATCATCACGAGGCAATGTGCCATGCTCAGTGTATTCCAACTTAGTTCTGGTCGTTCTACGCACCTCGACTACTATTCAGCTTGGTGGCAAGTAAAAGTAGGTAGTCCTTTACGAGTTTATTTATTTAGAATCACAAAATCCAAGCTAATTATTTAACATCCTAACCTAAAGATAAACCTTACATCCAATAACGGATATATAATGTATTTCCGAAAGCTGAAGCCTTTCAGCACACTGGTTAAGTTGAGATTGGTTAAGTTGGTAATAGAAAGGTGACCAGACATCCTTCCAACGCTTGTCTGCGTCATTGGTACCTATAAACTAGCGTCTAGGTTAGGTTAATACTTATTTATCTATCGATTCTATCGAAGCGCTCGTGGCTAGACTTATACTTAGTCTATCTTCACCGATTATCTAAGTTAAGCGACGTTCTGCGCGGTCACTATTTGGATGGGTACCCGTTAGTGGCATTTACATCTGAGCGCTCACGTGCTTCGGAGGGTACGTTAAGCTGTTGTTCTCGGCTCTAGCAGTCGTTAAGCCACGACGGAGGCCTTATGGCGGCCTAAAAAACCCGTCACTATAGTTGGCGACCCAGTCAGTGGCTAGGTCGCGCCCACTAGACCGGACCTTAATGTTTCATTCAGCTTCAAACAACCAACTTCCTGAATTCATCAACCGCCTTGACATTAATTACTACACAACGAGCCTGTTAACCCAAAACGAACTCTAACCTTCCGTGAAAAGAACCAAAATCGTGTATCAACTAGCTGGTACCACTTTAAAGTTATAAAGAACTTTACTGTAGTAAGAACAGGGTGGAAAATGGTGTGCTGGTGGAAGAAACGAATCCTCTACCAAGTCGATAGACTAGCGATTGGAAGGAAATGATTAATGATACATCTTTGATGGCTTTTATGGTATCATGTACCTTGAGCACCATCACTTTACTTTTTCTATAGGATTGCGAGTCTGTGAGAACCACTGTCATATTACGTTACCCATGCACCTTACTTGTATCCTAAAATTACCAAATCGTTTTATCATGTAGTAGTATTAAAGAGTATATCATAAAAAAAAATACGTAGTGTTGTCAAGTGCTATGGGTACCGGATGTTTGATACGCAACGTTTGCAATAATTCAAAAGGCGGTGACACACTCGGTAATTATGACTGATATTATTTACCCATGACTGAAGCTTTCTTCATATAATAACGGTAGTACGCGGCAATCGCAATACTCAACATGCACTTAAAAGAAAAGTACTTAGCTACTTGGTATTTATTTGATTTAACCATCTTGTAGCGGCTGACTGTATATTCCACCTACAACAGTTCCATACAAAAGGAATCGTTAAATACGAATGCTCCACAAAATAATTACCCATGACCGACAGGAAAATACAATCTCCGCAAGGAACCGATCACAATTCCATACTACGTTTCTCCAAAAACGATGTTTTCCAAATAATTACAACATCGAATGGGGTCGTAATATCGCTTATTTAACCCGTTACGCTCCCCAAGACCCCCAAATAATTGGAGAGATTCAGGGTATGCCTGCGTGTATGGACCAGTTTGCATAATCGAATCACCTGTGCCACAGCCGACTCGAGAGAACAGCTACCCAATATTTATAAAACTGAGCGAAATATTTATTTTCCCAAATGGACATATTAGAGACCTTCTAGAGACTCATTGGTTTGATTTCTTCAATATTTCGGATGGTTACTGCATTGGCTAATGAGTTCCGATGCCTTCGTAGTGATCAAAAAGTTAATTGTTCATTATTGGTTCGAACGATAAAGTGGAGTGCAATGAGCTAGCTCTTATTCTATGAGCTGTGTTTCAATAATAGCTGATAACGATGACACTTGCAATGGTTTTAATATCAAATAGAGATAAACAAACAGTTTACAATCCACAGACATTACATATCAGTGTAACGGTTAGAGGCTTACAAATACCGGTGTGGAAAATGAAACAAAACATGCAGCACACGGTATTTTGATAAATAAACAAAACAGGACGTGAAAAGTTTACCGTGCACGGTTTTTTCCTGTGTCATGGGTATTACGACTAGGTACCTACCATGCAGCATACCAAAACAATCAAACCAATAACAAACCTATTGCAAATTAAATTGGACGGTGCGGAAAATTGAAACTGCACTCTCTTGTATGTCAGTCAAGTTTCATGGCATCGGCACCTTTTTTTGAAGTTGGTCAAGAGTGGTCCAGTTATTTGTAAAGCCGCATCGTGTCACTTCTTCAAATGGTTTGTTACAAATCGAGGTCATCATCAAATGAATACTTTTGAATCAAAGACCTCAATAGGGCTTTTGAAAAAAAAAAATTTGTGATGAATGGAAAGATCATAATATAAGTTTTATATCAAAACTATATTTTTTTCGCAATAATAGTTATTTAAAAAAAAAAAATTTAAGAATCCAGTACAGACGCCGACAAAAACACGCCGACAGCTCCCGAGGGCGTGTGACGTCAAGCGTAGCAGAGCAATTTTAAGTGGTGCTCAAATTTGAATGACTTTTCAGTATTCCAGCCTTACCTTGATGCCTTGGCACCTCGAACTTCAGCAGACTTAAACCGAACGTCATTTAAAAAAAATTGGCTATCATAATTATATCAACATCAGTAATATTTATTAGACTTTGCCTTAATAAATCCTATATATCACACACATAGCTAATTGGAACCAATTATCAACTCGTTTTTTAGCAATAAATTTTCAATACTATTGTCTAGTCACGTAGTAATAGCCGTAAACGCTGTACTAAATAGTTACTAGCTGATACCCGCGACTTCGTACGCGTGCGAAACTTTCCACAAAAATATCAGTCAACCAGCATACGATGAGCTAAAGGCGGCTTTTGGTTTAGAGAGGTCAAGCTGAATCTTAGAATTCACGTCTTAAATTTCAATAAAATATAGCCTGTTTCAATCCGGAAAAAGGGCTTCTGAATAGTATAAGTTTCATTGAAATTGGTCCAGTAGTTTAGGCGTGATCCGGGAACAAACAAAGAGACAAACTCGATTTTTGAAATCAGAATCGTTTATTTAGTAGAACTGCATATTTAGTTTTCCCATATCTAAGAAAAAGATAAATAAAATTCAAAAATATGTTAAAAAAGTATTTAATAAAAAACTGTTTTTATTCATTGCACGAGTTTCTAGAAGAAAATTATTAAAAAAAATTAAAACTAGATACTTAAATATGCCACCTTAGTGCCTATCTACACCTGAACAAATTGCTGTGCCCTAACAGGGTTTATGTTTGGTACACTATCTTTTGTTCAACATCTTTTTAACAACATTTATTTTTTTATTTATTTTTTTACTTTAACTAACACGGTTAGACCAATTACATTAGTGAAAGAGATAATAAGTCACATGCATAGAAAAAAATAAGAAAAATAACATACCTTAAAAATAGAAATAGTGTTAGAAATAATATTAAGGCATTACATAAGTTAATATAAAGCGCAATAAACGATTTGAATTTGAATTTGAATTAAATGGAAAAGCATGGTTACGAGTAGGTTCTTACATCAAAGAAGCTGCCGGAAAGGGACAAAATATGGCGAGAGCTGCATTGACAGGAGTTGGGCTCTTAAGTTACAAAAAGAAGAAGGTTCTTACATAAAATGTTCTTGACATTCACAGAGTAAAAATACTGTTCTTTACATATTAATTTACGTAAACTATTCTCCCAACATTATTGTAAACTTCCCGCAGCAAACTATTAAATTCTTAAGTAAACCCGAGCTTGAAGTCTCCTCGTTACCTCGTGAACGAATACTCATTGCACTAATTACCGGTAATGTCGGAGCCTGCACCACACTTCACCCCGGTGCACGCTGAGCCCCACTTCACCCCAATGTACCTTGATGTGCCTCATTTCACCCCAATAATATATCCCAAGTTTAATATTCTGCCAGGTTTCATGAGCACTTGCTGTAAATTGCGTTCCGTCGCAAGCATAAAATGTAGATTATACCAATCTTTCACGATTTTTCCAAAGATTGTGTATGACTATATAGGTTTTCATGTTTTGGTCATTCTAAATGACCCGGGATTGTTAAATATTTCAGTGATCCCTGTCCAATACCTTCAGTAGCGGGTTTTTCTTAAAAATCAAACTAGAGAAAACTAAATAAGTGGTTAGGTATGTACTTATTTTGTAACCAAATTAAACTGCGTCATGACCACGTCCTAAAAATATGACATATCTTTAGTTATGCGAGTTGTACGCGACCAAGCCAAGACAACTCTATGATGCAACGTTAATAAAATATAAAATTTAAGGTATCTGTTAGAAGAAGACTGTCTTTTGAATAATAAAACACATCGCGGCCCGCGGCTTGCCTCGCTTCCGGAGGAGACAGATGAGAGACAGTACTTTGTAATATTCATAAAAATGTGGGATAATACGTACCTGTTTGCGCTCTCTCGTGGGCTCATTCCACTTAACTTGCCTACTCATTATGATAGGGTTTATAAAACTGATGACTGTTCTCCAGTCATGCTCTAATTCAGCGTACATATTTCTTATCATTACACCGCTAGCGGTTAATCACATATTTTTTTATCTAGTTTCTGTCGCAATCTTTATTTGGAATGACTGCGAATAATATAAATTTATCAAGTACATAAAATTAAAAAAAATCGATTCACTGCAGTAAAATTCTTACTTTGATAATTATGCAATAGGTATTATTGATCGAGGTAGAAATTAGCATTGTATATTTGTTTGTATGTTTGTAGAGCATAACTTTAGAATACTGTTTATCCAATGTTCAAAGAATTTAATAAGTAGGTTGATAAATATTGTTGTAACTAGTAAGATTATGCGATGAATCGATCAAAAGATTCAAAAGAAAGTAAAACATTTATTGATAAAACTAATTAGTGAATTTTATACAAACATCGCGATATCTCTTATTAGACACTATTTAAATAGTTATTATCTCAACAAAAATAATAAAATGATCAAGTGATAATCAAACTAATGGCTGTTTTCATACTTCCTCCACCGATACGACATCTACACGATATCGGCTTACAGCTAATCTCATACATTTAGTATTAGAAGCCTTCGTACCGTGTCGATGCACGCTAATGAAACGCTAATTAGATAAACTAATGATTGTAAAAGTACGCTTGATTAGAAACATAATATTTAAAAGTCACAAACAATGGAGTCGTGCATACAGTTAATACACCGCCATCACCATGACTGCGGGACTCTTCATCATCAGCACCCTGGCGTTACTTGCATCTGCATCAGCTTATGGCTGCTCTTCATCCTCAATTGGTAAGAAACACGAAAAACATTTGTTACTCGAAAGCCAGGCTTTCCACGAGCAAAGTGTAAATTATTTTATTGTTTTTAAAGTGGAGTTCAGATATAATTTAATAAATAAGTTTAATAATAATTATTGCTGATTAAAAGTGTCTGTATATCTACTAAAAACATACTATTCTGCAAAAAAACCTGTACATTTATATTTTGTTGTTTCAGGTACAATATCTAACGATGGCATCGTTGCATATGACTCCTTTGTACCTGCGGGGGACCACAGTATAGCCGTGCAAAATGTAACTATTATTTCTAAGCCTTCTTTAGCAACCGGAGTCAAAGTCATATTCTACCGATAAACATGATACTACTAGCCATAAACCAAGAAGTTGAAGTTGATACTACTAACAAGCATTATTCACATAAGCTCAAAATTACAAATTTCAGACAACAAATATTACAGAGTTCATAATTTTAGAAGTAATGCAGACGACTTAAAAACTTACTCGATTTTTTTAAATACATTAAAACCTTGTAGCCATGCGCCGGCGTGCTCCAGGAAGAAGTGGGCGTTGAGGCGGTGGCCTGCGGTAACAGCGGCGCCATCACGGTCAACGTGGATGACTTCGAAGAAATATACGTTAGCAGCAAGACGGGTGTACAACTCACAGTCACTGCTTTCTGTGCTGGTATACATTTTCATTCAAAATAAATCGGTTACGAATGAACATAAACAATCAACTGTTCTGTGATGACCTTTTGCACTCATTTACTAACTGCGTTCTTTCAGAGTCTGGAAACCGGCGTTCCCCACCATTTGTAAGCAAAGAGATTTGATAACAACCAAGAGAATCACCTCGAAATCGTGTTACCTAAGAGTAACTAGTACAATATAAAATGTTTTTTTTTATTTATCGCTACTCCGCTTATATATTAGGCCAATTATTATAAATAACGTGAGTTTGTTTTGAAATAAATGCGTTGTGAAATAAGATTGTAGGTATTATTTTATTTTATTCAGTACTTCATACATCCTTTTAGTCAAGTGTATTATATAATCTGTGGTCAAGTTGACATTCTATTTGATTCTACTATCAATATTTTAGCCATGCCTCTGGGAATAAGACTATGTAGTGCCTAGAGCGTGATTTCTATGGAATAGACTGGCCCAGCATTATAACACCTTTTCAGTCTAAAAGTATATTATATTTTCTTAAAACTTATAAATAACAAGTGCGCTTGCTAACAGGTTTTTTTAAAAGGACAGTATAGTGGACACGACGAGCAAAGATAAAAAGCTAAGGGCCAATAAAAAAATGGTTATAACCAAAAATACTAGATTATATAACAAATAGCATGGTTTTAGTTGACAAACTAAACCTCGCCTCGATTGCGAGACTATAGGTAAACGTCCTGAAAAATATGTAAATCTATGCTACGAGTTCCACGAAACCTAGCAAACCTAGCCTAGAAGACTATTCTATTATTTTCCATTTACAAAACATTTGGATATCGGTAGCCTCGCTTCGGTGAGATGACAGCTACACTAACCGTCCAACTAGGTGGACACTGTGGACAGCGTGGTTGGTCGGTTGGTAATATGCGAGCTGGAAGACAGTATTTTATAATATTCATAAAAATGTGGAATACTTAATACATTTTCGTGACTTGCACTACGAAAAAGCTCTTTTTATCGTTTCATACAAGCAGTACTGGAATTTACTCTCCGTCTTAATTTAAACTAAGTACGGTTCTGGGGGGCTATTGTTGTCTCATATAAAAATAGTTCAGAAAACCTGCCAGGCTTAACCTGGGAGGTTTTCCGAACTGTTTTCATACTAAATCATGGGTATTCTGTCACTAAATAGTGACATCGACAGGCGTCATGGCTCAGTCGGTAGTAGCTCTGCCTTCCGTGCTGTGGGTCGTGGGTTCGATCCCCACCGAGAACAAACATTTGTGTGTGGCAAACACAGATGTTTGTTCTGTGTCTGGGTGTTTCTGTGTATTATAAATATGTATTTACAAAAAAAATAAAATGTATTCTATCAGCCATCTAGTACCCATAGTACAAGCTTTGCTTAGTTTGGGACTAGAAGGCGTTGTGTTAAATGTCCGTGAATTATAATAATATTAATATATTAACATTAGAGCGCTTCAGCGCGTTTTTTGCTGTCAAAAGCTTATTGTTTTCGTATATCTGTAGCCACGTCGCTTGACATTATGCTGGGCAGCAAAAGCAGTTCAGAGCTTGCGATATGAGGGCAGATGAATAATGAAATATCTCACAGCATGTAGAGAGATTTTAATTTTTCATCTGAGTTCATCAGCCGAGTCATGTACTTGCACTGTTATTTAAGCCCAGCAAGCAGGATTTATTCAAAAGTAATTAAATTTCAATCACAATCAAAGTGCGACCTCACTAAGTATACCTAGTCGTCTCCACTAAAGTGACTCCCATACTCACTCAAGTGTTCTTTTTTAAACTCATGACTCTACCGGAGTCAGGCTTCATTTATATCCACTCTTGCCTAGCTAAAAGTTATCGTAAACGGGCTAGTTTTGATGCCATTTTCTTGCTGTAATTGTATAGCAGTCTTGCTTACAAAAAAGGCTTTGAAGCGAGATATCTATACAATTACAGTAACAAATTACCCCAAAACTAGCCCATTTACGGACACCTTAAGGTAAATTAGGGTAATCATACCTAGATATTATGATGAACATCACCACCATAATGTACAGCAGCTAAGAAATCTAGGCTAATCTCAAAGGTTTTTTATCATTCATTGAATAAATGCATTTAGATTTTTAGCTTAGTCAAAGTTGTTAATTAAAACATTTTATTAAAATAAAATATTTAAGTTTTCAGTTGTGCACTTCACAATATTATTGAAGTATTATTTATTTGTAATGACCCAGTGTATAAAATCAGTTTACCGATCATGTTATTAAGTGAGAAATCGATTAGTTTCAGTAAATACTTACCTCGATACACAATCGGTGTTATTATCTCAACAAATATGAAATGGTCAAGTGATAGTCCAAGTAATGGTTGCTTTTACACTTCCACCGACACGACACCTACACGATACTGGGAGAGACGCTTTCACACCCTGTCAAAGACAACACCAGTATTTTCTAATAAAACATGTGTTTTAAAAAACTTAAAAACCAGATGTAAAATCGTTAATTCCTGTTCATCCCAAAATTCGTTCCGCTGATGGGACCAATGGAAAGATTTTTAAAAATATTCCTGATTTATTTGAGTATTGTGGGATCAGTACCCCTCGGGAATAAAATGTGAGGCAATCATAATTATTTAGTACTTACGACATTGAAATAATCAAGAAAATTGGTTACCAATTGGCGGAATTATCGAAAAACTTTTAAAATTACAGACGACATCAGAACCTTCTCTTTTTTTGAAGTTGGTTAAACAGGTAGGTAATGAAACACTAATTAAAAAATAATTATGTAAAAACACGCTTGATTAAGCCACATACATAAAGATCACGAGCAACGAAAGTGTGCATACAGTTTATTACCAACCCTCAACATGGCTGCGGGACTCTTTATCATCAGCATCCTGGCGCTCGTTGCATCTGCATCAGCTGACTGCTCTACTAGATTGATTGGTAAGAACCATAATGCTTACTTTGTTATTTGAGAGTTTGTTATTTGTTTAATTGAAATTTTCCACTAGCAAAGTCAAAAACTGCGAGAAACTAAAAAACAAAACAACACTATCACTTTAGCATGACGTGGTTTCAAATTCAAATCGAAATTATTTATTTCTCTCTTAAGTGCAGAAAATAAATACTAATAAAGGTTTACTCGTACAACGGCGCTGGTTATAAGACAAAACAGACAGATATCACTTATTTATAGGGGTTCAAAAGGGGTCATAACTTTGCAATGAACAATAAACCTTTATGATAAAATTATAATTTGTATGTTTCAGGTCATCGGACTTCCCTCGCTGTCATTGCAAGCGACGGCCCCGTGCCTGCAGGTTCCTATACCGTAACAGTACGAAGTGTAAGTACAAAGTGTTGTCGTACCAATATTCTACCGAAGACCATACAAGAACGCAATAATTTTAAATGTCAAAAATTATGGAAATGTCTTTTTTTTTTGCAGCAAGTATTGCATATTGATGAACCTATTTGGGAATGGTTTTATTATACTCGGTACATAAGTAGTTCAATATTTGTAAATCATGTCGGAGAAACGGTGACAAAGTTGCAGACAGAGTTTTAATTTGTTTATCTCCGAAAAACGAGATTCGAAAAACTCGCAGTTTTGTACAGAGAAAAATCGTTTCCAAACCTCCCGCTAGAGGCGCTTACCCGGTTTTCATACAAAATATCTAGCCAGTCACTTAAAACTCAGACTCAAGCCTCAGGTAACTTAGTTGCTCGTGTTTTCTTTATTATAATAAAAGATTGTGTTTGTTCGCAGCCATGCGGCGGAGGCATGTATGAAGCGGGTGCGAAGGCGGTGGCCTGCGCCGATGTGGGATACGTGAAGATTATCGCGAGGGATCTCGAACATATGGAAATTCACAGCGACTACGGCGCACATCTCACCGTCACCGCTTACTGCTTTGGTGGTATTCAATTTCTTTCAAAATAAATCAGCTTGAGCGAACAGCGTCGAACAATAACGAACTTTGTTAAAATAAAACTGGTTTTACGCTTTAGTACGCTCTACAGCCTATTGACGCCATCGGAATTCAGTTTCTGATCGATTCTGATGGTATCAAAAGGTATACAATCACCCCGCTTATTATAATGAACTGCTCTACATTACTCTACAGTCACTTCTTTGTTCACTTTTGATCTGTTTTTTTTTCAGCTGCTAATGGTCATTAAAACCAGAGCTCACCGACTACTGTAAGCAGAGATGGAAACCCAGACAGACACTCATAACGAAATTGTTTTATATGTAAAATGACTCGTCATCTCTACTCTGCTAATATTAGGCGATAGTCATCAGTTATTATCAGAATTGAGTATCACTGGCACCTGTTTTGAAATAAATGCGTTGTGAATTTTTTTTTTGTTTATTTTTCAGTGTACCTTTGTACATTTTAACCAAGTGGACATTCCTAAGATTGCTAAATAAATTGAAAAATAAAATGAACCGTATAGAATAAAAGTGACGCTGCAATACATGAGACATGATTTCGATGCAGTTTGACAGACCCCAATTGCCTTATCCACAAGAAAGACACAAACACGTGTACATGACTAAGCTGCACGTTTTCTCATAATATGAACACTGCATACTTTTTTTTCAACAATAAATCACGTGACTATCCCAATTTCTTGCAGTTTTATTTTCTCTAGAAATTATAGAATATTGTCTAAGTTATTACCCTTGTAAAGCAACTTGTATGATTGGTTGTTTGTCAATAGCATTTGTAACAAGCACATTGTCTAACTTTTAATAACTTTAAATAATTATATACAAATTGAAATGTCAGACGCAGAACCTTTCGAAATCAAAGAACCGTTTATACAATGTTTCTCGAATGTCTCGCTGTAGATGGTATTTATTATTCCAGTCCCAATTTTACAATGCCAAAAAAATATTATCAGAAATCTACCAAAATTTTGCATCAAATTGTCGCATACCTAGTTATGCGTTCGTCCATCGAGACCATTCGTTGGAGCTTCCCGACTTTGTGTGTGGATCGGCATATTCCAGGTTTGATGTATTTTAGCAGCAGATTCTTTTGCGATTATTGATGTAGGTACGGCTTGCGAATGACAATTCAAAAACTAACAGTAACTTCAAGCGACCATTTTGCTAATAATGAGGAGCACAGAGTCTGAGACCTTTACTACTAACGCCTATAATATTGAAAAGTAAAGTAAATCTATAAAATACGTGAACTAAGTAGAGTTAAAAAGTATTATAAAAAAACTTTAACCTGAGTGTTTCACGCTTCACTGAAGTCTGTTATTAAATTAGTCTTAAGCCCCAATTAGAGGATCATTATTATTAATGGACGATGTTTCGGTTAAGGTGCATTATGGCTGCTAACACACTTGGCGGCAAGATGCGGCAACCAGGACACGCTCAGAAATTTTTATTTTATTTTTCAAAATTTCGGTCGTCGCGGTCCGGCGAGCAGAGCCTATACATTTTTAGTCGCCGCGACAAGTGACTATACCACAACAAAACGTTATGCGGCCAGAGACCCCTGTGATAGCATGTTTCAAATGTGATACCTGGTTTTAAATGTATCGTAAAGCGTATATCCAAAATACTGCGCAGTAACGCTGCAATATGTGGCAATTGAACTGGCGTTTACGCACAAATAGACTCGAATTCTCTACGTTCGCGCGCGGTAATTATCAGATGTCAAAATTAGTTACCAAAACCGCTCTGGCCGCCTGACATCTCGTCGTCTAGCTGCAGCGACCCACATTTTATTTTCCGCCGCGACTGGCTGCGAAGTGCGTTTCTAGCCTTAGGGTGAGACTATAAATAGGCATGCAGTTGATTTACAGCTAGTAACTTTATCCATCATGAGAGCCAGCAGCTTCACCGTCCTCCTCGCCTGCTTCGGCATGTCGGCCGCTCAATGCACTACTGCTTCATACGGTAAGAATTTGAATTTTGTTACTTTGTATTATATTAGTAGCATCGAGAAATAGTGAAAGATTTATACATTTATACAACCCGATTAAAATTATTTGAATAAACTACCTCTGCCTGACATTTATCGGCAGGAAATAAATAACAAAAGTGGGTAGGTACATACTTAGAGGCAAGTGACATTTGCTTAGAAATATCATTTCTCTACATTCAATTTTCTATTAGTTTTCGCATGGAATTATAACTTCATGAATTTACTATTTCTTACCAATTTTAATTCTTACCATTAATTCTTACCATTAGAATGTCTACTTGGCTAGGGCTCAAGTTTTGCATTGATTGGTCTGATTCAACGCACCCTCGTGCTCTTTCAGATAAACTTCGCTATAATATAATAGCTATAATACGTATTTAAGTATTTTTTAGCTACAATAAATACTCGCATTATTATTATGATTTCATTTGAGCAGATCCAACGCCGGACAGGCCGCGCTCACCACTCCCTCTTGCACCAATTCACTCGTCCTACACGCAATACAACATTAATATACCAGCTGTAAGTAATTCATTTTATAACTGTATTAGTTGTCATTTTCTTTGTGAATAAATATATATAGAATTTTATAACTCCTTTCTTAGTCAAGCTAAAAGTTGGAGCCGATTCGATTTTGCCTGTTTTTCTAGGCTCTGGTCAAGATTAAAATAATCTTTTCTTTTCTTTCTGATTCTGGTAATTTCTTAACAAAAAACTCTAGTGTATATTGAAGTGGCATACGTTTACATTTTAGGAGGAGACATGTCAAACCCTTAACCCTGGTAGTCAGCCAGTGGCAGTGGACACTACGGTTTGCAGTACGAACCCGCCAGCGACGCTGGCGCCGCAAGTGTATTCTCAGGGCCTCTACAGCACTGAAGTCGTGGCCTACTCCTCCACTGTGGCATATGTCACCGTGTACTGTAGTGTATTGAGTCACTCTGGACATGTGGCTCTCAAACATGACGCAGGACATCTTCTTGGATTGCAAAATTGGAATGGTAATGCTTGAATCTGAGGTTGGCTAAAGTGGTTCATGTTGCTTTCGGAAATATATATTTTGTCAAAATTTTTAATAAAATTATACATTGACAGCTTTTTCTTTATTTTCAGAAATTAATATTTCACGAAAACACAATTCGTTTTGAAATTAAATAATTTTAACTTATAAAAAAAAGTCTCTAAAGTGATATAAATATTGTTTCACGTTCCGAAATAGTTATACAACA
This sequence comes from Eulithis testata, assembly GCA_947507515.1. Classification (NCBI taxonomy): domain Eukaryota; kingdom Metazoa; phylum Arthropoda; class Insecta; order Lepidoptera; family Geometridae; genus Eulithis; species Eulithis testata. The sequence goes on from OX382194.1 coordinate 340,100, forward strand.
GTAAGTGTACTCCTTTGCAATAGTCAACGACGTTAAACGGTTCAAATACTTCACACTACGAGTAAGTGTAGAGGACGTGACGCGCTGCGCCGTAGCATCGCTAGACAAGCTTAGGTATTAGATAATTTAGTTATATCATGGTTGCTGTTTTCTAAGACATTATGGGATTGTCTTAGACCGACCCTAGAGTTCCGGAATTTTTGAATTTTAAGTATGTATGTATGGGAATAATCACGGGATTAACTGATCAAGAATTATCATTTTTAATGTTGATTGAATCACATTGTGATAGTTGATTTGTCGGTTGTGCAATATCACCTAGGCTAGGAATACATGTACCTGATAGCGTTGTACTACGCACCAATAATGTGCTAACGTACCTGCAAACTGAATTACCTACTTCAGTTCAAGCAATAATTTCCAATCTGTGGCTTAAGATCAAAGCACGAAATGGAGGGCGTAAGTAATTTATTGCGGTACCCGGAAATAAATTTAAAATCAATTTTGGGAGCCGCCGAGATTCACAACGGATTTACCAGAGTCTTCGAGAGCTGGTAGCGAACTAGCGAGCGGTATACGCTAATAGTGTGTGCAGAAAACGTAAATTGAAAACTTGGTACCTTATCTATCTAATTATTTATCTAGTCTAGATAATGGTGTAAGTTGATTCTCTTTGTTATACCTATTTTTAGTTTCCTGACCTTTATTATCACTGCCTAAATTATTAATTAAAACAGAGACAAAAAATATATTTACTCTGAGGAGTTACCTCGCGCTAATTACCTTAGTAGTCAAAACACGATGAAGTTTTTTGACGGCACTAATTAAGAGCTCTGAGTTATAAGGTGTTCAATAAATGTTTTATTATTTAACTATAATGCTAAGATTATAAATATTCTAAGCTATTACCGAACGCCGCATTCGAATTGTATAATATTTAATTAAAACTTATTTGCTTAAAATATACGAACCAAAAATTAATCGTTCTTCTAAAATATCACGTTGCAAATACAGGGTGATTCAAAAGGCTCAGACTATAGTAGCTGCCAAATAACACCGCAATACAGGTTATTCGCCCACCTTCACCACGATGTCGCAAATTTAATTTATGTATGGTATAGTATTATATAATCTGTGGTATGGTAAACAAAAAGTACTACGAGATTCGAGCGATTACCGTCTTAGCGACAGGTTTTTATGGAAAGCGACAGAATTAGCCATTCAAAATTTTGCGACATCGTGGTGAAGGTGGGTGAATGACTTGTATTGCGGTGTTATTTGGCACCTACTATAGAGAGGTGGTTTTGTGGTGAAGATTACCTACACATGACACAATACGTACTTATAATTATGATACACAGATGCTTGTTTATCATAAGTGACTTTAATATTTATTTTGGAAAACCATATTTTTTTCTTCGTTACAATTTTTAATTCAAAATTAATCAAAATTTACAAAAATGGCAAAGCAAGTCACCATTCCCATTCATTTCTGATTGTTAAAATAATCAATGGATTGTAATATCGTCCTGTATAAACCGATTCATTTATTACAAGTGCACGTACCTCGTTAGCCATTATACTGCATTGTTAATTTAGCAATACATTGCTGTGCTCCATTAACTAACATCATGCATGATTAAACATTATTTTAAATCAACGATAAGGCCTATTGTTATCAAAAACTGTGTTAAAAGATGATCATGATGATAATAAACTTAGTTAAGTACCAATAGATTGTTTATAAGGAAAATGTTAAAATAAGTTATTTATTCGTCACATTTTCTTGATGAATTATTTTATTTATATTATTAATTAAACCGTGTCTAGCTCAAAAGTTTCTGTGCTAACTTTGTGTTCCCGCACACGGGCCTCCGGCCACAACTACAAAACGCCGTTTATTCCCTGTTCTGTTGAGTAGTTCTGTTGACAGAACTACTGGGATTTTGTTCCCATTAGTGCCGTCACTGGCATATGGACTCGCCGCACACGGTTGACGCCGGTAGCCGCCACACACTACAAGTCGTCGCTGTATAAAATGTATAAAAACTACAGGAAATATGCCAGTGGCGGCGTGTTGTGGTTGTGGCCGGAGGCCCGTGTGTGGGAACACTTACGGCCGAAATAAATATCAAACATAGATAATAGTTGCCATGTAATGTACTCATCTTAAAACTGAGTTTGCCTTTCATATATATTGAAATAGCACAAGCGACTTGGCAGTTTGTCAACAAATCCAGAATCCAAATGGATTGATTACAAAAACCCAAAGCATGGCGGATTAAAATAAAGCTGGTGTAAAAACATTACATTTAAGCATGTGATCATGATGACATACAAAAGCAATGCTAAGTGTCCATGGGAAGTATCCGAGAAGTAGCCATGGGTCCGGGGAGTGGCACGCATCCAATATTCCAAGTGCTGGATCCGCCGCCGTGTACGGTTAACACGAGTCAGCACTAGTTTTTGGTGACGCTCTATTCTATCCTACAACGTTCACTGATAGTGAATAGTGGCTTCCTCCGCCAAAATAGTTAAAAAGGTATTAAATTGAATTGACAAAAAAATAACAGAATATCTTCGTTGGATTTTGTAGAGGGTTATAATTTGTAGTGGGTATTTTACATCGGTCATTCGAAAGTCAAACCAGCTTTTGTTGAACATTTTCTGCAAACTGACGGATTCCGTAACCTTCGAGAATGTCTAGACCAGTGCTTACGGCACTAGTTCCTTATTGTCGACGTTTATTTCCTTGAATTATTCACGAGCATCACTTTTCGCAGTTTTTCCCTTCAATGGCGGTGGACACAGGAAATATAGAGAGCCAAGTCGCTACCTGTTTAGCGTTTGAGTACTTACCCAATTAGCTAATAGCAGTCGTTGAACCTTGATGGAAATTTAGAGTAGCAAAGCATTGCCAGGTTTTACGTAAAGTCAGCTTCAAGATATCAAGATTATCCTACTGACAACAATATCAAGATTATTCTACTGTCAAAAGATGATAGAAACATTGGGATATCCTGTGTTTTTAATTCTTTGGTGCTTATTGCTCTGCTGTGTTTGGTCACTGTTTTCAGACCCGGTTTTATACTTCACCTTCTGCAACATACTCCGCAGTGACGATTAATCAGAGCAATGTTTATTTACCGTCTGTCTGACGGATCGAGACGGCGCTTTACGATGTATTTATGAGGGCGATATGTCTATACGACTTTATTCCATCGCTGAACACGGGGGTGTTTGTGAATAGGTGAGCACGCCCCAAATAAAAAGCAATGTTTATTGATGCTTGGAATAATGAGGCCTCAGGCACTTGCATTCGTTTTTCTCTCCATTTAAGCCCAAAACAATATAATATTATAAAACCAGTCCTCTTTATGAAACCAACGGAAAACTACCTCGTCCCGACCCGCACCCGAACCGTACTTGATACGCAAGTGCGTAAGTAATGCGTATATCTTATTTTGTCACTGTTTTGCAATCGTGTGCAATAAATAAATGGTCAGGTTTATCAAATGAAGCCTCCAGCGACCAAGATGAGGTCACAGTCCATCTCTCTGAGACGTAAAGATGACGTCTCCTGTGGTTGTAATAGCATCGGCACCCTTCAAACTGGTGTACAAAGGTACTAGACTACAAGTACCTACTAATAAGATGAAACACAAAACAACATCAATAATAAAACTTCACAAATCCCACACCAGGCATTTCGTAAAGCTCATAAAATACTCCTTCATTTAACCGGCTTCAAAGCGTAATTAGAGCCAGCTCTAGTTAATACCACGACGCACCGCACTACCAAACCCTGCTCCATTCACTGAACGAATGAAAGAACGAATGAATGAGCTCTGTCACTGAAAGAAACGGGAAAGAGCTTCTTGTGCGCAGTCTGCGGTCGCTTTCTTAATAAAATTTACGAGCTGAGGCTTACATTTTAAAATCTGAACGTATTTCGGATTACCTACTTATTTCCAGTCGTTTGTATTTTTCTTTTGAACACTGTTTTTAGTTTCATAGTATGCTATTATTGTATCTATTATGTGGTAACACTTCAGAATTTTATCAAAAGTTTGAACCTCAAACTTGCACCAATCACAATACTTCGTACTTAGGTAGCTATTTCTCGTCCTCTTAAGATCTGACCCTTAATAATATATAGGTCCTTATGCGCTGTTCGAAGCATATTTCAGTTATGCTAAAGTTCACAACTTTTCGGGTTCCCTATGAAGACATGGCCGCTATATCACTGTAATAAAAAAGTGAGAAAATGAAGTTTTCCGAACGAAAAGTTTTATAGCAATGTATAACAAGTACGTACTCTGCGGGATCTTAGAGCTATAAAAGGCTTTCTATTTTAAACGGTATTATTTTAAATGCTGCGCCTATTGAAACCGCCCATACATACCATCAGAATATTTAGTAGTAGTAATCTCTAAGGAGACTTGTTAGTTCACTGGCTTATGAAATTAACTGAAGTAAAATGACGTCCATATTTTGCAAGAAATTCGACTGAATTGCCAATAGTTCCGATAATCCGACAGAAGATTACAGCGCTCGAGTGCTCGTTCTGGAACTCACTCTAAACTTGTCGACACCCGACTCGACTTCAGTTATCAAGGCGTATATTGATCGGACTTTAGTGTTATGACTTATAACGTCACTCGTGTGGCATAAACTCCTGTGAAACTTCCATCTAACTACATTTTAAAGAGGACTTTATCACTTTAAATTATGTATTTCATATAGAAAACTTATATGTTTCACCACAGAACGTCATGTTATAAAAACCCTAAGACCGCTTGTAGACGTCCTGTTTTTTCGCCGGATACCGGACCGTTTTTTTGCCGGATTCGCGGTGGTGTATGATTTATAATGAACTAGAGGCCGCCCGCGACTTCGTTCGCGTCCCGTTGGATCTCGTTGATTTTCCGGGATAAAAAGTAGCTTATGTGTTAATGCATGTCACGGACTATATATATTCTAAGTTTCATCTAAATCGGATCAGTAGTTTTTGCTTGAAAGAGTAACAAACATCCTCACAATTATAATATTAAAGTTCGCGTCCCGTTGGATCACGTTGATTTTACGGAATAAAAAATAGCCTATGTGTTAGTCCAGATTACGGAAAATATATATTCCAAGTTTCATCCAAATCGGATCAGTAGTTTTTGCTTGAAAGAATAACAAACATCCTCACAAACTTTCGTATTATTAAGTTCGCGTCCCGTTGGATCCCGTTGATTTTCCGGGATAAAAAGTAGCCTATGTGTTAGTCCAGGTCACGGACAATTTATATTCTAATTATCATCCAAATCGGATCAGTAGTTTTTGCTTGAAAAAGTAACAAACATCCATCCATCCATCCATCCTTACAAACTTTCACGTTTATAATATTAGTGGGATGTGTGTACACGCGCCGGACATCGGTCCGGCGAACAATTCTAGGATAGCCGTTTTTGACGGTCCGTTATCCGGTGAAAAAAACGGACGTCTACAAGCGCTCTAAGTCAAGGTTTGAACGTCAACGTCACGGTTTAAACCTTGAAGCCCCGGTTTCACTAGGGGACATGTCGCGGGAACAAATCGCTCGACATTCACTTATTTGTCTCCGGCGACTGTTGAGGGACACGAAGGTCGCGCGTGTCGACGCTCGCAGAGCATCGACTAGGAAGCTGCGCGACTCGTAAATGTCCCAAGCGACGTCGGGCGACATCGCGCGGGACACGTGAATTTCGTGTCGAGCGACAGAGTCGCAGAGCAAATGTCCCCTAGTGAAAACGGGGCTCTTTAGTCCCCGTTCTGGAATAAGACCGTAAGCTACCAAATCCTAGTTTAATTCTAGGGTACATAATTCAACAAGATCCCAAAGCAATGACTGTCATCAACAATAGAGCTTTACCTAGAAACGCACGATTCATGCATAATACTTAACCTTTATCGTGCGCTGCAGGTGTGTTGCGATGAGCATAACCCCCATTCAGTACTCAGTCGGGTAAAACAAGATTAATTCCCACTCCGGTCGCCAGTTCTACGAGCTAAATTATAATTTCCAACGAGTGCCGGTTCTACGCTCTTGTTCTATGACCTCCGGTGAACATTGTGATGACTATGGTATTGTACAAACATGCACGAGGTCGACAGAACTGCGATTATTTCATCGGGTTGGCGCCACCTGCGCGGAATGGCCGACCCATGTTATTTTACCCCCTTTAGGGGCGACCAAACCACTGCACATGACGAAATTATGAGGGTTACATTATTCGTAAATGTTTTCAGATTAACTTAAATAAAAGATGGCCAAACAAAATTATGGATGCATGCTGAGTTTTAAAATATCTCTACTTATTATCTCAAGGTACTCACATAATTTATGCTATGTAATTATTTAAAACGCATTCTTCGGACACATGGCCAGAAAAGACGGTGGAAACTGCAAACTACTGATGCGTACCAGAAAGGTTGATAGTAAAAGATCCAGAAGACGCAGCCTACTCAGCGTCTGACCATGACACTCAAGCATGGAAACGAAGCTCATGCCTCCACGCCGCCAAATATAAAAGTGGCTGACTGTTCGGAAAAGCTGATACTAAGGGGGAATAGGACGAGGGAAGAGAACATATTTATGGGACACCCGAGGACAGAAAAACACAAATCTTTTAAATCATAATGCAAAAGTTTCAGCACTATGATAGAAACAAACACACTCCCTTCAACAGACTCGTACCTGACTAGATAAGACCATCGACTAGTGCTAAGGGCGTGTACACAGTTAGCCGGAACCCCGCAATTAATTTCCTCTTTCATTCCAAGCGCCGCCGGTTATCAGATGACTTTCCAACTTTGAATTATAACCCTCAACTTTGATAGGGGTTCTAATTTTAGCTTCGTATTATTTCTTTATAGAGAGCTTCCCCCACTTTTTGTTCTTAATCACCATTTCATAGAAGATTTGTGTTTATAGTTTTTCTCATACTCCCATAGTCCTGTGAGTACTACCACCATAACTATTTCTGGCACCAAGTAGTGACGCTCGCGTTGCTGTTTCAGTGTGAAGGGTATCAGCGCTGATGGACACAGTAAACTCTCTAAATAAGGTAAAACATTTCTATAGGCAGAGGGTATAGTATTATATAATCTGTGGCAGAGGTAATCGCATAACACTAGGCCCATACCTTTCTCATAAAAAATATAGCAGCTTTATAGTTATTTTAGTGTGTGTAAAAGTGCGTATCGCTGCATGGCTGCGTGCTCGCTATCATGAACAAACTGTGTCCGGTAAAATACTGTTGGTTTTTCATTCAATTGGAAGTAGTTTTTATTAAAAGCTGCAATATTTTTTCTATGGAATCTACATGAGTTTGTACTCATCATCATCATCACTATTAATATCATACTGCTATAATAAGTTCATAGTGCTAGAATAGTACAGAGCCACAGGTAATTGGTAGTGTCACTGGAAAGACATTTAACCTCTAACACTACTGGTTGAGTTATAAGCAGTTGTGTTGTATTACGGGGCATAAACGGGTACCTATGTATCACTTTTTTTCCTTTCCCCACACTAGTTCTTTGCTTCTTTAATCAAGGTTTAACTAGCAGATTTATACTACAAATTCGATTTAAATAAAATCCATCAAACAATAAACAGAGACAACTTAGGAATCTATTAAAGATAGAAACTAATTGGATCTCGATACAAAATGCACTCGAGCTTGTATTTTTTGAAAAACTGTAACATCTAAATAAAGTAAAATAAACCGCTACGCGTTAATTATTCTATTTTGTAAAGTTTTTTAAAAAGTTACTGTATTCTTGTATTGGACATTTGAAAGCGATCAATTAAGCGTTTTTTGTAGGCATCAGATGGGATGGGTGACCGCTATAAAGGCTTTTAAGAACTTCTGTGCCTTGAAGAACATTGCTAAGCTGCTAGTATCCGCTAGATCAGTCGTGTAACTCGATCGTCATTAATATCCTATTGCTTCCCATCAGCTCGTACCCATAATCTTTTCTTTGCTGCCGTAAGTTTGAAGCCGGGTACCGAGAACTGCCGGTCATGACCGCTATGTGCAGATAGTTTCTTTTTAAAAATCGTAGCATAACGAGCTGTTTAGCACTTAAGGCAAACCACGTCGGAACAATACGGGCGAGGCGAGGTGCGGCTCGGGTATTAGCCAGTCAGCGAACTTTCAGCGCGATTCAATTTATACTAAAACTTTTGTTTGCGATTCAACCGCTTGTTCTGCGGATAGAGGCCAATAACGATTACCTACGTGAAAGGTGTTTTACCCCCAACTGAAAAGGAAGAGGTTGAAGTTTGACGACGTTGTGTTTGGTGGTTTGTCTGTCACCACATAGCTCTAAAAACAGTCTTCAACTTTTTTCCATAAAAAAAGCTGTTTGGTCTGGAGATTATTTGTAACTTCTTAGCTATGTTAGGGGAAAATTGGTTCAGCGAGCAGTTTTCAAGTTTTGCCGATACTCTTTAGCTCTGCAAATCAGTTTTGAGGAATATCAGGCATAATTGCAAATTTAAATAAAATTTTTTTTTCTTCCTAAATTTATAATAAATAAAAAAAAATGATTATTATGTTTATTGTTCATGAAAATTGCACAATGTTACAAACTGTAACATTTTTTTACCCATTTTTTATTTTGTAAAACTGTATAAAACAAATCAACTAATAAGCACGTGATATTATTATCTTCGTGTGGTCCAATAATCCTATTCATTAGTGCAATAAACACAACCAACAATAGATATGGAAATATACCGCTAAAGCCCAAATAAAACTCACAGCATTAAACGTTGAAACGCAAATTACAATAACCGCACGATCGGAGCACGCTGATCTAGTGGCAATTATTTTATTCCACCGCAAAATATTTAATACATTTTACACCGATCTGAAAATTCCAGTTCCTTTAGCCACGTTGAATTTCAATAATCGATAAGTACTTATTATCAGAGAAAAGCAGCGATGCAAGAGGAGTGGAGGCGGGTTGTGGGGTTGTGAAGCGAGCCACGAACACGACGCGACATTACGACCACTACCACTCTGTCAAGTGTGTTTCGTTACGTCACTGAATAGATATAGTAGGTACTTCATACTACGTATACGTATTTATTTGACGAACTGACACTTGAACTGAAACTTGTACATATATATGTGATGAATGTGAGATCATTGGATAAATGAATAAATTTTTCACATAGGAAGAGAAGCCACAGACATTAAAAAACACCACACACCAAACAAAAAAAGGGAGGATTTAGTGTTTGGTCATACAGTATCCAGTTGCTCGAATACAATATATGTAGTTGTCGTTACCGACACGGTGTAAAAGCATTTACTTACTGAACTAAATGTATTTTGTATTTATATGTTATATCGCTGTCGTGTAGGTGTCGTGTGAAGGTATCTATCAAAATAACCTAGTAAATCCAAACGTTCTTTAACAATTATTCTATTTATAGATAGAGACGGTAGAGTAGAGAGTAAACTATAATTATTAATCCGTGATATCGGAAAGTTTCCACAAAGCTAGGACAACTGGGATTAAACAACTGTGAACTGGAAACTCGCTATTAATTTCCTCTTTCGCTCTTTTACCTCAATTATAACCCCCAGCTTGTAGAAGTTCTACATTTAACTGAGCTTAATTATTACTATAGGACCAAACTTTTTGAAGACAGTAGTGTGTTGTTTTATCGAACCTAGTAGTTAAATGCTTAGTTGATGACCTAGAAACTTTTGCACGCCAATCGCTTTGGTAAAAATATGCGGCACTTATTTATACTTTTACATCTTTGTACCTATATTACCATATTTTTATGCAAATAAATGAATTGATTGATTGAAATGAAAAAAATATTTATTAGTTAATTAATATACGTAGCTAAAACTTAGTCAAAATTAATAATACTGAATTTATACGAGTGATTTTTGAGCAGAAGACCGAATAAGTACCTATGCTTATTTGAGGTCCTAATGAAAATCACTCGCTTAAAAGAAATATTGATTAGTTTAGACCTAGTGGTTAGAAACGATCATGAGATTGTACTGTTTGCAGATGACACTTCACTTGTATTTAAAGTGAAACGACGACAAACTAATTATGACGATGTAAATAATGCAATCTCTTAGGTTGTAAACTGGTTTAATGTAAACAATTTATTACTAAACGAAAAGAAAACTAAATGTATTCGGTTTATTCTACCAAACGTCAAACAAATAAATGCCAATGTAAAAATCAAAGAAAATAATATAGATCTCGTGGACACCACAGTATTTTTAGGCATAACTCTAGATAATAAACTTCAATGGGGCCCACACATAGATAAATTTTATTGTCGAAGAGACTTAGTTCTGCAGCATATGCAGTCAAGAAGATCCGCTTCCTTACAGATGTGGAAACCGCAAGACTAGTCTATTTCAGCTACTTTCATAGCATTATGTCGTACGGCATTTTGTTGTGGGGGAGTGCTGCAGACATAAACACCATATTTGTATTGCAGAAGAGGGCTATTCGTGCAATTTATAACATGGGTCCCAGAGAATCACTAAGAAATAAGTTTAAGGAAATAAATATAATGACAGTACCTTGCCAGTACATCTATGAAAACTTATTGTTTGTTCAAAAAAATATCAATCTATTCAACAAAAAAAGTGATAATCATAATGTTAACACTAGAAATAAAGACAAACTCGCTGTTCCCACCACTAGGCTCACAAAAATTAGTAAATCTTTCAAAGGGCAATGTGTACGCTTTTTTAACAAAATCCCAAGTGATGTGTCTCAGTTGTCGATTGGCAAGTTCAAAAACGTAATAAAACAGAGACTTCTTTTAAAAGCATACTATAAAATATCTGATTATTTAGAAGACAAACAAGCTTGGGACGAACTAGCTCCAACTCATCCAATAAAAAAAAATGTAATCATACAAAACGTAATGACGATTCAAAGTGATCAGTGAGATTTTATTGAATAAAAGATTTTTGACTTTGACTTTGACCTATTTTAATTTGTAAACTTTTATAAAACTGGTTATATTTACTTACATTAAAAATTATTATAATTTTTATGTACTAATTATACTAATTATTATAAATTATACTAATTATTATAATTTTTATGCAACTGCGCACCTAGTTTTTATACAACTAACATACTCCATTAAAAGCTTCGTCACAAAACGATGACACGAAATCAGTAACGGTAGATCACTTCACTTCACGAGTAGTAACTACTCATAGCACCTTCTTCCGCTCCTTGAATACCAGTGGTAGGCCTGTCGTCAGGAACTGCACAGGCCCAGGTTTACCGCTAACCTTGGGGTGTCGGACAGACTCAGGTGCTGGCTCCACGGAGAACTTCGCCAGTACGGCCGCCAAGCCCGCCATCGACTGCATCAGACCCAGTCGAGATCCTGTAGTAGTAAAAACAGTATTGGATAACAAGCTTTTTTAGAGATTGCACTGACACTAAGCAAGCTATCTGCAATGCACCTAAGGAGGTTATGGTGAACAAGAAAATTAAAATTGAAAATATGTTTTTTCTCTGATCAAATCAATAATGAACCAATGAAATAGCTATGCAAATCAGTTTTAAAACTCACCGATGCAATTTCTAGGTCCTTCTCCAAACGGCAAGTAAACGAACTTGGTTCTTTCAGCGTCCAGTTCACGAGGGTCAAATCGCTCCGGGCGGAATTCTTCAGGGTTCTCGAAGTATTGTGCGTCGTTCTGCATCGCCTGCACTGGGATCAGCACTTTTGTGCCCGGTTCAATCGTCAGTCCAATGTCTTCAAACGTATACTTTTTTGTGCACGACCTGATCAGAAATCCGACGGAGGGGAATATCCGTAAAGCCTCCTTTAACGCCCACTCTAAGTAAAACATTGCTTTCACCGATTCGTAACTCAACTTGTTGTCATGCTCAGCCAGAACTTTATCAATGTGTGCGTGGAGCTTCTTCTGCACATCGGGGTTGTAGGCGAGCTGATGCAACGTGAAGCTGGTGGCGGAGGAGGAGGTTTCAAAGCCAGCTGCGAAGAATACAAACACCTGAGCAGCGATGAGATCGTCGGTGAGCTCTGCGGTCGCTCTCTCGGGGGTGCCGTCTGGCTTGAAGTGCACCATAGACTCACCAACCATAAGACCCTTGTTCTTGCACTCGAGCATTTGATCGAGGAAGTCATTGCGGCCGCTGGGTGCATGGTTTCTCGCCGCCAGGACGGAGCCTAACAGTCCCATCAAGTCATTCTCAAAACGGTCCGTCACCTTGAAGTTTTTCATCAGACCCGGGAAGCTCATTTTTAACAAGATCTTTAGTGCATCCTTAACGGAAATAGTAGTTATTTTTTTTCCCAGAATCCTGAATTCAGAGTCTTCTCTATTGAGGCTTTTGGTGTCGACACCAAACCCGCAGGCGCCGATAAAGTCGGTGGTGAAGCGCGCCATGAGATCTCTTGCGTCAGTTGTGCGACCGTGGGCGGCAGACAGTCGTATCTGCAGCTGTTCGGCGCGCTCCACTATCAATGGGAACATCGCTTTCAGTTTACCGCTGGTAAAAGCGGGAGTCATGCGCTGCCGCAGAAGCCGCCATAAATCGCCATCGAGGTTGAACAGGCTTCTCAGAAGCGGTTCCGGGTGCGCTTTGGGATCGGATATGAAGTCACGTTTGTAGAAATGGCTGAAGTCAGTTTGTAGCACACACTTCACCAGGTTAGGGTCGCGGATCAGAAGTTCCGGGTTCGTAGAGCGGTAGAAACCTACCACCTTCTCGTCCGGATATTTCCGGTACAGGTCTTCAGCGATCACTGTCATGTTTTTCTGCATGAGGTAGCCGCTTGCGTTATTGCCGACGAAAGGCAGTGGTGGGTCATTCTTCACTCCTTTCTTCTTCCAGTGATCGAAAGTCCGCGTGCCAAACCAGTACAAGATGACGGTCAAAATTGGTAGTAAAATGGCAAAAAACATGTTTGCCTTGACTGTTATTGATCAAAGGTTGTATGTTGTTTATTTTGTTTGCAATGACGATGCTACTACGCAGATACAAGATGTGTGATGTGGTGCTCCGAGCGCTTGAGTCGTGACTGGTGGGAGTGACGAGCCAGCCGATGCTTTATACTTGCAGGACGAGTTTTTCTTGAACAATTACCTATTTTAAGGCGAGGTTATCCAAGAAGTTTAGGACGAAGACGTCTAGACGGGCACTGGGCGCGAGCGAGCGAGCAAGGCGCGAGCGCCTGAACGGGCTGAACGTATAGATTTTGATAGTTTTCTTTCACAGAGATGAATAATAACTAAATTATAATATTTTTTTTTACAGTTCCCTAGTAAATAATAAGCCTTATCTTTTGATATAACTTTGACATGATTTCAAGAAGAAACATCGTAGTATACACCGTTTGAAATATCGATTTAGTGTCATCTTTACGATTTTCTTTTATCGAGAAAATTATTATTATTCACTTTTCTATCTTTACAAAGCTCTACGATATATGTACAATTTTAATAAAATATTTTTTTTCTTGCAACTTTTGCACTTCAGTAGAGATACAGTTGTTAAAAAAACCTAAAAGTTTCGGGTAACCCCGCCTTAACAAATGTATATCTGTATACTTATCTACGTTGTCTGGCGCATCACATCTAAAAGAAGATAGCTACATAATAATAACAAGTTGAGCTATTTACACAAATCGATATCGATGATTCAGCGATACGAGAATTTTGTTATTTTTACTGATAAAAGAAACCTTATTGGTAATAAAAATAATCTATTCATAGGTACAGTATAAGTATTAATCTCATGCTACATACCTACATACATATGTTATTTTTAATGTGTGAGGCTATAAATCGTACTTTGTTAAAGTTTGTATCCATATTTCAAGCAAAATAAACATACAGGTAAGTATATCATTTTCATTTCATGACAGGCGTCATGGCTCAGCCGGTAGTAGCTCTGCCTTCCGTGCTGTGCGTCGTGGGTTCGATCCCCACTGAGAACAAACATTTGTGTGTTGTAAACATAGATGTTTGTTCTGTGTCTGGGTGTTCTATGTATTATAAGTATGTATTTACAAAATGTATGTATGTATTCTATCAGCCATCTGTTTCCCATAGTACAAGCTTTGCTTAGTTTGGGACTAGAAGGCGTTGTGTGGAATGTCCGTGAATATTTATTTATATTTATTTTTATTTATTTATTTCATTTTATAAAAATATATAGAACGTGCCCTATATCACTGCGTGGAGTGCAGTGTAAAATAATATTTTGTTACGTAATAAAAATCGATTTATTTCATCAGCCACAATGGTTACTAACGCTGTTATTAACCGCATACGTCATCCAACCTCTGTGGTCATTCATCACAGTTACTCACACACATACAATTACACCTCAACACATCTTTGCTGTTGAAAGACAACTCATAATGTAGTAAGAAGTATATTACGTAATATGCTACTCGTGTACACCTTGCTACATATAACTAGTGGCTAAATTGTATAACGAGACACATGTCCTTGATATTGAACCTGTATTTCACGCTAGGTAGAACAAAGTCGTAATAACACTTACGTGTGTTTATCAACTCGAATACTTACACACGGTGAACTTTGAGCATCTTGTTAATATGCTAAGATGAAACAATTTTTAAACCCATGATATCATTAATTTTAAAACTACGTGCTATCATGCTCTTGAAATATCAACACTATTATCAAATTGTTTATGCCCATTCAGATGCTTTTATGCAGTGTCAGGTCAGGATGTCCCTAATCCATGTTGCAATGAACGAGACGCTGTAGTGCCTGGGACCGTTTTTAGATGGAGTGGGCTTGGCCCTTTACCATTCTTTTAGTGAAGTCGGCGTTATACAGGAAACACAATTTCAGTACGAGCGGAGCTGACTAAACTGCGATACGATGTTTTCTTTTACCGTTTGTGATCACCTACAGCTTACTGCCTGTGAAAAATAATTTACCAAGTGAATAAAAACAATACAATTTCATGGAATTTTCGTCTAACTACTTTTCATGATAGAACTCATAAATTTATTATTTTTCCGCCGCGTAGAGTTACTATGGCTGTCAGTTAAATGGAACATAAACATAAAAAAGTGATTGTGTTATTTGTTCGTACATAAAAATATACCATTGAATTAATTTTTAGAGCACATAAACTTTGAGATAAAAGTTTCACACTGAAATGCAACGTGGTTTACGAACTCTATGTATATAATGTACTCGTATATTGCAGGTAGCTTTTCTGGCTTACGTGTATTTTTTTACTACTCTAAAATGGTACATAGTTTCAGAATACCTAAATTTTGTTTATACTTGTTGGCGGCGCATTAGGCTGCTTCCATATTTAGCGGCCAAACAAGTAGCCAGCAATCGCGAGACAACCATTAAATATAGATTTTCCAAATCAAAAATTCAATTATGCCATTGTAAGAGTCTATTATTTTGATTCATAATTTTATAAGCGTTGCCGGTTACAGTAACCATGATCGCTACTACGCCTGCAGCTTTTAAAACTTCAGCGGTTGGATAATTTGCCATCGATTTAAAATACGATAATCTTATTTTCTTGGTTTAGCTTGCCGGCTGCATCGCTGTGACCCACATTGGCACGTCTCTCCGCCGCCGGAGCTATCCGCCTGATTTATTAATAAGGGCAGGTGATGTATCGGAGAATTGATTTGATTGGCTGGCCTTGTTGAGCGGAACATGACGTGAACAATAGTTTATGAGAGGTTGGAAGGAATTTGAAGTTTCGACACGGAACATATTTCTACAATCATCTAAACATCTTTAGCTGTAGAAACTTATTGAAGGGAACTCAAACATTTAGTAACCCTTTTTAGGGCTACATACATAATGATAGCTAATAATCAGGTCTCAGAATAGGACAGGCTATGTCTGATGTAGGAAGATAATACTTCTGGGAAAGGCAGGCCTTTAACCCTTCCTAGAATATCTTCTGATAGTAAAACTACTGTCATTTTATCCTAGTTGCAGAAATAGGATAAACTTTGCGACTATAGGTTCTCACATCAGTGACCTCTTCCTTCGCACTTTTTCTTATTCCTGGAAATACTTATAAGACTAAGGTACTCTATATATGCGATAAACTCTTCCATTTTCACACTTGTCCTATTGGTTGATGTGCGTTCAGAACAATAGTGCCTGTTCCGGCCTGGTTCCGCGCTCCATATTCCACGGCCATGAGTAATGCGCGGCGTATCACACTGAGTGAGTTGCGTGCTGCAAACGTTGCCAAGACAGACCAGTCTGCCATCAAATTCTTGACGAATATAACATTTTATACTATATTTTATAGTCTCACGACATGTTTGTAATCTATTCCGTTTGTTACCAATTTATGAGAAGGAATCCTGATTAAAAATCTGATGCAATATGACGGGGTAGCCGTACAAGATTCGTTGAAAATAATAGTTACTACTGAATTCATAAATTAATACACTCCCCAGTCTCAATTAATCATTTTCCCGATCCATTGTTTAATAAAGCAGGTATATAGTGCCAGTATTTACAATGAGGATGAGTACTCTACAAATACAGGGAGTTCCACTGACAAAGAGGATAATGGAGTTATTCCATTGGGGAATTGGGGATGCTCGTAAGTAGCCACACGGTGTTTTCAATAAAACTCCTCCTTCTCGCGTCACGCTCATTGTTGGCTGATTCCTTCCTACAATCACCAATGTCAAGCCAGGCACTTCTGTCTTTGGCCACGCGGCGTGGAGCCCATCATACAGTGATACAGTTGAATCAGATTTGAAACCGCTTTATCCTTCGACAAAAGTAACTAATTCTTTCATAATTTATGTTTCGTAAAACTCAACAATACAACTTTATTGTTGTCAGCAATTTATTCAATGAACTCCTGGATTCTATAAATCTAGATCCTCCTGTACTGATAATGTATCACCCTGTATCTCGGTACATTTATCCATACAGGGTGCGATTGATTTATTCGCTCGTATCGCGCGATGCACTCCGCCAATTTGTGCACGATCGCTTTATAATAACCAGATTTATGCGAGCTCTGATTACGCCAACTTTATGAATAAAATTAATACATTTACTTATGTACCTAGTGTACCTACTCATTCTTGCTGGTCCACTTTTGAATATGATTGCCACATTGTTAAGATATAAATAATGTTTTATGTTTGAGCAGCATAGAAACACCATAGATGCATCTTATTTAAAAAAACTGCGATCCTACGAAGTGATACAATCATCTAAAATAAATTATAAATGTCCACTTTTTGTACCCAAAACTTTAAACATAAATTGCATACAGTATAGCAGCAGTTCTTCTACTACTTCTATTCTACTTTACGTATTTGTATTTGTGCCTGTTTGTGCCATAGTTCACCGTTTGAAGGTGCCCTCAACACCTCAACACTTCAGTTTGTAAGGCATTGTGTACAAGTGCGAGGAGTGCGAGGAGTGCGGGGTGTGGGGACAAAGTGACGTGTGACGAGACAATGCTCGACAGGAGGGCAATCTCGCACAGTCACAGTGCAGTGGACACGCAGTAAAGTAATTCTGAAAACGCTGGTATAAAATCACGTTATTTTCACTTCAGGTGTATCTGTAAAATTAGTATCACGCTAAAATTGTTAGTGAACTAAAATTGACATTGGGATAGACGTTTCCAACCAAACGCGGCGGATTTAAAAAACTGCATTCGCTTGATCTAATAAGGAGAAACTACGACCAAAACTGAAAAGGGATTGACACAATGTCATGTGCGTTCAAATTCCGACAAAATGTATCAAAGCGGCTGGAGCTTTGCTTTTGAATCTATAGTTTATTTTCATGAACAAACTTTTCAATAGTGGACGCATGAACGAATAGTATAAAGTGTTCTACTGATGTTCAAGTGAACTGTGTAATGTTTGTATCGACTCAAATGTTGTCGCTTCAGCACGTCGCTGCCGCCTCCGTCTGAGTGACCAGCTGAGTCGACCACTCATGACATGTGATGTACTAACTTGTCGTACCTTGTCCAGTGATATTACAGTGTATTTAGGTAGCAAACATCATACAAGCCAATATTGTATCATGCATGCCAGTGGGTAGTAATAAGTTGTATCAACTTATTTTTAACCAACTTCAAAAATACGAAGGTACTTAATTCGGTTGTATTTTTTAAAAACACGTCATTCACGTACGCGTCATTGCATATTTTGCATTCCTGTGACTTTTCAATGGTGTGTTTAGCATGGTGTTTTTAGCTATTTGGATAAGCATTGGAATTTTCTTTTTTATGATCAAAAGCTATGTGATTTTGTAAGCACTTAGTAGAGACTCAAACTGCTGCCAGCCAGTTATTGCATTCACGCTCATTGTTAGAGAAAAGAAAACATCATCAAAAATGTATGGGAGTTTGTAGAATAGCGACTTGGCTAAAGAGCTGCAGTTGTAAAAATGATCTTATAAATAGTTATGCCCACGCTAGGTTTTGCATGATGGTTATGACCTTACATGCATAACCAACATGCAAACCCGAAAACTGTACAGTCATGCGTGCTTGTAAATGCAACAAAGCAAATACCAAAATTGGTATTTTTTCCGGTTATGCATGCGCATGCATAACCGAGCGTGTGTGGCGTCCTTAGGTCCAACTTTCGGTTAATATTAAACTCTCGGTTATGCATGCAAGGTTATAACCATCATGCAAACCCTAACGTGTATGTGTAATATGAGGTTATAACTGTCGGTTGTGCATGTAAGGTTTTAACCATCATGCACAACCTAGCGTGGGTGGCCTGCAGGGGTTCATTTCATGCATGACCTTTAAATCTCGCAAGCTCTCGCATCGATAATGTATGCAGCTCTGCGTTTATTTAATGAATCACCGTAATTTCCGTGTATTTCCGCTATTTACATGACGCCGTACTTCCGGATATAACAATGTGTTACTCAGTTTTGATGAAACTTTCAAATTAATTTATGAGCAAACTTCAGACTATCTTGAATGAACGCTTTTAATTATCTTTTATTTATGAGTGGGATTTATAAATATAAATAAGGATCTTTAGATAGATAAAAGAGGATTAGTCTCTATAAGCTGTCCCCTTTAGCTGTTTTAGGGGGTTTTGAGATTTTTTGTCTCAAATTCTGCCAGTTAAAAAAAAGATACTTTTGTCTAAAACAACATTGTCTTTTACATTTAAAATAGTTGATTATCTCACTACAAATGAAATCTCCAACCTTATACCTAGATTCCTATATTTTACACCTCACCTCGAGACTTTAGTTTCAGTCCAAAGTAGCTATAAGTAGTACCTACTAGTAAATTATGAAAATAGGTCCACCCAAAAATTAAAAAAGAACTATTACAATGTACATTAATGCCGTGATACCCCCATTATCTCGTCGAGTGAACGTCCGTTTCAATTCCAGTCGTCCATTTTGTTCGCCGACAAACATTCAGTTACAATGTTACGTATTCATGGCTACGAATCTAGATTAAAAACATACTCTAGTTAAACTTGTATGAGGATCCGTAAAAAGGTTTTTGTGCGCGAATGTTCTGAAATGCGCGGGACATTGTTGCACAGCGTACGAGCGAATTTATTGTACTCTGATGCTAGGTTTTTATTTTACTCGCACTGGCTGTTTTCACACGATACCTACACGACATCATGGGAGAGCTTATACCATACATTTAGTGCTAAACGCTTTCACACCGACACCGATATTTTTGTACAAGCAACTGACATATCGGTGACGTTGACCGATACGCCAATGTGTAAACATCCATTGTAAAGCCGGCAGTAATTGCATGGCGATAAACAAATGACAATATCATAAGAATTGAAAGCAAATGTTGCATGGGACACTAAAATAGTTCCTTGTTTATTTATTTATTTATTTAATTTAATAACTAGCACGGTGATATACCAATTACACTAATTATCATAACATTAAATTACACATTAAATTATAGAACTATATACATACAAATTTACAAGGTATAATTATTAAAACAAGTCAAATTAGGTACACATAAGTCATAAGCAATAGTAATACAATCCAAAATTCATTCAATTAATTATTAAAAAATAAAATGTCGAAGAGTCAATAGAATGTCAAATACAAAAATAATTATAATATTATTGCCTCGCAGTATTTTAGGCATTCCGCCATAATTTGTGGCCAGTTGTCTGCGAACACATCACAGTTTGGGTTGGCCTTGAGAAGGTTGTTAAGGGCGGTGAGTGTCCGAGGTATTGGAGAGTTAGCGCGCGCGACGCTAGTATGCTAGTATTGTATGAAAATTATCAATAACAGTTTTCGAAAGCAATGTTATACACTGTTTAGATATATTCAATGGTTAACATACTTCCTATGCCAATGGATGCAATTCTGGATGTTGGCATTCAGTAACTAGCACAGTAGCATGTTTGCTGGACATGTTGTGATTGTGCAGAGTGTTCCTTGAGAAGTCGCTGCTCGAGCGAGCGCGGATCACATTGCCCCGAGCTCAGGACACGAGACTGTGAGGCCAGCGGCCTGATCCTCAAGGTTTATGATACCTAACGATCTATAAATGAGACTGTGTCTGTGTCTAGTTTATACCTTACATGGAGTTATGGGTCTTTTTTAGTTGGCCACTCGCAGACTTAGTTTTCTCATTTCCATTCGGCCCAGGCCTAGTGCCTAGACCATTGGTAATTTTAATAATGATTAAGTTTTGGTAAATGAATTTGTATTTTGTTTTTATTAAATGATGTCTTTGTACGAGTAATTTATTATTTATCGAATAAAATATTTGCCTCTACTCGATGGCCCACCGCGATGATCAGCATAAGGTTTCCGCTTAGTGTATGGCCCCTCACTATCCTAATATGCGTCTGTTTGTATGCAAATGCAAGACGTCCGCTATCGGCTATCGTTTGTTGCGAAACCAATTACTTTAAAGATGGCCTCTACAATCAGCTATACAAGAAGCGCTCGTGGCTAGGCTTGCTTAGTCAATCTTCACTGATTATCTAAGTTAAGCGACGTTCTGCGCAGTCACTATTTGGATGGGTTACCACTAGTGGCATTTACATCTGAGCGCTTCTGTGCTTTGGAGGGCACTCTAAACTGTCGGTCCCAGCTTTCTTGCATGACAACGAAAAGAGATGACAACAGATTTAGCAATCATTTTAGGTAGCTCAGCTATAGAAGACCAATATTAATATACCCCTTAAGCTGTTGCCCTTTAGTAAGAGCCACCAAAGCAGCAGGCTAATCAAGCAAAGTGTTTATACCGTTACTAGCTAAGACTTAAAAAATAGTATGAATTTTCACGTTCCATAAGTTTTACAGCAAATAATCATACGGCTTCTGGATCACCAATGTAACATAAACCATGCAGTTCGACTTCCATTTGTCAGAATAAAATAAAAAGTACATCAAAAGCATCAAATAACCGCCGTAAAAGATCGAGGCCACTCAACGAATTGACGAGTACGTACTACACCAGCCAGTCTACAGAAGTAGCTGAACAACCTGACTACTCGGCTACTGCTTGTTTCAAAAATATATTTAAAGCAAAAAAATGCAAGTTGTATAAAGGACAATGGGCATTTTTCTGTGAGCTTAGACCAAGACCAAAAAAAGGGTTTTCTCAGGGTTGGTTGACACATAGTGCGTCTGAAAGGGCTCAAAAAAGCTTCCATTCTTCTTACGTAAGAAAAAAATAAAAATTACACAAAACTCTACTCAATTACTTAGTGCTTCCCATTTTATAATATGTTCTATAATAGTGAAATTCATTGTGATGTGAAAAGAGAGATCAACAAACCTATCCCAAATTATAGTTAGTGGAACTCTCAGCATTACCGTAAATGCTTGGACGAATTAACCGTAAATGTGAATAGAACCGAATAATGACGGTACGGTAAGTACAAAAGATCTAGAGCAATGTTGAAACCCTTTTGGCTTTGGTTCCTTGTTCATTACGAGAGTTACTAGCATGTTACTCAAGTGGATTGAATTGTGTGAAGCTATTTTGGTTACGTGAGTTGTAAAGCCAATTCAAGGAGGAGTGTAGGTACAGTAAACTGTATTCGATGACTCGATTCTGACGGACCGGACATTTTACGAGCCATCGCGTCCGACAAAATCCAATATAGGGTTTTTTTGTGGTAAAAGTAATCGCCAAAAATGTCATCTTGTGATAACATGTTTTGCTTCAACTAAAACGCGGCCCGAATACTAAAGCATGGGGAAACTTTTTTATTAATCTTCACAGTTTGTAACACTATACGGAACGAATAGATAACCGATTTACGTCAGGTGGGTGATCAATGACAAGTATGAAAACTGCTTTTCTAGCCAATCGGTATTTTACAGTAACTAGAGCACGAAAAACATCTTTTAAATATATAAAACTCTTTTGAAGCTGACTGACAATTAAGGTACAGCCTAAACTATAAGTCCTAGAGGTATGAAATTTGGAGGGTAGTATCCTTATATAGTGTAGGGGTGCACTAAGAAAGAATTTTCAAAAGTCGCACCCTAACGGGTCTTAAATTAGGATCAAATTATTTTAGCCAAATAATGCGTATGGTGCTACCTCGCGAGCAAAGCCGCAGACGACCGCTAGTTACAAATATATGGAACTCATCACGTGACATTTTCTCTACACATGCTTAAGTATTTTTACAAAGCCAAATAAAAGTCCAAAATAATGTATGTGACCACATAAAGAATTTGTTAATTTAAAATAATACCAGTTTTCTTCGAGTATTCATAACTGTTATATTTTGCAAAAGTTGCGTGAAACCGCACGCGGATATTAAAAATAGTTATTATCATCCCCTTAACTAACGGTTACTACCGGTTACCTACAAGCGCTGCGGTCAGGCGGTTTACGAGCAGCTGGAAGAAACCACACCACTCTACAACAACCCGCCATCCCCTATCCATCAACTGACTATGGTGTTTTGAAAAACGGTGGCCGCTATTTGATTCTTCTTATCCTGCAACGGTAGTACAAAATATTGGCCTAACTAAAGATACCGAGTTGATATTGAAATTGACTAACAGAGGAGAAAGTTGAATCCACTCATAACTTCCTTGTGTAAGTAAAGACTAGTAGAACTTTTATTACAATAAAAACCATCATAATAGATTATAGAATAGAGACATGATTACGACCGTTATCACGTCATCAGCATGTTAGACAATCACGGATTTAATTAAACCAAACTATTCAGTAAAGGGTAGTCTCGGAGCTGAACTCCCGACCCGTACCGATGACCTACAACTACTGAGAGATACTACACTAAGTTCACATCAAGTTATGCTACTATTCTAACTTCAGTACTTCTAGCTACATGATAATGTACACGGTTCACTGACCTGACTGCACCGTGCAGTTAGTATTCAGCCTTCGCGCTATATAATAAGATGTGTGTTTAATTTGCACCCAGTACCTCTGTCACGAAAAAAACTGACAGTCGCCGCGTTGATGTATTCGAGTTATATTGCGCGGCAATGCCAGCTCGACTGCCAACCGTTGTAGTGTCACCGCGCAGTGTATCTCGGATACGCTAGCGTTACGATACGTTTGCGATTGTCACATTTATTCGTGATCAAGGCACTGATCACGAATATCGAATCTAGTGACGTTGTTTTTAAAGTTTAATAAGTGTTTATTGTTTTTGTAATACCTACTGCAGTGGTACTCGTAAGTAAAAATTATTTTATTCTATTTCATTTTTTTTGTATTTGGCGGCGGTGACTACTTTACGGTTATTCCCATCGAGCCCAGCGGCCGGCCCCCTGGGCCGGATGGGAGGAAAAAATCCCATCGAGCCCACTATGCAAATGAGTGGGCTTGGGGGCCCGCCTGCTCATCTGCCTCATATGGCATAAAAAAAAGCTTGTCTAGATTATCTACTAAGCTAATCTCAATTTTTATTTCATCGCATTGATACTATCTATGCACGACAATGGAAGTACACTGGTGGCTTATGTCACACAGAGCTCCAACTACCAATGTATAAAGCTCCACCAGACTAATTTAACAGATGGTACATCAAATCACTATTTTCATTAACAATCAAACACATCTTCCCTCTACTTCTTGTGTGTCTGAACAATAACTCTAGACTACGTTCAAATAAAACTATTTCTTCCCCCATTGTATATAAGTGATTCTCTGAAAACTTCAGTAGCTTCAAAGTCCATAAATAGCACATTTGACACATCCTTTCGACACATTAACTCGTCATAAAGCTAACGCGTCATGTCCGGCGCCGTGACGTCATAAACAGCTACGGACCGATCGTAAAAACGAGTTTTTAACAGACAAGTCGTAAAGTTTTTGATGCACTAAAGTACCTACTAAGTAGCGAAACTTAGTTTGCATATACTATGACTAGTACTAACTGAGCTTATAAAATCTTTTGACAAAATATTACATCAAATACACTTATTTATAGAAAACTAGCTTTCGTCCACAACTTCGTCCGTTTTCCGTTTGATCCTGTTAATTTTCCAGGATAAAAAGTAGCTTAAGTGTTAATCCAGGTAACGAACTATATATTCCAAGTTTTATAAATACTTTAATAATATTTTTGTTATAACGTACCTCACGAGGTAGCCAGATATTAAACTGTAAGTTCCTGAAAATTGACGCTACAGTTAAATTTTCTCCGAGCTAAAATTTAGAAACTCTACAGTAATTAATCATTTTTATTTAAGGGCATAGTAAAAAAGAATTATGAGTTTAAAATTAATTATTACGGTTTTCCTTAAAGCAATGGCTGTCGTAATAATAAACAGTGAAATATTAACAGCGTCAGTAACTCGACATGATTAAAACAATAAAATCTCTTAATGCGTAGAGATGTAAGTAACATTCAGGTAGAAGGTACAACCCCTAGTTGCTATGGGATTAACTAGTAACACTAGTGACCTAGGTACTACGAAAAGCACGTCCTAGACTGGTCTTCATTTCGTTTTTCAGTTCATGGTGGAATGAGTTTTTCATCATTAGATACTCACTGCTGGGTTTGCGACCTAGCATATTGTTTTAAATCAAACTTTTCATAGTTGATTTTTAATGCCATCGAGATAGAGTCCTCAATAGTTATAACAAAATATTGTATCCATGTTTTTCAGTAGATTTTGGTGGGCTGAGAGCAGACTGCTCGTAAATCCGGTGCTAATAGCCGCGGCGTGTGGCCATTGTAGCCGTTCTATGAACGTTAGCACCTTGTCGTCGACAAATTGATTTCATAAATAACAGAGATTGTAATGTTATAGTGCTCCTAAAAGCTCCGTCACTGGCGAATTGTGAACAAGGACGAGGCAAGATAAAATTTTCCGTCAAAACTCACCTTTATCCTAATGGGAACGATTTCAGGGCTATTAAAGCATCCGGTAGCAACAAATCTCTGAATATTCAGCATTCAGCTGTTATTACATTAATGACAGCCGAATAAAGCGCGGGGGGGGAACTAATTTGCTCTTTTATAGTCCATTTGATGACACTCCACGCTCTTGGAATAATAGTGTTGCCATACTTGTCATGCTGAATTGGATGCTTGGGAGGATATAATCGCTTTTTTCCCATCGAGCCCACTGGTGGGCCAGATAAGCCATTAAAAGAGCTGAACTTTGTTTTTTTTAGCAGCTTACTACTTTCACAGCTACACAGTTTTTTACACACCCATAGTTTTACTGAGCAGTATTTATAAGGCGTTTAAAAAGGTTTCTTAATATTAAGTACTCAAATATTTATCTAGAGACTTGCATCTTCACGTAGAACTAAAATTCATCTTCATGCACTTAATGATTATGGGTAAGATTACAATCATCAACATGGTGCTGGTATTAATATTTAGGCTTATCTCGAAAAAATATATAATTACAACAGCGTGGGGCACAATAACTATCGAACTAAATAATTTGAAACCATTTTCACAAATGCTTAAGGCTCGTACCTCTTGCAAACGTTTTTGTAAATACTTAAGGCTCGTATCTTTGGCGGCACTCGGCGCGCGGCGCTCGTGGGACGTCGCGCCAGAATCACATCGCGCTCATTTGAATAACTCTACGAACGGGATGATTTGGTTGTCAATGACTTTTATTCCTCAGTGAATTGTTGTATAGTTCGTATTATTTTTTATCATTTACTAATGACAGCTAAGCTGCAACCATGGTCATGGCTAATGGCTTTTTTTCTAAATTAAAATTACATGCATTTAAGGTGTGACGCGACGGTGTGATAATGGTTGAAGGTTTGTTGCTCTCGCTACCGTTGTCAGCAAAAGTATAAATTGCTATTATTGTCGGTCCCAAGCTACTACCAATCGCTCAACTATGATGGATGCCTTCGGACGCCCTGTCGGAGTAGGTAGTTCTGTAAATTCTACGCCTATCCTAAAAATATACAATAGTAGTAGTAAGGCTCTTTTGAAAGAAATCGTTCGAGAAGTACTATCACAGTACTTATTTATGTTCCGGTTTGTCACTGAGTGATGGACTACAGAGGTAGAGGCTACGCCATCTCTTGTACCATTTTTTTTCATAAAAAATATTAGCTATGTGATTGCATTGATAAAATCAGTCGGTCTGTATAGCACGAAGCGGCAATCGGTAATCATTAGTATTGCAGCGCGATTCCCGTTAATTAGATCACGTAGCTGCGACGCTGCTAACCGCCCGCTTTGGACAACCTTACAGCTTTTACACAGCTTTTATACAACTTTTATGCAGCTTATACAGCGTGACTTGTAAAGTTTAACGTGATGTTGTTTAAGCTCCGTTTTTGTTTACAATTATTCAGCATTTATTTAATACAATTTTTTACAAAAAGGATAGTACAATTTTCTACATTTTCAAAACGTTCAAATTTTTTCCAGAATTTTCCCCAGCTAGAGAAAACCGGCGATATTCCGATAAATACGGTATTTAGCAGAACGAAGCCATTTCTACCCCTTTTTCCGTAGCTACCACTTTTCCTATCGCAAGCCGAAGTAGAGAACGTTTGCATACATTGCGCGATAAGACTAGCTTCTGAAAATACTCAAAATGATATCTTGAACTATACTATCCTAACGATACAGCGATCGAACGAATACCCAGCGCTACTATATTCGATATAATTTCTAATTTAAAAAATAATATTTTAATCTGAATTCGTAGGGATCGTTCAACCGGTATGTTCAAATTGTATGAAGGAAAACGTTGAAAGCGTTGATTGCGTCTATTTTGAACTGAAATAGACAGCTATTTTAAATTGTCTTCTCGTACAAGAGTTTTTAATAAAATACTTATAGAAATGTTATTACTCTCTCATTATGCCAGAAAGATTATAAAGAAGAGCCTTATCTCGTAATTTTCCATTAAAATAACAAAAGCGCCACAAGCTCAGCCCTTTACTTCAGCCACTCACAGGACCTTATTAAGTAGATAAAACACCGCGCACACATGAGATGCGAAAATTTTAATTTGATCCTGTAACGTGCCTTTTACCCATCTCATTGCGAATTTTCCTTCCGTGCAATTCTGTCAGGCAATTTTTAACCGTATTCCTTTATAATAGACTGTAGAGTTTGTGTGTGTTCGCACGACGATGATAGCGCGTTTTAAATAAAATAGGACCTATTGTAAAAACTGTGGATAGCTATTTATCAGAGCATCGGATTGTGGATCCATTATTAAGATATGACACACCTAGTCATAATGATATAGCGATTGTGCACGACAGAATAGCTATAAGTTAGATATAAGAGTACCTAGTAGCCCTAAGCATGTAGAATAATTATTGGTCAGGTAGGTTAAGCCTACAAGAATGCTCCCGGATGACTATAAATAGAGAGAAGTGGCGAGAAATCGTGAGGCGTACCACCGCCATTGATAAAAGTAATACATAATGACCACGACCGCTCTGCCAAGAGTTTAACGAAGAAGAAGAAGGTTAAGCCAAAATTATACGATTTACTGTTTAGTGTTTTATTGAGAGACTGAAGTAGGTACGTAAGTCCCTAGAATAGAGTTAAAACGCTGGGTCTACTTATAACATCATATCGGGAACAGTGATACTAAAATACTATATCAAGTAGCAAATACCTTCCCGTTTGTCCCGCCAACATACTCAATCAGGACTAACGGGAATAAAACAAAACTTTTGCATTCCCATTCGTCCCACCAGCGGGACGAAACCCAGTAGGATGAACGGGAATAAACCGTGATTTCGAAGACATTTTACCAGCAAAGTATTTTTTTATGTCTTCTTTCCGCATGAAATGCAATGCGGATTAATTAACTGTGGTTTTATACAACCTTAAAAGTTCTATTGCAAAAGTTTATTGGCTTTAGTGTCCGTACGGTAACTTTCCCATTACGATACTGAAGTCAGACGGGTCCACAATTATTTTCCTCAGTAACCGTGTATTCACACACGTGTGTGTACTTAATGTAATTTAGCTCGGAAGGGTCCGGTTCGGGATACCGTCCATTGTAAGCCGATATCATCCTGTATGTAATCTAGAAATTACGGCATTATGAGTTATTGTAATGTCTCTTACCTGTTGAACGACATTGTTTGGAACATGGATGCAAACATGTCGTCGTGTCAGGATATAAATGAAGGGACAAACAGATCGCCCTTCCAGTGACCTCGTAATAATCATTTGAGTAACGTTACTAAGAAAATAATTAGGTTTTACTCTGGATTGAGATGGTTTTTTATTTAAAAACTTGAATAGAGAACTTGAAAGTATCAGATAAATAATGTTTAGTCTTTCCTTTATTCTCCTAGTCCGTCTAAATTTACTGTTACTTAGGTTGTTACCTTTTGCTAGTCATTTCAGGCAGCGGTAATTTTTTTTTTGTAAAATCTATATAAATAATCGAATTTGTTTGTGATTTCATAAAAGTCACCTCTTGTGACATTCCAACAAATTGGTACATTGATCTACATGTTACCTTTGCTCATGTTCCTTGCTTCACATCAAGAGGAGTCCGTAGTATGAGTTTTGTTTTGTTGAACGAAACGCATATCGAGAAGCGACTTGCGAGATATTCTGTATGAAAATTCGATAGCGCGCCTGTAGCGGGAGATTTGCAAACTATTTGTCTCCACACAAAAACTGCGAGTTTCTCGTTTCTCGCTTGTCGCAAATCAACATAACAAAACTCAGACTATACAAGCTCTGTACTCGCACTAAGTGAAAAAAAAATTATTCACACAGAAAATTACAACTAATACAGTATTTACAATATTCACAATATCAACAAAATACACAAGAAACAGTTGAGCTATCCACAAACCGTTGCAAACGATTTATAGATAGCTCAACTGGTCCAAATCAGTAGCAATCGGAAGCGTGTCCAAGACACTGGCTGCATTAAGTTAAATCTGTACCGTGAATACACACATAGTATAGTTAGCGGGAAACCAAATCTTGACTCAGAGGTTCAACTAAAAGCCGCGCAAACAATGACACACTCCAGGCTCACCACAGTCGCTACAAAATGCACTCGCTTTATACGGAAAACTACACTTCACACGTGCTTCAGTAACACGATATAAACCCCTATATAATAAGCCTTGAATTACACCGTGTTTTGTTTTTGCAAACTCAGAAAAACACGGTTTAACTTATAAAAGCATTTTTTTTCCGTGAAAACCTATGCTTGAGTGCAACTTTTTCAATTTTTTTTCATTACAATTGAATTCTAATCTTTCTCTGAGAAATAATAATAATATACTACTTAGCGTTTCCAAATCAGATGACTCATCTGCCTACTCTATCACATTTTTTTTGTGAAGTCTGAGTATAGTCAAAACGCTTGCTTGGATGCAGTCAGCTGAAACATGCGTGCGTGTTAGTGTGACCCAAGCTTCTTATCTAGAGGTTATCCTTCGGGAGTACCCGTATCTGCACTTTGCTAAATAGCTTTCTGTCAAGAATAACAATAATATATTTTAAAATTTCATTTTATAGTTGGAGCATGCGAATAAACACAAATTAGGTATGTCAATCTTCCGACAGAATTTAAATAGTTATTTGTTATACAAGAGTGCAAAGTTGCTTTTTAACCGCGTGTTCAATTTTGATGACCGAGCAAGCGAAGGATTCTAAAATTAGAATCCTGAGCGTTAGCGAGGGAATCAAAAGAGCACGAGGTGAAAAATCTTTGCACTCGAGTGCAACACGTAACTTTTCATTCCACCTCAGCGAGGAAATGACTAAATGCAAAAAAAAACGTTTACAATCACAAGATAGGTACTTTTATTCAGTTTAGGTATTAACTATTACATTATGACAGGTAAGTATTACAGAATAATCTTTAAATTATAACAAAATAATAATAAGGTATAATTAAGAAAATTTGAAAGTAACGTTGCTACAGTTATTTAAATTGAGTGTAATATTTTTTTTTATTCACAAACTTAGTGCACACGATGTTCTAAATTCAATTTACTTTATCCTCTAGAGAATAAAAACGGCTTTTGCACTCAGATATTGAAGAGCAAAAATACTCTTTCCGAGATGGTGGGATGAAAACATTATTTTCATGTTTTGTAGATAGTTTTTTTATCTGATTTTGGGTATTTGTACTCATAATAAAATTATTCTGTGATAGAATACCACCTAATTCTGTACCAAATGCTACGCCGTAGCTATGTGCTACGAAACCTCGTAGCGCTAGTGCAAATTCGTAGCGCACATACTACGAAAAGCCAGTGTATAAGAAAAATGCAACAAAATTGTTGTAAGTTTTTGCACAACCACTTCTATTACTCTGTTTATGCAAAAATGTACAATATTATGCACAAAGCTGCATAACTTGACTTCAAAGTGGCACGTATAAGGTCTTCGTCCCTTCAGTAGATTAGCATTGCAAATGCACTGAGGGAATGGTATACAACGATCTGGTAACTTTATAGATAGTAGAAATAAATAACCAGATACTGAAAAACAGAATAAGAGTCATATTCGCACTTTTTACCTCTTAGCTGATTCTTCACATACTTATTTTGTTAAAATACATACTTATTACCTTTACCATTACAAACAAAAATCTATATAGATAATACTTTATTGTATATACACAAGGATTACGTACAAATCTTAAAACTAACTTTGTATAGTACAATGGGCGGCCTTATCGCTGAGATCTATCACTTATCTAGTTAACTAAGTAGGTATATTCATTTTCTGTTTAAAAGTAGTAATTTCTTAGCAAATTGGTTTGAAATCGAGTGGCTAGTTCCGTACATTAATATTAGAGGAGTAAAAATAGCAAAAATGTATAAATTATGTAAATAATAACAACTATAGAGAATAGCGTGACTTTACCTACTGCGGCGTGTGCTGTGACTTTCATACAATTAAACTACGACCACATGTGACCGCATGCATTCTCCTACAGCCATACAAATTCAAAGATTGGTAACGTGGACTGAGATTGGTGACACTCGATTAGACACATGAAATAATGAATGCATAATAGTGTCAGACTGAGATAAACTGAAATATACTTCAAATTATTTCAAGTGGCCAGCACTTGGCGTATCAGTTAACTATAGTATTTATTAATTGTCAGAAATCAGAAATCAGAAACATTTATTCGCTGAATGTAAGTTTTAGGTAACATTGATGTTAAATCTATTAAAAGAGATCTATACATCCTACCAGTTATTGTCCTGGTGTGCAAACATTTTAATAAAATTAAATTCAAATACCTATACCTATTACAAATTACAATCATATCAGTATCACATTAGTAAAATGTCACTTATAACTAAAATATTCGTCAGTAGAGTAAAAGCAATTTAGCAGCAACCATTTGGAGAGTCTACGTTTAAAGAAAGATAACGGCAATTCTTTAAATTCGTCAGGCAACTTATTAAATATTTTCACAGCCATACAAAATGCGTTTTGACTATGAAATGTCGAATGATGTTTTGGTAGATAAATTCTATTTTTATGTCTAGTATGTCTTGCAAGCAATTCTTCGTGTCTAATAAAATAATTGGGATATTGTTTGACAAAAACGCAGATTTCTCTTGTGATAATTCACTTCCTGGGCCCTATTACCACGCCTCCACTCCACGGTACTTCAAGTTTGTTTAGTTGTACCATTCATGGTACTAACGATACATCAATATTTATGATGGTACTACTGATCCTAAATAATTGTCACTAGTACCATTAATGGTACTAAAGATACAAAGTTGTGTCACTTGTACCATCAATGGCACAAATCAATGGTACTACTGACACTAAGGCCATTCTAACCCTCTCACAGCATAAATAGGGATTTATTTATTTATTTATTTATTAGGATTGCCAAAGAATAATACACATAACTTAAAACTAAACTCAAACAGAACATATAATGGCTGGTGCTTATCCACTAAAGGCAACCACAGCTAACGCAGGATTTAGAATTTAGACGTGTTTTTTATGTACCAAGATCAGCTGTTACGAGTTTTAAAAAGATTTTGTTGTTGCATAATTCTCCCACTGAACCCCTGGTTTTTTTAATCATGTAAAACGTGATTGAATGCGGGCAAAGCTCGGAGGCTCAGCACCTACTTTCTGGCACGGGACATAAACATGCAATAACACAAACACCGGCGTTATACACGACTGCATTTAAAGTTCATACTGCATTACAAACTTAAAGTGTACCTGCAATGTATAACACATGCATGAAAATAAGTAATCAAAACAAAACACAGTAAATTATTAAAATGCAGTATAATAAGAATTAACAAATTTTAATAAAATTTTAATAACAAACTTTAATAAAATTTTAATAACAAATTTTAATAAAATATTAAATATTTATTTTAAGTACAGAAATCAAATTTATCTTAGTGTATCGAACGAAATTGAATATTTTAGGTTATTAAGTTAGAAACGCTATCGTGTAATATGCATGGAATTAAATAAAACTTTATTATTATTATTATTTAGTTTCAGATTTATTCTGCTCAGCTTCTTATTATTATTATTATTATTATAAGAATAAGAACGATCTGGAAACCAACAACGGTCAAAACTCTCAAGGGACCGGAATGAATGGCGTAAAGAGGACACCTATACTCAGCAGCCAACGGGCTGAAATGATGATGATGGAGACAGTAATAATTCTGTTTGTTTAGTTTATAAATTAAAATACGGCGGAATTTGGTTAGTGTTTTGGCAGCTTCTGCAAATCTCACACAAAGAGTTGGTAAGTGAATAATAATGAACATCCAATCTAACTGTTAAATCAAAGGTGACACAGACTGACTTTCTGAGTGGCCATCACAGAACCATTTAAGAGATGTTCAATATTTACGCTCTTGTTATCTATAATTGAGAGCGAACAAGGCAAAGCTATTAGGTACATGCACAGCTGGTAACGATAGCAGCTGGTACACTAAATAGAAAACAGTGTTAGCCGCGACCGTTCATATAAAAGATTCCACGCTAAATAAAATGAATAAAAAACTAAAATTTTTGTTTATTCTAATTATTTTCTGAAGAGCTTCATTACGATAGCGTAGCCATACCATATTTGGCATGGCGGCATTTTGATCATGCTTAATCACAAGGTGTTTGAATAAAAATCCACATTAGACATAGAACTATTAATAATAATACTAAGTTTGTACAGTATGTCCACTGACAACTACTAATAATATTACTACGGAATAATCAGTTTTTACAGTGTCTTCATATCAGTTCACACTACGCCAATTTAACAAAACTATTAAGACAGTGAATCACCTGCAATAAATAAAAAAAACCTGTGCGTGCAGTCCCTACGCGCGGAAGAAGTTATACTTCGAGTGCCACGCATTCACTCTCGCTCTGTGTTTAATGTGAAATTAATTTAGTATAGGATACTTTAGAATAATCTAAGTAGACGCACTTGTCTGCAATGTTATGTTTTATTCAAACTTAATCTCGCATTCATCAAAAATATATACGATCATCTACCAGTGCATTACCCCGCAGAGCCGCATCCACAGAGAACGTGCCCTGTGAGAAACTACAGTTTCTTGAAGACGTTGATTAAGTCTTGTACCTGTAACAGCAACTATATTGTATATACCTACTCTTTGATTTATTTAGGTATGACATACATATTATATCCTTATTTTTTACTTCTATCTCGGTATCATTTCCTGAAACAATAATCTTACCGTTCCTAAAATGTCTTTTAAATAGGCTAAAATTTCAGCTATTGTAGCCACTAGGACAGATTTGTCACCTCTGGGCGATTGGTTGTGACATTGTGCGATTGGCGACACATTATAGAGGTCTGTTTGTGACCTATTGTACCCTTTGTAAGCACGGGTCCCTAAATAGCCTCTTTATTTCTTGCTGACTATTGAGGCTGCGATTTGGAATTTCGGGTTAATGGCATATAAATGGTTCGTAGCAAAAACTTTCACTAGGTAATGTACCATACTCTTGCAGTGCTTTACATAATATCCCAAGTATTTTACATAACACAATGAGAAGTAAATAGAACACAAAAACGCGCGGATTGAATTATAATGCTGCATATATTATACCAGTTACTCGGTACTTTATAATAATACATAATAATGTAAATCTAATGTTGAAAAAAACTGTAAATTGAACTAACAGAAAAAAGCGCAGTGAACGCACCCGTTTTGATACGAGAAATTCAAAAAGAATGGCACAGTTCAGCGAACACAGTGGTACCACGGTAGGACGCAGTAGGTACTGCATGGCCCGCGGTGGCTAGCTCACGCCTCTGTAACGCAGGAATGTGAATCTGAGGAATGTACACTGTTAGACACAGTATAGATAAAGCGGTAGATTCTTTGAACCTAGAGAAATTAAAGGTTTTATTAAAGTTTTGGCTTTAAGTTACCGCAGTAAAGTGCCTGGAACAAAGCGGTTAAAAGGAATGCCAATGTTTTAAAAGACATTGCATTTGAAAATCGAGAAATCACTGGTAAGTAATTAAATAACGGTACAGTTTTCTCGGTAATATTGCAAGTACCAATACATATTCTCCAAAACTTGCTCAATGAGTAGGTATAATGTTTACAAATCTTAACTCAGATGGTAAACAGCACTTTTTATTACAGCCATTATTCATAAGCCATTTTGGTCTATGGACTATAACATAAAAATCGCACTTTACCTACTAGACCTTACCACACTGTGTCAATAATGTAATCCTTGCTATTCGAGTAATAGCGTCCGCGGCACAGTAGATACCTATACCGCAATCTACACTCAAGCAACACTGCATCTTATCCCTTTACAATAAGGGTAATATTCGAACGAATCGCACCATACGAGTTAATTTGGTTTCGTAAAGCCTCGGTGCATTATTGCCTCGACTTTTTGGGTCGAATATGTTTTGTAGAAGCTTCTAGCCGAAATAGTATTTGTCCTATTTTACTGTGGTCATGTACAGTCAGGTCCTGACCCCGGGCTAAGATTAATGTGGGTACACTGCGGGTATTAGATACTACGAGTAGAGTCGGACCCAACAAAAATCAAAACGATCTTTTTGATTTTCCGAATATAATGCATATTGGTTCACAGTTCCCTTTCGCCATGAAGCGAGAGTCAATCTTGCATTTCTTGAGTGTGACCAGCATCATGCAGTTGTCAGTATAAAGACATATATTATAAGTTATGTATTTACAAAAAATATATTACATAACTATCTTATCAGCAATCTAGTTCCCATAATACAAGCTTTAGTTTAGGACTAGAGACTATTTATTTATTATTGACATTGAAATTTCATTTTCTATTCACTGAAAATTACAATATTTACAAAACACACATGCAACAGTTAAACTATCTTTTGGTTTAGAGTCCATATTAATATACCCATATAGTAATATTTAGTTGTAATTTTATTTGTGAATAAATTTTAATAAACAAAGTAATACTTGCAGTTAGTTTGCAACCAGTCTGCAGATAACTGTTTCATGTGTTGCAGAAACTTTGTGAAACTTTCTTTTCACACATACAATACAGTATTATGTATGAGTGGTGCTACGGTAGCATCTTGTTAACTCGAGCGGGAGTCACTTTTCACGGCGATCTAATCTCTGCTGACGTCGCGTTTACCCAGAGCGCTCTCCACCATTCTAACTGGGACACAGTGTAACAACAAACAGAATACTAACATTAATATTAATTATACAAAGCGACCTGAAAATTTGAAAAACACTTTGTCCATCCTACTAATATTATAAACGCGAAAGTTTGTAAGTATGGATGGATGTTTGTTAGTCTTTCACGTAAAAACTACTAATCCGATTTGGATGAAACTTGGAATATACATTGTCCGTGACCTGGATTAATACATAAGTAACTTTTTATCCCGTGAACGAAGTCGCGGGTGGCACCTAGTTCTTAATAAATAACATTACCACGTTCGATAGTGTCACTTCATTGCATAGGTATGCTTAGTTTTTTTTTTGCTGAAGATATTCTAATCAGAACCATCCTTTTTCTCAACGTGGTGTGAGTAAAATCCGATGAAACTATCAGTGATTTACTAGACATCCCATGTCCTAAAGTAAGAAATCCTAACGAGCCCACTATGCAAATTAGTGGTCTCGATGGGATTTTTTTCCCATCTGGCCCATCAGTGAGCCAGCCGGTGAGCTCGACGAGAATAACCCGCATATAAGAGGCTAGAGACTTGTACGAACCCATTCGAAATATCTCATGCACCGTCATTTAACCAAGTTGCAGTACTGCCCCCTGCACTGTGGTCCGTGGTCTGATTAAAACATCTCACGTGTGCTGTTTAATTAAGAGGCTGCGACCCGCGCTGAATAAACAAACTGCGTCGCTTTAAATACATTACTCTGGCTTTTTTAGGCAGCGGCTGAGACGTGACCGATGCGGGTTTGATTCCCACAGCAGGACAAATGCGAAAAGGGTACCTTCGGTAGAGGGGGAAAAAATGTGTAGGTTTGACCTAAACTCAAAAGCAACCACACATTATGGAACAAAAAATTTCTTTCCAGCTGGCACAATTCTATAGACCACAACCAAAATCCCCACCGTTAGGGGTTTCTAGAATATACCATTGTTTATTAAAGAAACAAAATATATAAGTAGATACACAAACAATGGCTACTTTCACAAAATTACTACTAAAATAAAATTCTCGTAATATCAAACCCATTATTGTCAGTTTCACTGAAACCAAGTTTTTCAAGTTGTAAACAAGTTCTACAAAAAAGTGGGTTCCTTTACCTTTATCAAGAACCTTCGCAAACATCTTGGCGGTATTAAAATGAGTTCTGGTCGGCTAGTTCAGGGTTCCGTAAACTTCTTTGTCTATAAAATAATATCGAGTCCAGTCACTCCAACTTTCGAGCACTAATAATGTGACAGAAGTTTAAGACCTTTAGTTGGAAACACCGTCTGTACTGTAAAAAAGTTCTACGCCCCGAACCTGAAACGTCACTTGAACTATTTCTATTCGTTTTTCACGTTTTCTATTTCTTCCACCAACTCTACCACGAATGTGGCCATTACAAAAAGAAGAAAAAGAAAATTATAACAGGCATATAATGAGCCACTGACGATATTTATTTGTGGCCAGCGAGCACCATAATCAACCCTTGGAACCCTCCAGGGGTTGATTACTCGCCCTTATCCGCTGTTATATTTTAATTTATAACTGCGATACTAATATTTACCGGACTGCAATTACTCGGGACTGACTGCTGAGAGTTGGAGGAATGTTGCAATTTGTCGAAACTTGGACTCGACGGTTTCATTTACAGGTTTTTCAATATTTACTTTCTTTATTAATGAGTTACCCGTCAGAAATATCAACGTAAATAATGTGTTATGTTAGTAAAATAATGTTTGTGATTAAGTACTTCCTTTTACACATTGCATCTAATCCAGATTTAAATTATACAGCGCTAGAAGACACTTTTTTTCCCATGCCTCGATATAGAGGAGCTGGTAGCGCCTCGGATATTTTTATAGTGGATCAGGGTTTTCCAGCACCTAGGGTTGAATATGCTAAGAGGATAGCATTCTTTCTCAAACTAGAACTTAAATATTTGCTTACCACGCAAACATTTTTCCAGTAGCTGATAATCATCTGAGAAATAAATGAATTGTATATGAAGAATTCTTACAATCTTTTGCTTCTTGTAAAGCTGCCTTGTAGTAGTGATATTGTTAATAGTTAGTTAGTGCTACACCAATGTCACTTTGTGTTCTGCGACATTGGCTTGCCACTAAAATCACAAAACAATTATATCAAAGCCCAAGTTAATTTAGCAGCGACATACATCTTGTCCCCTACAGCCTGTCTCGGTCGCTTTGGCTTTCGGCCAATGCTACCCCTACTCCTATTTACCCCAAATATCTATTTAAAGAAGTCTTAAAAGATGTGAAGGTACAGGTACCAAGATATTTGAGGGGCGTCTGTCTTCTTCTACTCGATTGTGGTGCGATTTTACACCGCATCGCAACCGCACCGGATCGAAATAAACTCAGGGCCTCTACTTTGAAAAATGATTAACGAAGATTCGGTAGCGATACTTGTGTTACACTACGCAGCCGCCTTGTGTGTCAACGCGGGCGGCTGCGATGTGACAGCGTCACTGCGCAGTGTAGCCCAAAACGATACGACGAACCTACGAATATCGATTTTCGTGGTAGCCACTTAGGTTCAGTGAAGCGACTTCTTTAAATGAAAAGGCTGAACGCCATCGCCTGGATTCTACAAATAATATGTAAATGGCCACTAAATGGTTTTTACTTTTGGGAGAGTGATGGAGTGAGAAAATACTGTGATTACCTGAATCAGTTGGTAGTATTTTTGGCCACATACACTAAAGTACCTACTACTTAGTCTCTGCGTGATAAGGCAATTATATTGTGAATGCTGTAGTACCTTTGTTAGAAGTCTCGCTAAACTACAAATCTGAGACGGAAAAAAAAGAAAAACACATTTTTTGTCGTCCTGTAAGCAGATTTCTTCTAGAAAAGTTCTGGAATAAAGAGAAGGACAATAGTTTTGATTCCTAATCCGAGAACTTCATGTACTTCAAAGTTAGTGGAAGAAATAATCGAGAAAATGCACGTTCTAAAGCCGGATAAGTCTGTCCGATATAAAAGTAAGCTTATAACGGCTGTACAGTTCCCTCTTCCTCTAAATGCGCCGTTCAACACATTTCCATTTTAATTTGGAGCCGTTTTCGGCTTTTTTCCTAATCCACCGCAAGCTACGTCACATAAATGTAATTGGGGCCCGCAGAGTGGCTTTCGCCGATGCAAGCTCGCCGGAACTACTGAAGACCCATTACGTTATGCTGACGATATGTAATTAAAAACGGAAAAACTCAGCACTTTTACTGCCAGTTGAACATCAAAAATAGGGTGAATATAATAATTATTATTTACCTCAAATACTACTTATTTAGATAACATAAAATAAGGTATTATTTTAAGAAAATATAACATCTAAAGTGCATTGTAAAAATAATAACTTATAATAACTGTAATAACAAAAAAATAGTAAACTTAGTGGATAAATAATTATGGTGTTCTTATGAAAATGAGACTTCTTTTTAGCAAAAACCTGTATAAATATACGTTAAATTCCAAGTTATTTAGTTTTCTTTGAGACCGGCGGCGGCGGCGGCGGCGCGGCGGCGCGGCTGGGAGCGAAAACTCGTTAAAATCTAGTCGCTTTAATTGTGAAACATTTGTATGGCGCAATACAAACAATAATGAGTTTCTGTAATTACAAGAACCCAGGTGTTGCGGCGCCCTGTGAAGTGCTTCAGCGCTTTTCTAACTGACAGCTCTCTTCATAACTATGGGGCTAAGTTTAGCATATTATTCAACTTGATGCCACTTAGCCATGATAACATTCTACAATTACTAGAGTGAATAGAAAACTCAAGTCGTTGCCGGCGTCTGTGTTCCCGAATGACTATAATTTGGAAGTTTTCAAGAGTAGAGTGAATAGGTATCTTCTAGGTAACCGTGCTACATCGTCGACCACATCATTGTTTAACATCAGGTGAGATTGTAGTCAAACTGTTGCCTAAATTGTATATAAAAAAAATCGAAAATATATATCGATAGTAATGCGTTAGCTTTAGAGCTTTAGGTTACCATTCCCAGTCGAAGCCAAAGTCAAAATGCTTTTATTCAATAAAATCTCACTGATCACTTTGAATTAGTTTCAGATGATACGAAACCAAAAACATTAGTGCATCTAAAAGAAGGTAGCGAAAGTTGTAATATGTAACCTCTACAGTAAATCAAAACTGCAAAAGCGTGAAAGCTCAGTGAGACTCTTATTCCACTTCACAAGTTAGCAGATCCAACACAGATAGAGCAATCTCGGGTAAGCTATAGAGTGAGCATTTGACCAAAAGCAAAGTACTCCACATTCAGAATGCAATGCTTGTGATTGTACTCCACATTCAAAATGATCCTTGTTTCCTTGTTTTGATTTTACTGAATGCTACTTGACTTTGACACCAATACCGTCAGTACCTGGCGTACTTCCTGTAGATAATACAAAATTCCACTCCATTAAACAAATATTGGGAAGAGATTACACTGCTAAGCGATATAACTAACTATTGTACTCATTCCCGAGTCTCAAACACAGTCTCAAAATTGGGCTAATGTCAGCGTTAGTCCGATACTTTTGTAAAGGAAAATACTGAAATATTTACCATGTTTGGCTTTGAGTCAACATAGCAGATTCATGACTCAAAGAGTCGCTAAATTCACCCAAAAAGCAATTCCACTCCACGCAAAT
This sequence comes from Eulithis testata, assembly GCA_947507515.1. Lineage (NCBI taxonomy): Eukaryota > Metazoa > Arthropoda > Insecta > Lepidoptera > Geometridae > Eulithis > Eulithis testata. The sequence continues at coordinate 380,935 of OX382194.1, forward strand.
AACGTTGAAGCCGTTTTAAAGCAAAAAACCTATTTTCGAAGCTCGAGCACTTTGCTAAAAACTGCGCACACAGGTATATACAAGTTGTGCACACAAGTTTACTGTGCACAAAGATAAAATAAACTGCAAAAACAAATTGTTAGGTCTCAATTGCTAATGGAAAACGAAAACAGGAAACTTGATTTCGTTTCATCTGTACCGTGAAAGCATGCCGGTTTACTACGAAGGAAGAACATTCGACGTATCGTTTGATTTACACTGCGCAGTGGCGCTGTCACTTACCAAGAGTCCGCGTCAACCCACAAGGCGGCCGCGCAGTGTAACACAAACTCACTAGCAAATCTTCGTTTTTCGTAATCGTCTTAATTCCATTTGGTAATTTCTGGGGTCAACAACCCGTGCTGCGTGTGAATGTTTATCATTGGTTATATAACGTCAATTGAAGCCTCTTATCTCAGGCTGCCGCCATATCAGTGGATCAACAACACGCGTGCACTGTTATTGCATTCGACGGTAATTTTACTCAGTGCAATAAATAATCGTGACTCGCGTATAATCTGTACATTGCATATTTATGTAAATATCAGTTACACAGATTATTGCAAATGGCTGGTCTAGTATTTTGAATGTCAATGGTTTTAGAAGTGTAATTGTAATGCTACGGCGTAGGCTATCTACGGCGTAACTTATCTAAAGCGTAGGCTATCTACGGCGTAACTTATCTAAAGCGTAGGCTATCTACGGCGTAACTTATCTAAAGCGTAGGCTATCTACGGCGTAACTTATCTAAAGCGTAGGCTATCTACGGCGTAACTTATCTAAAGCGTGGCATGTCTACGGCGTAGGCTGCAAAAATTAAAATCAGTATTTATATGATCTTATGTTAATTTTATGTACCAGAGTAGCAGGACGTTGGTTCTACAGACATCTTTATTTCGGATTTTATTATCTAGTGATGATGTCCAAAAGCTTTCTATTTCGAGCTCTTCAGAGTTTTAGTTTCTCAGCTATGCTGTGCCATTCGTTGACTATGAAACTTTACGACGACATTAAGTTGAACTGCGAAATCTTTGTCTTCAATGCTACTTTTACGGTGCTTAAGTGGTGTGGTGGTATTATAGCTGGTGCTTGTACTAAACGTACTTATTCTGTACTTATGGTCTACATAGTGCATACTTGGAAAACGGTTAGTGCTCTTAGCGGTGTTCTGGTTACTCTGAAAATATTCTTAGTATACAAAACGAGTTTGGTTGAGCTAGGTCCGGCTTGGGGTATTCCCATCGTGCCCACTGGCCGGCGCACTGGTGGACCAGATGAGAAAATAATTCCCAACGAGCCCACTATGCAAATGAGTGGTCGCCTTCTACGTTATTGGCTGTTAATTTAAATCCCACCAAATACAGACACTTATTTACCTATTAAAAAATATGAGTGGCTTCGAACGCTGAATCTATTTTTATATTACCATCACTTTTAGTAGGTATACATCTACAAGGTTCAAGAAATCACTAGGATACGAAGGTTTCTTGGCACAAACTTGGCACAAACTATAGGATAAATCACGAGGTGCAAATCGACCTTTTTGTTTTTCCGCAACTTTTCCTTTCCGTAGACAAAAGAACGCATTTTCGTGAAGCTGTTTTCATCAAAGTTCCTTCCTAAAAAGCAGTGACAGTTATATGACGGCCGTAAAAAAAATATTGCATTATTTTACTTACACATTTATTACTGTTCACTATTTAGAATAAGGTTCAAAACCGCTAGCTTATATCCCGGACATCATAAGTCGCAGTTTTCAAGAAAAATATTTGTTCATATATGTTTGAAAACACGTGTTAGTCCGAACAAACAATTTGATTGGTCGTCGAACCGTTCCAACTTATTTAATCTATCTTCAGTTTCTAACAATTTTACTTTATCTATGTACTGACGACGTTGAAAGTTGGACGATGCGGTGAACGATAAATAACTCCGAAGGAATTACTTAGATATTAGGAACATGAAAGTTGCGGGCAGGCATTTTTTATTTAGCTCCAACGTTCGGTAGGTAACTATTTTAGAGAAAAAGGGTTTGAGAAAGTGCCTACAACTACATTTATCATTATATTTGGTAACCCATTAGAGTGACGGTGTTTTAAAGTGAGATAGAGTGCTTGTACGACGGGTATGTAATTTATATACGCAATAGTACACAGTGTAGTATACGACGGTGAACCGCGGAGCATCTACAAGTTTGTAACAAAGGCTCTTCGGCTCCTCCCGGTTCGTTTGTAGAAGCCAGCTGAAACACTGAATACACATTCGCATACTTACTAAAGTAACGAGATAGTTTTCCTAGATCGATCTATTCACTAGAGGTAGAGCCAGAAGTATAGCGAACACGTAATGTACACGATTAAGTAATTATCTACACAAAAGTTACAAAAGTAATGTATTTGACTCCAACCACATGGTACACAACTCACCAGCGGGCCTAAGATGCGCACCGCGAGATATTTGTCATGTCGTTCTGTCAAAATGTAAGCATTTTGTACCAGTTTAGGAACTATTGCATTATCTGTGGTACCTAATGGTGTCGACAAAACGCGCCATAATGTACACTTTTGACACTTGTTAGTCGTCGTACCTCTCTGAGGACGAGATAATAGTCATGCAGAAATTTCAAAAGTTGAAAATTCAAAGGCGCGGTTTCTCGACAACATTACCACAATAATATGCACAATGCAATAGTTCCTAAACTGGTACAAAATGCTTACATTTTGACAGAACGACATGACAAATATTTCGCGGTGCGCATCTTAGGCCCGCAGGTACACTCAACATGAGTAAGTATCTAATGGCAAAAAGAGAAGCATCTGTGATACAAAAAGTAAAATAATAATCGTAAATAAAATAAGATTTACACACACATTTAATAAGTGTGTGAGTTAAATAGAATGTAGAGTAGAGTTACACTCACGGATGCACCCTCACTCCGCAGTCATGCCAGTGTAGCTCTACTTTGCAACTGCACTTAGTACAGTGTAATTTGGCCTTTAATGGGTGTGTAAATCGGCCATAAGAAATTCAAACACACTTGAGTCTACCCAGAATGTATTTGTGTAATTGTATCAGTTCAAAATAGTAGACAGCATTTAAATAAAAGGCTTATGCAAATCCCGCCTGTTCCGAAGGCTTTATTGCGTTAAAGGGGTTAGCTGTAATCCAATAGAGAGGTAAGTGCAACTTAACGAGAACAGACTCGCCTATTTCTTAAGCCTTAGTGAAACAACGTCTTCTTTTTATATTTAAAAGTTTATCGGGAGTAAACCTGTTCCAGTTGATTGCAAAAAGGAATTACAGAACACTTTTGTCGATGACTATCTTTCTGCTAGATTTTTTTATAGAAACTACAGATTGTGAAGATCATTGATTGAAAACACCTACATAAAACGCATTTATGCAGTAAAGTCACTTCCTAGTGAACCGATTTAAAAAAAAAATATTTTATCAGAAAGAGTCTTCTTCGTCTTCCAGATATGTCCCATAAAAAAAATATGACCGTCGTCGTCGACCATTGTGTATAATATGCATGATAGAAACTCACCTAGGTATATAATTTATGCTGATTATAGTGATTTAAGTCACAATCTGCTTTATTTGAGCTAAGCGCAGTCAAACCGGCTCAAATTACATAATCACAAAACAAATGGTTCGCGATAGATAATTGTTTGAGCCGGAGCTAATGAGACAGTACAAGCTAATTACATTGTATTTACGTTATAGCTTGATGTCTGACATAATAAATGTTTTGGCGAGATTCCGGCTACAACTCTTGTAGGTTGAAAAAATTAGAACAACTAACAGAATTGCAGACAAGCCACTATTTGCGTTGCGAGTTACCTCTGTTTATAACAATTGCATCACCTCACATCGAAGGCCTAATCTAATCTAGTTCATTTATATAGCGTCACAGACTAACGGACCACTTATTTTTACTTACACATGTGGAATGATTCTACGCCTGGGACATCTTTTAGATGGAGTAGGCTTGCCCAGCACATATACCATCCTCTAAGCTTTACACACGTGGAATAGTGCCGCATCCATCAGTCTGGGCGTTGACTGCACAAACTACAAACGTCAAGGATATTTACAATAAACACATCAATACTCAATACTATGACTGATTAACTGTAATTATTTCAGTGACCCGTTTCATAACTAGCTCACTAATTAGTGCAAACTGGATTTACTGATATTGTCATCATCATTACCAAATGTTGTGTTCACTTTGATGGAGACCAGTAGCGGGTTTGCTTATGACTACATTTCTTAGTCTCTCTCTTTCTCTCTCTGCTCTCATTCTCCGTGGTCGGCACTTCATGCCTGAACATCGTGATCGTGATTGGTTGTCATGGAGTGAGCGTTTTCTTAGACTAGATATGATTCTAATTTCAATTATGACCTAAATTAAGAGTGCCCCGGTTTACAGATGGTGGAATAAGGTTTAATTTATACCTCTGATGACTTACGAGTAGATATAGTGTACAATAAACCCAGCCGTCGTAACAGCCTAGTCAAGTAGTGAGCCCAGTCAAGAGACAATCCTATACCAAAATACCGTAGATACTTGACAGTAGAAATGTTTGATAAACTAGTAGTCCCGCCTCGACTACACACCGCTTCAGTTAATTACTAAGAATAGGATTCCCAACGTAACAAACAAACCGACACCTTCGCAATTTGTAAACGTAGTACAAAGCTAAATTTTCCTTACAATCGACAACCCTAACCACCGATAACCGAACAATAATACCCAGAACGGAGATATTTCTTGAATATTAAGCGTTTATAATGGCTGTGGCGGCTTGTTCCATAAATTCCCGATTTTGAGGACATTAGTCAGGAGTGCGGCTGGCGGAGTCTGGAGAGGACGAATGGGCTGGGCTTGAGCAACAAGAGGCTAGCGGTTCTATTCCATCACAGAGTAGTTTGCAAATAATGAGAAACTTTGAATTCATGAGATTGAAAAATTTATTAATTGGTACTCCGACTAGAAATAGTGGTCCAGTATATGACCCATGTGATGTTAAGCGATGGCAACTATAGCATGCACGTCCGTCGAGCCTGATATTTGTCTAGTTTCAACAATGCGGTTACTAACCGTGCCCAGTAGAGCTATTAACTATAATACGAAACCTAGACGAAGCTTTCTAGTCACTAGTAGGTACCATTTTCTCTCATACCTTACGCCATACAGGCATGGTATGCAGGCTAGTAGGCTAACATCTCCGGATTTCATCGGCACACGCCTTCAGCCAGACACGCATCGCTGCTTCTATTATCTAAGGCCCGCATTACAGATCTAATTAAACTGAGGATGTGGAATGTAACCTTGATTTACCACAACTTTTAACTTTATTACACTTTTCGTGTCAAAAGTATTAAAATGAATTTTGGCTGCACCAGCCCAAGCAAAACTATGTCACAAAGTTTTTTCGCACGATAAACGCAAATTTTTACTGCATAATTTGAGTAAAAAAAAACAATTGATATATACACTGAGATAAGTTGAGATAAGGTAGCTGTTGAACTCGTAGTCTGTCCGTAAAGCAATCTAAAACATGAGTCAATGAACTCTTTGCCTTCACCTCCTCAACTTATATCACAGTAGAGCTATTTAACTATACAAACGTTTTAATAATCTATTAACAAATAAGAGTCAGAGTCTCTATCGTCCGAATATTTATAACCACTCTTTGAATTATGCAGATCCTCAATTCGTGTTTGAATCCACATCAACATGGATGGAGTACTTCTCTGATTGAAATGTGAATTCCAAAACACTCCGGACTGCCTTTGACCAGCGTCCGAATCCAGCCTTCATCTCTACGTCACCTCTACGTTTACGTAGTTCAAGAGCTAGCAGTAGGAAAACCTACATTAAGATTATTCTGTACTTCTCCGAGATATTTTCTTATCACGCTACTCTTTCCATCTCTCTGGTTAGTATAACTCTTCTGGTTTTAACACTTTCAACACCAGTTTGACCGATATTTGACCTGTGTGAACCGTAAACAGGCATAGAATAATTAGAGCATGACTACGATTGAATTCTCAAAATACTGTCTCTTAACTTCAGGTGCGGTTCCATAACTATTCTTATTAAATAAATAAATATTCTTGGACATTACACACAACGCTCAAACTAAGCAGAGCTTGTACTATGGAAACTAGATTGCTGATATAGTACTTATATACTTTTTTTTGTAAATACATACTTATAATACAATAGTAACACCCAGACACAAAACAAACATCTATGTTTGCCACACACAAATGTTTGTTCTAGGTGGGGATCAAACCACACCACGAAAGACCACAGCACAGCACACAGCACGAAAGGCAGAGCTACTACCGACTGAGCCATGACGCCTGTCAATTATATAATTTACAAGGAAATATTTATCCAGTTACAGCTCTTAGACTATCATAGGTGCTCCATTTCGGACGCGAACCCAAGACAATAAATATTCATGCGGTACCCGATCCATTACCAAGCTGAAGGGAAGATAATTAACATTATTCCAAGCCATATTCGTGTACGAGTGGAGAATAAATAACTTTCAACAGTCACCCAGTGTACACTCCAACTTTTCATACGAGGCAATAAGAATCGGCGACAAACTAATCCCAGCATGCCATGGTACAAGAGTAAAAATAAACAGAGCCCCGAGTCTGTGCGTTTGTTTTGACTTTCGAATCGAGTAAAGCACGCGCAAACGCATTCGGAAAGCGAGAAATTTTGTATGAAAACCGGACAAGCGCCTCTAGCGGGAGATTTGGGAACTGTTCAATTCCCAATAAAATGACTCGATTTGCAAATGTTCTTGCGTGTGCTATAGCACATATACTCGAGTCGAAAGTCACAACAAATGCACAGACTCGGGGCTCAGAAAATAACTATAGATACATTCATTGTTTCTTATTATCTACAACAATGTTACCTATCAGCTTATTAAGCTGTGAAGTAGAGACGATATTGAATGGCTATGTGTAGTGAAAGTGTTCTTTACGTTGTACCACAGAATATCGGTACTAGTAGACGTAGAAGTTTTTAATCATGCTCATCGATTCTAAAAAGCAAGCTACTCTGAACCTAACATACCTACTTAGACCAACGTACATTGAAAGTTAGCGTTGACCAAGATTGACCAAAGTTTCTAATTTATTGAGAAAGTCTGTGACTCGCTGGCGCAACCGGGTTCTGTTAGATATTCACTGAACCGGTTTCAGTTAGTTTTTCACTGAATCAGATCCGCACAGGGCTGTTAGAAGTGATCAAGATAGAGAGCAGAGCCTGTTGTCCGAGTTTCATACAAAATAAAACATCTTTTTTATTATCAAAAGAAGAAAATAAGTTTCCGTTTCACCAAACAATTATTTTCCATACAAAAGTTGCGACTCACTTTTTTCTAGTTAACCAAATGAAACTCAGACTCGAGGCGCAGTGGATAATACTGAAATAAATCATTTATTGGCTCATGAAGTGCAGCTGCTACTCAATACTGAAATACTAAACCAATTGCAATAAAATAAATGTTGCAATGAATAACAAACAAGACTCATCTCTTCGCAATGCGGAGGAGAAACAATAAACAGCCAATGAAGGTGAACGCAAATTGCATCTCACAGCTCGTCTCAGACATAGCTACCTCTCTGCGTATGCTCTTCTTTAGAACTACCAAATATACCTCACTTTATATTGATAGGTAGGTAAAGCCCTAAGCTTTTAGAAAGTGCTAGTTTTGTAATATTTAGGCAAAAATCAGGTGTAATTAATACTCCTTGGGGTAATCTCTAAGTAACTTTTGTTAACTAACAAGATCTAATCCGTCTGATGGAAAATACGATTTCATTATCAAAAGATGAACTTTTAAGTGGGGGACATCTCTGCCAATAATTACAGAGATAACTAGCTGTCTGTCCGTCTGTGGTTTTGTGGCCATTCGTGTACCACCTGAACTTCTATAAACTAATAACAAATTAATGACGAAAGTTCCTGCCTTTCTCAATTTGCGGTGAGTTGCATTTAAGCTTTGTGCCCGAGAGTTCTGCACTCAGGGGTGTTCTGTACCCCGGGGTGTTCTGTACCCCGGTGATCTGTAACCTGGGCATTGTGCACCCCGGAGTTGAAACAGTTATTACTGTCTGGCAAGTGTTTTGTTTGAACGGACTGAAGAAGTGTAGACCCGGCATTTTTTAAGGGATATTTCAAATTATGAATTTTTTAAAGATGCAGATTTGTTTTATAAGTATAATAGGTTTTGTCGTCAGCGAGCTTCGTAGATCCCGGCAAGGTTTAATAGCTCTGACCTTGAGTAGCAGGGAAGTGGGAGAAGGCTTTGCGCTAAAAGATATAGGATAGAAAGAGATTCAATAATCTCCTCCACTTTCGCCGAGAGCTATTAAACCGCGTCGAGGCCTGTAATAGGTTTTTGGGCCCTAGGTATTCAAATCAGCAACAATACAGACGGTGATTCCAAATCAATGACCGTTTTTCGTTAAATCTAAAGTTAGCGTTCGTTTTGTGTAAAACGGTCATCGTTTATGAACTCCACGCTTCAAAACAAATTGGTTCTGAATTCAGAAATTATTGAAAATCTGAACTGGAAGTGAACAAAACGGAACCCGAGCTGAAATCCAAATATTTAAACAACTATTCGCTGCTACGCTTTGTAATGCTTCGTTTGTTGGTTGTACTCCTTTTGTACCTAACAAAATATAGATCTGGACATCTGAGAAATAAATTAATTGAATTACATACCAAAGTATTTTTATGAAGCTCTATTTTTTTTAACACGACTGTCAGAGAGAAGGATCACCTCAAGATACAAATTTGTCAAACTTATTCCATCCTAACTACCCAATACAATAGGCTGTTGTGGATGGATAAGAGCAACCTTTGAGATACGCAGACCGGCCGCGGCTTCTCAACCACTTCCGCACAATTTCCATAGAGAAAACAAAAAGGTTATGTTAATTTTTATTTCATAAAATTAACCACAGATCCATTGAAAGTTCACTATCGTTGTTGAACATATAAAATCGATTACAACTTATCTACGGTCAAAACAAAACATTTACATGGAGAATACGGTCTGATGTTTCAAGACAATCATGATTTTTTCTTTATCATCATCTTCATGGCTTATTCATCAGTACTCTTATTCAAACTCTTTACTTTTTACTTTTCACACCTGTTTTCCACTTCAAATCTATGAACGCGCGTAGCTTTCGCCAATCTTCCCCAAAAACTGGGTTTGAGGGGTCCGGGTTGTGTCGACATTAATTGCGGAAGCGTCCTGCGGCGAGGGCGTATTGTCCCAGGATTGCGTCGGTCGGGGTCCGGCCTCGATACCCGCATGCAATCACCCCTGCGGTTGTAATATTAGAACAAATTTGGATGACATTGCCATGAACCGTTAGCTTTACGTCCACGAGCATACGAACTTAATTGACTTGCTTCAGTGATTCCGTTGTTTTATAATACGAGTATCCGTTAGTAGCATCGTCCGTCAGATGATCGCATTAGATACTTGCAGTAGAGTAAGCTCCTTAACGTAATAGTAGAGTAGCGAGTATCCTCTTGACCTGTCTTTTCAGTTTATCAAATAGTTACAAAAATTTCATATATTTTTTTAGGATATAGGTACGCTGCTGAAACGTATAATTATGTAAGTTTAGGATGTGAACCACAAAAGGTGAAAGGATACTGTTATTGTAAGAGCTGACCCATAGGGATAAAATAACTGCAGTGGTATCATGGTGCCAGGTTTTCACAATGAAGGTCGCCAAAATAAACTGTGCAATAAAATTCAGCTTGACATATTCCCCCAAATTATGTTTCCAGATTTATCTTGGATCTAACAAAAACCGCCAAAAACCTAAGTTGTCAGATTTATATGTTACAATAAATCTGACAACTTATTGACAGGGAACTAAGTCCAAAACACACGTGGTTTTTGGCGGTTTTTGTTAGATCCAAGATAAATCTGATAGCGTGGTAAAGCCGATTGTGACGGGAATTAAAAAAACTTCTTCAGTGTTTGGTACCTACAGCCACAGAAATAGAAAGTAGAGCGGTCCTCTCTGTTATATAATTACCTCACTTAGTACAGCCACAAATAATTTCGACGGCTTCCACTTCTTTCAGAAATAAAGCGTATTTTATAACAAATTTATGTTGAAACCACCGCCCTCTACCGGCGATTACAAACAGCTAATTGTCACGTGTATGTGCAAAGTTGGAAGTCCATTCGGCTTCATTTTGAAGTTGGATGGAACCCGGCTGCGGATATTAGTTTGCTTTACCCGCTTATGAGTTTAGGGGTCAGAATAACAGAGCAACTCCCAACTATTTAATAGGCTTCTTGATTATACAAATACGTAGCAGACGAGGCCTGGTTGTGGGGAGATAGTGGGCTTCTAACTTCGCTATAGCCTATATGGGCATAGTTTCTGTAACGTAGAGCTGGCGTATTCTGAAAAAGCTGTTCCTCGTGTGATTGTTGTCTACTGAAATGCATCGTAAGTAAAATCATAATGATTTTGTGAATTTTTTTGTCAAGTTACCATTGCGATAGTTATACTTATCATAAATTGCTAAAGTATTTGTGTACCTACCCAGTAGTTTATTTCATAACAAATCTTTGGTGTCTTGAAGTTTACTGCCATATTTTAGAAGTAATATCTAGGTAATAAAGCCAAGTTTATGGACAAATGGCAATGAACAAACGATAGTTCAGAGGTTATAGTAGATACTCGGTGAGAGCCTATACTGTTATAAAACTGTAAAAAAGACAAAAACTAAAATTAAAGATGTGTATAAACTAAATACCTATGCATGCAGGCAGATCTACTAAATAAACGATTCGATTCCGAAAATCCAGTTTGTCTGATTGTCTGTTTATCTGTTTCTTTGTTCGCGAATCACGCTTAAGCTACTGGGCCAATTTCAATAAAACTTGTACCATTCAGAAGCCCTTTTTCTGGATTGAAATATAGGTTACATTTTATTGAAATCAAAGACGTGGACTCTTAGATACAGCTTGAGCTCTCTAAACCAAAAGCAGCCATTTGCTACGAGGTTCATCGTATGCTGGCGACAGATATTTTGGCGGAAAGTTTCGCACGCGTACGAAGCCGCGGGTAGCAGCTAGTATTTCATAAAACCGCATTACGAGCCTGAACAGTCCATTAAACTTAGAACATCAAAAATGAAATTCATAGAGATTTATTATCTTGCTTTTTTCATGGAATGACAGATAAACCACACGCGTAAATTAATCAATGTTATGATATTTATCACCAACAAAAGTATCTACTCCAAAACACATAGGGAAATAAAAACTGGTGCAGAACTAGAGAACAAACCAAATCAAACAGCCAAATTCTCTCAAAAATCACTTCAAACGAAGTAACCCAACCCAATAGATAAGATTCTAAAAGTTTTTATCTGTGTCGAAGTGAAAAAGTTTTTCAGCCGTGTTGAGCTGAAAATTTTCCAACGGGAACCCTTAGATCTTGACGAAGTTCGATGAGAGAGCATTTTTACGATACAGCTGGAAGCAATACGATATTAATATTATCGTAAATCCAAAGTAAAATCAAAACAAATCATTTTTATTCAGTCGCTTGGAATTTTCTATTTATGTAAATAATTGAATCTTATAATAATCTTGATTCACCGCAAAGCTATCTACATCTGATTGTATTCGAATCAATATTTGGTTTTGGAGCAACAAAGCCGTTGTGGAAACAACTTGTTATGCAATCAATCCAAATCGGAACTTAGTCTGTTCCATTATTTTGTACAAACAGCCTTCTGCATCGACTGGGTCGGGGCCCGATTGCGCTCCCTCCCCCTTCCCGCTTCAGCCTTAGACGATACTCGCTTTGGACACGAAGACCGACACCACAAAGTAGCAGTGTCTCGATCACACATTTAACAGTTCTTAGTTTTTCCTGAGTTTTATCGTCGTCTGTGATAAAGCGTATTATGTTAAAAGACTCTAGCGAAAAATCCTATGTTGTTTTAATTAAATTCGTTCAAAGCTCCCTCTAAACCTAATTAGGAAGGAATAACCATGGTTTTCGACGCCGTATTTATGATAGGTTCTTAGCTCATCTCATACGAAAACTCAACCGTATTTTGCTTATATAGAGGACGAAATAAAACCGTACAGAATAGAGATGCTTCGGCGCAGTTTTATGTCGGAGGCCAAGGAACTTCGGGCTACTTCGCTGTGCCAGCATATAAACTTTGCATCCAGAAGTGTACGGCCAAGCCTCTCGAGCTTAGAACAAGCGAGCTGGCGGAGTATTTCCATGTAAACAGTGTGCTTCTCGCCGTGATTTGCTGCCCTCTGTTTATTGAACTGTAAAATGTTCACAATCATCGTATTCTCTTTAGAAAGCTGACTTAGGTACATATGCGTGTATATTTAAAGTATTATTCTGTTATTATACAATAGTTTGCATCCAGATCTAAACTGAGATATTCTGATAAGGTTTAAAAAGGTTTTATTCTGGAAAAAAATTCGCTACTTCTAAATGTAGGTGGAAGTACCTACATAAGAAACTTATGCTACCTTGAATAGTGGCCTTAAATAGTGAGTGCATGAGTCAGAGAGTACATGAGTTGTTCCTTTTCCGATTTGCAGGAGTAGCTAGCGTCCACCGCAGTGTGAAATAAATAAATATAATATAGAGATATATACAGTGTCCATGGACATTTCACAGTCCCCTGTCCCAGACAGCAAGGCTGATAGATAAGTCTAGGTACATAAATAAGTAGTGAATGTTAATATAATAGTAGGTAGGTATGCGTGTTAAAATTAGATAAGATTAAGTAAATAATTTGTATTAGTTGGACATGCCAAAGTTATATTATGTAACAAGCTGGTTAATAAATGAAATGAAATGAAATGTGCTCTTTAATAGTATCCGAATCTTTGTGCAAAATTTTTAGTTCATCATCATCGTCCACAGCCCGTCTTTACGTATGGGTATAGGTTAGGTACTCTCTCTAAGCAATAAACGGTATAACTATTATGTATTTGTTTGACAATAGAAGCTGCTGTAACGATTCTTTATCTACTGATCTACCTTTAAACCTTTTCCCTGCAGTTTATCTTCACCGACTCAGCCCGTCAGACTACATCCAGTAATGTAAATCCGGTAAGCAAAGAGCTTTCGATCCAAATAAAGCCATCACTAAGAACCGGAGACAGCACTCTTTTTTCCTCTTATTGCCGGGCATCGTCGTTATTGACATTATTTAATCCCGGGATCTGGCAGTCCCGGGATCCCGGGAAAACAGACAAGTACGTGACGGCTCTGTACAATTTGTGTAAGGATAACAGGAGGCGCGACGGGAATTCTTTATTATTTTTATAATCGAGTTTGAGTAACGAATTTGTGGCTTTCGACTTTGCTAAACTGAGTTTTGAGACTTCCCAGCTTCCAACACACAGAGGTCGATTGTAAGAATAATATAATTTTCTGTGAAGTAATTTTTTACTGTTTGTACAGCTTAGGGGCTGAAGTCCATAGCCTTTATTGCGCCTGCAGCCTAAGTATTGCCCACTATATCCTCAGTAATATGATTTAGATCATCTAATGTGCATAATTTTGTAAATATTGTGAATATTGTAAATACTGTATTAGTTGTAATTTTCTTTGTGAATAAATTTATATCCTTTTCATTCACATAAGTTTGGAATTGTTTGTCAAAGTATCAAAAAAGTAATTCAGTTTTCTTTACTCGCGTGAACTCATGTCAAGTTGAGGCGTGTGCGCGGTCTAATAAATCACCAGAGACAAGGCACTTTCGCAAACGCGAGAAATATAGGTACACCTACTTTATAGTGGACTAGCTTCAACCTGCGGTTTCACTCGCGTAGTACCTGAATAAAACAAAGTATGGTAACTGCGGTAGGTAGTTGTGATGACGTATGGTGACTAATAAACAGTCGTTGAAACCATCTCCACTAATGAGGGTTGCTGAATTAATGTAATCTAGCCTAGTCCTTTTTTCGAACGCAGGAAGTTCGCCGCTCGTAGCACTTCGTGGCACTTCGTAGTGGTCTACGGCGTAGCAGCATCTCGTAGACAATACTACCACGAAAAATATACTATTCTTTTGTATAGGAGTGTTCTCGCCAACTATTACTAGCACTCAGGTGATTTAGGGGTCCGTGGCCATCACCGGCCGGATATAAAGCGGTTGCGGGTTCCGCACCGCCCCGATTAGTCGGTAAATTGTGTACAAAGAGGTAACGCTAAATTTAGATAGAAAACTGGTTTTGGATGCCTGGTTTAGAGGGACCTAGAGAAAGTATAAAAATAATATTTATGTGCATTGCGGTTTCGATGATGGAAATATGTTTTTTCATCGAAAAACTGTAAGGAAACGATGGATCTGTCAGTTGAAAATAAAAACATGAAAGCCAAATGTTATTTAGATGGTCTTGACTGGGTTTTGTATATACCTATATATCACGAAAGAACTTGAACTTTAAAAGTATTTGCCTATTCCGTAGGTAAACTTGTTGGCAAAAAAAGCTCCGACAGCCAGTTTTCTATGTGAATACGTCCTAACCAGCCACAAGATGTATAAAGTACCTACTTACTCTGAAAACGTGTTCTGAAATTTAAGAGCTTTGGTAAAGGTTCTGTGGCTTTCTTCGCTAAGATCCTGTTGTACGTACCTACTTACTTTGTGCTAGTAGGTACCTTTTGGTTACGAGCCTCAAAGAAAACGCTGTGGAACTGAGAAGTCGAGGGCACCGCCCACTTATTCAACTAAACTTTTACTTACATTACAGATGCTACGATACAGATAAGTGAAGTAATTCTACAAAGTTGCCAGATAATAGGTAACCAGTTTTTTGTCCTATCTAAAAATTATTAATATTTTATGTATTTATATATTATATAATGTATCTTAAGTATTATATACATTGATACAATGATGTATTTTAGGTATGTATATTTTAAATTCTTCAGTAGGTACGTAGGTAGATATATATTATATAGTATAAGTAGTTTTATAATTTCTCGTATATACATATATACAACTTGTTTGGTACCTGTAAAAACACGCCACACCACCTTTTTGCACGCCCAGGAAGACTGGTAGACAATGCTCTTAGCATTAAGTCCTCCTAGCACTACTTGTTTGTGTGAAACTTTAAATAAATAAAATAAATAAATATTAATTTGTAAAAAAAATCATGCTAGGTATACAACTGTTTTCCATCCTTTTCAGTACTTATCTAGGTACCTATTCATAATCAGA
Organism: Eulithis testata; assembly: GCA_947507515.1. Taxonomy (NCBI): domain Eukaryota; kingdom Metazoa; phylum Arthropoda; class Insecta; order Lepidoptera; family Geometridae; genus Eulithis; species Eulithis testata. The sequence goes on from OX382194.1 coordinate 396,281, forward strand.
CCTTGGGTAAGTAGGTACGTACCAAAGTAAGATGCTAGTATCTAGTCAAAGTCCAAGTCAAAGTCAAAAATCTTTTATTCAATAAAATCTCACTGATCACTTTGAATCGTCATTACGTTTTGTATGATTAGGTATGATTACATATTTTTTTTATTGGATGAGTTGGAGCTAGTTCGTCCCAAGCTTGTTTGTCTTCTAAATAATCAGATATTTTATAGTATGCTTTTAAAAGAAGTCTCTGTTTTATTACGTTTTTGAACTTGCCAATCGACAACTGAGACACATCACTTGGGATTTTGTTAAAGAAGCGTACACATTGCCCTTTGAAAGATTTACTAATTTTTGTGAGCCTAGTGGTGGGAACAGCGAGTTTGTCTTTATTTCTAGTGTTAACATTATGATTATCACTTTTTTTGTTGAATAGATTGATATTTTTTTGAACATACAATAAGTTTTCATAGATGTACTGGCAAGGTACTGTCATTATATTTATTTCCTTAAACTAATTTCTTAGTGATTCTCTGGGACCCATGTTATAAATTGCACGAATAGCCCTCTTCTGCAACACAAATATGGTGTTTATGTCTGCAGCACTCCCCCACAACAAAATGCCGTACGACATAATGCTATGAAAGTAGCTGAAATAGACTAGTAGGTAGGTACCAAAGTTGTAAGAGACGTCTCACAATTCATTGAAACGAGGCGATCAGTTAAAATGTCACGGCAAACTTCTCTCATTATCTGAGAAAACTGCATTCCAACTGTTACCTACCTAGGTAGTGACAAAGTACCGAAGGTAGATAGTACACCTAGCTAGGTAGGTGGTATAGCAAGATAAAGGTGAGTTTGGTACTCCTGTACCTACTACTATTACATCAAAGGTATTTCAAGTAGGTATTTTTACTACTGTGTCCATTGTCCGTGTTCCTAGCAAACACTAAGAAAATGACTAGACTAGATAGGTAGGTACGTATATTCGATATGGGTGCCGCAATAAATCTGTTGCTAGGAAAATTTTGCCAACGTAATTTTATTCAGTACAAGGATTATTTAGAAACGCCTTATAGGTAAATAAGGCTATACATAATGTCCTAATTACTCGCGACCAGAGCCAGGAACGTGTAAGAAGCTTACGGCTTCTCATCGTTGTATAGGTCGTCCTACAACTGAAATGATGATTATAATGGCTTAAAGTAGAGTCTCTTCAAATTCTTTCATAACACAAATGAGCAAAGTGCAAGCAGAGTTGCGACCGCTAAGTTTATCGCGAGCCACAACTATTTACAACTACAACGGACTCCAGCAATTATTAAATGTTTGCTAACTCCTTTTCCGCAATTTTTCTTCAACTTGACAACTTTCCAGATTGAGTAAATCTCAGAAAACTCAGTTAAAATGTTGATAATAACAAACTTTGAACGAAGAATCGAGTTTATTTTGTAAGTTTGTAGAAACAGTTGAATACCTTGCTCGTAGTTTCTAGTAAAATTAAATATTGTTTCAGCTAACAATTTTATAACAAGGCTCTCTGAATTACTGCCTTGCTGACGTTTCGGAGAAAATTTCACTGACGATAATGTACTTATACCTACAACAAATATCTTATTCTCAACAGAATACAGTGAATTTGATAAAAACCTATAAAACAATTATTTGGAACTAGCTTTCGCCTATGACTTCGTTCGCGTCCCGTTCGATCCCGTTAAGTTTCTGGGATAAAATGTAGCCTATGTTAATCCAGGGCACGGACAATCCAAGTTTCCAAGTTTTTACGTGAAAGAGTAACAAATATCCATACATTCTTACAAACTTTCGCGTTAATAATATTAGTAGGATTAAAAGTAAAACAAAGAGTTACTTATACTTAAAATATACCTTTATTTATAACCACAGTTATAGTATAGATCACTTTGAATTTGTACACACAAGTACACATACCAATGGACTTACCCACTCACTGTGGCTCATTCCCATTTTCCCCTGACTAAGTCCCCTGCGTAAGGGATTTCTGGAACTTTTGTCCAAAAATCCCCTAAGCTACCACGGCGACTGCCGCCAGGGGAAAATAAGCAAACATTGCAATAATAAACACCGTTCTAATTGCTGGATTCATCTGCTTATCTGGTAAAGATTCACTTTATCTTAAGTTTTTTTTACAAGACACTTTATTTAGGAAGGTAGGTAGGTACTCTACTATAGGTAGTATCGTTTAAAATATGTAACGATTATTGTTCCAATGATAACAGTTTTGATACTCTTTCGAAAAAGTATGTACAGTCAGCAATATAAATCGAATAACAAATTGAGTTTTTAGAGTTCTTGTAAATGCAGTCGCAAATGTTATAAAAATGTAATTCAAATTGGTATCACTACATAGTATAAAGATCTAAGCTTAGATCTTTAAAACTACACAACGGATTTTGAAGCGGTTTTTTTTAATAGAGTGATTCAAGAGGAAGGTTTATCTGTATAATACATCATCATCATCACTGCATTGCACCCGTGCGAAGCCGGGGCGGGTCGCTAGTAAAGAATATAAAGCCAAACTATTGCAAAAGTTACAAAACAAATAGTCCAAAAGCTCTCAAAATGTTGGGCCATCTGAAATTGTTAATACAACTTTACATCGCTGACTGTACCTAGTGGTAAGTCCCATACCAAAGTGAGTCACAACGAATACATCGACACCACAAATATATCCACACACGCGCACACACAGAGAGAGGTAGATTACTCTTGGGGTTGACTCTGTCGCTTCTTCTTCTTCTTCTCACTCTTAGGTTCTTCCGGTGCGGAAGTGGAGTCGGCTTCCGACTGTCGCTTCTTCTTCTTTTTTTCGCTTTTTGGCTCTTCCGGTTGTTCCTTGACTTCCGCTACCGATGTGTCGGCCGGTTCGGAATCCTAGATAAAAATCATTCATTTTACTCTCTGTATGATAAGAGGGAATTTAATTATATCTATGCACTAGCTGATACCCGCGACTTCATACGCGTCCAATACTTTCCACCAAAATATCTGTCAACCAGTATACGATGAACCTCGTGCCAAAGGCTGCTTTTGGTTTAGAGAGTTCAAGCTGTATCTAAGAATCCGCGTCTTTGATTTCACTAAAATATAGCCTTTGTTTCAATCCGAAAAATGGGCTTCTGAATGGTATAAGTTTCATTGAAATTGGTTCAGTAGTTTAGGCGTGATCCGCGAACAAACAAACAGATTAACAGACAAACAGACCAACTCGATTTTTGGAATTTAGTAGATCTGCATATTTAGTTTATCCATATCTTTAATTTTAGTTTTTGGCTTTATTACAGTTTTATAATAATAATAAAATAGAAAAGTAAACCGCAATTTTAATTTGTTTATTATTACATGTATGAAAAACATTACTCAAATCTATGCTTTACAACGAGAACCCGAACCCTTTTCGAAGCCAACGTTATGTACCGATGCGCGATCCAAATAGTTCATGAAACAAACTTACTCTCTTCTTCTTCTTTTTTTTCTTTTTCTCTGAGGTGGGCTCCGTTAATTCCTCTTTTATTTCTTCAGGCGCTTCTTTAACTTGTTCTGCCTCTTCTTTGACTTCCAACTTCACCTTCTTCTTTTTGGCAGAACCCTGATAACAGAACAACTTTATGAATAAAATGCCTATTTTGATTACCTAGTTGTCCTATAGTAGGTGCCGAATAACACCGCAATACAGGTCATTCACCCACCTTCACCACGATGTCGCAAAATTCAATTGATGTATGGTAAACAAACAGTACTACGAGATTCGAGCGATTACCGCTTTAGCGACAGGTTTGTATGGAAAGCGACAGAATTAGCCATTCATAAATTGAATTTTGCGACATCGTGGTGAAGGTGAGTGAATGACCTGTATTGCGGTGTTATTTGGCACCTACTATAGACAAACCTCTCCCAAGTTTTTAAGGTCCAATAAATTATTTTTATCTATTATTAAGTAGTTGTAAAATAAAATAATATAACATAATATATATTTCGCCCGGTCTTTGGTTATTTTCCACCAATCTAAATCACCTCTTGGTCGTCAAGAGAAGGATTGGTGTACACAACACCAGTCTGAAGAGTACGCAGTACACACCTGACTAGTCCCCGCTTCATCATCGAGTTTAACGCGCTTGGGTTTGTGCTCCTCCTCATCAGGTGAGTGCTGCCTCTTCACGGGCTGCTGTCCGAGAGTGCTGTCGCCGGCTACTTGGTAGTTGTGGACCTCACTGATAACAGACAGACGTTTTTATAAAACCGTATTTTTGGTGAAGGTACCTAACCTACTCGTTTATTAACTAGATAATAAGAAATATCAGTAAACTTAGGTGAATTTGATCTAACTATAGACTCATGAGAAAGTCGATCTCAATATTGTACCTTTGCTTGTCTTGATAATTTTACGATATTTTCGGCGAATACCATAACACCCGTGTCATATGGAATTCAAGAACATTTGTTCCTAAATTTTATTTTTTGTAATTTAGGCTGGAATACTCAAAAGTCATTCAAATTTGAGCACCACTTAAAATTGCTCTGCCTCTGTTTAACATTACTCATTTGTAAGAGATGGCAATAATTTAAGCGGAACTTAAATTGAGTGGGGTTTGAGTATTCGGCCATAAGTTCATTGTAAAATAAATAAGACTGCTGTAATATTCATCACGATCCATGGCGGTAGCCCGATTACTGCTGGATACACCTCTCATCTAGATCTTCATCCAATGAAGTTGTCTCGCTACAACTTCTATCAACAGTAAACTTTCCTGCACATCTCACTGGTATGATGGTAGGACTGACTAAGTAGTAGATAGGTACTTGAGATGTAGGTAGACACTTACCTCTTACTGTGATATTTCTCAAACTTAGCAGCTGCCTTGCCAGTGCCGCTGATCCTCCTGAGGTTGCCCTCCTCAAGCAGCCTCAGTTTATTCTCCAGCTTCACTTTGTGCTCGGCTCCGAGCTCGAACGACACATCCTCACCAAACGCGTCCAATCTCGTCACTAGAGCAGCCTTCGCCGCCAACATCCGGGACATCTTACCCTTGTTCTTAGTACTGCATTGACCGACTAGTTGAGCATGGTAGATCAACCCATACTTCGGTGTGTCTTTTTTAGTTTTCAGGGCTCGGAATAGAGCCTTTTCAGCTCCGAAGATCTGTATCGTAGAGGCGGGGTGCTTGGCGAGGTTCATAAGTGAACCTGCGTGGGCTATTAACCTCGCTCCGATGTGTTCTCCGATCAGGACAGTTAGGTTCGGAGCCATGGCCATCATGCGGGCTTTGAGGTAGTCAGTCAAATGCGTTCGGTAGTCTGTGATAGCAATGATCTCATCACACAAATTTTGAATGTTCATGATATCATCCTCGGAGATCTCCGTTCCCATTGAGATTTCAGCAGCCTCCTTCACTTTTTCTTCCAAATCCTCAGGCAGGATGTCTGACAGGTCGGTGGTTGAGGCGTTGTCTCGCGTTCCGATCAGCTTCACGATCTTCACAAACAGAGTGTTATCGGTGATAATCTTTCCTAGTTCAGGGAAGTGCCAGCCGTACCATTCTCGGCATCTCATAACATAGTTGTTCAGTTCCTTGTCAAGGTCATCAAGGAGGCACTGAGCCTGGACGATCATTGTGTCGATCTTGTCGGGTGAGAATTTTAGTTTGTAGCGGGAGAGTGAGTGAGCAAGACCGAGGGCCATAGCTGTCATCTCCTTCTTGGGTAAGCCAGCCAGCAGGCTGTCCATCTGTGTGCGGATGCATCGGAGCAACTCTTGCACATTGTTGTTGGAAACGCACTGAAGGTCAAACTTCTCCCGGATGGCACTGCCAAGCTTGGAGTCCCCCACAAGCAACTGGTCTTGGATCTCCTTGCTTACATACTTCTTGAGAGCCTTCTTCAGAGGTTTGGAGACTTTGCCCTCGATAATAGCAGTGGTAGCAGCCAAAGCTTCAGTTGTGTCTTCAAACTTCACAAAGTTCTTTAGTTTTACACTGTAAATAATGCAATGATCAGAGTCAAACTTACCAAGTCATTGTTTGACCGACTACCAGACACAAACACAAAAATGCATTTAATTTATGCACACTTGACACATCATTATTGAATTTACTGAATTAAACTCATTAATTATAGTTTTAGTTACTAAGCCAAATCTACATAATTAAGATTTGTAAAATATTGTTATCGAATAAATTCAATTCAATTTCACACATTTTCCCTTCGCAAACTAACAAAAAGATTGTAATAGAGCTTGAACATTTGTTGGTGGAATATAAAAATTCAATTAATTAATTTGACTTACACAGCCGAGGCACCTTCCGGAGTGTTGAACTCTTGATGCAGATCATCGATCTGAGCCAACTTGGACTCATCCAGTAACTAAAACAAACACAACTGTAATACACCCAGTTCTGCTGACATTCCAAATTTCTCAGGACAGGATAATTTCACTTTTGTACAGAACTAGGTCACAACATAAACATTGATAACCCCGGAGCGCAATGTTTTAAATGTTCTATTATTGATTGGACTGCTTAGATAGCATAATAGTGATGCTATAACGTTATCGAAACTATGGAAAGGACACAGGTTAGGTAGCTACTTGATGGAAGATGGTGTTAGTAGGGCATTGTGTTATTTTATTTATACAAACAGTAAAACACTTGAATTTAAATTATGTTAACTGAGTCAATCATGAAAATTTTCATAAATAAATTGTACATGATCAGTGGCGGCATTATTAATCAATTTTTGACTAAACTAAAACAATTTTAATGCATCCCTTTGAGGTTAGAATCCTACACATGTGGGTGTTTACCTTGAATATCGCGTACCCTGCGGGGGTTTCAAATAGCACAAGCATTTTTCACACACACTCTGGCATTCAGGTTAAAGATTTTGAAACAATAAAACCACGAACTTAGTTAGATTTCTAAAAAATACGACGCAACGCTACCAAGGCATCGCGCGCGGCCTCGCGAGGTGTAGAGAATTATTATTTTTTGGTACTGACTGACACTGACTGACACATGTGACGTTTGCTATTTTGACACTGCGCGCCTGACGTTGTTTTGTAGGTGACAGAGTATGCTTAGAGTAAACACCAAGTTTCAAAAGCCTATACATAGGCCCGTATTCCGTAGCCTCTCAAGGCCGTATTCCGGCCCGTATTCCGTAGCCTGCCACTCAAGCACTGATCCGTACTCAAGCATAGATTTTTGTATGAAAATCTCTACTCAAATACATTTGAGTAGAGATTTGCTTGAGTAACGATTTCTGTCTCGGAATACGAGCCCAAGAGGTTAAAGTTGAGTATGCTTGGATCCAAATTCTCCCTCAACCACCGGACATTCTCCATCGTGCTAAGGCATGCTAAGGTCTAAGCGTCCAACTACATCAGAAGACAAGACGTCGTGTCGTGTAGTTAAGAAGAGCAAAGAAATATTTTTTTGAAAATCCGGCTTTTTTTGAAGCCGGATTACGTCACAATATAATAGCAGTAACAATTTAATATAATAGCAGTAAAACTTAAGAGTACCTACTATCCGTATACCTACCAAATTCTGTGAAGATCAGATAAGCGGTTCAAAAGATCTCGATGAACTAACATACAAAGCATTTTTGCCCAAGTTGTCACAAGATCTCAGTTCGGGGCGAAGTACTAGTTAAGAACGGGGTAACTTGTCCTACGTAGGTCGAGTTCATTTGTGTCGAGTTGACGACGGACTTAGATTTAGGAGAGATTTGCGAGATTTTAAAATAAGTATTAGTTTCTCTGAAACCTGAAGTTTTCGCAACTTTTTATCACCATTTAGGTCTTATTTTAGGAAGATCTACACAATACCAAATGAACTCAACGCCCTAGCTAGCCGCCACTAAAGGAAAGTTGAGCTCATTTGCTTTTATTAGAAAAGCTTAATATTGTGACGTAATCCGGCACTAAAAAAAGCCGGACTTTAAAAAAAACTATTTTTTTTCTCTCCCTAACTACATGACGCGACGCCTTGTCTTCTGATGTAATTTGACGCTAACAAAACGTGACACTGGCTGAATTGCGGACAACAGGAGGTGGCGGCCCGCGGCGCTTACCCTCACATGCTAAAAACAATCGGTTGTTGTCATCAACTCGGAAGGTCAGAAAATACAAGACGTGCGAAACACCAGAGACAGTGTTGCCAATTTAGCAACTTAGTCGCTAGAAATGGCGACTTTTGCTTAATATGCCTTAGCTAGAAAAAATAGAACATATTGCCACCAATATTATTTTATTTAACTACTTACTTATCTGGTGACTTTTGGAGTACCTACCTACGAATATAAACAGTAACGTAACTATTTTAAGAGGAACCTAGTTAACCTAGGTACCAGTGACGAAAAAAGAAACCGCTGTTTTTGTAGATTGCACCCCCTAATTACCTAAATGATACATAGAAATTCATAGTATTGAATAGGTACAATATTCCTTGCTCCTAGGTACGTACCTAGAAGGTACCTACTACCTACTCTATTTACCTATTCAATCCTTACCTAGGTAAGTGCCGACTAGGTAAGGTAAGTAGGTACTTATACCGACGTACTGTTCGATTTCTAGAATGGCTCAATAAACAGATTTTTATCTTCGCTGCGAGATGGAAGATATCGGCCGCCGCGACGCGAGTACGAAAATTCAATAATTCTGCATGAAAGCCATGCATCCACTTGCGAGTGGGTGAATGATTGAGCGAATGAACGAGTGAATAGAATCCATCGAGCGAGCGAGTTCCCGCGCGCGTCTGCGTGAATCGGACAGGCTAGGAACGTGATTATTTTGCGTATTGGATGCTTGAATTGAAAATGTACGGTTTTCCGTTTATTTTGAAAACATTTTAAGGCGTAGGTAGGCAATCACTATGGAATGAGCTACCTACGCGTGGAATTGGATTACGATGGAGGCTTTTACATTTGCATTAGATTCGTGCGAGATGTATGGATGAATAGCATCCTGTGCTGTTAAAACGCCATCTCGTCGAGGGCATTCGATTGAATAGGACATTTATTTTGATTAATTTATGAGTCGGTAGGTGCGGACCTAAGTATTTTAAACAAGTACCTAGGTAGGTAGTAGGTAGATCTATAAGGTAGTACCTAAAAATATAGATTAGGTACCTAGGTACCTACTTAAGATTTGGTTTAAGTAGGTTATATTATCTTTTACCGCTTGAATAGGAGACCCGCAATCCTTTTATTCAGAAGGTACCTACAACATTATGTAAACCAAATGTATTATGTTTAGGTACACCTAGTGCTAGGTAACTAAGTAAAAGATAGCCAATTAGGTATTACGATATTTTAGTTTATGTACCTACTAAGTACCTACCTACTTAGCTATCTACTTTATCCCATTAGGTACCTATAGTATATTATTATTATTATTAGTAGGTACCTATCTATTACCTAGTCTAGGTATGGGCAGATAGTTACAAGTTCGGAAAAAAAACATTTTATTTGACTCGATTAGATTGAATCTGTCGGCCAGTGTGCGGATAGAGCTTTACCGATATTGGCGGCCATTACAGCAAAGTGCGAGTACGCGGGTCGACGATCGACGGGGTCGCCCCGGGGACCGATTAGCGTATCGATACAGAATACATACTAGTTGAGATTCGACCAAACACCTGACGAGCTAAGGGCGGACGGCAGCGGCGCGGCTATAGGTAGATAGATAGGTAGCTCAGAAAAAAAAAATATACCGTCTCTCAAATCTTTACTTACAATACCGGCTAACGCAACGCCAAGAAAAAGCAATAAAGAAGTAAGTAGGTACATAAGTATAAAAGTGAATTGCTGAAATAAAATTTAAGTACTTACCCACACCTACCTACTACTTAGGTAGGTATACTTTGTAATCCGTTATTTTTATTCCACATTTACGGAAAGAATCAACCAACTCAACTACTTGAGTGCACTTGTTTTTTAAACAGTTTTTGAGTCGTCACCGCTAATTATTGGCTCCGTGACAGGCGACATGCCGTGTTCCTGCCGCGTGTGTGTACCCGCCCTTACAGCCATGCGGTGACAGGGGTTTACGAGATAAATAATGTTGTCGTTTAGCCCTCAATTTGTTTATCTGAGCATTTCCACAGCGTGCGGTTGAATCCGCTGTTTATGCTCGGTGGCAGCTGTAAAACGCCTTTATTACGATGTGGTAAGACCTAAAATGCAGTGGTCGACAGAGCATAAAGTTTCCGAGGCCAAAATGTTGTGTTTCAGCATTGCTGACCGTGTATCAGACCTAATCGTAAGTTTGTTCTCTATTTTGCACTTCGCAGTTTGAAGTGTGCTTGTGGTCGTAACCTTACCTGCTATTCTACGTAAAGACTATGTTCCGTATAATAGAGGCATGCCGAATCTTACATTGTATAGAGATTGTACTCTGTTGCCTTTGAGTAAACAAAGTAGGTATACGCTATACTTCCCACCCTCAGGGATATATTTTGATACAGTAAAGATCTCCAAGCTTTACAAACCTCAAAGAGCCAAGTAGGCATTTGCAATAAAAACTCAAACTAAAATATGACTCAACCAGTGTGCGTTACTCCACTAAAAGTAAATGAATCTGAAAATTCTAAAAATGGAGATATTGAGCATAGTCTCCATAGGTTTTAGAAATCTATCAAAAAGTTTATACCTATCCGAGCATGCGAGCTTAAAAGAAAATTTAAAAAAAAAAACCGAGTCTCGAAACTTGCATTCGTTCGTCACAGGAGTGCCCGTCCGAGTGTACCTATGTGTATCGTATAGTTACGCACAAGCTGAACTAGCCCTCTAGTCTAGGTTCTTCCTAGATTGTTTGGCATGTGTCCTAGCTATAGTTAGGTACCTAGATAGTTAGGTAACAGAGTCTGCAAGCCGCGGTAAGCCTTCCATTACTCAAGACCCAAACATAGCTTTTGTAGGCAATAGTCAGCAAAGCCCGTGCCACAGACTAAAACAATAACTACCAGCCTACTCAACACAGAACAATCAACAGTTTGTAAAGATTGTACACAGATTAATGCGATAGTCAGTACAGCCTCAGCAGTGTTTGGGTTGGGAACTTTACTCATAATGTCTCTGAGCCCACCGGTTAGTTATTTGGTGTTTATTTGCATAGTAGGCAGTCTAGGGTTGGGCTCCAGGCGAAGGGGCTTGTTTATTTAACCCCTTGTGACAAACACGCCGATCTGGCAGGCATTTTAGGTTCTTAGATCCCACTAGTGTCCCTAGACTATCTTTATGATATCATCACACGTAGGTATATAAATGGAGCTTACTTAAATAAAACAAGGCTAGTAACCACACTCGCTCATATTATTTTTATTTATTTAGATACTTTATGATTTTTTGGCAAAGGAATACATTATGAAATATACATGATGTTACACTGTTCCTATCATTTCAGATATCAAGGAGACAAGGGTATCTTACACCCTGAGTATGACCTGCCTAACCATTCAAGTTTCTAGAGTTGTGAACTTTAGTAGTAGCGACGCTTAATATTATAGGTAGATATTTCAACCTAAATACATAATTAATCACGGGGTACCTACTAGGTACCTACCTACTGGTACCAGGCCTGATCTAATATTCATTAATAGGTAGGTTAGTAATAGGCACCTTAAGTTATTATTTATTTAGAATATGTATTCAGACAACTTGGTCCAGTTTGGTTAGTAGGTAACATAAAAACACTTATTAAACTAGGTTAGTAATTTTTAACTAATAGCGATATTATAACATTAATAATAAATAATAAAATGGTTGATATTACGTTTTCAGCCCACCTGTGGGCCAGCTAGTAACCTCGATGGGAATAACCCCTAACTATATACTACCTGTATGTATAGGTATATTATATAGATATACCTATTATAGTGTACTTACTACCGTATATTTGCGAACATTGGCCGCGTCCAAGCAATAATGTCCTTGTACTCTGTGTTTACTGAACATACAATAACGCCTACAAAGTTACTACAAGTATAATAGTTGTTATAAGATAGTAGTACTTCTACGAAACACACGAATAGAAATAGACAATTCTAAGAAGAGACTGGAGGAAAATCAAATTGTGGGAGAACGATTTACGTAGCAATAACTACAGCGTAGCACTTACTCTACGCCGTAGCTACTACCCAAAGTATTGGCAATATCCTACGCAGTAGTGCCTTATGTATCCAGTGGTCCAGTGATCTAACGGACCAGTAGATTTTTCTGTTTGAAATTTTTGTAACCAGTGCTCAGACAATGACGGAAAAGATCGAAATCGCAAGTATTGGTCATGTCTTTCACGGGGATAAATTCGAACAGACTGAAATAATGGTTCCATTAGATCCCTGGGCAAATAAGTCATCTAAATAATTTCAGGAACTACAGGACAACGCGGTACGGGTATAAAATTGGCCAAAAATACATCGATTAAGTATTGAATAGTTTGTAGTACCAGGCCGATGTATTTCTTTATTTTTTCTTATTTTAAAGTTAAGTTTCGAGAGCGCCGTGGAAAGGTCTGAGTAGTGAAGAGTCTGAGCCATTATTTAGTTAGCTCAGAAGTTGTCGTGCCTGAGACACCACCCTTCTACCCTCAGATGTTTTATTAAAGGAAAAGTTTAATCACATATTCCCCCTCTTTCCCCCCTTTTCTTCATTCCTCCCCCTTGTTGGAAAACTTGTGGAATTTCCGAATTAACTCGTGAGCGTAATGAGACTTGTTTTAGATGTCACAATGCTTTGGAAGGCATCGCTGAGAGGTCTCTATTGTTTTGGAGTTTTGTTTTATTTATCGCATAAGTACAAGATACGGGTCCATGATTTGTTTGGGACAGGATAGACTTTATTGTCCCGGCTAACGGTTTAATTAGTTTAAAACTTTCGCTGCATGATTATGTACCGAATAAGTATAGGATTATTGGATCTACAGACAATTTGATGTAGATATTGTTACACTGCGTGTCAAGTAGGAACGTTCTGTACAGTCGAGGTATCAAATTCCAAGGATTAACCTGAAACTTCATAATTAGGTATATCTACACTGTTAATTGTGAATCTATGATCTAACCATTGTGTCAGTTCTACGTGAACAAACTGAAAGCTAAGAAGGAACTTACTGGAACATTTGTAGAGAGTTAATTTGTTTTGGTACACATCATAAGGAAATCTACCAGGCTGGCATGATTCGCCCTAACTGTTGATACTTTGCATACTACAAACTAACTGTTCTTTAGGTAGGTATTCCAAAGCCAGTTTGAAGCACATCTGCATATTATAGTGCTTGCGAGATAGACTAGACAATATGTAGGCTATTTGCACTAGTGACTAGATAATAATATTGAGGCTCTCGGGCTTTGGGTGCTCCAGTTTATCGGTTTGACTAGCTTTATAGAGATCCTAGCAGTCTGTAGATATATCTGTTAGTTATTAAACCCTAGCGTTAGGGATATCCAAAGAAGCTTTTGAAATATCAAATCTAATAAAAAAGACACTCAACCCTTACCTCGGCCACAGATCATAATGATTATAATATTCCTCGTCACCATATTATTATAACTGCGTGTGTTCCAAGCGACTATAAGCTGGTCGATGCCAAATAGTTCACCAGAACCAACTAAACTGTTGATTTCGTAATTTAAAGTTCTAGTATGTTTGAAATTTGACCAAAGCCTTTTCCAGACAAGTTGTTTAAACCACGATGCAAAAGAATTGTTTAGATATTTGAACGATTGGTTCGTCTACAGCCAAACATGATATAACTACCTACTCCTAGTTTACACTATCAGAAGATATAAGGTAACAAAGATGAACAGTTTGCTGCTGGCTCTATATCGTTAGATTCTTGACAGGGAAAATAAATATAACATAGAGCGCCCATCATGACCACAAGGCGATTAGAACGCCTGGCTGACAGATGCTTAGAGTATAGTGGAGACAACTCCAGAAGGAAACAAAAAGCTGGACTTCTAGATTTTAGAAGTGTTTTAGTCCTTTGTCATTACCTTGTTTATCTTATTTGGTGCGTATGTAATAAAGTACTTAGGTATCTAGCTAGAATTTATAGATTAGAATAAACTAGGTAAGTAAATTGAAAATTATAAAAAATTATAAAAAATATGAGGAGTGCTAATAGAAAACATACGCCATATGCGTATGTTTTCTGAATATAAATATCACTAAATCTCATGGAAGATGGAAGCCAGCAGGCTGATCGCAGATGTGCAAACAAAAAAATATGTATGCGTATGAGTATGATGAATAAGCAAACAACTGTGAGAAACATTATCTACTGCTTACAGCACACTGTGTGATGCGAACGAGTGGTCGGTGGTCGACGACAGCGTCTGGGCACAACGTCTCTCCGAGTGACCCTCATGTCGGACGTTATTTGGATGCTGCATGGCTGCATGCATTACCCATCATTTATTCAAACAGAAGAGTCCCAGATATTTAATTAAAAAATGTATGCATTCCTAAGAATTTTGATGGAAGAATCTCTATCTAAATACTTACTATTGAATACAAAAAGTAATTTGAACGATTTCGAATAAAACTGAGATAAGTCTATAAATAAAATAAAAAACATAGGATATAGGATACTCACGTCTGACATACCAAGGCATTCACGTAATAGGCAAACTGATTTTTTTTTGTCAGATTTTTTTCAAACACTCAATCAGTCAATACAAACATTTTCTGTCGCTGAGAACCTTCGTTCGCTGAAGCGATTTGTCAGCAATCACCCATCCATTTGGCCACAGAGCCAGTCTCTTAGCTCAGCTGATCTGATACAATGACTAGGCTAGGAACCACAAGCCTTACAGATGGAGTAATTTGTTACATTCGACAGTTCTATTAGCTGTACGACGCTCGGTCTGTCGTATTGTATTGCCAGTTGCGACTAAATTGCATTTTTGAATTGCACTGCGCTTTGCTATCTGATTCTATCTTGAAGGCGCACGTGCTGATTTTAAACGAATTTCATATCTCAAAATAACTTTTGAAATTTCTGACTGTCTGACTATCAATGCGCAATCTTATACGTAACTAGAAACATCGGAATGTAGGTATCTTCTTTTTATGGTCTAGAGAGGTGAATTTAAAAGAAATTCCTGGATGGAACTCATTAGGGGAACAACTGCAAGGCCCACCGCCCGAGTAAAGTCGCGGACAATTTCCACTACCTAGTTCTTTGAAACCGTGCTTTTACATTTCTGAAAACAATATTCATATGCAAGTCAAAAACATGAAAATATTTTGTCGGTCTTTTTCTGAGCGTGCGAGCGTTCACCGAGACAAGACTGAAAAGACGAAATGGTATCAATGGGTGTTTGCAACTGGCCGATACCGACACGATACCGACATGTCAGTGGCTCTAACACAACAATGCAGAAACAATGATAAAGTTAGCTCTACACCGATATCGTGAAAGTGTCGTCGCGGTGATAGGGGTGTAAAAACAGCCTATGCTGACTCTACTTAAAAAAAAGTAATATTAAGATGGGTATCACTGTATATCATCTAGAATCAATTTCAGAGCATAAAGGCCATTGGTACGTCACGAGACATCGTTCCGCGTGATTTACTACATTTAATTGCAATGATAAGCCTCCTAATCCTTCTCCATTACTCGAGCTTAGCGCGTTTCACCGCGTATTAGCGCGTAATAAGAGACACTCGTATTTCACTCCTCACTACAATACTTAAGCCGCGCTTAAACTTCAGTAAATCAGAATCAGGACTCGAGCTTATTAAAATGTATAATATTTAAATGAAATATATACTCGACAGTCAAAACCGGTTTTTATGCTACACTGTAATAAGAACTCCAAGTGCATATGTATAGGCAGAGGGACCGCTCAATATCAGAAGTAGATCATCTGCTTGTTCCATAGCAGATGATCTTTCTCGCAAGGGGTAATGCCTCTCAGTCAAACAGAATTTTTATTTTGCAGAAAAGAGCAGTACGCTCGCTATTGCAAATGAAAAAATTAGATTCATGTAGGGACAAATTTAGACAGCTAAAACATATGACAATGACCGGAGAATTCGTTTTTCAAAATGTTATGTATGTAAAATTGAACATTGAAAAGTTTGAATTAAAATCCGATATCCATGACTATAATACAAGAAATAAGAATAACATTTGCCTTCCAAAACACAGACTGAGCAAGGTTGGAAAAAGTTTCGTATGTTTAGGCATTAAATTGTACAATAAATTATCACACGACTTGAGGAATCTAAGTCATGCTGATTTTAGTGTAAGAGTTAGGGAAATATTGTTGACCAAATCATATTATACTCTTGACGAAGCACTCGCTGATGATTTAAATACGACATCCAGTTAATTTTAATCGTTAACTTAATGCTGTTGTACCAACATGTACCTACTATAATTTTTTATTTTTTTTGTAACCAGATTGTTACAGCATAATATTCCAATTATTGTAACCTGACTTTTGATATTTCCAAGTGTACTACCAATGTATCTTACGGAAATAAATGAAATGAAATAAAAAAATAGAAAAAAAACTTGAACAAAAAATTCAACTGAGAGAAAATAGTAATATTTATTCTGTTTTTTATACTAAGTATTATTTACTCTGTAACCCTTCTTCGTAGCACTATTCGTAGCCCCTCTACGAACACCTGCATGCGCTGATATTCAATTTGCGCCTCGCGCGGAGGCTATTTATTTAACATCTGCATCGGAATCACTTTTGAACAACTCCATGTTAAAGCAATAGAACGTTTTCTCTTGTATTTTTAGGATTCTTGATATTTTATAAGTAGGTACATACTCATACGACCTTGTTTTTGGCTACCAAACTTTTCTACTGTCATCAATGTTACTGTTTCTTGGTTTTATACGTTATTTTATAACTTTAGCTACCTACAGACCACATTATCGCCTAACATCAGATGAGAAAGTGGTCAAACGGTTACCTATAATGTATAATTAAAAAAGATTTATCTCATGTTAGCCTTATAATATTATTTTTTGTACACTTTCGTGGGTTAAATCGAGTACCTGTATAATTATGTACTCATAACGCTCAACTAGGCGCATAAACGACTGCAGTTTCTGTAAGACAATTAATTAAATGTAAAAATGGTGAGTAATGAATACCGAAATAATTGTTTTCTGTAGGTACCAATATTTTCCAGTTTCGTTTCGACTTTCACTTTGAATATTTCAATGGCCGTATTTCTTTTTGGATTACGACTGTCAAAGTAATACGGTGGTACCATTCACCATTTTCACCAAACAAGCTTAAGTACATGATTATAATTACGCGGGAATTTCCCCCTCATTTTCCTTCAGAAAGTATGTAGGTACTTGCGTGTGTTTGCCTTCTAACTTTGTAAAAAAATATTCCTTTGATGACAGAATTATTTCACTCTAAAGAGACTGGAATTATTCCGTGATCAAAGAAATATTTTGGTCGCATGCCCTAAGTACCTAGCTACCTTATTTCCTAAGGCAGTCTGTTAAGGCCGTTATGCAAAGAGTTTTGTATACATCCTGTTTATTTAATATCACTTACCATGTACTTATTTTCAGCTTATAACATTCGAATATTATTGAATGATTTTTTTGAGCTGTTTTGCACTGAGGCCTTTTAACACAGTAAAGAAAAGTGCGTAGATAGGTAAAGAATAATCTTCTATATTATTATTTAACTGTACAGAGCTGCAGAATTCATTTCGAAGAGAACGCCGAGTACCTAAGTAGAGTTAAATTCGTCAACAAAAGCCACTGAGGGTACCACAAAGAAGGAATACCGAACTTTTTCCATTATATTTAACGGGGCTAAGGAAGAGTGCTTTCTTATTATACCTTAAACATTGGAACAGCGCTTTCTGTACGTTTTTGTTAGAATGGTATTATTTCCCCATTTATCTGTACCTACTATTTACCTAACTATTTACCTACCTAACTATTTTAATAATCAATTAGAGCTACATAAAGCCACTTTTTTAGTCAAACTTCACAAAAAAAACTTCGGATATTTATGTTTTCCAATTCGCCATTAAATTACTTAGTATAAATTTTAATGTCTCTTATAGATAATTTAAACGATATGATTAAGAAGCTGAAAGAAAATAGAAAGTGATAAGTGCCAATCGGAGGTAGCAAGATGTCGCTGTCAAAACCAATAAAA
The DNA here is from genome assembly GCA_947507515.1 of Eulithis testata. Classification (NCBI taxonomy): domain Eukaryota; kingdom Metazoa; phylum Arthropoda; class Insecta; order Lepidoptera; family Geometridae; genus Eulithis; species Eulithis testata. The sequence goes on from OX382194.1 coordinate 414,463, forward strand.
GTTGTCGGCGATGAGAAACGAGAGGAACTTCGATAGATCTTGATTGTCTGAAGCATCCGCCGTCGTCGGTTAGTTGGACGATAAACATCGCATCGGACCAGAACTTACACTGAAGGATTCAAGTTCAACGTCTTTAGGATGGTTTTTTTTTTAAATTACTAATCAATAAGAATACTACTAATAATGTTGAAATGGTTCGCTTGACTGGAAATGAAAAATATTTTTGTGGATGAAGCGAACACTACGTGCATTTTGAACTGTCACTTCCTAAAGTGGTCATGTTGAGACTGTTTTGTTGAAAACTAATTGTTATCCGATGAATCGGGTGTCAAAAAGGAAACAAAACAAAAACATATAAAGTAATTTTCAATATAAGCACGTGCCACCGTCATAAAACTCTCCCGAGAATGATGATTTGGTAATATTTCGCCAAATTACAAAAAACTGGCAACACACTCGCCAATCCTCATTTACACCGCACCCTTCGTAAACAGATTTATTGATGCTTGATTTTTTTAGGGTTCCATCAACACGGAATGAAAACGTTTATCAGACCGAAAGTTACCTAACAAATATGAGTAACGTTTATAGCTCTTCATAAGTAGGCAGTGGCGGATTAACCACGTAGCAGGTGTAGCGAATGCTACGGGGCCCCGCGCATTTGGGGCCGGCACTGTAAGAAGATACGCTATTTTTCTTGCCACATGCGTTCGGTACGTACCTAGCCTAAAAGTAAATATTACTTTTCAAACAATAATGTTTAAAATGCTGTATAAAATTGTGCTGCCAACTCCTGCCATTTAGATGTGAATTCACTCTAGATCGGCCAAATCAGGCCACTGAATGCAGATTGCCGGCAGACGCGCAGTGACGGTAATGCTGTTACTGATTACAACACAAGCGTCCACTCTCAATCTCGTTCCAGCTTGACTTTTATTTTTTACTTGTCTATTGGACTTTTTACAGAAGTTACTGGCTATTAAGCGACTGTATTCACTGGTAATTTTGCAGACTCCATTATTTAGAAAGGTATTAAAAAGTTTTAAAAAATTCAGGGAATTGCAACATGACTATTTAGGTACCTATGTCAACTTGACTAGAAGGCAGCTGTTCCTTTAGACTTTAGAGGTTCAGTTTAGCTCCATAGACTTACCTATCAATGATTATGATGATGCTGATGAAGCAAGGTCTTCTTGCTTAATCAGTTGCATCTGTTTGCTATTGTGATTAAAGATAAATTGAAAATAAATATCAGCTTCGCAAAGTTACAAAAAAGCAAGTCAAACAATGTTCCCCTTGTATACCTTTCATAGCCATAATTAATAATGATATCAATCGTGAAACAACTCTGTTAGAACTCCATCGATCACAATCCCCGGTCGCGACAAGCGGGACGGCGCGCGACAAAGTGTTAGCAACGTGTTGCGCGGATTAATTACTATATCGATCACATTCAGGAGCTTCATAATATACTCTCTGAAATATAAGCGTTATCTGGCCTTTAACTAAGGCTATTCTTACACAGCCACCGACATGACACTCACACGATATCGACGGAAAGTTACGGAAGGTTTAGTAAGTTTGCCGGAGCAATTATAGGCACATGAGGCTTTACATTTCAGAGCGATGCACCCGCGTGTTGCATCAATAGATTGGTTCTAGCTCAGGTGAGCCATCGGGTTGTTCATCACTTTTTTTCACTGATACTTTTGTTCGAGCCAATTATGTCGGTACTGTGTAGGATGTCGATATTGGCCAGTGTGCAAATGCCCTAGCCGCACTAGCGCGAGTTTTTTCAGCGGTTTTTGTAAGTATTTCCTATTTTAAATGGGTAGATTTTCAAGATGATAATTCAGCTATGGATATCATATCTCATTCGCCGAAGATTAAAGGCAGCCAGAGCGGTAATAAATAATTCAACAGATGTCAAAGTTTTAGCTGAATCCTCACGTAATCCGGCCAAAGTCACGGGCCAAAGTTAGCAGAGCCTTTTTGTTTCGAAGTAAACTTTACGTCCACCTGAACTACATCGAAGTAAAGTAAGTATAACTACATTTGTCAAGCAGTTATTTCGGCCACCTTAGGTTTAGATCCTCGGGGAAAAAGTTATCGTGTCCTGTTAAAAATTGTGGAGGAAACTTGAATAATTTGTTATTTTCACTTTGTTGTCTGTATTTTTTCGGAAGCTTTTAAAAAGCACTTTAACGCTTGAAGTTTTCTACTTGTTTTTTCATCTCATCATAATACATGTATGTCATTGTACGAACAGTGACTACCGTCATAAATAATATTATTATGGATTTACTAAGGCCCCAAAGTAATTGTTTTTTTTTTTTAATATTTTCCAAAATCATATTATTATAGTAAACTTTTAGGTGGCACATTTTATCTAGATACAACCGTAATCAGATACCGATACTTCATTTCTGGGACATAAATAACTGGGGTTAGTGTTGCTGAACGCTCAAACTGAAGCCTGTAAATTAATGTTGTTTTTGTGCCAGATACAATGTACTGACATATTTCAGGAGGTTTCTCAAGCAAGCTCTGGCGCGGCGGTGCGAAGGCGGCTTATAAATTAGGCGCAATAATAAGTTATCAGTGCGAGTAGATAATGTAACGCCCTCGTAATGGAACCCATTCATAAGACGTCCACCCACCCGCCACAGTGGAGCTAAACACAGTAACGTGACGTCATATTCTTTACCTCTACCTGCAATTACCTGTGGTTAATGTAATTTATTAAAACCTACTGTAAATTATTCTGTAAAACGCCTGAATTATCGTTTACTGAAACTCGCTAGAGAGCCAAACCACAGCATATTAAATGAGAAAGTCCGGCAATGAGCTTTGTTTTGATTTTCAGGCATTTTAGTATTTCGCATTTATCTTTGAAACTGCTTTAGAATCACTAACTAGTAATTTAAAGTTGTACAAAGTGATCTTTGTGACTTTTAAAATCATTTTGACTTTAGTTGCTCTGCCTGTCTAGCGCTGTGTGCAAATGGATATGGTCTCTTGGGGTGCTGCGCGGCGACTGTCCATCATAATATGTTAGATAATATGTTACTATCGTGTATGGAACGCCAGCTGGCTAGTCCTAGATATTGGGTCACGTGCCTGCTAACCCTATACAAGATACACTAGTGGAAGCTGCAGCTAATCGATTATTTCATATTTTGATATTAGAAATATCCACGTGAATCAGAAATTGGTTTATGGTTTGAAAACTTCCTTGGTTTTTGAAAAAAGTACAGAAAATTTTATTTCACGACCTTATAAATACTCTGTAGTACAGAGTAATCAAAGTTTAAATAGTTGTCTATATAACAGAAAACGAGTTCTCTTTCATGTTGATTTTAGACATTCTAGTTAAAATCTCATCACTCAAAACACACGCAGGTAGAATATCAAATAACTCAGAGCACATGATCTAAATACAGCTATGTACGTTATTACATTATGTCGGACCTTTTTAGAATAAATTACTTAGTACAATCAAACCAAACCCCACTAATTAGTCCGGAAGGATTCCCGTATCTTTGCAATCCAATTATTTCTAATCCCGGAGACGCCGGCCGATCCCGGCGCGTCCCGGGAATCAGGAGACGTGACGGACGCGTGGGGGTAAACACGAATAAATCTGACAAACGGGATCGTACGGTAACGATAGTGTGTTAGAGTTATACTGCGCGGTGATGCTGTAACGTTTGATAGCCAAGCTATCGTCGACGCGCAGTGTGCCTCGAATATGTTTGATTTACGTATCTTGATCGTTGTTTGGTTTATATTCTTGCTTTTTGTATCAAAATAATATTGTTATTGTAAGAAAAATTACTCTTGTTTTTCTTGACGTAATGTGAGATACCACAGCTGCTTGACCTTTCTATACGAAATGTGGGCATGTGACAGATTAGACGTGTCTCTCCCTCTTAGGAGTCCTCAGAAAGTGTTAAATTTCTATAGATTTAATAGGATGCCAACCTTTGCAGACGTACCTTACCTACTTATAATTTGTGTCAATTTCCACAGCTCAATTTTGTTCTCGTTCTATCACTAGAATGACGTGGTATGACAAGGGTGCATTACCAACCTCCATGTTATTGCAACAACGAGGTCTTGTACACATTGGTATCGTAATATTACGTCTTCTTCACAATTTAGGTACATAACCATTTCCCAAAATTTCTACTAATAATAATATATTCACAGTTCCATCTGTGCATGTTATTTTCTTCATAAGTAGCGCTAGTAGGTCGAAGGATTAGATGAAAGAGTTAGTAAAGGTGAAGAGGCACCAACATAACTTTGTTTCGTTTAAAATTATAACTGAAAAGTCGCTGGGGAAAGTTGAAGAAGCCTCTTATAAAGCACTTCCCAAGTGGCGAATCTCTCAAACATCCAACAAGAAGCAGATTAATCCACCCCCGATGGTTATAATCCCTAACGTAACTGCGAAGGCTTCAAAGATTAGCAAACGAGATGAAATTAACATTCTTTCAGTGTCTCCTCGGATAAACAACTTTGTGACACCGGTATTTCAAGTCAATACGGCTCCTCACTCGTGGTAGCTTCTGAAGTTTACACTAATTTAACTTCAAGGTAAGTGAAGAATTACAGATTGATTATCTTAAGATACGGGTGTTAAACTCGAGCACTGAAACGATTCAACTTGAACATTTCTCTCAAGTTTTCAACACACAACCTTTTAAACTTACTCAAAACTTAATTAGGCACAGATTTTGCGCTTCGAAGAGAAAACAAACCGTTTTCCATTCCAGTCACGTCCAGGGCGATAATAATGAAATTAACTTGATTTATTCCAGATCTAAAGAATATGGCCGGGAGATTGCAAGTAGATGAACCTATTATGAAGGACTTAGCGCTTTTAGGGTCGGCGAAATAGCCCCCATTCGGAAAATAAATATTCCTTAGTAACAGCACCTTGATACTACTTACACTAGTCTGCACAGGCAATTCAATCTAAAGAGGGTCACAGATACATCTAAATATTCGATTTGACATTCTGAGAACTCTCCGGGAATTCCAATAATGAGAGATCTGATGCAAAACTCATTGCTATTTTTAATCCATTCATTTTGGACGTGATTATTCCAGAAATGAAAATATTCTTCAAATAAGCTACTCCCCAATATATTTAATCACATTAATTTACTAAAAAGCAACTGCAAGCTATCGTTATATACCTAGGACTCCCTGCTGTGAACAGCATCAATTCTATCAGTTGAAATCGCGGCACGAGACAAGTGAGAAACGTGGCGTTTAATTAAAGTGTCCTGCACTGAATGATGGCGGTTTCGGCAATTACAGGGTCAATAATTTAAGCACGGGACTGGGGGAGCCCCGGGTCTAAGGGGCGATACGAGAGGGCGTCTAGGTGCCTCGTTACTGCTGATTGATGGCTGAGAACAAACTACGCCTGGCACCCTTAGACATGAGGCGAATCAAACAACACAGAGGGCTTATCTACTAGGTTTTGACGTGATAAAAATAATAACAGCATTAAAAATAGATGAATAATTGATTTAGAAATACTTTTAAGCCGCTTTTCCGCTAAAGCGAAACCCTAATATATTTTTTTGAGATTCGAAGTACGGGTTCAAATAAACATGTCAGTAGCGGCACTTAGCGGTCACCCAACCAAGTAACTGACAACCTACAACGTAACTTAGGTATCTGTTTCAAGGATTGTCCAAGCAAGCTAAGCCAAGACAAGCATTTGCATCAAGATAATTTGTATACAACAGCAGGAGTGCCCCTATAAATAAATAACTACTACAAAATGCTGAGATATTCTTCCAAAATATTGCATAACCTTGTATTACGAGTGAGAGAGTCTAAATCTGGATGATCCAAAACGAGAACTTTATTAGCTCAGCATTTTGCGCGCCACGAATGGACCAATATCATTGAAAAATTGAGAGTTGGCATGGATTCAAACAGAATACAAACCGAATGTTGGAAGTATTTCGCTCGAATGTTGAATCGGTAGCTTTTAGGCTTTTTAGGCTTTCTATTTCGAAACCTATAACCAACCCTTGGAAAAACTAAAAAAATGAAATCTGGTACATAATAAATAACCTACTGGTATCCACGTTTCTTACATAGGAGTGCAGAAAAAAAGGATTGATATTTACTTGAAAGCTTGGTTATCAAAATAATGTAATTGAAATCTAAAAATAGTATTTAATTTAATTATCATCATCATCATACCCAGCACTGAACTTGAACTGCTGGAGATACGAATGGCTTACTCGTATGCCCAGCAGTGGACTTCCCCCATACAACTCCAGAAAAACTGTTTTGACCCTTCTCCACCCATCGAATGTCAATTTGAATTTAAAACTCAACCTTGCACAACAAACACCAGAGATAGATAGATAGATAAATAGTTTATTTGACATACACACAGAAAAATACAGAACGGACGTAGAAAATATAAAAATATAAAAGAACTATACATTAGATTTCGACGAAATACTAACGATCGTGATAATTAAAACTTGATGTTCTGAATCAAGTCAACTTAAAACTAAAACAGTGAAGAGGCCAAGACTATAAACATAACAAATCAACAAGTGCAGCGGAAGCGGAAGTGGCGAACTTTCGCAATAAAAAGTCGTCAAGCAACCGTATCGCCGGCGAGTTCGAACCGAACTTGTGTTATTGTGTAAACTTATAACAGACTGTTACAGTTGTGGTGGTAAAAGGCGTAAAGTTATTGTTTTATTGGTAAACATTGCCGTCAGCTGTCGACCGTCAGGTTAAGGCGATAACTCAATCTTATCTTATCTTATTTTGCTAGTAAAATCCACTATTTAAATATTTTTCTCTTTGGACGCGCATCATAGTAATTATAAGTGTCACGAAGCGACCATGTTTTAGTTATAAACGCATTCACACCGTGTTGGTGCCAACACCGTTAACCCTTTGTATGTCAGAATATCTGCCAAAGTATTGATGAACAACTGATAATCCATCTTACCTATGACAATGCATTGCCTCACCGAGCACGTCCACAGAAGACGTTAATTTTACGTCTTCTACGTTCGTCGTGATTCGTCTTTTACGTTTGTAAAATTTAATTCCGGCTACATTGTAGTCCAGAGATAATAAATCACAGCTCGATATTAAATCATAAACTCGAGTTTGATTTATTAACGGATTAGAGTGGAGAATAATTTATAAGTCCATTGTACGAGTTCAATTTAGTTTCGTTTGTTTGACTATCGCTAATCCCCCGGGTTAGTTTGCTAAAGGTGCTATTGAATATTTAAAGTGATTTGTTACGTGTATGACTTCTGCATAACTATGAAGGGAAAGGGATTTGCACACGAGACGATACGACACGAACATTAGGCGTTGTCCTAATTGGCAACGATCGTACGATCAAACGATGCGTTTTTCTCGCGCAGTTGAAATTGGTTCCTTTGCTTGCGCGATGACTTGCAAGCTTCAATTAGGACACTAAAGAAATGTGTGTTTGTTCTCGTCGTGCGACAAAAACGCATCGTTTGATCGTACGTCGTATCGTTGTCAATTAGGACGACGCCTCACAGTGGCTCGAACATATCTTTGCATGTCGGAACACCTACCAGTGTTCCTAAACTAGTATTCCTAAACTGGTACATACTTCAAAACTGGATAAATCTGGTTCAAACCGATTAAAAGTAAAATACAAAGTCTCAGTCTAAATTACCCACATTCGTTCGTGACGTGACTCAATCGTAGGATTTACCGAAAGCAGTTATAAAGCATCGTTTACACTACACAGACACGACAACTGCACGATATCGGCAGAAAGTTTATCTTATACGTTTAGTACCAGACGCTTTTACACACGCTGACGACGCCGATATTTGTTTTCTAGCCATCAAGGTATCGGTGTCGTGTAGGTGTCGGTATCGGCCAGTGTGCATCCATCCCCATTATTATCCAGCCACTTGGATAATTTATGTCGTCATAAAAAATTTAATGCGAGACCGCTACGAGGTTCGTAGCAAGCTACGCCGTAGACATGCTACGAAGCTACGCCACAATAGCATTTTATACAAAAGGTTATTGCATGTTTTATCATTTTCATTATTGCATATCACTTTTTTACTTTGTATAGTAATTTTGACTGAGAAAGGACATTTTAAACATACTAAAACGTCTCTAGATATAAATTTGAACTGCATATTGTGAGTCTATCGTTGGTAACTTTCTTTTTCAGACTAACTTTTATTATCTCAGCGTTTGTCGGTAGATCTAGCATAAAACTGCTTGCGGGTCTATAACATAATAATATATAATAAGGGTGTCTCCAATCTATCAGTCTATCAAAAAGTTATATTAATATAAAATATCCATATTGAATAGTCTTTTGAAACGACTCTCTCAACGCCTATAGCCTCATTAGGTCATAAATAATGTAATGTACACTGGCGGCTAATTTGCTAATGCTCGTAAAACCGGAACTTAACCGGACATTTCCCTGCCATATTTACGGTTCAAATTACTGTATTTACGACTAAAAATGCCGTATTTACGATCAAAATGGCTTATTTAAGGTTGAAATGGCGGTTGACCGTTATCTCTTTGCAGTAAGAGGGGTCCATTTTGAGAATTTTATGATTATTACATACATTACGTGTTCAATCTATAATGAGGTACCTAGAAGTACTGACTTCATTAAATTGCGGGCGCAATACATTCACTGTAAAACTATTTAATTTACTTTACATGTAAAACTATTTAATTTACTTTACGTAATCATACAAAACGTAATGATTCAAAGCGATCAGTGAGATTTTATTGAATAAAAGATTTTTGACTTTGACTTTGACTTTGACTTTGACTTTGACTTTGACTTTGACTTTGACTTTGACTTTGACTTTGACTTTGACTTTGACTTTGACTTTGACTTTGACTTTGACTTTGACTTTGACTTTGACTTTGACTTTGACTTTGACTTTGACTTTGACTTTGACTTTGACTTTGACTTTGACTTTGACTTTGACTTTGACTTTGACTTTGACTTTGACTTTGACTTTGACTTTGACTTTGACTTTGACTTTGACTTTGACTTTGACTTTGACTTTGACTTTGACTTTGACTTTGACTTTGACTTTGACTTTGACTTTGACTTTGACTTTGACTTTGACTTTGACTTTGACTTTGACTTTGACTTTGACTTTGACTTTGACTTTGACTTTGACTTTGACTTTGACTTTGACTTTGACTTTGACTTTGACTTTGACTTTGACTTTGACTTTGACTTTGACTTTGACTTTGACTTTGACTTTGACTTTGACTTTGACTTTGACTTTGACTTTGACTTTGACTTTGACTTTGACTTTGACTTTGACTTTGACTTTGACTTTGACTTTGACTTTGACTTTGACTTTGACTTTGACTTTGACTTTGACTTTGACTTTGACTTTGACTTTGACTTTGACTTTGACTTTGACTTTGACTTTGACTTCCTAGTAATAAAACTCCTCAGCGACCCTTTCACCAAATCCGAATTTCAGTACGGGGAAAACTGTGCTTGTCCCGGCCCCGTACCCGCAGAGCTTCTGCGTGTCAAAGGCATCACTCACTTAAAAGCGTCTCAAGTTGGAAGGGGTGAAACCGCGTTCAGTTTCCGTTGCAGTACACTGAGCTTTTGTACGAGATATCAGTTACTGAGAGTAAAGTCCGCTGTGTAATCGAGTGTGCGATTAGATCGGCCGAGCCGCGCCGACAATCGGATTACCCACTAGCCCGCTGGATTGAACCACAGTCTGGACAATACCAGTAAGGCATTCAACTACGTACGTTTAAAACGACGTCAATCGCCGTAAGAGATATGGCTTACTTTAATGGCGGTTTTTATGACTCATGTTGTTTACGTAAAACCTAACGACTGTATGGCGCAGTGAGATCGTTCGATTGAGACGTAAGATGTATGTGCACTAGTGGATCTAAGGTTCATGCTAGGAGATTAAAACCCCTCTGTCCCCTTCCCCAACAACTCCGGGTGTAACCAAGAGTTAACTAAAATTAGTTAGGGTCAACTCTACTAGCTGGTTAAAGCCCCTCTGAAACCGAAATCCTTGGTCAAACGCCTCCCAGACCAAAATCCTAGATGCGGTAGGCCGCGGCTTTCACTGCGATAGGTTTTTCTCCACAGAGAACACTGAGTTCGTACAAATAAGTTACTAAAATTCATAGATGAAAACCCCACGAGTTCATATCCTAAGATCTATAGTTGTGGTTACTGGCACAAGACAACCGATCTTCCTCCCGGTGTCGATGATGTTCTGTTCATTAATTACACTGTGTCCAAGCCATGTTTGCCAGACTCGGTACGAGGATTGAAGACATTATCTGTGCATTAGAAGCCGCAGCAACGAGCCAGTCTAATGCATTATTAGTGGATCGATGATCCGCGCAGAATTAGATTTGGCAAGCTTCAGAATTCCAGTTGATGTGAGGAGATTAGCGCTTGTGGTCTTGCAAGTTAAACATTTGAGATACTACGTTTACGTAACATGACTTACGACCGTACCCAAGTACCATTACCTGCGCATTATTATCTTCTCTTCTTCTTCTTCGTTACACTCTTGGCAGAGCGGTCGTGGTCGTTATGTATTACTTTTATCAATGGCTGTGGCACGCCTCACGATTTCTCGCCACTTCTTATTATCTTACTGGGATCGATATAGGTACTCTCTTCTTCATAGTCTTTTTCTCTACCATCAAGATACAAGATAAGAATAAGAATAAGAATAAGAATAAAAATAAAATTATTCTTATTCTTATTCTTATTCTTAAGATACAAGATACAAGATGTTTATTTGCATAAATAAGTGTTACAATTTGGTCTTATATGTAGGAGGCACTTTTCAACTTATTCACCTTTTCCAGGTTTCCTTTCTTATCCATATTGTGATCGTTCACATAATCATCGAGTGTGGAAAGTCAAAAAGAAATGTACAACTACTTACTTATAGTTAGTCAAACGTTTAGTGCATGGCTCACTTTTCGAAACGTTACGAAATTAACCCTTTATCGTTTATCGCTGCCTTGACACGTTCTACAAGCTTTCAACAACACTAACCAAACTGCAACCGATATCTAAACTTAACCTGGAATTAGCAGCGGCGGGATTAAAGGATCCAGCGGGAACACCAAGTTTTGGAGCCTTGGCGGAGTGATGGGATCTTGGCAGATGTTTTGAGGTGTGCTCGGTGAACCGAACGCTTTGTTAATATAACTAGCTGTTATGTATTAAACACATGGATTAGTTACCAGGGAAACAAAGTTTTGGTTGTATCGTAAAACAGGGGTCAGTGAACTAATGTATGTTAACTACAACTTTTAAGATTACCCAAAGTAAGTAGCTCTAGAGGCTAGCCAAAGATTAACTGCAAACAGAAACAAGAGCTCTAAAAAAGCTAAAAACTCACATTCACTTTTGAGTTTTCTAACAATAAAAATATTTATTTACTGCTAATAAGAACCAAAACTTTTGCAAATAATAAAGTAGGTTAAAACAATACTTTAAGAAACAGGAACGCCCAGGGTATCTAACGAGGTCAGAGTCTGCACTCCACGACAAAAACACCAGCTTTATTTATGTTGGTCCGCGACCCTGATAAAACTGTACAAATATTGTCCCGGCCGATTTTCCCACCCTCTACATACATAGATAGGGTTGCTCGCAATGGCCGGGAAACTCAAAAGGCACTCAAAACCTTTGCTTTGTTTTATTTTACTTAGTATTATTCATGTGTTAAATACTAAACTCCACTTTGATCTCTTTGCTACTAACTTATTTAGACTTAGTGACGATTCGGACCAAATATTTTGGGACAAATTCTCCCAATCGTCACTTTTGATTTTAATAATTTTTGTTGTGACGATTCGGACAACTTTAAAAATAGCTGCATTGTACAGTCAGGTAAACAATTTTTAAGCAAAATGTGATATAGCTATTAAGGTGGTTCGATTTCCATATTAATTTATTTTACCAATTTGGGGGAAATTATATTATTATACCTAACAAGCAATTTTTATTTATTTCTTGAATCATAGAACTTAAAATCAAGATCTATTTTTTTGATGACAGCTGTCAAACTTCAAACGCCCTAATATGTTTTTACATGACAAACCAACTACTACGGAGAGAGATAAAATAGACAGTGGTTGAATTATTGACGAGTGCGTGTGACTAGTTTAAACCTAACCACATATTTCACGCGCTTCAATCGTTTCAATCGCTATGAAAAAAATAGTAAACCAATGAATAGCCGGAAAATAGATAGATTCAGGCAGGCCTAGAGACAAACAAACTGGACAAACGAAGCTATTTGTCGTGAGCTAAATGACGGGTGTCCGGTGATGGCGGCGGCGGCGTACAGTTCCAATCTAAACTACCTACTGGCTGATACAAATGAAACTGTTTCGATTGAATTATCTAAGTCGACTGTAGTCACAACACTATTTTGATCAGAGTCACTGTAAAACTTCGGCTTTATAGAACAAACATAATCTTCATTTTGGCCACCGATACGTAACTATTCCTTACCGTTGACATGCAAGACAAAAGACAGAATATTTCATACAATAAGGGCATAAACCTTGCTAGTTTTGAAAGCTCGCATAAGTTACACGTTTTTAACTACTTTTATGCAATTCACCACCACTAGTATACTGGTGCAATTTCCTATAGTGATTCTCTTAATAAAATCTAGTAAAGATATCATTATAAATGATATTTCCACTACATTTTACTAAGAGAATTACTCCTGAGGTTAAAGATTTGTTTAATATTATTGTGCACAAATGCTTACCTCAGTGATACGTCTACAAGCACTTTAATAAGCAGGTCGCGGCACTGTGGGGTGGGACCTCAGATCACAATGCGAGCAGTACATATACATCAGAGTGATTTCATAACAGTGGAATTGTGGGATATCTCATAGCGAGGCGGGCCACAAAGTGACACAAAACTGAACAATATCAAATGGAGTTTTTCACAAGAGTAGAGAAACTATATAAAAGTATGATTGTATAAGAGCCAAAGTAGGCCAGTATCGAAGATAATAAGCTGAATTACGTAGCACTTCTGGAAACCATGCTGATGGTACTAAAAAAACTATGAATGGACGTGAATACACACTTGGTAGATTAATACTGCGCGAATGATACCCAAAATAATGTTGTATAAGCTATGAAGATGTATGAACGAACATAAACATGTAATTTCATGCAAAATCACGCTCTTGCAATTTCAGCACGATAAAATCTCCCCCATGATACTGTAGCTTTAATGACATATTGAGATTGAGTACTTCCTGAGACACTCGTCACAAAATAAATGTTACTCGCATCATCATTATAATTATCACCCTATATAGGTAAGTTCTGGACATGGACCTCCCTCATAGATATCAAGAAAACACAATTCAAAGCTTTCTCTTTCCGTCGGTTTCCTGCTATCCTAACAATGACCTAAGTCCAATGGCGAGTTGCCCTACGCTTGTACGTAGTCACCATTCAAAAACCTTCGGTCCCCATCGGTTGAAACTTATGCGTTTGTTAATTTCACTTTTAGTAAAAGCGATTGAATATTCCGCCGTATCTGTAGCCGCAACCTCTCAGACGAGAATTTATGGAATACGCCATTTGGGAGACAGAAAGGAAAAATTGTACACACCTCGAGCGTTCACTCTCAAGTTGTTTCCAGAAGGGGGTCCGAAATGGCCCCGGGTACATGCAATGACATCACTGTTGCCAAAAGAACCCTCGGAATTTACAACGTGTAACGTTCACACGGCTAAAGCTTTCCCGTGTTACTCACTTGTGTGATAGTGGCTTGTACTTTCGAGTTTAGTCTAAATCGGTTCAACCCATACTTATGGCGGCCACATACCATCAAATAATATGACAAGCCAGGCAATTATTCAATTCTACTTTATTAGTTAGTTATGTATTTGTTCAATTTGAAAGTGTGTAGCAGAGGTTACTTGCATATCTGAACTTCCGAAAAGGTGTTAGTATAAGAATTTTTATGAATGATTTTTTTTTCTGTTTTTTTTTTAATTGCTTTTATTACATTGGCTATTGTAATTGCTCAAAGACTGCCCTTATTTATTAACAAGTAAGTACGCATACTACGGTACGACATGATAATAATTATATTATCCACAATAATTATTTAGTGAAACATTTTTTTTAATCCGTGAAAAGGTAATGTTTGAGCGCGATTTCTCAAAAACAAAAAAAAAAAACAAATAAAAAAAAAGCAAATAAAAAAAAATACCTACTTATATCGAGATATTGTTTTATTTTGCACATAGAATCTACTGTTTCAGTTAAATGTTATCTAATAACTTCAAAGCGAGTTTTCATCAGAAACGAAGAAATTGTCGAGTGCGATCCATGTGAACGGCACACGCGTCACGCACCTGTCCTCGGGACCGTTCCAAAGGTCTCGCAAATGAAATCCTGAAACGTAATGTCGGGGGTCGTATGTAGTGCGATTTGCAGCGGGCTTTGTCAAGAAAGGTTTTTAAACGAGGAAAGATTTGAAGGGGTTTTCTGAAATGTGCCACGTTGCTGCCATTTAGAACAGAGAAAGGTCACATGGGAAAAAGAAGCTAAAGTCATTGTTTTTTTAACTTAGACGTTGAGGGATGTTCAAACGCCTAATGTACTTGTAGAACAGCTAAAATCTCTGGGCGCAATTGTAATAAAAAAAACCTAGCTTCTGAACTAGTTTAAAATCTATTTTCTGCGAAAGAGGTCATGCAAGCTTTTACTAGTTCTACTACGTACTACTAGTAGTGGAGGTGGTGTTTTTTTTTTTCAATAAAAATAGTTTCCACACTATCTGTTCGTACAAATAACAAATAACAGTCCAAATAAAAATATACCATCATCAATTATTTCGGTAAGCACGTAATTTAATTTAATTTACAGTCGCATTATACAACTCTGTTTACATAAATCGCATTGAATGGAGTAGGTACTTTACATAAGAATCCACACCTCATTAATTTCTTGTCAACGTGCATTTTTCACTCCTGAAGGTTCTTGCGTTGCTAACATATTCTACACTAGATTCCACCCGCGACTTCGTTCGCGTCCCGTTGGATCCCGTTGGATCCCGTTGATTTTCCGGGATAAAAAGTAGCCTATGTCTTAATCCAGAGCACGGACAATATATATTCCAAGTTTCATCCAAATCGGATCAGTAGTTATTGCTTGAAAGAGTAACAAATATCCTCACAAACTTTCACGTTTATAATATTAGTAGGGTAATGACTTCAAGTCGATATATTACGAAGTTGCAGTTGCTGCTACGCGACTCAAAGAGCCTCGCTTTTTTCATGAAAGATGTGATGTGCTGTATGGGCACACTGCCATCAACACGATATTGCAGGAGCAATTATTACTAGCTGCTTTCAAACCCCGTGTCGTGTCGGTGACACCAACGATATTTTTGTTCGAGGTCTTTTTATTTTTATATTAATTTCAATGAAAGAGCTGCATATAAAATTTATTAATGCCTTTACTTAGAGATTTTAAAAACTCAATTGGTTCATCGTCTTTATGTTGCTTACTGTACCTCTAACCTTATTGTTATAGTAGCTATTTATGAAGAAGCACAGTTTTAGCAATACTTTTTCATATAAATATCGCACTGTCGCACGTAGAACAGTCGCCAAAACTCCAGCTTGGATCGCTATTTTCTTAATTCTGCTTTCGTTATTTCAGTGAACATTAAGCACGTCTTGCTGACTTTTCAGTGACTTTTTGCACCTATTTCTCGCTTTGCTGCAACTCACAACGCAGTGCACTCACACTTAGAAAGAAAAAGGTGTCAACTTTATATTACGCAATACACTTTTTGTAAAAACTTACTTACTTATGATAAGTAAGGACACAGTAACACCCAGGCAAACATCTGTGTTTTCCCGTTACACAAATATTTGTTCTTAGTAGTATCGAACCCACAACCCACAGCACGGATACTTAAATGTAAAATAGTTCGAGCTAAAAACACTACAGTAAAAAATTATTTACATTTCAGCATCTCATATCTCTGCGAGTTGGAGATATCTAGATATTCGGCTGCATAAACTTACATAGACTTATTGCATGTATTTGAATAATGTATTTTATAGGACAAAATAAATCTACTAAAGTAAGATAAACTCGCTGATTTTTAAAAGCGTGCATGTGGTGCATTGGATTCTTTAAAATCTGTCGCAAATGTTCACAGTAAAAATATCTAGGTAGTTGATTGCTTCAGTTACGAAAACTACGAACAACACGAAACAGTGTAGTCACCTACTCTACAGCAATGTATTAAATATAAATAAATAAATATTCATGAACATTAAACACAACGCTTTCTAGTCCCAAACTAAGCAAAGCTTGTACTATGGGATTTAAATTGCTGATAGAATACTTAGATACTTTTTTTTTTTATAAATACATACTTATAATACATAGTAACACCCAGACACAGAACAAATATCTATGTTTGCAACATACAAATGTTGGTTCTTGGTGGGGATCGAACCCACGACCCACAGCACGGGAGGCAGAGCTACTACCAACTGAGCTATGACGCCCGTCATATTGATGTCATTGGTGTTGATTCTGTTGTGATTTTTCTCTAAACTAACCTTACATAGCGCAAAATTCAAAGCAGTCTTTGTAGTTTTAGTTTATGAGATAAGGACGGCAATATTTTTAGTGCTGTCAAATGCAACAATAGAATCGACATGTTTAGAATTACTCTTACGTAAAAAGGGTTGCAAAAAGATTATTGAAAACTTCTAGTTTATCAGATAGCTAGAAGGAAGTTATTTACGATCAGTGAATAGAGCGAGATATAAAATGTTTGCATGTGTGTAGGATCCCGTATTTGCGGGCTGTGTTTGTGTTAGTCCGATGTGTTTGCGCTGCATTTAGCCGGGATTAAGCGGTACACAGCGCTGTTTGATCGGTATTCAGATCGCGATGAGTGCGCAATCTATTATATCCACTGTTTGTATTCTATGCTTTAAAAATTGCTCTTATATAAAAAAAAGCTTACTAGTTGTAAGCGAAGTAACTTGATTACTAAGAGTTAAATGAAGGGTTGTTCCTAAGTTAGTTTCTTAGTAAGATGCTAAGTAAGATATTAGTCGCGTTATGGTGGTCGTAATTACCGTCAAAAATGTTTTGGTGCTAAGATCTATTTTCATACTACGCGATCAGTATCAGTCACTAAGATACTTTAGAAAACTATTTAATGTTACCGCCATATAACGTCCGGTTTCAGAGGAATTTCCTCCCGCGAACACTCAAGTTGTGGAACGATCTTCCTGTCAAGGTTTTCCCTACTGGCTACACTAGGGGGCACTTTAAAAGAGGTGTTTCAAAAATTCTTCAAGGGTCGGCAGCGCGCATGTGATACCTCTGATGTCGCAGGCGTCCATAGGCTGATAGGAATCGGCGGGCCGTAAGCTTGTTTGCGTGTTTAGTAGTATAAAAAAAATAACGTCTGTCATTTAGCGGTAGCCGCATTTAGGAAGAAGGTATTCACAGATATGGAAGCGTCCGTAGCTCATGTATGTTTATATTGTTTATGGCTGCATTATGTCCCGGGAGCGTCGTTCGATGCAGTGACGTGTTAGTCTTGCAAATTCACTTGTGACGGGTATGCGCTTACTTGTTACATGGTTTACAACAATGCGACCATTCAAAGTAGTAAAACAATAACCACCACACTCAGGCACACACGTTTAAAGATAATGAACGCTTAGTTTCGTAATAAATGATATTTCAGGTAATAAGTCCTTGTAAGTATATTATTTCTATTCAAAAGTAATAATATTTACCATGCGTATAAATCACAAGTTGATATCTAGAAGCTTTCAAAAATAAAAACGTTAAAGTCAAATCAAATCCAGCTTTTTCCAACTGAAAGCAAAGAAATATCAGCAATTCCAAAATATTTGATAGTTCACTTAGCTTTTACGACATCGCTAAACAGCTCTGAGAGGAGATTAGGTAATTCTCAAAGCAATAGTTTTAGGAGTCACGAGCTCGTGAACACATTTGAAGGAGCATTGCACTTCGATAGTGAGGTTTTATTCACACGAATCATTCCAGTGTTCATACGAGTCTCGCCTCTTGCAAAACCTTTTACTATATAAAGACGTCTACATTCTGATGGCACTTTTCAGTACCTTCAAAGGAATGTTTTCTATAGGGAGAATCCGTACCGTGTCTTTTAATTCTACAAATATTTTTAGAAATAACGCGTTTGCAAAACTTACAAATGGAAAATAAAACGGGAGTAAAATCGTTGCACACTTTAGTTAGACTTGATAGACCAATAAAATTCAAAATTCTAATTTAAAAGTTGGGAAGGTGCGATGCCGTCGTCGGCGCGCGGAAACAATACCAGATAATACAGAAAGTTCCGTTATAAAGTTCCAAATTCCAATTATGAAACAGCTTCCAACAGCTTTGGGGATAGTCCCCAAAAACGTGGCAAAAATAGGTCTACGTGCAAACTTCTAAATTTAAAAATTTAGCAGATAATCTGCCAACACTTCGCAGGTGATAATCGCAGGGCACCGAGTTGCCATGTTTGTTTTTTGCTTTTGTGAATGCATGACAAGAATTGAATAGCTTTTATGCTTCTGCCAGCTTTATTTGTCGTGTGGCTGCGTTCTGGATATTTAGGTCTTATTTCGCTCTGTTTTATGGTGTTTGCAGAACTAAACTTTTATGGGGGTTTTGTTGTGAGGTATTTTTACAATAAAATTACTCAAAAATGCTAAAGTTTTTGTGGAATGTTCTCGTCAATAAAATATAGCCAAACTCGTGTGTGTATGTGTGTGGTGGTGTCACGTAAAATATAACACGACCAGCCTCTCGACGTGTTGTGCCGCATAATCAATACGTGGATATTGAACGCACTGCACTTTTAGGGGTGATACTGAAGTCCATTTCCTAGCTCTAGAAAACACACGTGTGACAACCTTATAGCAAGACACTCACTGTCATGACATCCCTTCTAACTAAGGTACAAGCGCAAAAATACTGATATTGCAGCATCTTTTTAAAGCAAGACCGAGTCTAGGATGTTCTGGAAATGGAGCATATTTCTTAGTACCTTCAATAGACTATAAATACGAACAAACTTCATAATTAGGGTGCTAAATAACGGCCCGATTGCAACGTCTTCTACACGGTAGCTAAACACGTACCAATTGGTAAGAACGCTCACAGTATTTTCTCGGCAGTTTCCTTACACTTTCTCAACATGTTAGAGTGTACTTTGGCTAGATCTTTAGATCATAGATTCACAGAGTAACAACCCTGTGTACAGTAACTATACTGTCCACTGTGAGTGCACCTCTAATTAGGTGCGGTGAGTGTGCAATCGCCAATTACCCGCTCGCCCGCTTGAACATGTCTCATCGCCGGTTTACACCACAACTGTGAAATCATTGCAATGTTTCTTATTACTTTGTAGATAAAGCTGGGTTTAGTCTTTTGCATTCCCATTCATCCCACCGGACAAACGGAATGAACGTGAATATGTTTCTGAGAGACAGAATATGGTTAAAGAACAGGGTGGTGAAGAAGTTCATTTGAGTCTGTAAACACGCGCCCGCTTCCGCCTCCGCCTTTCACCGTGAACGTGCCTTCATAATGTTTACAATGTGCAACTCATTGAGAAAGTTCACATCACTAAACTCACCAAAATGTTATCTTTCGAAGAATTCGAAAAGTTTCGACTTAAATCCTTCGCTAGTTAAAATCTCGATGAAGTAAATTCACAATTTAACTAACATAAGAGTAAAAGTATACTTTGCCCTGTTTTCATTGTGGTGGCGTCAGTTTTATCACAATAGTTGTCTTTACCCCCCCATGGTAAGGGGGGGAAAGTTAAACAACGGCTTCAAGACGTCGCTCTAGCGGTGGCCACGGACTTCGCGAGAGAAGACGCGGAAGCGACGAGATTCTTAACGTCGAAAAAGCCAACCAAGGCATTGATATTTTTACATGTGGTGGGGTTCATGTGGATATAATATTTCGTAGACACCTCTCTTTTCTCCAAGAAACAGAACTGTAGTCAGTACTTGTTTTCACACCCGCTGGTGCTTTTATCTATGGCCCAACACTTAAGGCGACGTGCACCAACTTTTCAGTAGCAAAAAAGACACTCGCTGTTAAATTTTCGAGGGCATGATAGTTCTTTTGTTTAAAGTGTTAACGAGCTAATTAAATTTTGCATAAACTTTTAAACGTAATTTATGAAGATGAAAAGCCAAAAGGCACAACTTTGCACCTGCAACTTTGCACCTGCAACTTATATTAAATTTTATTGTAAAGATTTTCAACTTTTATGACAATATGCTCGCTCACTTAATAATCTAATGATTTTTGTTATTATATAAACGTTATTTTCTTTAAAAATAAACTGGACATTTAAATCAACATTTTACTTCTAGTGGAATTCAATTAGTTGCGAGAGCTGTTGACACTTTACAGTTGGTAAAACACGCTCAAAAACCATTCAGAGAGAATTCCCGGAAGATTTTTGTAAAAGGTGCCCTAGGTAAGTATTTGAAACGGTCGAGAAACTGGATTCACAATCGGTTGGACCGGCGACAGGGCTGTCTGTGAGACCCCTGTCAGACAAACGCATGTCAAAGTGAAGAAACGTAATCGAGCATACGAGTGGCCTAGTGAGGGTCGCTTTGAACTATACATATTATACACGTATAATGAAGGGAGTGGATTACCAGTGACGTGGCAGGAGCCCAGGTACTTATAAAAAAACACTGTCCTTGGTTAATATTGCGAGTCTGGCTGCAACTGTGAAGAAACTTTCCATAGAAAGTTAAATAACTTTTAAATCATCGAATATAGCTGAACATTTGCACATGACAATTTATTTTTAAATCGGTTTTGGGAAACGTCTGCACAATTTAAGAAAATCTGTTTATAGGTAGTTAAAGAAAAGGTTTCGAGCATTGCATTTTTTTTTAAACTTACACTAGGTTCTGATGATCTGGATAAATTACAATTGCTACTCTGTTGACTACAAAACTACAAACTTGCTACTCTGTTGTTCACCGAACTAAAAGAACAGACACAAAAGTTATCTTCCTTTTCGAGTAAAATACAAGCCTGTTACTCTTATTGACCAATCATTACAAGATCCTTTGTACGCAGTCCTAAGCTTCAAAACAAGATTGCTCGTTTCACAATCCAATCTAGAACGCCCACTCGAAGCACAAATCTAAAACCTACCTTTACATGGCTACGCAACAAAATCACCTGGACCCCTACTATGATACTCTTACCTTTGATATAGTAGGTGCCAAATAACACCGCAATACAGGTCATTCACCCACCTTCAACAAAATGTCGCAAAATTCAATTTATGTATGGTAAACAAACAGTACTACGAGATCCAAGAAGTTTGTATGGAAAGCGACAGAATTAGCCATTCATAAATTGAATTTTGCGACATCGTGGTGAAGGTGGGTGAATGACCTGTATTGCGGTGTTATTTGGCACCTACTATATCAAAGTGAATTCAGCGCCGTTCGAACAAGTAGTACCTAAGTAAAATTACGGTTACATTTATAACACAGACTGTATACAGAAGTTGTGCAGTTTTTACTCTAGCCATGATCGAAGCTACACTTTCTCATAAATTTCTCTTGAACCGTCGTAATACGACTGAATAAGATTCGCAAAAATAATAATGAATTTTGACAGTGGTAGTGGTGTTTAGACCCTTCCGAAGGCCGGTGAGCATTGAAATCGAAAAGCTCTCTAAAGTGGTCTGGGTCACACTGGGTGCTCGTCAATTTTCTTCTGTAGTAAACTGTCTGGAAGAAGTTACCTACGTGTTCAACTCAACACAAAATTCAAACAATTGAGTTGAATTTGCAGAACAATGCTGTGGCTATTTCGCAGTAAACAATGACAAAGCAGTGCTGTGTTAAAATAGTACTATTCTGAAGGGTCTTTGCATTGCAACGAGTCTGTGGCAGTATTTTTAATGATAAATGGAGTGGGCTGGAAAAAAAATGGCAATAAAAACGACAGCAGTTGCCGGATCATACTCAATACCAAAACATCAACAATATGTCCAAATCGTCTGACCAGTGTTTACTTATTTATAGAAAGTGGCATTTGTGCAGCAATATTGCATAATTGGAAGCTAGAGAGCGCCACCTGCGACCGCCCGGATATAAGCGAAGGGGAGAACGATTGAAATATACAGCTATATTTTTACCAATGAGTTTCTATAAGATATAGACACAGAAAATTTCGACTTGCTGACGTTTCGGACAAAATATTTTGGGACAAATTGTCCCAATTGTCACTTTTGATTTTAATATTTTTGTTACTACTCAGACTCAAACATGACTAGGCGTATTTGTAAATTTTCTATCAAAACTGTCAAAAAATGTTTAGGTAGGTACTTGAGTTGATTTCAACTTAAGCATTGTTCCAGCATACCAGTCTATCTTTGGAATCGCGCCCCATAGCTCCATTTTAATTATAACGATTTTACGTAAATGAATGGCCATTCTAACCACCAGTCTAGTAAATTAATTCAAACGAAAGTCGAACATGTATGTAGGACGGGGGGGATGAACACAAAACCAGGGGTAGCTCCAAGGTACACTTTTATTCTTAAATTAGTCACCTCAGAATAATACATCAAAACCCTACACCTCTCAATTTTGATCACCGCTTCCATAATGCCCATTCACTCCGTTCTTTTCCACTCATTCATCGATTTCACTCTCTCCGCTCACTCGGTCCTTGCGTTCCCTTGCACCCAGAATCTTAACGTTCCATTACCACACTCGGCCAGTCCTGACACAATGTCTGGCCCAGACATTCATCCCCAGCCATGCTTGCTCTCATACATTCAAACCAATTACAAACTAATAAGCAAACAATGCATCTTAACATAGTAGGTACTTATGTACTAGGTATTCGAACAATTATCCTGGTAAGTATAACAATAGTAGTAAATCTAGATTATATTTAGTTATACAATGCTATCTAATGTTATAAACAAATGTTTTCACTTGAAATAAATGTGTACTGTTACAATGTTTTTTATTTTTATCCATATACTTACTTAGATGTTAGCCTACTTTGCAATAAGTACATTACTAACTTATAGAAAAACAGAAAACATTATAGGTACTAAGTTTACACTTGTCTTCAAGTGAACTAACTATAGGCGGTTATTCCAGCTAGGTGAATCCAAAACAAAACAAACATAGTTTGGAATCTGTAAGTACATCTTAAATTACTGTAAAAAATAAATAATACAGTGATAAGTGACCACATGGATACCTTGACATACTTTACTTCTATTTACCTAAGTAAATGAAACAAGTTAAATAAACAACTACATACTTAAAAATAACATTAACATACATCACCTACCAGCCATACTATAACTCCTAACATTCATCACCTTACTCACCTAAGTTTTCCATGCCAGATGTTAATGGCCACCTCTTCATCTGATCAGCACAAGTAGAGGTTTTATTGGGTCCCTCTGCACCGTTATCTGCCTTCTCTACATCATAGCGATCGTTTCGTTTAACTTTCACAATCCCGGACGAGCCCCCAAAATTGTAGGACGGGGGGGATGAACACAAAACCAGGGGTAGCTCCAAGGTACACTTTTATTCTTAAATTAGTCACCTCAGAATAATACATCAAAACCCTACATGTATCATTAAAAAACTCCATGTTCGACGTTGAAAACCTGAATTCAGCTCAGGGATCTGAATCACACAGTTCAACTTTCAACTTGATTGGGAGGAGCCCCTAAGCCGGAGAACTCCACTAACTCGAAATAGCTTTTTTGCTTCGGCCGCATATGAATGCGGCGCCGCCTGCTGTTTACGCTCCTTTAAATTGGAAAATTGAATGCACCAATCGACGGCCCCCTTGCCCCGTGCTGAGTCCAACTGTGGCGTGAGTCCGGCCCTGAGACGCATCCGCTACACTTGCATTTTTGGGGTTCAGTTAAGGCTTCAAAATAGCTTCGAATTAAACTATAGCGGTCTTCTGTCGACGTCACCATCTTAGTAAGATGAAAAGTGATAGACAATTACCTACTGGAAACTCTAAGTTGAAATGAGACGGCTCACATCAGTCCCTGATAAAAATAATAATTATGCTTGATAAAAATAATAACAACCAGTGCCAATTATAATAGGTCTAATAAGTTATTTTTTTCTTAAAAATAGACGGAACCAACTTTAGCATGAAATTCTTACTTTACACGTATATTTCCAATACGTGCCACTAGCAACTCCATTTGGCTTGGCTCGCCGCAGTTCAGATCCTGTTATAAAACTGTTCCAATTGTATTATGAACTTTTTAATGGGTTCTGAGTCCGAACGTTTCCGAAACTTTTCGAGACGTGCCTTCAAAATGTTATAATTGTGTTAACGAAACATGTTGTTGTAAAAATTGTTATGGCTAGTTTGTTTACATCACGTAGCTCATCTAACTGACCTTTAAGAATAGATAGGTAAATGTAATTCTTGGCTCGGATTAAAGGAAAGTGAGGTGTAAGGAGTACCTTCAGACAGACAAATAGTATCTGTGATTTACGTACCTATAGCTGCAAGCTAGCATAGTAAGTAGTAAAAATATTCTGAAGCCTCTTACAGTGTTTTGTTTTCTCTTTTGGTAAATGCCTATTGAATTCACAAACAAACGAATTTCCATAAAAAACTAACAATTCAGACAATATTAGTATGCAGTATGTCATAGATGCTATCCCAAACTTATGCATACCAATATTTCATTTCCCGTTTTGTTTGATATTGTAGAGTTTAACCTTAAATATAAGTAACTAACTGCAAAAAAAGCTCACTAGAAAACGAAGTATATTTTCTTGTACAAAACACGCGAGTTCATACATAATGTTTACTCGGGCTGCTAGGGGGCCCAAGCTGGGCCATTTTAATTTAATAGCTTAATCAGCACCTTATCTTTCCTGTGGATAATGCTGACTAGCTGGAGGATGGTACAGGTTCTGAGCAAGCCTAGACCCTCTAGTATATGTAGGCACTACAGCGTCTACATGGGTATACATCGGCCTATGACGCATGTATAAATCGTATACAGATACAAAGGCATGTTTATTGTAGTGTGTTCGATTGTGATTTCAGTTCAAAACGAGCGTATATCCGCGGGCCAAAACTATATCATCAAAGCCTACCTGAGCCTAATTGAGTTTAAAATAAATGAACCGAGTCATCATATTTATTAGTCAATCAATTCGTTTGAGCACTTTTGAAACTTGAAGCAACTTAACAATTAACATAATTGCGTTTGGTACTAAACAAATGAGTTAATTTACATTGGGGTGATCCAATAAATGACAGCAAATATTTATATTTAAATCCTTCAATTTCGATGGGTAAATACAGCGTTTCAGTCTACTGATGTCGGCTTAGCACGGTCACACATAAAGTCGGTTCCATTAACCGAAAAAAGGCAATGTCCATTTCTGGTTCACAAAACATGGATATTATGTCAAGTTTTTGTAATTTCAATGCTTACAAATGATTTACACGTACACCGATACACCTATTGAACAATTTGACAGGATTCACGATTGTACATTTTTCGAGCAAACGCTGATTGCATTTATGTTCTTTTACCTCTTTCATAGATGCTAGTAATGTACAATATTTTTGTGTAAATGCGTCCTTTGTTTTGGATAATTAAAATTGTTTCAGTCGTTATCGAGTAGCCAACGATTAACTATAGCATTGTTACAGGTCGATGACATCAAAAATAGTCGTGTAACGTAAAAGCTAATTTGAGCTTTTTAATATTTAGCTTTGTGAAAAATATAATAAGCCGATAACTCAAGTTTTGATTATTAATAATATTGATCGTGCTGATTTAATTCAACGCACGTGTCTAGTACATAGCAGCGGGCGTTTATAGACGTAAATATTGCAATTTTAAATAAAAATTGCCTTCATATTTGATACTTAGTCATAATATTATTTACATTTCACTAAAAGCCTCAGAATATATCTCGAGTCTTTATTCTGTACTTGACAGTTTTGTAGGTTTTTTTTTTTACAATAAATACTCCCGTATCGACGAGACAACACGTAAAAAAACCATAGACTAAAAATACCAAAAAAAAAGGTTAGAAAAAATGAAGAGTAACGAGCGCGGTGTGTTGAGTGATGTAAAGCATCGGGTGGCCGCGCCGAGTAGATAAATCACCGCGATGACGTCACTAGTACCTACCCTCTCACTATCCCGTACTAACACCATGCTTTAGGACTACGATGGGAATAGTCTGTTGCCGTCGAAGGTACATACCGATAGTCTGGATTTTTAAAGATTGAATTTTCTGTGGCTATAAAAAATATCCCAAAAGGTTTTTTTTATTTCTTACAAGTCAAAAGCTACTTACCCCGTACGTAGAATGATAACTACCTATAATTTTGAATCACCAGCTCGACAATTTATTTAATTTGTGCTGACCAGTCAAGTGGAATGAAGCTACGTGGTTCATAATTTTCACCAAAAAAACATGGAATAATATAAGTTAATTTGGCACGGTTTTGTGAATTTTCCAAAACGAACGTAAAATACATCAGCCCGTGAACTTTTAATCTAATTCTCGAGCGATGGAATTACATCCGCTGGTTTGTTCCAAAATTTCAGTGATTCGATGAATTTTTTATCGTCCATTTTACGGTCAAATAGTTAATGTATTAAATAAAATGATATCTGGCTCACAAAGGGAAGCAATTTGTGCCATTTTCAATATTCATCGGGCGCCGTCTCTTTCAATGACAGATTTTTATTGAAAAAGATTGCATTAACATAAAATCTGGCGAAAATGGGTCAAGGTATTCAATAGGTTAATCTGAAAAAAATCTATGGTGCTTGCAATTCATACTTAGGCAGGTAAGAATACGTAAAATTAAGGCTTCGGATACACTACCACAGTCTAGCAGTTAAGTATGTAAATTATCTACTGCAACCCAAGATGTGAAGCAGTAGAAATCATACATTACTTAACTTTTTTTTTCATACTCCACTTTTTAAAGCAAGTCTGCCTACATGGTAGTATAAAAAAGGTAAATAAAAATAAAAAAAGAAACGAACGCCTTAATTTATCATTAAACCCCAAAGGAGTCCCTAAGAATAAAACAAGATCCATCAACGGTATAAAGTAAAGGCGCTGTAAAAGTTTCCCTTGGAACTCTTTTAGAACAATTTCTCGAAACTTCCCAAATGACAGATCACCTACATTGTTGTAGCGAAGTGTCGTTTCAGATTTATGACACGACGGTGATTTGGCACTGCATTGTGCCCTGCAACAGTATGCTCTAAGCCGTTGTGATAGAGTGCTGAATGAAGAGGAAGCTAGTCGTGATGGGTTTTGGTCATTGTCGCGCTGTTGAACGGAAGACGTTACTTTAAAAGATCAACGGTTGGATAGTATTGCAAAACGAGACCAACTTGAACCACTATTTTTTAAACTAGTGATCATGAAACAGGACAAAAACATGACCGACATGTTGAATACCTAAATAAAATATTCATCGTGGTCTGGATAAAATGCGAGACTAGACATTTACCTATGTTTTTCAATATTTTGACTTGCCCTCATGACCTTGACTAAGTACAAATACGTTGAAGCCAGACATAAATCGTCGTCAAAGGAATTTAATAGTATTATTTTAAAAGCCTGTTAGTCGAATAGTAGATATATTTTTGTATATTTAAATATGTGATCACCTTATAAATGATTTTCCGTCAACGGAAAACCTCGATTTAATAAAAGAGGTTTTTAAAAAGTTGTCTGGGAATGTCTTTGCTCCGCAGAATTTAATAATGTCCCTCAAAAGCCTAATGGTTCCAGAAATATTCCATTTCAGTGTTCCGCGCTTAGTTTGGGATATTATACAGGGTGTAAACGACAGCTATTTACAGCTGAAGTGGTATATCTTGCTCTTGGGAGAATCAGAAATGCTTCACACCAAATTCTACGTTATGACGACTGGGTGATGGCTTTTATAATGAGTTTTTTTTCCATTTCAATTGCGCTATGAATAAACATTAGTAAACATCACATTCTTTTAAAAAACTAAATAAAATCAAAACTTTTTTTTATTCGTAACGCGACCTAGAAACGGTGGAACACAGTTGTCATGTCTCAAACACAGTATTATGGGTGTACACTTTTCCACTCTGTACTCTTAAACGCTCAAAACAAATGGCTTTAATTATTACTGAGTCAGGAAAATTCGGTTATAAAAAGAAGGTCTGAACCCTGGCCTCAATAAATTTATTAAAAACTGCAGTCAGTGTCCTATCAATCTATCTAATCAGCCTATCACCCATTGTTGGGTATAGGCCTCCTCTTTGT
Organism: Eulithis testata; assembly: GCA_947507515.1. Taxonomy (NCBI): domain Eukaryota; kingdom Metazoa; phylum Arthropoda; class Insecta; order Lepidoptera; family Geometridae; genus Eulithis; species Eulithis testata. The sequence goes on from OX382194.1 coordinate 442,947, forward strand.
CACGCCATTCCTTCCGAACCTGCGCCAACCGACCAGTGTCCTAATGACTTATAATTATAAGTTATTTTATATAACGGTGATCGCTTCGTAACAAATCAGTCAAAAGATATCAATATCAATGGAAGCCGGAGCCAGGAACCAGCAGAAACCACATAAAACTCGCTCCTTTTGTCAAGTGAGACATTTACGGCGCGCTATCGAACCCCAGACTCGACCAAACGTGAAATAGATTTTTTATAACTACCCTCTTTTATAAACTCTTTCTATCCACAGTCCGACTTCTATTAGATTAAAGTGAAGATTCAGTGTTTGATGAAAAAATACTTTCAAATTGGAATTCTTACTTTGAGAGATAAAGGAAAAATATGGTGATGGTATTTTTGTACGAGTCGAATTTTCTAGAGAATACGTTCAGAGAATAGATCGTTGTTTTACCCGCTCCATACTTTACTTACTATCTTCAAATAGTTTTATGAAAATTTTTCGCTGCAGATAACTGATTTTTCAGGTTATTTTCTTGAGCAAATTAACGTCACACTCGATAGTTCCAAGAGCAACTATAATTAAATAAAAGAAGCCGTATTTTTCTACATAAGCCTAACTATTTTTATAAAAAAAAACACATGTTTACTTCAAGTCTCATGATTTAATTCGACTAATTAATTAGGCATCTCATTTCGGGAGGATTCCCTCTTCATGTACATTTATACCCCCACGACATGCTTCCGAGGAGTCAAATGTTCTTCTGGAATTAACTGCAGACGTAACCGCACATTGCCGTAACTCGGCCCAAAGTGTCCAACTCGGCCCATAAGCCCATAACGCAGCATAAGGAAGGAACATTATTTACTAGGGCATAACAATAACTGGTCCGACTCTACTAGGAAGTTATTGTTATCATAAAAATAAATTATCATTAGTGTCATGTGGCTCAGTGATTTGAGCCATCGATTTGCTTGTTTTCAATAATGTAGATTCGACTATAATCAACGAGACTGAATTACGAATAGTGATCGCTCCAAGTTGTGCAATAAAGAATTTTTCTACCTATCCATTTTAATATTTCATAGTGTTAATATTACATATATCTGGATGGCTCAGGCAAATTCACCGAATAATACATAATATTTTACTGCCCTTGAGAAGCAAGGCCGCATTACCGCACCCATCCCTCATGTAAACGACCCTTTGTGCCTTAAATGTGCTTGTGAACCTACTTCCACTTGGAAAGAAAACACTAAGCGCTTAGCTCATTCGTGTATGATCTGGGCCTCTTCTCTGAATAATGACTTACGAAGATTCGGTAGTGAAGTTTGTGTTACACTGCGCGGTCCCCTCGAGCGATGACGTGGTCTCTTGCGAAGTGACGGCGTCATTGCGCAGTGTAACAGAAACGACGCTACCGAATCTTCCCAAGTCATTATTCAGAGTAGAGGCCCTGAACCCACTCAAACACACACATGTGACTGTGCGATGTCGTAAAAATAAAACAGAAAAACACTCGACTAAAGATAAAATACTTCGACTATAGTCAAGTTCTAGAATAATCAAAAGATTACCTACCTACACCTTTGTAATAAACCTAGTTTTCTAAGTCAATTCCAATATCAAACGCAACCTACTTACCTATTTTATGAGTGTTGTAAGGTCAAATACAAATATTAGAAGTTTTCTAAGTATGCATCGAGGTTATCAATTGATATGTACAGTTACCTCAGTTACCTCAACTCTATGGGTACGAACCTAATGCGCCATGGTAAATTATTCCTCTAGTACAATTCTAGTGTCTCAAATGTACTTAAAGCTCGCCTGGATGCCTAAACTGCCATTACCAGTTCCAACTCACTCACAATTGCTTGTGAATCGTTCATTATACGAAACATTTAGTTTTGTATGACTTAAATAGATTTTATCTATTTTTGGCTTCCCAATGGTCTGGATCTGTGACGTAGTGCGTTGTTATATGCAAAGTTTAGCACTTATCAGCTTGTTTCAAGATTATTCTCATTAAAAAAACGTATGTATTCTATACTGTCCGTCCATAACTAACCTATTTTTATTTTTAATAAAAATGGGGATTTGTACTTGAAAATAGTTAATCAATAGTCCTTTAATCTGAATAGGTACGAGTAGCTCCGTTTAGGTTCAAACGAGACGTTTTAAAAGTAATGCGTCTGGTTCATGCACTGGTGCGGCTTAATTTGGTTCTGTAAGACGTCTGCAAGCGCCTCATTCCATGCAAATGAGCCGAGTGATGGCTTACTGCTCAGAATTATGGAATTAGTAGACTTGGCGCCGATGCCAAACTTAATTAAAATCAAATCGAAACTAGTTTGATATTGTAAAAATAGTGGGACCAGTCAGATTTTAATAAAAGTTGGTTATAGTAGCCATCAATATGTATAACTTTTCCCATAGAACCACTCGTATGTTGCCAGCGCAAAAAAAATTGGCTGTTCCATTGTTGCCAATATTTGAAATAGTAAATTTTGCGGTAAATACCGTAAGTTACAATCTAATTCTAATCTGTGACTATGCCAATTCCTCTGTGACTAGAATTTAGAAAAGTTGAGCAAGAATCTCGCATTTTCTCTAAAAGTTTTTTTCTCTAAAACGAATTCCCCACAGCAGTAGTGTGGCAGTAGTATTAAAACGGCAACTCTTTCGGCAGAGGTCGTAAATCGTGACGTCAGCAATGCCAGACCAAGATGTACGGCGCTTTTAATGAGGGAAGTAGTGTACAGCACACGTATGAAGAAAAGCCTTAAATATGAACAAGCAAGCAAGTTTTCTACAATATATTGCTAGTAAAGTTTATACGTATTATTTGTTCGTATTTCTTGAGTATCACTATACAGGATGTATTTGTATAATAATATATTGTTCGTGAATTTCACTACAGAGTGTATTTATACATATTTTTCTTGAGTTTCACTATACAGGATGTATTTTGTATATATTTTTTTAATTTTATTATCTTCGGTCCAATATATTATCTATTCCATAAAATTGTAAAACCTTTTTGGCATCGTCATCGTCTTGTAAAATTAAAATTTATTTATTTAAATGTTTTGTGATCCTGTACAGTTGGACACAAAATTTTAACTTTTAAAACCCACCTAAATGTTCACCATTTACAAAGCCACAACTTTGTTACAGCGCTACGATTGTTCTACAAAGTGCTACGAAGTGCATTTTCTCATCGATAAAAGCTCTTTATCGATGAGAAAATGCAATAAAATCGAATGATTGAAAAATGATCGTGATAGCCTAAGACGCGAGCAGTGCTGGTTTGATTTCCACCACGATTAATTTGGACACACTGTGAGAATACTTAAAGCTCTTAATATCTGACGGCATATTATTATCCTCAAGTACGTTATTCAGCTCACGAGCGCAATACGTTTGTCCAGTCCGTCTGTCTGTCCGGGTGTGTACCCTCAACCCGACTTAGGTATTGGTTTTTCATCGCGGGGACAAACAAACACTGTTTATTGTAGTATGAAAGTTCTGTATGAACAGTGAAGTTAGGTATCTAGTCATGGAATAACTTGAAACTGTTATTTTAGATAGAAACTACAGAGTTTTTAAAGTACAGCGTTCAGACTAATATAGAACACGTTTTTATTAACCTTTGGTGCTATAATTGGGTTTCCTCACTTCTTACGGGTTTTTTTCTAATATTATTTGTAACCGCATATATCTGGATATTATGCCGAAAATATCAAAAGAGAATTGTTACAAGCTGGGTCTTTTGACTGAAATAAAATGCATAAGAATATTACTGCTGATGTTGAAAGCAGAGGTGTCTAGCTAAATTCAATTCCGCGAAGCGCATTGTTCTGTAGCTATGGAGCATAATGTTCCACCTACACAGAGCCACGCTACACCGAATTAAATATTAACAAAGTCAAAGCTTTTCAAACGTTTTACAAACGACTGTATAAGAAGCTTGCATAAAATAGTTACATGACCTTTTGTACTGTAGAATCTATAGTAATGTAAACCCTGCTAGTTCTTAACTGTCAATGTCAAACTGACATCTGACGTAGAGAAAAAAAATTGTCTTCGCTCTTCTATCTGCATGGATGCCGCCGATACCTGTGTGCTCCGTCCCAACCCCGATATAATAAAATATCTACTTCAACAACTGCTGGATTTTACTGAAAACCCCATCATGTACAACATCTATAAAACAACTTATGTGCAATATACGATTTGAATTTAGTTTGCATTAGATAAACATAAGACAAGCCAGCTATGAGCTATATAGCTACCAATGGTCGTAATACAAAAACTTCTGCAATACTTAAACTACTAGTATAGTATTATATAATCTGTGCTTAAACTATATAATATTTTTTTTTTTAAAGATTACGAGTAATCCTTCATGATACGTACAATAATTTAATCGATATTTTGGTTCATAATTGTAGTACCTAGCTAGATAACGCTGTATACGCACGCACTACTAAGGAATTTTTAAAAGGCACTGATGATCGCCACGACGTTCTCTGCTTGAATGTTTCTAGAATTGATGGCAATCAATTACAGTGTTGCCAATAGAGTAGTATTTCCCTTTATTAAAGTCAAGACAACAGTCGCAGTAAGTCGCAGTAAGCCAATTAACGGACGACGCGGCATCGGGCGATACAATTACTCTTCGATGTACTCCCAATTAGACCTTCTTCCTGCCGGCTTTTCGTTCAATCTTCAAGCCAACTAGATGTTTCACTATGATACTGAACGTACAGAGTGATTTTGGCCAACGCCAAGATATGAATTATGTCCGCGTCAAAGCCGAAGTGCATACTTTCGCAAATCACAAGGATCACTTGAAACGTCTAATAAAGTAAGAAAATCGCCAGTTCTACGTGAACAAGCTATTTATTACGGTTGTACAGTATTTTTTAATGTAGCCCAGCGATCACTAAATACTAACAGGCTAGGAAAACTTCAGGTTTGACTAGGGCGGTCGTTAATGTCGAAGCAAAAGATTTACAGCTCTTCTACCCAAGTTTAAATCCTTTCAAAATTTTCATTTTCGCGGTTTACGACTAATTTAAACAAAATCTCCAAGTATGCCTCGAGGAATTTATCAGCCCTAAAAAATTATGCAGGCGTCGACGGAAAAATGAATATTAAACTTTTTAATGGTTTCTCTTGATCAGATTGTCGGAACACAAAGTTGTATTGAAGCAATCTCTTTCTGGTCGCCGAAGAATAAGATAAAAATCTAATCAACGCGAGAAAATGGGTGCCCTGCGAAAAAGTAATAATTAAGTAGTTGTACGTAAGATAAACCAGAACCAATTCCGAACACCCTAGTCTCGCTTAATCAAAGATTGGAATTCTTTCCCGGTGTTTGGTAAGAGTTTTGTAAGGAAATAGGCACTTACTTACAATTTGAATGTTCTCAAGAAAACAGCCGAAAGGTGTTTTCCAAATAAACGTGATCTGAGGTCAGACCAGTAAGATGCTGTTTATTTATGCTACTTATAACTACGCTAACTCAATGTCTTCAGTTAGTGTTGTCGGACAAGAAGTTGGTAATGATTTGCAAACACTAATGAAAACGTAGTGCAGCATGCGGCGAGTTTTTGTACCGTGCTGCCATCTCGAGGAGGGTTTAAAAATTATTTGATGTTGCAAAGTAAGTAATGTATTTTGTTCTTAACGTGATAGGAGAACAACTATACTACTATTTTAATCTTAAGACCTCACCATGTAACATAATAATTGCAATAAATGATATGAATATGAATATGAACTTTTGAATTTACATTGGTTTCTACACAAATTTGCACCAAAAATAACTAATCCATCATTACAAACATATTTCTACGAAGATAACAAAACAAATAAAACAAAATATAAATGGTTATTTTTCAAGGCACTGTCGCAGCGTACCGAACCTAGGAACTTTGATATTTTTCAACCAATTGCCCGCATCATAGAACGACGTGTGCATTAAGATCTCATCGCGATCGGCGCGTTTTCAATTACAGCGCACAATTTGCCGGCATCTTCCAGCAATCAGGGACACTATACGGAACCCGTATCGATGCCAACCAAAATTTATTGGAGAAGGTAAGTATTCCATAACATTTCAAGCTGAAAAATTTCCATTTGTTTGGGATAAAAAAAATGGTGTAAATTTTGCTGGCCTGATTAAGTTTTATTTGCATATTTTTGGCTTCTTATAAAATTAGAAATTGCTCGATAAAAAAAGCTCAGCTATTCCCGCATGTATGTACTCAATGAATAGACGAATTTCCATTTATTCAAAACATAACTATTTCTTTTAGTTCAATTTTTGTTTTTACACTGTATTACAATTGTATTTTCTTATTGTTTTTTAATACATTCTATCAAGTTCTTTTTTGTATTTTCAGCTTGAATGAAAACTATTCACTGTTTGTTTTTTGTTGTATGTGTTGAGATAAATTATTTAAGAGCTCATAAAGAGAACAATGCCTCCTCCATGTTTTCCAAAGCAAGAAGTTCTTCTATTCCCAATAGTCTGTTATGATTCGCCATCGGCCATCGCGCTCGGACTCATTTCCGACACAATAGACTCACAAGAGAAATAAACGACGTATAATTGGTTCGTTCCCATCAGACAGAGGTTGATACTATTTCGGATTTCTCTACTCTAGCGACTCTAGCTAATAAAAAAAAACAACGTCTAACAAAAAATCTAAAAAATTAATATCTAAAGAAGCGTTTGAACTTGTGACTTCAGGATCAGAAGGCAAGAAGTGTTCTTTACAACACTTTTTATTAATTCATCAAAGTAATCTGTCGTTTTGATAAAAGGGGATTCCGTCTCGACCTGTTTAAAGGCATCTCCTCATTATAAAGCTCTGTGTTTATTACACACCCATCATGATAATGACACGGTACATCACAACCAGAGACCGTGAATAAAAAAATAAGCATTACAGCGGGAAGTTACAACAATTCGTACATTGTATGTAACTCACCCATAGGGCTGGTAGCGTTTACGACGGTTATGCAAAGGTTGTCTGGAGGAAATTGCTTTACAACGAAAGACTATAATACCTTTAGCTTTATGTTTTTCATTTGTGTTGCATAAAGTAGGCATTTTCATTGCCTATTGCGTTGGTTTTCCGGCACTTTTGCTTCTCCGGCCAACTGAACCAGCTGATTTGTTACACCAAACCTGAAAATACTGTGTTGACACCATGTTACTTGTTTCTATTAAGTAATTCTGTACAATAAATAGGTCCAAATTAAAGGTATTATTAATTAAACTAGCTTTTATGGCGACTGGTTGTCATTTAGTTTAGTACTTTTGAGAAAGATCCTGGAAACCTAAAACGATAGAAATATTAATAATTTGTCTGATATATCCTGGTTTAGTCACATCCCTATTCGCGCCTCACGCTTCGTGACGGTGATAATTCGCGAAATTCACACTTTACGACTTACGGGGTTATGCTCCTAGCGCCCGGCGCCCGCTGCCGCGCAGATTGTGGGATTTTTCATTTGGTTACACGAGATTTGAGTGTTCAAATTACTGTTGTAATATGAAATTTTTAATTAAACCAAGAGCACTTTGTTTTTTGTGCGAAAGGGCCTGAAACAATAACAGTTAGGTTTTATTTACCTTGCACTTTAGCAGAAGATGATTTTTCGAGACTCAGTGTTTTCCTCTTTCGCGTACATTTCTTATTTCCGCTTAGCAATGAATAAAAATAAAAACTAACGATTGTATGCCGCTATAAGACGTCCGCCAATTAGCCGACCTTGGCTCCATTTAATTGGGGAAAATACTAACTTGTGTAGAGCACATACAAAGGTCCCAGCTGTTTTTAAAACCTCTACGAGCTAATAGAAATCTGTACCTACCTCAACGTAAGTACATTAGCAATCAGTGTGAGTTCCGGAGTAATAAAATCAGAAGATTACTTCATAATTGACTCGTGATGCGACCCATGAGTGTAATTGACTGCTTTGCAAAGCTTTTTTTACGATGTAAAATATTTATTAGAGACACAGACATGGGTACAAAAACTGACTGAAATGTTCACCTTGTTACGAAAAATGGTTTAAGGATAATGTGTGAAAAACCTTCCATCTACTGGGATAGCCGGTTATCCCCATTACAGAGCACTCAATATTGTTTTAAAATGGCGGTCGACGTCGCAGTGAAAATCTAATTGCAGCGAAATGGCGCAAAGCTTTCGACGTGAAGTGCCTTGAGATGTATCGGTACAAAAGAGCCCTCGGGTAATTCATAGGAATTATTTACATAAATACCTGAATTTGCTCAGCTTAGAGGACTACTCAGCAGTTATAAACAGTCAATAAAGTTTTTATTCAATAAAAGATAATTTTTTCCCTTCAATGATAAATGACAGAACCCTTGCGCCCGACCATCTCATCCTGCTACATTATGTAGGTATTCTATTGTTCGCCACATCGTCATAACGTTCAAATTGGGCAATCATGCATCACTTTGAACTGAAAATCTTGGAATAAAAGTCATATTTCAGCTCCGAAAGGCATTAGGCGCTCCAATAAAGTATCTCAGGAACGCGGACATAAAGAAGACGGTACGACGACGCAGGGAAATAACCGACCACCTTCCAGCTACATATTGCCAGATGAAACTAAACCCTATGTTAAGGTGTTATGGTTTGTGGTGGCTGAAGGTGGAGAGTGTAAGGATGCGTACATTGCCAGGGGAAATTCTCGGGCGGGTGTTCCAACGGATGTGTTAACGCACACGCGAGTCACAGTAGTCGTCCGCGACATACAGAAGGTCAACTTTTGACACTCAAGCATTTGGGAAAAAAATTGTCGTATCTTGTAGTACTTCGTGTGTTTTTTTCTTAAAAATACCAGCTTAATATTGGAGCTGCTTAGTACATGAAAAGTAAAAATTATAACTGATACAAAGCTGTAAACAGACTGTCACGAGACCACCGCACGCAGTTTCTGTGTCCTGGGAATCAGTTAGCTACCTAATAAACTTTTTATACATTTTTCTAAGAATTTTCTTTACTGGCTTTTCTCACCTGTGACTCTCCTAGAAGTGAGGTACAACCTTTTATTTTCTTCTCATTGAAAAATCTCAGTTTATAGCGCGAGTGCGTGACACGCCTTAAGGACACAAACCTTTGCGACTGGGTCGTGAGACGCGAGCAAACACGCACCGATTTGCGACTGAATTGATCTGCTAAACGACAATGAGCATCTCTTTTATGACAGTATCGAAGCTCTACGTGAGTAAGTCTATTCCAAAACCAACTCGAAAAATATGTAATATTTTAAACAAAGACCATAACCATCACAAGTTACTGAATTACGAGATTAATAATACTATCCATCACTTTTGAAAGTTCGCTATAAGGTGACGCGCTCTGGTCGCGCAGCACAACCTAACAACATGTCATGGCCGCCGACGTCGGAACTCCACCTTATCTCATACAGGGCATACGTATTCGCACTTGTGCCGTTCGCTATGATTTGCGGAGAGAATTGTGACTCACTGATTGTGGCATAATTCTGAACCCCCGGGTGATGAGCTTTTTTGATCTGGGGGATTCTTGAATATTGCGTAGCTTTTACGTAGCGCGTAGGTGCTACGCCGTAGCACGTCATAAAGAGGGTGTTAAACAGCTAAGTATATAGGGCGCGGTAAAATACAGCTCCTGACTATAAACTGTGTAAATTAAAGGTATTTAGAGGTATGTACCTAAAGAGATTATTGGGTAGATACGTAGGTAAGTACACAACATTCCCTTGCATAGATATCTTGACGTTTGCTGGTGCCAAATGGTACTAAACGAAATCTTTACTTAGTAGCATTTCAAACTCTAAAATTGCCTTATTTCTGCAGAATTCACTCCGCTGTCAAAACAAATAGGTAAATCACTACCTGCAAAACTTGCTAGGTACGTAGGTACCTAGCAAGTTTTAGCCGCGAAATAATTAGCCTTCAAGCATATAAGTAGTTAGGTACCTACTTATATGCTTGAAGGCTAATTATTTCGCTGTTCGATGTGGCCATCACCTCAAACCTACATCTCCCAGTCACGAACAAACTTCGGCCAGAATTGTAAATTAAAATTACCACAGCGAGTTATCCGGCAGCCGGGCGCTGATCAATAAACGAGATTGAGCACTTTCCAAACTTCTGCGGATTAATTTCAAATGTAATTTTTCCGATGGTTAGTATCACAACGTTTTTAATTTTGGAGGCGAGCGTCTGCTTTGATTTCCGGGAGACAGGATCGGCCATTTGGTCGACTGCATACTTCTTAGGCGCAATGCAAAATATGCACATGGTGAGACTTGGAGTGAGACGGACAGGTTTGCCGGGCACTTAGGTTAGAGTTTTTCGTTGTGACTTTTTTTATTATAAAACATTGATTGCCAGTAAAATACCTAGTAGGTACGGAAGTCACCATAATAGTGTAGTATATTATGTCACCTCCGTATGCATTGCATTGCGTGCACATTTTAATAACGTGCCAAGTCCAGCAAAGCCTGGAGCCTTGTCCACGTGTCGACCCGTCTCGTCACGTAGTCTCGGTAGGGAACCTAAGATCAAATGTGTTGAATTCGGAAACCGATCACGTACCTAGCTAGAAATGAAAAAATATGTGGTGGCATGTGTTACATAACACCCCAACTTGACCTTGCGTTTGATTTGAATTTAGATCAAGATAAATCTTCTGCGAATACTCAAAAAATATGGCGAATTATATAAATGTGCCACCCCAGTCCAATTATTTCAATCGTAATAAAAAAAATATAATTGTATAACCTACCTACTGTAGGTAGTATGTACCTAGATGGCTCTCCGCAATCAAGGTCTGCTAATGAACCAGCAGTCTCTTGATTCGGGACCACTCGATACGGTCGAATTGCCACCGAATCCGATAAGTAAAACAAAATATAATAAAATAGGAATTAGGTGCCTGTCTACTCGTTCCATTCAAAGTGAGTTCGAAAGTGAGTTTACATCCTGTAAATCAAGTTAATCAAGCGGTTCTGAATCAGGGGTCAGTGAATTACATTATCTACACACGTTTTACCAGTTTTACCTCTGCTCCGTCGGTTTTCATACATTTAATTGGTAAAAACACGGACTTTTTTTAGCGGACGAGAGCTAAATTGCAAGTGAAAAGTGGAGAAATTTTCACTACCAACAGCCAAAAGTAACCAACGGTTGCCACGAGTCTAGCTATTCTACAATGTGCTACGAGAGTGCTACGAAAGTGCTACGTGCATGCTACGAGTGTGTAATTGGAAAGCCCGAAATAGTATTCGAAAAAATAGGTGGTAAAATAAAATTTGTCATTCTGGCTTATTCGTGCGGTCAATGTAATTACGGCATTTGTACAAAGGATCGCACACCGATCGCTGATTTCCCCCGGGGAACCTGCTTGCTTGCCAAATGTGAATGTTGCACGAAATTAGGGTTCCTCCACGTTCCTCTTGTCTCGTGGTTATTTTAGGTGACATACTTGTGATCTTTATATCTTTATTATGGTAGCCTGTGATACCTACTGATAAAATCAGTAAGATGACGTTACCAAACGTCATAGTAGGCACTTTTCACCTTTGCTAGAGTGTATTGCAACTATCTACCTAACCTGTAAGCTACATTATGTAGGGTACCTACCTATCTAAGTGTTCCAAGTGAAGGTACCAAGGTACTACCTACAATAGTAAGTAGCTAGAGTACCTACCTACTTGTCTTGCAAGCAAGTCTAGTCAAGAACAAACCCTGAGCCAGCAACATAGATAATTTGCATACAGTGGAACATCACAATAGCAACGTGTTGTTGTATTGTCCAGTCAAGGCGCCCCCTGGCGGCGTGCGGTCGGCATCGGCTTGCTCCATCCATTTATCAACAGCCGTTAGGGAACCCTGTGTCTTGGAGACAAAGTAATTACTACAAGGGGCAATTTGAGACAATGGAAATTGCGAAGCGACGCAAAGCAATGGACTGAATAGAAGGAATCATAGTCTAACCTAGGTAAATACCTAGGTTAGACTAGCTACATGCCGAATCCTGTACTAAGTGCGTAGACCTATGACTCCTTTTTTGCAGTCCATTGCTTTGCGTCACTCTTATAGGTTTTTTTTTAAGTAATGCAGAGTAGGTACCTTCTTTATAGTACCTGCGGTATGTACCTACGCCTACGCGCCTACCTAATCGTAAAACTCGAAAAAGTCAAATAAACGTAGTTAAAAATTTAAGAATACGTACGCACGCACTCACTCACGATATTACCTATTAGTCCATGCCTACGGCACCTAGGCCTAGCTAGACACAGACACCGTAAAACTAGATTACCTAGGATATTTAAATTTTTACGTTATAATGAGACTACTGCTGCCATCTAGATTATGAACTCAGTTCTTAATAACTTCAACTTCTTGGTCATGGCTTTTGCCAAAGAGAATAATAATACCTACGGAATGGCTTTTGCAACTAGTTCTTTATTATCTGTGAAAAAGCAGCTGATGTAATGACATTGACAGATGACAGTGACAGGCCTTTGTGTATTTTCAAAAACCTTTCCAATTTCTCATTCATTTCGCAAATCGCAAACAACGCAAAACTTGCAAAAACATAAAAGAAAAGTATGGCTTCAAGTTATTTTACTGAAAGCGAAGCGCCGCGGGACTTCAGAGTTTCTTCCACAGAGAGCGATGGCCATTATACGAAGTGCCTTTTGTGCTACACTGTGAAGAAGAACTTTTATTGCTCGGAATGCATTCGCACGGGGAACTTCGTGCAGTCTTCCATGCCCTATTCGGACAGGTACGTAACTTCTACAACGAATTTCTATACATCTTTCTAATGTGATGAATCATAGCCCTCAAAATGACGACTGCTCTAGGGACCAAGAAATGTATGGCTTTTGTAGGTATATGGTTTTTGTAAACAGATGTTTATTTTGAATCATAGGAATTCAGCTCAAAGCTGTCCAAATGTGGACATGGGTAATGCACTGGTTGTTTACTGAAAACTTGCTCATACTCACTTATACTTGCAAGTTTTTAATGCCTTGTGAATGGAAGCTTAGATTAGAACAGAAACATTACTGACCTATAAAATCATGTAAGTAATTTTAATTTCAGATACTCAGAAAAGCAGGCAAAGCTACTCAGACTTCAAGCAAACAGGAAGTACATTCTAGACAGATGTGAGAAGTTTTTACTTCCAAAATTAAAGAAGGACACCTTGATCACAGAATCTAAGCAATCTCGAGACAGACTGGACTTACTGCAACTGGCCATCGAGCAACGGAGAAGTAACATTGAAGAGAAACGGAAAGAACTAGCAGAATTGAAACACCATAACAATGATTTGAAACAGAAACTACCCCGGTATCAGAAACGGGTGTCGACTCTATGCAAGCATGTGCAAAATCAAGGTATTGAGCTGCAGAACAAACTGAGCTTGTATAATGAACAGGCAGAGACTTTGGCGGCATTGAGAAGATCTCGAATACGACATCTTACAAAGTACATTTTTCCAGTTTACATGACTTATGATACCAGGTAAATATTATCATAAATCATTATAGTCACGAGGACAGCTAACACAAAGATTACTTTATTTGAAATTGTAATTTTACTGCTAACCATAACCATAGTTACCCTAATTTACTTGTCATGAGTTTACTTGCTTTCATTATCAGTTTTATTTGTCATACCTACATTTTTCTACAATTTTTAGACAGTAATCTGTTATTGATTGCAGCAGCATTTAGTAAATTTAAAAAAATACCCTAATCTGCATTTTCAGTGACAGTATAGAAGACTTGGAGTTCATAGGCTCGGACACAGAAGAAGAACTTCCAAGGAGGCCGCAACTCCACATAGTGACCCCTTGGATCAACACCGACACCGACTTCTCACACATTCAAGCATGGAACAAGGATGCAGCGATGTCTGCCAGTCCGGCCTGCACTGCTTGGAGGAGAAACAGTGCTGGGTTAGCACTGGCTGCTCAGCTGTTGACTTTACTGGCATGGGTGTTGGACACTAGACTGCCTCATGCGTTGTCACTCAAGTAAGTTGTATCCTATGTGTTGGTAGCACTAATAAGAGCTGGATAACAATGTGGCGCTTCAACTTTGATTTTAGACAGCTGTCATGGCTCAGTAGGTTGTAGATCTGCCTTCCATGCTGTGGGTTGAGGGTTCGATCCCCACTGAAATAAACATTTTTATGTGGCAAAAAGATGTTTGTTCTAAGTCTGGGTGTTACTATGAAACATAAGTGTGTATTTACAAATAAAATGTATAGAAATATTCTATTAGCTAGTTCCCAAGTTCCCATAGTTATAAGCTTTGCTTAGTTTGGGACTAGAGAGTGTTGTGTGATATGTCCCAGAAAATTTAATTTATTTATATCTTTAGGTGGATTTAGGAGCTGGGCTAGGGAAATGTGGTTGAAACAGCTTGGCGGACTATTCAACCCCTGTTCATGAATTCATAGGTCTATTTGAAGCTGTCAATAACAATATAGTTGCATAATATAATAACAATGCATTCTTCTTTTCTTGTGGCTGTTCGGTGGCTAGGGCTGCCACGAATTTGCCGATGTCAGTGTTTATTGGCGTTACTGATAGTGATGTTGTAATGTTGTTGTCAGTGAGTACTGCAACTGATAGTGATGTTGTAATGTTGTTGTCAGTGAGTACTGCAACTGATAGTGATGTTGTAATGTTGTTGTCAGTGAGTACTGCAACTGATAGTGATGTTGTAACGTTGTTGTCAGTGAGTACTGCAACTGGCGCGGCGGCGGCGGGGCGGGCGCGGGGCGCGCGCGGCGCGTGTGTGCGTGCGCGGCCGCGCTCTCCATGCACACGCACGCACACACGCACGCGCACGCACACGACGCTGCCGGCCCGCATCCACTGGAGGCGTTGCACTCGCTGACTATAGCCGCGGTGACAGATGATCCCGCACTCGGCAGGTAAAGTACACTCAATTAACATGTCTCTTATTTAACAGCGGTGCGGAACGTCCCGCGTCCGTCCGTAATGTTTTTCCACCTTGGGTTACGAGGTAGGTTTGTAAGTTTGCAGGTGTAATGAGTGTTGTTTATAATAACGTTGTATAATGTATGTGCTGTATTGTCAGAGTGTCGTGTAGTGGTGTGGATGCGGCGGCGTGGTGCGAGCGGTGGGAGGCGCCACCTTCCGACCACGAGGATCTAGAACCCGAACATCTGCACTGGCCTGACACTATGGAGGTAACTAGACACATCTAACTCACTCATTCTCACTAATCCTACTAATATTATAAACGCGAAAGCTTGGATGGATGTATGCTCTTTCATGCACTATTCCGATTTGGATGAAACTTGGAATATATATTGTCCGTGACGTGGATTAACAGATAGGGTAGTTTTAATCCTGGAAAATTAACGGGATCGAACGGGACGCGAACGAAGTCGCGAGCGGTAGCTAGTACCAAATAAAGTTTGGTTTTGAATAAGAGCTACATACATAAGGTGTACATTGACACGCTATCCTGTTAGTAAAACTAAATTGATTAAAGCTGGGCTTGGGCATTCTTTCGTCTAAAAATTTCAGCATTACCTATCTAAGGGGCTTCTGACAATATGCACCTTACTTCTTTACTAACAAAGCCTACAATCCCTTCCAGCTACAAGTACACAACTCTAAAACCATCCTAGGCCTTCAGCATCACAAAAAGTTAAGTAAATGACAATAGTGAACCTTATATCAGTAGTAATAGAGTGCACCGTTCGTTCCAGTTGTCGAGAGAGCTGTCTGATTACAAAAACTTTAGTAGAAGGCAATATGCACCTTATATAATTAATAATAAAGTTGACCATTTGTTGAAGTTGCCGAGAGAGTTGTCAGCCAGTCCTCCGGGCGCGCCGGCGGCGTCGCTCGTGACGTCAGCCGCCGCCTCGCTCGCCTCCATGTGGCGCGGCTGGACCAACTGATGTCATCGCTCGTGACGTCAGCCGCCGCCTCGCTCGCCTCCATGTGGCGCGGCTGGACCAACTGATGTCATCGCTCGTGACGTCAGCCGCCGCCTCGCTCGCCTCCATGTGGCGCGGCTGGACCAACTGATGTCATCGCTCGTGACGTCAGCCGCCGCCTCGCTCGCCTCCATGTGGCGCGGCTGGACCAACTGATGTCATCGCTCGTGACGTCAGCCGCCGCCTCGCTCGCCTCCATGTGGCGCGGCTGGACCAACTGATGTCATCGCTCGTGACGTCAGCCGCCGCCTCGCTCGCCTCCATGTGGCGCGGCTGGACCAACTGATGTCATCGCTCGTGACGTCAGCCGCCGCCTCGCTCGCCTCCATGTGGCGCGGCTGGACCAACTGATGTCATCGCTCGTGACGTCAGCCGCCGCCTCGCTCGCCTCCATGTGGCGCGGCTGGACCAACTGATGTCATCGCTCGTGACGTCAGCCGCCGCCTCGCTCGCCTCCATGTGGCGCGGCTGGACCAACTGATGTCATCGCTCGTGACGTCAGCCGCCGCCTCGCTCGCCTCCATGTGGCGCGGCTGGACCAACTGATGTCATCGCTCGTGACGTCAGCCGCCGCCTCGCTCGCCTCCATGTGGCGCGGCTGGACCAACTGATGTCATCGCTCGTGACGTCAGCCGCCGCCTCGCTCGCCTCCATGTGGCGCGGCTGGACCAACTGATGTCATCGCTCGTGACGTCAGCCGCCGCCTCGCTCGCCTCCATGTGGCGCGGCTGGACCAACTGATGTCATCGCTCGTGACGTCAGCCGCCGCCTCGCTCGCCTCCATGTGGCGCGGCTGGACCAACTGATGTCATCGCTCGTGACGTCAGCCGCCGCCTCGCTCGCCTCCATGTGGCGCGGCTGGACCAACTGATGTCATCGCTCGTGACGTCAGCCGCCGCCTCGCTCGCCTCCATGTGGCGCGGCTGGACCAACTGATGTCATCGCTCGTGACGTCAGCCGCCGCCTCGCTCGCCTCCATGTGGCGCGGCTGGACCAACTGATGTCATCGCTCGTGACGTCAGCCGCCGCCTCGCTCGCCTCCATGTGGCGCGGCTGGACCAACTGATGTCATCGCTCGTGACGTCAGCCGCCGCCTCGCTCGCCTCCATGTGGCGCGGCTGGACCAACTGATGTCATCGCTCGTGACGTCAGCCGCCGCCTCGCTCGCCTCCATGTGGCGCGGCTGGACCAACTGATGTCATCGCTCGTGACGTCAGCCGCCGCCTCGCTCGCCTCCATGTGGCGCGGCTGGACCAACTGATGTCATCGCTCGTGACGTCAGCCGCCGCCTCGCTCGCCTCCATGTGGCGCGGCTGGACCAACTGATGTCATCGCTCGTGACGTCAGCCGCCGCCTCGCTCGCCTCCATGTGGCGCGGCTGGACCAACTGATGTCATCGCTCGTGACGTCAGCCGCCGCCTCGCTCGCCTCCATGTGGCGCGGCTGGACCAACTGATGTCATCGCTCGTGACGTCAGCCGCCGCCTCGCTCGCCTCCATGTGGCGCGGCTGGACCAACTGATGTCATCGCTCGTGACGTCAGCCGCCGCCTCGCTCGCCTCCATGTGGCGCGGCTGGACCAACTGATGTCATCGCTCGTGACGTCAGCCGCCGCCTCGCTCGCCTCCATGTGGCGCGGCTGGACCAACTGATGTCATCACGCACCTCGCCCTCTACTGCGAATATTCATTACCGAACATTCGGTAGTGACGTTTGTGTTACACTGCGCGGTCGCCTCCAGCGATGCTCTAGGTCAGTGGTCACCAATTAGTTTCGCTCGGGGTCCGTTTTAAAAAAAATAAAATGACCATCGCAATCCTTGCTTCACAAATATACGTTGACCCAAACAAAACATGTAAGAAGTTTCAAAGCAAATTTTTGTAGTTTGTGTTTTAAAACTGTTTTCTTGGAAATAGATCATTTCCTTCTGCAGAGTACCTAGCTTTATCACTCCCGCGGTCCGCACAAAATGGGTCGGAGGTCCTGATGCGGACCGCGGTCCGCCATTTGGTGACCCCTGGTCCAGGCTCTTTCGAAGTCACAGCGTTACTGCGCAGTGTAGCACAAACGTCACTACCGAATCTTCGGTAATTATTCACAGTAGAGGCCCTGTATTTACTTACCTAGTCTTTATTTACTTCACATTACACATACACACCCTAACATAATGCAGCTCTCAGATATATCTATTCATCACCGAATACGGTCATCCAGTTGATGCGTAGAAGTGTTAGAGGGAGGAGAAAGATAATATTAAAAGTGAAGCAAAATAAGTGCACTTTTTATTATAAAATGATGACAAATTACTAATATCAGTTTTAAGCTGAAGATCGGCCACGTCATGCCTCTTTATGAAGGAGCTAGTTCACATATATTTGAGTCAATTAATGGCATGCAGCAATTATATTTTATTTAACTAGGTATAACCTAATTTGACAGAACTATAATTGTTGGCACAGGCAGAGAGAGGTCTATACCCAGCAGTGGATGAAGTGGGGCTGTGGATAATGATGATGAAAATTGTTAGTGTCATTTCTCATACTGAAATGACAAACACAGTTATAATTCTGGTGCTAAAGTATTTGCCAGTTTGTTCCAATTTGGTGAAGAACTTGAAAGTTACAGAGTCACTAATAGTTTAATCTAATTAGAATTTAGAACTAAAAATTTAGTTGTAGAACAACCATTCCAAGTTTTTGCTAGATTTAGGTTGGAATACTGAAACGTCATTCAAATTTGAGCACCACTTGAAATTGCTTTGCCTCTGTTTAACATTACTCATTGTAAGAAATGGCAATAATTTAAGCATGACTTAAATTGAGTGGGGTTTGAGTGGCGTTTGAGTATTCGACTCAATAGTTCCAATGCAAGTTATACAAATAGTTTAGTTAGGGCGCAGTAAATTATAATTATTTTCTGTAAATTACAGTATAAATTATAAAGTATTAACATGAATATGGGTATTCACATGTTGCTCGAGTCAATAACTTAGAAATTACTCTTTTTATATTTGATTATTTTGATAAATAAACGTTTCTTTATAAAACATCGTTATTTAATTCAAGATTTAATCTTAAAAATAAAACAAATGAAATAACGTAACAATATTTAATCAATAAATAAATTATACTAGGAATAAGTAAAAGACTAGCAAACAATACTGCTTCTATCAAATACGTAAATGCATACAAGTGCAATATCATAGCTGGACACTGTAGCTTTTCATCCAGTACACATTGTATATCCACTGTGATATAGACAATATCATAGCTGGAGATATGTTTAACACGACAAATTCACTGTAGCTTTCCAGCCACTCACATATGAGTGTTGGTTCAGTAGATCCACTAAGATATAGAGGTAATTATGATAATTCACGTGCGATGTGTTGTCGGGTGGTTGTGCCACCGGCGCAGTGAGTCCGCCAGCGCGGCGGCGGCGCTCTGCACGCGCGTCACCACCTCCTCCACCGAGCCGCACGGCACTGCTCTCTACGATATACACCACTACTTCACTACCAGACCCACGCGCCACGGCTTGTTCCACTAATCCCCGTCAACGGGGATTAGTAAACTTTTTGTTCACGTTACGAGTACGATAGATAGATAGATAGATAGATAGATAGATAGATAATACTTTATTGTACACAAGGATTAAATACATAAAAATCTTAAAACTAAGTATAGTACAATGGGTATCGGCGTCAACGGGGATTCGTGAACTAAAAAGTTCACTAATCCCCGTTACATTAAAAATAAAATACTAATACCTATAAGAATCCTGTTATTAACTTTTTATAAACTAAATATGCAGATCTACTAAATAAACGATTCTGATTCCGAAAATCAAGTTTGTCTGTTTGTTTTTTCGCGGATCACGCCTAAACTACTGGACCAATTTCAATATACTATTCGGAAGCCCTTTTTCCGGATAATTTTTTTCCGAAACATAGGCTTTATTTTATTGAAATGAAAGACGTAGATTCTTAGATACAGCTTGACCTCTCTAAACCAAAAGCCGCCTTTGGCACGAGATTCATCGTATGCTGGTTGACAGATATTTTGTGGAAAGTTTCACACGCGTACGAGGTCGCGGGTATCAGCTACTACCCTTAAGGATCTATCAAAAACTGAACCAATATTAGTCCCAATTTTAAAGTGAAACTTCTAATGCGACTTCCAACAAGGTTGCGTTAGTTTAACGCTCCTGGGGAGGGGGAATAGAAAGAAACAGAGCGAGAGTGAATGCGTCGCACTCGAAGTTTCAATTCTTCCGCGCGTAGGGACTCCACGCACTATTTATTTATATAAGACAGGAGTGATTCCTTATGACATTCAAAATGTAATATTGTTATAAGTTACCTGTGATGGTTGTACGTGTGCGCAGTGTGTGCGTGTGTGTAGTGAGGTGGCGCTGTGCAGGGTGCGGGTTCCATCGGTCGCGACGTGACAGCGCTCGGGGCGCTGCACGCTCGCCTCACGTGTACCCGGGGATAACATCTGATATTACAAAAACATTTTACCAAAACCACCAACATCCAACTATGAAACATAAAAAAAACAACAATTTCCACACTGAAGTAGGTAACAAAAACAGCATTAACCAATTTGTATTTCCTATTTTTGGAAAATAGAGAGTTTATTCAGTAGGTAATTCTCTATAATCCGACTAATAACATAAACGCGAAAGTTTGTAAGGATGGATGGATGTTTGTTACTCTTAAACGTAAAAACTACTGATCCGATTTGGATGAAACTTGAAATATATATTGTCCGTGACCTGGATTAACACATAGGCTACTTTTTATCCCAGAAAATCAACGGGATCCAACGGGACGCGAACGAAGACGCGGGCGGCACCTAGCGTAAAATAAAATATCTCACCGTGTTTTCACAAAAGAAACGCTTCGTCCGTGCGGGGCGTTGCGGCGGCGCGGGCGACGACCTACCCGTCTCGCTCGCACTCGTCTCCAGCGAGCACTGCCGTCCCGCTCGCACTCGCGAACTGCCCGACGTGAAACTACCCTCATTTTGAGAACATTTGGAACAAGTTGCTTCTTCGCGTGTATTTCTCCTTTCAATAGAACTTTGACTCCTAATGTTGCTTCTTTCAAAGGAACCCATAGATCTAGCAGAGGTGCAGTTGGTGCATGTTTCGTTCTCGCTTCGTCTTGTGAGAGTGGCATCGTTTTGTCCTTGTTCAAGCCGTAGCTCTAGGAGTCTTATTTGTGATTTCTGTTGCTTGATCTGTGTTTCTTGTTGCCTGGAAAGAAAAATGATAAAACTACTAATAGCACTATCAGTATAATGTTTTGTATCAATAGATAAATAAACTAGAAAGTATTAATTTGAGTTTCTAAGTACATACATACAAACTAAACTAGTATGGTCAGTGTGAATGATTTAGTGGAGATTTTTCTGATTCTTTTTCGCCACACTTACCCAATACTATTTTTAGAGTCCCCTTATAGCCTTCAGTTCCTTCCATCTGCTTTTGGTCAAGACCTTGGTGTCGCCTAGACTTAGCCTAGCCTGCGCTTCCCATAGCGCTGTCTCGAGAGCCTTCACTTGTAGTAGAGCACACGTGTCCTGTGACATACCTATGTGAGTCCTTGCTACGCAGTGTAAATGCGCGTACACTGGTGGTGGCTCGCCTCGCCTCCTCGCACAGGGCTGCTCCGCGAGCCTGCGCTTCCCATAGCGCTGTCTCGAGAGCCTTCACTTGTAGTAGAGCACACGTGTCCTGTGACATACCTATGTGAGTCCTTGCTACGCAGTGTAAATGCGCGTACACTGGTGGTGGCTCGCCTCGCCTCCTCGCACAGGGCTGCTCCGCGAGCCTGCGCTTCCCATAGCGCTGTCTCGAGAGCCTTCACTTGTAGTAGAGCACACGTGTCCTGTGACATACCTATGTGAGTCCTTGCTACGCAGTGTAAATGCGCGTACACTGGTGGTGGCTCGCCTCGCCTCCTCGCACAGGGCTGCTCCGCGAGCCTGCGCTTCCCATAGCGCTGTCTCGAGAGCCTTCACTTGTAGTAGAGCACACGTGTCCTGTGACATACCTATGTGAGTCCTTGCTACGCAGTGTAAATGCGCGTACACTGGTGGTGGCTCGCCTCGCCTCCTCGCACAGGGCTGCTCCGCGAGCCTGCGCTTCCCATAGCGCTGTCTCGAGAGCCTTCACTTGTAGTAGAGCACACGTGTCCTGTGACATACCTATGTGAGTCCTTGCTACGCAGTGTAAATGCGCGTACACTGGTGGTGGCTCGCCTCGCCTCCTCGCACAGGGCTGCTCCGCGAGCCTGCGCTTCCCATAGCGCTGTCTCGAGAGCCTTCACTTGTAGTAGAGCACACGTGTCCTGTGACATACCTATGTGAGTCCTTGCTACGCAGTGTAAATGCGCGTACACTGGTGGTGGCTCGCCTCGCCTCCTCGCACAGGGCTGCTCCGCGAGCCTGCGCTTCCCATAGCGCTGTCTCGAGAGCCTTCACTTCTGAACTGGAAATTAAACAAATACACTTGTAAGCCTCTAAGCTCCGAATTTGCATTTTCTTCCCAAGCATAGACTTAGCATACATTTTTTTATGGATAATTCGTGCACTTATCAAATTACTAAATAAAATAGTGCTATTTTTAAACATTGAAATACATTTATACCTAGTTAAATTTATTTATATATGTACCTTCCTAGAGTATTAAAAGTCTTTGTAACTTAAAAGCTTGTTTACAACGTACCGATGGCAGGCGTCCAAGTGTGCGTAGTCGTGCAACGCCTTCGCGAGCTCAGCGCGCAATGTACGCACTCGCCTCTGCGCCGCGCAACTGCACTCGCGCAGCGCGCAGTACTGGAACACGACACAATGCTAACTAGCACTCCCTCCAGCCTCTCATACGTAACTGTGCTCATTCAGGACCAAGAGATACCTTCCTCAACTATCATTAAACTAGCTTCCGACCGCGACTTCGTTTGCGTCGCGTTGGATCCCGTTGATTTTCCGTTGATAAAACATGTGTTAATCCAGGTCACAGTAAATATTATATTCCAACTTTCATCCAAATGAGATCAGTAGTTTTTGCTACTAACTCAAGTGGGGTATCATAGAAAAGGGCTTGCTTTGCACATTCTAAGACAATTTTTATATTTTTGCTACAGTTGTTTATTTATGATGTACAAAGTCCTAAAAAAAGACGGTTTATTCCATCCAATCCTACCAGTAGTTCAATTATCTAATTGTTTGGACAAAAATATTCCAAACTGTTAGACTGACTAATCGAACATTTTGGATACACAGATTAGTCAATCTAAAAATTTGGAATATTTTTGTCCAAACAGTTAGATAATCGAACTACTAGTAGGACTGGATGGAATAGTAGTTCTATTTGGAATAAAATCTGTGTATCCAAAATGTTCGATCAGTCAGTCTAACAGTTTGGAATATTTTGTCCAAACGGTTAGATAATCGAACTACTGGTGGGACTAGATGGAATAAACCAAAAAGACCTTGCCACCGAACAGCCACAAGAAGAAGAAGACGAACTATAATCTAATGATTTTTACCTCTTTGCTGAGATCCTTGGTTTGGTTCAGTTCGTCCGTGAGTTGTCGTATGGTTTCCTCGTGGTATCGGCATTGCGCCTGCACTCGGCTCACTTCTGCTGATTTTTCCTTCAGCAACACTATAAGGAATATCACATGAGAAACCTACCCTTACGTATGACTAAACGTCATAGTCCAAAAAATTATCGTTCTGATACCCGCGACTTCAAACGCGTGCGAAACTTTTCACCAAAATATTTGTCACCAGCATACGATGAACCTCGAAGCAAATGGCTGCTTTTGCTTTAGAGAGTTCAAGCTGTATCTCAGAATCCACGTCTTTCATTTCAATAAAATATAGCCTATGTTTCAATCCGGAAAAGGGCTTCTGAATGATATAAGTTTCATTGAAATTGGTCCAGTAGTAGTTAAGGCGTTGTAGCGCCATCTATTTCGCTACATAAGAACTAACATGAGAATATCCTAGATCGCGCAAACGAAGTTATCACGGAGTTTGAACATAAGTAATACTACCGAATACCATCCATCGGTCCTCGGACCCCGAGCCAAAGGTCGCTCGGCGTGGAAGATCTTCCCTTCTCGTAGGAGGACACCTATCCTACAATGTTCTCCTCAGCGTGATTCGCGAACCAACAGACAAACTCGATTTTCGGAAATAGAATAGTTTATTTAGTAGATCTGCATATTTCCTTTATCCATATCTTTAATTTAAGTTTAATTGTTGAACATACCCTGTGTCTGATGTAGCTGCGTCTTGACCGATTCACATGTCTGACCTCTCTCTCTCGTGTCGCACTCCACCGCCGCCAACTGCTGCCGAATCAAATGCAACTGAAAAACACTCTTCTTATTAGTTCTGTATCATTTCAACGTGATATAGCATTATGACATGTATAGCATTTGTTTTATGTTCCAAATTACCTCGCTTTCTTTTACTCTGATTCGTTCTTGAAGTTGCCTGTCCGCTGCGTTTTTGTTTTCTAGAATGATCTCCGAATCTGCTAGTTTTTGTCGAAGGTCATCTATTTGCCTCTGTAAAAAATATAAGGCTAAATATGATTTTATCGCCATAAATGTAGTAGCGTCAATATCATTGGACTGGTCTTTTCTTGGTCAGCGGGTCAGTGAACTGAGGCTTGAAATGTTTTACACTAACCTCCATAACTTCATTGCTTTGCCGCAACCTCCTATTTTCTTCTTCTAGTCCACACGTGCAGTCGCCCTGAAAAGTAAATCAATAAACTGCTTGACCTTTAAAAGTATAATGTCATTATTATTACCTATGAACACTAAACTATAGTAGGTGCCAAATAACACCGCAATACAGGTCATTCACCCACTTTCACCACGATGTCGCAAAATTCAATTTATGAATGGCTAATTGTGTCTCTTTCCATACAAACATGTCGCTAAGACGGTAATCGCTCGAATCCCATATTAGGTACTGTTTGTTTACCATACATAAATTGAGTTTTGCGACATCGAGGTGAAGGTGGGTGAATGACCCGTATTGCGGTGTTATTTGGCACCTACTATAGTTAACCATCGCACAGTGAAAAACATAGCTCTCATGATGATAGCATAAAATATTATGAAACAAAACACGATTGAAAAGCACGGATTACGGATTCCTTAAAACACTACCAGTGTAGTAAACTAACTCAAATAAACACACGACATCTGCAAACACTCACAGGCCACATAAACAATGTCAACAATACACGTGCACAAGATAATTGAAAGGTCACAGGAAAGCAAAATACCCAATGTCGTGTTACGTGAATGACGTGTTTTTTCAGTTTATTCCTATTTACCCACCGAACTACTGAACTGATTTAGAAAAAAATAATGGAACCAATTAGGAATCCCTTTCACATGAAAAAAGAATTTTTCAAATTGGTTCATATATAACGAAGTTAGGAGGTATCAAACATTAAAAAAAATACAACCGAATAGAGGGCCTCCTTTTTTTGAAATCGGTTAAAAATGAACATTATCATGCAAATGCACACACAATAAACATACAGTAAGTAATTCCCTCAGGCTGAGCAGTTGTCCCGTGATGTCGTGTAAGTCGTCGCTCAGATCTCCCGCTAGTGAGTCCTCCCACACCCCCTGGGAAATAATAACGTCACTACAATGTTATAACATCTTTATTAAGCCCGCTTTGACAATGTTGTGGTTAGTTTTGTTGCGAGTACCGAATCGTTGTTGGAGCTGTTCAAGAAGTTTGATATCTCCACTTTTAAGTTTTCCACATCTGACGCTATATCCTGAAACAAAAATTCACATTCTGTTTGATACATTCTGTCCCTCCAAAAGTTGTCTAGAAGAGATCGCTTATAGCGATAAGACCGCCCATTGTAGGTACTTCATAATTTAAACTTATTTCTTATTTACTATTTTTTCTTTTCTTGGTGTGCAATAAAGACATCTATATCTATTTTTGTTTGAACCGACACTTGCTAAGTAAACGTCACTACTATGCTGCATATCTATGATCAACAGTGAAACCGGTTTTACTGTAAATTGTGTCAAATTGAAAGTTTCATACCTGGCATTTATCTAGAGACCACTTCTGAGTCTTGATCACATTGTGCAGTCTACTGATCTGGTCCGACTTCTCTTTATCCATCAATCGAACATCGAGGTATGATTTACGAAGCATTTCTATCAGTCCTTCCTGTTTTGCTGTCTAAAACATATTAAATTGTGTAATTTTTACTAATATTTCCATCAGATTCATTAGAGGAGAGAGGAACACTTACCTCATAGAAACACTCCCTGTAGAGGTCTTCTATAACACCTAAATTGCTTTGTAGTGTAGTCACTATATTTTTGTGATTGTCAATTTCCTAAAACGACGAGCATCCGGTTTTAATTCACGCTTAGTATAAAGTTTACGCCAATAAAAATGAAAATAAAACTAACCTGAATTTGAGCTGTGATCGAAACATCGCTCTTCTCTATTTTGCTTTTCTGTATTGCCTCGCGGAGTGTTTTCAGCTGTAAGAAATAAAAGTGCTAAAAGAAAATTCCTCAATTAACTAATGGGCCTAGAATGGATCCTTGAGTTACACCAGTGTTAAAAGTCAAAGTAAAATCACAAGAATCTTTTAGTCATCAAGTATCCACCTAACTCTACAGTATCTATTCATAAAACACATCTATATTTCTTTGTTAAACTCTAGTGACGATAGAGACTCCTTGGCAAAGTTACTCAGTCGAAAGCTTTAGTAATATCCGTAAAAGGTACCTCACACCCTTTTCGTTCAATCTCCCGCTTCAGTTCGTTGCTGCGCGCTGTCAGAGAAGCTATCCTCGCTTCCGCCACCGCCAAGCTTTCTGTTTGCACTCTGACAGTCTCCTCCTTGTTTCGTAACTAGAATAAGTCGCATTCAACTATTATCAATATTATTTTTGAGCAATAACTTATTATTAGGTATTTATACTAAAGTGCACGAAATACAAAAAACTTAGACAAGTGGAGGACTTAATGCTAAAGCAGTTACTAACCATTTTACTAACTTCTTACTTGTATAAGAAAACAACTAAATCTTCAAATAATATCAATATTTGCCACCAATATGATGTGGTTACTCACAATTTGTAGGGTAGCGAGCAGTTTGTTGTGATAGTACTGCGCACGCGCAGACGCGCAGGAGCTGCTCGGACTGTCTACCTCGCTTGACCTGCCGATGCTCTCCTGTTAAACATAAATCACTTGGGATAAATGTTTGGCTGTTTAAAACTAACTGCTAAGTGTATGCCCAGCTTAAAGCATTACCAATAATAGTAGATTATTATACAAGGGGATAAAGCAGTGTCTTCTGTCGCGGGTGACGATTTAAGTTCACCCAAGACTAAGACAGCTTTATCACCGAGGAAAATACTCTACTTTTCGTACCATTTGCGAAAAAATTAACACAATAACAATATGAGATAGCATTTTAGAACATTAACTTATTTATAAAAATAAATTAAAATAAACTTAACGTTTATGTATTTGAAGAAAACAAAAACGCGGCATTTTCCTAGACTAATATTTTTTTGTCGGAAAAGCAAAGGCATCAAGCTCATACGGCCTGCATAATAAATGCGTATTCCTTTTTCAAAAAGATGTATAATGCTTTGTAAACACAGATGTAGTTCAGTATAAATTGTATTCCAAATTTAAATCACTTTCTCCCCCTAGAGGATGAAAGAAATCCAGTACAATTTTCTCTCCCTGTTTTTAACAGATTAAAAATGACTATTGTTATGTTCGCTTTTTGTGGCATAGAATGTCACTTTTTTGAGCAAGTGGTACGAAAATGTTATTTACTAAGAGCTTTTCAGCCTAGGGAATATCTAAAGTGTTCACCTAAGTTCAGGTTCATACGAGACACTTCACATTGGCACTCACAACTGTACTGCGATTAGCGATTTTAAGTCAGGGACTCTAGTTTTCTACGAACGTAGATTTCATAGAACTTTGTTCACGACTAAAATGTTGTTATTTTCGTTCGTCGTGCGTTAATTTGCCAAAATCCCGTGTGATTGTGAATGTGTTGAAGTCAGAAATGAACTACGTTTACCATAATCTTTCAAAATTAAAAGATATCCTATTAATTAGTATCTAAATAGAAAAGTAATACATCCAAGAGCAAACTTCCCAAAAACAATAAACTGTACAAGTAAACACGCACCTTAGTAAAATCACTGTCCGAATCCGTACACATCACTAAACCGTTGAACATCATATTAACACTACAGCTGTTTTATTCACTGTTTATAAATAAGCGAATCTACGATACACACTACTAGTAACACTATTCACCTCCGTGTTTATACTTTGTAGCGAACGTTGAGTAAAACGCGTCAACGTTCCTCGAGAGGTGTGCACCGAAAGTGGTGCATCGAGTTATATTTAGACGTTTGGAAATAAGCTGGAGTAGGAAGGTGTCCCACTTGCTATGGCGTCCCGTGAGATGCATTTGCGCAGAAAGCGGCTAACGGGGACATGTTTTTAGATGTCTGTGTTCGCATGACGGTTGCATTGAATAAACCGGTTACCTCAATCTAAAATATTTTCGTTTCTGCGACTCTGCGTAGTTTTGCCTAAATAATCTACAAATATTGGTGGTTTTAATCTCTTAACTTATAAAAAAACTTAATTGTGGAGGAACTGTCTTGCAATAAGCACATAGACTCCTGCATAATCAAATCCATATTATGTTCAACCCTTCAGCAGCTCAAAAATGACATTATTGTTATAAGAGCTCTGCGGGCCACTCATTGCAAGCTTAGCGATGTCAGCGCCGACAAACGCCTGCTTTCTAAGTAAATACATCTGTAGATGCATGGTGTTTATTTCTGGTAGGTACTACTTATGAATGGAGAGTGCAATGAGCAATAAAGATTATAGAGCTTCTGCTAGATATTGATTGACATCAAAGCAAACAAACGAGTGCATTCGTATCTCATCCTATATTAGAGAAGTGCACTGTATATGGACTAGCCGATTGGGTATAGGCTTGTGGAGAATGTAGATTGATAGCCAGAATGAGGCATATGGATTTGTTCTATGTTTTTTACTTTAGTGTTTGTATGAACTAGATCCTAATTTTCCTGACAGAGCTTTTAGGCCGTCCACTTTATGTATAACCGGAGAGAATTAGGGTCTTTCGAACTACCATTGGTAGACCATCGGTGAAAGAACTAGTAAGGCAAGAGATTCAACCCCTTTCGGGACAAAAAGGGTTAAGTATCTTACAACATCCTATAGATAGTTTTTCGTAAGTTCATTAGTGACAAATACAGTGGCTTCCGACGCGACGTCCGCCCGTTTCGACATGCCATAACTAACGCCATGCATTTATATTTACAACTCATAACATGGGACATAAATAAATTGTAGCAATATCAAAACGTAGCCCAGACAGAAGATGTTTGCCCACTTGTCTGGGCGCTACGGTACTACAAAAAGGTTTTACTGAACTTTAAAGGCATAGAAACATGATTTAAAATTTAGCACGATATAAGTTACCTAACGCAGTCAGATTTGAACATTTTTGACTCCGAATTAGAATTCGTGGTCTTTATTTTGAAGGGGACAACGACCACGCGTTCTGAGGGAGATTTTCGAACCCTTCTCCATTAAAATCTGTCAAAATCTGTGGTAATCTCTCTCGACTCGACTTGAGCAAACGAGCCTTACACACCGTTTTTAGAACACTAGATAGACGGGCTAGTTAGTCTAGCTCAGCTAGTTATAGGTGGAAAATGACTAATGGTAGCCTCTATGTAGATGCTCTACTTTTTACTAATGATAGATCTATGATGGGTAATTTAGGAAGCGGAAACGAGTGACTCACATGCTCTTTTGGTGTCTCACGTTTGTGTTCTGACTTGACATTCCTGAAACAAATCAGCACTTTGAAGTCTGAAAGAAACTAAAATTTGGGTTAAAACGCCTCGTAAAACTGGAACAAAATAATCTTAGCACGTCAACAAGCGTTCCAGTTTTCAGTGTTTTGTTTTGACAATATTTTACTGAAGGTATTTTATTAAGGAGATCAACTGATACGGACATACGAGTAGGTACTCTTATATTGGTTTGTTCAGAATAAAACTAAAATGATCACTGACTGGTATGTTATCTACCTAATCAGGAGACCCACTATTTAACTCAGCACTATAACCAGTGGTACCTACAAAAATGTAGTGGTGAAAACTTACAAGGGACATTGACTTTGAAGCGTTGATGTTAATTGTGACTGCAAGGAAAATAAATTAATTAATTTGAAAAATGAATCTGGTTTTGTTTTACAAAATCTGCAGGACATCTTTTGGGATTCCTACTAGATCTTGTATTATTTATCTTAGTTCACGAATTTTAGTAAATAAATCTTTCCCTCGTTCAATAAATGTATGAGCTCCGTCAGTATGCACCACATGCCTGTAAATAATGTATGAATACTCATAGTAAAGTATAGGTAAATTTTTCATTAAAACAGCCAAATTACCTCGTAAACGCGAGCCGAGTCGACGCCGCGCCTGCAAATATAGGACGTGTTCAATTTTAGGAATTATAAGCAATGGACTCAAGTTCAGTGTTATATTTTACGATTCCGCTAAACGTTAGTACATTTTTGGCTTAGAAAAGTTGTTCTACTTTATGTAAGTATCTACTGGCTTAGGCCAGGGCTACGGAGTTACAGAACCTACAGAGAACAGCTCAGTCAAAACGAACAGTAAAAAGAGACAAAGACATGAAAACTCGTTTTTATTGTCCAGTGGTTTAATTTACTGAAGTCCTTCATTAAACCAAAATGTATCAAACGAACACAAAAACAAGCCGTTAACTTTAACGAGGTTCTTCACCCGTCCAGATTAACTAACAGTATGTTAATAAACTGTGTCAGATTGTCATCAAATATAAACCGAGGTGTTGAAATACGCGAATGAAATTATGTGAGTTTTGGAAAGAGCTAAAAGAAATCCGGGTAAGAAAATCGGTTCCACTTCCGGCACATTACGTTGTAGGTATCTAAACTCTTGCGTCCGTCCGGCTCCAGATAATTTTCAAATTCATATAACTCGGAAACGTCTTTTAAACTTAAATACTTTTTTTGTGAAAATAAGTGTCGGCACAAGCCTAATGTTAAGTGGTAAGCTCTGCATAAAATAATGCGTTACCTCTCACCAAGCACGTCAAAATGTTAAGAAACTGCTATGACTTTTTATCCAGAGGCAACGAGAAACGACTTCATAATACAGAGTCGGTTACTTGTTGCACGAAATCACGAGCATTACCACTTCTTGCGTGTCTATGGTACGGACAACAACTCTTCTAGACTAGGTTCATTCAAATAGAACATTCGCCACTTTAACCCCATCGTCCGTGGCGCTTGTTAGGTCATCTCTTGCATTACCTACTGCTAAGTGAGGATAGGAGCAAATATCTCACCCATCATTAGAAGTATTCCCAGCATTCTTGCCTTCGAAGACCAGCTCCTCCACATGTTCCCCGGGTACTTGGATCCTCACACACTTGTTACAGCTCCTGGCGTGAGAGCCTGTCACGTGACCAAGTGCACATTGCTTGAGGAATGTCTCCTCGAGTCCCGCGATTGAAGAGTTGGAGCCAGGCTGACTGTGGCCACATTGTTTGAGAAGGCCGTCTTCGATTTTGGCCATCGAGTCACATGATATAAGGATTGGTGCTGGTTCAGGCTGAAAGGGATAAATGGATAAATCTCTCAGTCACACTCTATAGAAGATTCTAGAAGACTTTAATTTCTTTTTCATTGCCTTATTTCGAGGATAACGGAAATTATAAGCACACTACACGTTCAGAAAACCCATCATCATCATCATCATCATCCAAAGGTTCAGGTATACCGACAACCAATACAGAAAACCCAGTCCCATAAAATAAAATGTAAATATATTTAGTCCCGTAGCGGGAATCAAACCGGCACCACTGAATTCGCTGATGTGTTATCGCTGGAAGTAAGCCTTACAATAACCAATTACCTAGCAGAACTGATAGTAAAAACTTAAATTTTTTCTCAAAATTAGGTGCAGTCTGCCTAATAATTTGCGGCTATAAAAATAAGCTTGACATACTGGTTCCACCAATATGACAGACACGTCAGGGCTCATACATGTATCTGTCAGTTCCACATATCGAGTGACGTTTGGCGTCGAGGTCTTCAGTTCCACGAATGCCACTCCAGAAGGCTGGACAAATTACAGAAATATTATAAAGTAAAAGTGTAACTTGGTAGGATTTGGTCCAAACACAATACAATAATTGGAGATACTTACAGTTGACAATGATTTAGCTGAAAAAAGAAAGCTAAGTAATTTAAAAAAAAATATTGCTTTAATTAGATAGCACAGCACCAACATATATTTTTAACACTGACAGTCAGTTTGATCCAACGTACATGCATAACTCTAGTACAAAGAGTGTTAAAAATAAATCCCAAAATAAATCTTGTCTTTGTTAGACAGCCAGCCCTCAATAAAATACGTACTTATACTTATCTTGGCCCTTCTCGTATCCTGTTTAGTCTCTAACTAAAAATAACTCCCCTAGGGATGATCACGGGGCGGGGACGTGAATCTTTGCAGTATAAGTATAAGTGCACATTTATCAATCCGGCATAACAGACAACAGGTCGTCTCTAGACAGCACAAGTCGCGGGCTGCGACAGTCGTCCGACAACGATAGCGGCTTGTCGCGCGACCGACGCGGCTGGTCGCGCACGCAGCCGCGCCCTCCACTGTCTCGCGAGTCGCGCGACTGCAAGCTGCCGGTCCGGCTTAGAACCTCCGACACTTCTTTCGACTGAAACAATAGTAGACTGTATTACAAGAGATTAATTGATCGAGTGAGCGAAGCGAACGAGATCTTAGTGACAACTTGGACAAAAATGCTTTGTATGTTATTATCAATAAAATTGGCAAACCCAGTATAGCGTGACCTACCATTTCTTGGAGTTTCAATGATTTTATAGTTCAAGTAAGACTGGTACTTAGCTAGACGGCGATTTCGAAGCGATTTGCAAAGTTTATTACAACCATTGGTCAATAAAAATTGTTCAAATCCGGTTAGAAACAAAAAATATTTTACAAGATGTCCGCGAACAGAGACATAGGTATAATTTTTTTAGAATTCTATTTTTTTGCATTTTGTAACAACCCTAATTTTTACCCGATTACGGCGAAGGAAAAAGGAAGGTATATGATTTTACGTATACTTTCATAAACCCTCGAATTAAAAAATTCTTTGCGATGAGGACGCGACGGAAATTGAATCCAGAGACATCCAAGCTTTTGAGTATGAGCTAAGGATGTCTAATACGCCGACGCTTAGTACTGATGAAAACAACACAGCTGTTTAAAAACGATGTACCTATATCTAGTATGCTTATACCGACGTACGAGCTACGAGCATGTGAATAAGTGTTTAGTGTGAACTGTGTTCACCTTTGCCTTAGCCTGTTTGAGCTGTCGTCTCATCTCCCGTATGATATCGTCCTTGAACTGGTCCCTCATGGCG
This sequence comes from Eulithis testata, assembly GCA_947507515.1. Classification (NCBI taxonomy): domain Eukaryota; kingdom Metazoa; phylum Arthropoda; class Insecta; order Lepidoptera; family Geometridae; genus Eulithis; species Eulithis testata. The sequence continues at coordinate 476,576 of OX382194.1, forward strand.
TGCGTCTGGCACTGCTGCGCGAGAGCAGCGCACACGCCGCGCAGGCCGTGCAACTCCTCACGCAGCGCTACGTTCGCGGAGCGCAGAGCTCGCACGTCCGTACCGCTCGACTGTTCAACAACATTCTTCATTCATCCATCGATAGTCTCTTATACCTAGAGGATTCGATCCTGGGATCCCGGTCATATTTTAGTCCCGAAATTGTCGGAATCAAATTTACATTACCAACACAATCCCGAGATCCCGAGATTAACTGTAGATAATCCCGAAATCCCGGGATTAGAAAAATCTACCGGGATCGATTCTTTTACTTATACCGCGTTCACACCCAGCTCATGCCGCTGACAGCGTTAATTCCGGACTTATTGCCACAGCAACATCGCCTTTATTCTTACGAGAGCATGAATTTCCCGGGACAGAGGCATGATCGGGTTCAGACTATGCTCACGCAACATATTTATAACCGTTTGGACTTTATGACATGCTGGCAGTCCACACCCTAAATTATAGATGCTGTCAGATTATGATCTCTACAATTTCAAATTACAGACGTTATTTCGTGAAAGGCATCATCAGAGGCTGTCTTGTGCTACGTCGCACCGTACCAGAATATCATTCACAGTTCGTAGGTACTACGTGTAGACGAACGAGTGTGGACAAGTATACCTAACCCATGGACGACCGACGAACGACATTACGAAAATAGCAAACGTGGAGTGAAAGGATTAAAAATCGGTCTCTCTGAAGATCTATATATGGGAGAAGTGTACAGTACAACCACCACAATATAATGATTTGATGTAAAAAGATCCGTATCACCTTAAGCTTAGCCTCCACCTTCTGTATGCGTTGCTGATAGCTGATCATGTCTTCCCGTAACACTCCTACTGCGCTGCATTCCTTCACCGGCTCCCAATCGCCGCACTAAAATGTACGACACCAAACAATTGCTCGCCACTACAACCAGACTATTGATATGGTATATCAAAACATAAATTGTAAGACTTAGATATGCCATATCAATCTTGTTACATTATTGGTATAACCAAGGTATGGAAAAAGGTACGATTGTTTAAATAGAAAAATAAAATTGTGTTTGGACCAAAGTAGTATTGAAAATATTACCTCAGCTCCTGTGCAGCATATTTCGGCCATCACTTCTGCATCTTTTTTGGACACGTCTCTAAAATATTAAACAATCTATGTAGGTACCTTATCTAGTTAATTTGTCAGTGAATTTACAAAATATACGTTACACTACAAAAGAGAGAAGGATGGTTGAATGTTCTTACGGTGTGTGATAGTTCACAGTCGATATTTCGTTGCGCAAACTCAATATAGTTTGCTCGTATTGTTGTACGTCTTTGTTTAGCTTTCTTATTTCCCTGTTGAATAATAAAACTTTTATTTTATGATCATCTTTATGTATTAAAACATTACGAATACATTAAACATTTTACCTGTCCTTTGCAATGTTCTCCTTGTACAAAGACTCATTCATAAGTTTTAGATCGCTGACATTTCCACATGTAGTTTTCTTTTCTCGCTAAAAAATCATAATTATGCGTATTTTTTTATTCGTAAACTATGGTTATTTTTTACCACAGGCCAAAGCAGTAGTTTTCTATTCAAAAATAAAATAAAAACCAATTACTGTTTAAAATAAAATGTAAGTTTTCAAAAAGTAAAAAGTATTTAGCAAAATAAATTAAATATCATTCATAATAGTCTGTGTCTATTGCCTTTCGCTGTGTCTTGTTTAGAAGTGTAGATGTCTCCCCGTTCCAGGTTTTTCTTTCGACTAAAACAATGAAAACGCATAAGTAGGTAAGTATTTATGCATCTATGTACGACAGGTAAAAAAAAAAAAGAAAAAGAAAAAAAAAAAGAAAGAATAAAATAATAATAACGAGTTCTATCCAAGTAGCAAGTAACTTACATATTATACAAATCACCAAAGATATCCGTCTCAGATAGTTCAAAGAAGTGTATTCCGTCTGTGGTGCAGTTGTCGAGTTCTCGTAGCCTCCGTAGTACTTCGAGAAGTCCTCGTAAGTCAGAGTCCTTGCGCGCGAGCCGGCCGCGCAGCGCCCCTACCTCCGCGCGTAACTCCATCACCATCTGGGACCAGAGATTTGTTACCTGACATGTTTTCTACAATTGCCACAAAGAAACCAATCTATTCTAAGAACTGAATTCGAAAGCTAAGATGCGAAAGAAATAGCACAAGTTTTTGTGCAAGAAAACAGCTTCACTGGTAAACTGTTCTATCTTTTAGAGGACTATAGTTTTCAGACATCATCATGGTAACAAATCTCTGCTCGCGAATGGGCACTGAGTACTGAGTTACAACTAGGTACCACCCAAATAAACGCTTTTACAATACAAAACGTGACGATACCTTTTGCTCAAAAAAATGTCCGAAGCAAAGGGTGCTACACAAACGAAACGACCATAATCCGCGCGCATATTAGTAAAAGTATGTATTTACGTTCATATTTTATATTTAGATCGTGTGTAATCGTGTAACAAAATTGTATATTCAATGATAATTGAATCTGACATTAGAGACTTTACCGTAAGTAGTATCACTAACCTCGCTATGTCTCCGTCTCTCCCGGAACAGCTGCATGGTGGCTTCCGCCTCCAACTCCTCGACAGCTCGCACGAGGAGCGAGTTCTGTCCCACCAGGTCACCCACCCATGATCTGAGGACTTCCACTTGCATCTAAAACAGTCAACAACTATTTAATTCTTATAGTGTGTTACCAAGTAGACCAATGATCTATGTAACTTTTTTTTAACTTATGGGTTCACCTCAGAAACCTACGACTCGGAAAGGTGCATGAGCAAGCAACTAATACAGCCTTTACAAAACTTCTTAGCAACTCTTAAGGCAGGTTTTAACAGGGTCAGTGCGCAAGTCAGTATCGGCGCCGAAACTGACTATATTCGTTTACATGGAGTCCAGTAGTCGTGGTAGCGCTGACTTCCCGCCGCTGTACTGACTTCAATACAGTTTACATTGGGTATTTTTCGGGTCAGCGCTGACTTGTCTCGAAATCGAATGGAAAATAAAGAAACGAAAGTGTTACATAGTGCAGTTCCACAATCCTCAAACTCCCAAACATTAGTTTAGAATATCTTACTTGTACTCTTTTAGAAGCAGGCATCTTTTCGATAACCTCCATCCGTTCCTCATAGGCCCTCTGGACATCCTTGAGCACGTCCAGGGTAGGACCTCCCTTGCGGCCGCAGAGGTCTGTGTCTCTCTCCGCTAGATCACATTCTATGAGGTTAGAATCCATGCTGTTACTAATTTCAAGTATTTCCAATAGTTAATTTACGGTAATTGGCTGTGGTTGACTCTTAGAACTATTTCATTGCAAAATAAAATTGCAAATTCAGGTTTACGAATTGCTGACATTTATATTTTTAAAGATACTCTTCTTTTCATAATACTCTTTGGTGCTTGATTTCAGGAAGGAGTTTCTTTCTAGAATTTTACAGCAAAGTGGCGATAAAAAAGTTTTGTTGGTAGAACGTTTTTTTTAGGATTTTGTGATTTTACCTATCAATTTTTTTTTTTTCTCACATTATGGGACCCAATTTGGACTTTACTAAAAAGCGTTTTGGGACAGCAAATAAAAAAATCTTTGAAACAATTTTTTTTATTTTCCATTTAGGTAAGTATTTTGGCTACGTTTTTTCTATACAAGCAGGTATTATTACCATTTGACACTTTGTTTAAATATTTTGTGCCGTATCCATCGATTTAAAGTACCAAAGCTTTCAACTATAGTGTGGTACCGATAGATAGTGTGGGCAGGTTATATTTTACGTTATACAGGGTGTCTCATTCATAGTCAAGCGCAAGGTTGATGGTGAAGCAACCACCCGCAAAACACACGTTTTGGAAGTTATTCGGGTGCCCCATGCAGTTGATTCAGATTTCTAAAAGCTGTGGATTTTGTTTGATAAATGAAATAAAATAAATTCTGCTTGACACTATTTCATGGGACACCCTGTATCTACTCAGTAAGGCGTATACTTATAAGTTACACTTGAAGTGCTTATAAATGCATAATAATGTCTAGTCTAGTACCTATACTTACACAGAATTTACAATTTACAAATAGATGTCAAATATAACTTAGGCGTCAAATTTAATTCGACAGTCAAAAAAACAACGTATGTAATTGTAACGATTACAATAGTTAACAACAATGCTACGAGTATGTTCACAACACTAATAACATTTTCACTAGAAAAATTACTCAAAAAACAAATATGTGAATACGAAAAAATAAATATTTACAAATTGTCTACTTACGCCTAATATATTGGACACTTACAGCCATATTCACAAACAATACTTCAAGTCAAAGTAATAGAGTTGTAATAAAAGTATGGCAACTGTCACTTAGTGAACATAACAATGTTATCCCATCTTTAGGAAAAACCTATTTATAGGTAACACAATAATATCACTACAGACTATTTAATTTTGGTATAAATTAGATACAAAATGCTTGTGCAAAGTACATATAGATGTGGTTATCTTTCGTTTTTTTTTTTAAATTTGTTGTTTTTTTCTAAGGACAGTAAGGAAGGTACCTACACCTACTAAAGTTATTTATCCACAAGTGCTCAGTTTTCTTGCTAAATCAAGCACCTACACAGAAAGTCTATTGGGCGAATACTCAAACGCCACTCAATTTAAGTCACGCTTATTACCATCTCTTACAAAATTAAATGAGTAATGTCAAACAGAGGCAGAGCATCACTTAGAAATTTAAGTGGTGCTCAAATTTTGAATGTCGTTTGAGTATTTCAGCCTTTATTCTTTTAAATTTTTAAACAACTCAAGAAAGAGAGATGGTTTCCTAGGAAAAAAGAACATAATATCTTGAGTAACCCATCACAATCAATCTCAAATCACCACCCTGTATAAATTCACACCTCACTCTTCATCTCCACTGGAACCCCTTTGATAAAACCTATCGATCCTAAGGCCCGTATGCCCAAATACTGAAACGTCACTCAAATTTGAGCACCACTTAAAATTGCTCTGCCTCTGTTACATTTCTCATTACTTACATTACTTGGCAATAATAAGCGTGAACTTAATTTAAGTGGCGTTTGAGTATTCGGCCAGTATTCTGATAAAGAAATCGTTACTCGAGCATAGATTTGAGTCGAGTTTTTAATAAAGAAATGCATAAGTCCGGATCCAGTGCTTGAACAGTAAATAAGCATGCGGCCCTTAGACTACATTGATCATCACTCACACAGTGAAAGTTACTTTCAGAAGATTGACAGGAACAAGACAGCTTTAACTTAAGAACTATATAGGTAATAATGCCTTCTAGGCTATATTTCTACAAAATATATTTACATACGTACGAGAAACTAGGATCACGGACAAACTTGAAGACTATGCCAACGTTTTGTATCGATGCGAGAAAATCAAAAAAAAATTACGTCTGGTTTTGACGCGGAAATGTTAAATAATAATAAATATAAATAAATATTCACGGACACTTAACACAACGCCTTCTAGTCCCAAACTAAGCAAAGCTTGTACTATGGGAACTAGATGGCTGATAGAATACATACATACATTTTTTTTTGTAAATACATACTTATAATACATAGAAACACCCCGGCACAGAACAAACATCTACGTCTGGTTTTGACGCGGAGTGTACACATAGTGTGGACTTATTAGACTAGTCAAATAAATAGTCTAGTTACTACGTAAGCTCGCTCGCTGCGATTCTACATATCCTGTGGTCTCGTGCAAAGATCTGGACAGAAAAAAAACATGTTATGCACTACACTAAAGATCGAGTCAAAACGACAGTACATTTAACTATGTTTGGGTGATAATTCATGCAGCCATTTTCAAGTTATGAGGATATTCATCAACTGACAATATGATTATTTCTTGTTATATACTTTGAGATTTGATAAACCAGAGTCAACACACAAAGGTCTGACGGTGACCAGCATAATGATGAAGAGCATCTAGGGATATTGTAGTAGGTTCCATGTCTCACCCATCGATCAGATCGTCTATCCAACCGCTGGCGACCGTCGCCGACCGTCGCCAGCCGCCGCCGACCAGCCGACGCGGCTCTAGTGCAGTTGCTTGAGTTGTTCGTACGTGAGGAAGAAGATAATGTTCCATGGTCCCATGCGCAGCCAGGTCGGGATGAACCCCTTGTACAGCGCCGCGGGACCTTCGTTACGGACCGTCTGACAATATAAACTTAACTATAATAATCGTAGTATTTTTTAAGACTTTATTCGACAAGATATTTGTTTTTAATGGGGACAACCCTAATACTGCGTTCACACTCAGCTCATGCCGCTGCCGGCATTAATGCCGCGATTAATTCCGGACTTCTTGCCACAGCTAAATCTTCTTGTTCTTATTAGAGAGCAAGGGTATGAACATGCCGGATGCCTGGACAGAGGCATGATCGTGTTCACACTGTGCTCTTGTCCAGTTACCTGCCGATTGCGGCTGAGTGTGAACGCACCATAAGGCGTAGAATGCAGACTGAAGTACATGTGTACATACCTGCATGAAGCAGTCTATGGTCCCCCTGTATATCCTTTCGTTAGGGTTTGCCATTTGACCCTTTATATTTCTTTGGTTCATTAGTCTCGTCTGAAAATAAAACGTTGACATTATGAATCCTTTCCATCTAAAGAAAATAATTACGTAAAAATGTTATTGTATTGACGAAACTGAAAAATCATTGGAGAATCACTGCAGTTTAGTCTCGTTTATTCGATAGAGTAGTCGACGCCACTAGCAAATAACTAAAATATCCTCAAACCTAACTTCCAGATGCAGTAGAGAGTTCCCCAGTATATTAGGTAACCTTTACATCCGCTATATATAAAACTCTTTTGAAGCTGACTTAGAATCAACGCACAGCCTAAACTATAAGCCTATAAGGTATGAAATTTGGAGGGTAGTATCCTTATATAGTATAGGGGTGCACACTCTAAAGGGTCTATTTATTTAGTACGCGAGCAACACCGCGGGCGACGGCTAGTCCGCTATAGAAGTTACCCTTATGACGTCAAGCGGCGTACTGGCGAGCGCACTGCCCAGGCTGGCGAGTGCGCTGGAGGCGAGATGGTTCAGTGGAGAGTCCCCCAGCGCAGGGCGCAGCCTCCTCTTGCAGGAGTCGTAGACGGGCAGCTCCACCGCCGCGATGAGCGCCGCGCGCTGGCTCGTGGGCCCCACCCCGCGCCACAGCCCGCGCCACCCCTCCACCCGGTACATCTCCACGAAACAACGGACTAGGTTGCGCTTCTCGTCGCCCACCTGAACTTCATATATCTCATACATTGTCATCTTATACCCGGGTGCACGATCAAAATCAAAATCAAATCATTTATTTGTAAACACAGGTATTTAGGAAGAAAAGTGAAATATAAATTGTTAGTGTGCGCTGTGTTTTGCGCTAAGGCGTACAAATTTGTCTTCACTACATAGTATAAAGCAAAGTCGCTTCCCGCATCTGTCCTAATGTCTGTATGTATGTATGCTTAGATCTTTAAAACTACACAGCGGATTTTGATGCAGTTTTTTTTATAGAGATTCAAGAGGAAGGTTTATATGTATAATAAATCATCATCATCACTCCATTGCACCCTTGCGAAGCCGGGGCGGCTCGCTAATACGTAATATATTAATGTGCTACATTCTATGTATTAGTGTATTGGTGTTTCTATGTATTATAGGTATGTATTTACAAAAAAAATATGTATGTATATGTATTCTATCAGCCATCTAGTTTCCATCGTACAAGGTTTGCTTAGTTTGGGACTAGAAGGCGTTGTGTTAAGTGTCCGTGAATATTTATTTATTCAGTTAATTAATTAAAGCAAAGTTGAATCAGGAGGTCACAAGAGCGTGTTATAAAACGAAGCTTCGTAAAACCAGACATTAGCTTGCATTAGGTAATTAACAGGTTGGTATGAAGCCCAAAGTTCTGATGATGACCAGCAAATGATGAAGAGGAGCTAAAGAGAGATTTGCCATGACAGAGTCCTAAAGACGACCTAAAAACTCAGTCAACAGAGTTGGCTTCTAACCCATACCAGCTTGCTTGCTACCTTTCTGTAAAGCCGTTTCCTAGAGCGAAGTTCTCACCTGCATTCTGACTTTGAGTACATCGGCGTTTCCTAGAGCGAAGTTCTCACCTGCATTCTGACTTTGAGTACATCGGCGTTTCCTAGAGCGAAGTTCTCACCTGCATTCTGACTTTGAGTACATCGGCGTTTCCTAGAGCGATGTTCTCACCTGCATTCTGACTTTGAGTACATCGGCGTTTCCTAGAGCGAAGTTCTCACCTGCATTCTGACTTTGAGTACATCGGCGTTTCCTAGAGCGAAGTTCTCACCTGCATTCTGACTTTGAGTACATCGGCGTTTCCTAGAGCGAAGTTCTCACCTGCATTCTGACTTTGAGTACATCGGCGTTTCCTAGAGCGAAGTTCTCACCTGCATTCTGACTTTGAGTACATCGGCGTTTCCTAGAGCGAAGTTCTCACCTGCATTCTGACTTTGAGTACATCGGCGTTTCCTAGAGCGATGTTCTCACCTGCATTCTGACTTTGAGTACATCGGCGTTTCCTAGAGCGAAGTTCTCACCTGCATTCTGACTTTGAGTACATCGGCGTTTCCTAGAGCGATGTTCTCACCTGCATTCTGACTTTGAGTACATCGGCGTTTCCTAGAGCGAAGTTCTCACCTGCATTCTGACTTTGAGTACATCGGTGGGGTTGGCGATGGCACTGGACAGGCCGCCGGCGAGCGCCGCACAGAACGTGTTGGTGGGCACGTGCTCCTTGCTGCCTCGGTCGTCGCGGTACTGCGACAACGCTTCCTTCAGCGAGTAGTACGTGCCAAACTTTATCGTGCCGTATGTCGCTTGTCGGAGTACTGCCGGCCAGATTCTGCAGAATCAAACGCTCATCATCATCCTAATCAAACAACGAGACATGTTTCTTAACTAGAAGATGAAGCGTAAAACGGCCCCTCACCTATTGGGCTGACGACTTTGTACAGAATAGGGGGCGTCCATTCATTACGCGAGACATTCTTGAGAATTTTTCGACCCCTCCCCCCCTAGAACACCTAACGTAATTAATGGACGCCCCCATACTGGAAGACACAGTAACGCTCAAAATCATCATCAGGAAGGTTCTTTTGACGAGCACTGGACTTCTTTAGGCTATGATTGATGATGTAGGTTTTACAAAAGCATTCTTTGTGTTACAGCGATTCACATTCAAAATATAGTAACGCCCTTAATTTAATAAAAACTTTCATAATAACTTGATTGATCGCCAAGTGTACATCGCGTAATTTTGCTATCAGATCAATGCAAACATAATGTCTAGTCTGTTTACGTGCCACGTTCTATTTCTGTTTTGATGAATTTACAACAACATTCATCACGTTAGGTATACTTATCTACGTCTTTTATTCAAGTCATCTTACTACGTAGTAAATGAATCATTACAGTTATGTAAAAGTTTTATCATTTTACAGAGCCTTGGAATTTTAAAGATAGATAGATGGGGATAGAGTAAGATATATTGATATATCGAGACCTATAAGATAACTTGGTAACGCTTACTAATCTCGTAAGCTACTTCGCAAGTTTGTATCAGAATGACAAGCAAAACCGCAGAAACCAATTAGGTAGGTACGATATTTTAATACTACGAGAATGTTTTATCACATCCGTCTATGTTGATAAGGAAGTATGATGTACCTACTATTATTTCTCTGTGGTATATTAACTTGTTACTGTTTGTCTCGAACGAGTCTGAGTAACAAATAGTGGGTATTACTGTGGTATTACCCAGAACAGCCTCATTGAATCGAATTGAGGATACTGGGTCATCCAGTCAGCTTTTAGTACAGAATAATACTGTATCTCTACTTCAAGAGTCCCGATTAAACGCTAAGAAAAATAAAAGACTGTCAGACGACCTACCACAGGTAGACTCAAAGTATGATTTTAACATATAGCTCAAATTAGGAATTAAACTCATCACTACTTATCTTCGAGGGACTCCGATTAGATTCTACGAAATAAAAAAATAACTTTAGGTACCAATGCCCATGCCTCTAGGTCTTCTACTGCTGACTCAAAACTCAAGGGGTGTTATCGCCCACGTTGAAATCCACGCGGACTAAGTCGCTGGCAAAAGCCAGTGCAGCCTGATTGACAAGTGATGTGTATATAGCGTATTACGATAACAACACCCAACAATTTGTAAGGACTCATTTACACAGTTTTATGTTTTCACACAGTGAATTGATGAGTGAACACAGTGAAATTCAATAAATTCCTTGATTTTCTGATCAAGGAATTAATTCCAAACTCGGGTCCTAATACCAGAACTGAACCCGCGCCTAACACAACATCGTCTGTGAAAGTTAACTGACAAACAGACACACATACCTACAAGCGTAAATAGAGTGTCTCTGTTTATTGTTTATTTTACTTATTAGGTGTTCATTTTGTTTGGCACGTAAGTAAACCAAAAAATAAATGTTGTATGTTTGTTTTACACTGCGCTCTGTCCGCGATGCCTCTACTGCAGAGGTAGCGCACAACGCGCAAGGCAACCGCGATGTTTATTTCAAATGTAGCGAATCTTCGTTTTGTTAAGAGACAATCTTCGTTTACGAATACTCATGTAACATTACGTTCAAATGATATTATGATACAGGTCAGTCGCGCCCTTACAACCACACGTTCAATAGGTATCACATTGCGCTAATGATCGCGGGATTTCTTCGCGTGCTACTGAACTATCAATAAGTTAATCTTACCTTCAGTATCAGGTGGTATCTGTTACAAAAGTATGAAATATTTATGGAATTCTGTAGTAAAGAATAGGTAGGTAAGGTACTACCTATGCCAAATCTTATTACAGAAGTTTCATGATTTTTTTTTATTTTCTTTTAGTAGATAACCAGATTCGTACCAACATCTAATATTAATATGTATTACATATTATGTAATATTGCTTTTTTGTGTAATTAAAAAATTTTAGGTTGGATCTATACAATATTGTTGTAATTATCTACATGGAGCCAGAAGATCTGGACTAATATCAAATAATTGTATGTAAAAATGTATAGATTGTTACCTCAAATAGGAATATTGTCGGATCTTTGTATTTTTTTTTTTTTAATTATCTACTTGGAGCCATAAGGTCTGGACTAATTTCAAATAATTGTATGTAAATAATAATGTATAGATTGTTACCTTAAATAGGAGTATTATTATGCTAACAACCAATAGTGTGGTCATTTCAACATAGATTGACTTAAGAAAATGGCTCATTAACAACTATGTAATAGAAGGTAACACCCTTACCCACAATACAGAGCCTTGACTCCTTCCTGACGCGAGGTCTTGACGAAGCAGTCCACCATGCCAGTGTAACGGAGCTCCACATGGCGCGGGTCTATCTTCTGGCCCTGGATCTGAAGACGAGTCTTGGTAGTGTCGATAGGGAATGTGCCTGGTTTAAAATGTCAAATATTCATTTAGCTAAATGTTTTACAAAGAATCAAGGAGGCATAAAATAAATGCGTTCAGTTTTATTGTTATGAACTTGTTAAAATTTTTTGATACAAACAGTAGATCTCTCTTGATATCTAGTTGCCAGTAAGGAATACCACCTTGTAAAAAACATGTAAAAAGGAGCAAGCAGTTGCAGTTAATTACCTAGATACCTAAATATATTCAACCCTCTTTAGAAGTTAGGCGTTTAAATAAATAAATAAATATTTACGGACTTTTAACACAACGTCCTCTAGTCCCAAACTAAGCAAAGCTTGTACTATGGGAACTAGATGGCTGATAGAATACATATATACAAATATTTAATAGAAAATAAACGTATACATATATACGTTTATTTTCTAATATTAAAGATTCTGATATCACAATGCTATATTCAATGCTTATCATACTTTCGGTATAAAAACTTATCAATCTAAGTATATTATTGGCTGTAAATGAGACAGATGATGGTAGTTATGTACGAGTATCAGTCACTTCACTTAGTTTGTTATTCGACCTAAGTTGCTGACAGTACCTCAAAGACACAGCTGATGGATAGATTTCAAGGTTAGAATTTAGGTACTATATTTTTGTGGGACTTACCAAACTCCGCAACGATCGACGCCAAGCCGCCGTAGATGAACGGTCTCCAATCACTATCTCCCATTCCACAGGAATTTATTCGGTATAAGTTCTCGGTCGCAAACCGGCGGCGTAAAGGCCCACTTCAAGCACTGACCGACGACAAACCCAATAAAATAGGATACAATCACCGACCGAGCCGCTCTTTATTTATTTACGAATTGAAATCAGTCAAGAAAGAACTTTACGCTAATGTGGATGTGGGTGGGATGGACTGGTGTGGACTGGGCTTTTAATTTTCAACACCAATACTAGTCACAAGTACCTACCAGCATCCTATAAGTACTGTCTCCTCTGACACCGAAGTCGAACCGAACCGAACAATGCACCATAGCTATACATACACATACATACCACAGCAGTTACTTATTATACTCTTTGCACAGCAGTCACTACTTCGTCTGTGACAGCCACAGACGAAGTAGCAACCACAGACGAGAAAAAAAAAATCATAGAAAAAAAATGGCCAGCCTTATTTCTACACACAAAATGGCGGACACCTATGTTCTTTTTCTTCTTTTATCGGCCTGTATCCGACAGTATCCGTCATTTCGACAGACAATTTTGTCAGCCGATGGCTACGGTGGTTAACGATATTGGTATGTGGCGTTGTGTAGTGGGCAAGACATTGCCTCCAAAAACCTCGGGATTGCGGAATGGAATCTGCACTTGTCTGCCGGATTAGTTGTTGCGTAACTTGGCGTAAACAAAGCATAGACACTAAATCTGACATTATAACTGCCAAAACTGATATTTCTTACTGTCAAGTATATAAAGCGGATTAGCTGCTTGCTTCGGATGCCTAAACCCACAAAACCAATAAATATTTGCCAAAGTGACGTCACGAAAAAAAAAATTTCGTGGAAATTAGGGATGTGAGATTAATGGACAAGAATCGATTAAATAAAAATCGATTTTTTGAAGTTATACATCTAATGCGACTTCCAACAACGTTGCGTTACGGGAGTACATAGTCTCTGTCTCTTTTTGTTCCCCCCGAATAGAAAGAGACAGAGGCTAATAAGCTACAAATGCTATAATCAAAATTAAATATAGATGGCAGTGTTCAGCAATTCAGCATTTGACCGCCCGTGTTTTTGAAGATAAATGACTTCCAACTGACAGCGGGGGGAATAGAAAGAGACTAATACGCTACAATCAAAATATAATAGATGGCAGTGTTCATGTAACTTTTTATTTTTATTTTGAAGTGAAAATTTAGTACTGCATATTGGTTAAGTACATAAAAATAAATACTAAATCAATTTCACATTAAACACAGAGCGAGAGTAAATGCGTGGCACCCAAAGTATAACTTCTTCCGCGCTGCACGCACAGCGTAGGGACTGCACGCACAGGTGCAGTGGCATAAAAAGGGCACACCACCCCCTAAGAAGTTTAAGGTGTCGGAGTCGGCCGGAAAGATTATGGCTACAATTTTTTGGGATTGTGAAGGAATCCTGTTGATCGACTACAAGAAAAAGGGTGTCAACATTACCGGAGAATATTACGCAAAATTATTGGAGCAATTGAAGGAAGCCATCAAAGAAAAAAGGCGGGGTAAACTGTCAAGCGGTGTGTTGCTTTTGCAAGACAACGCACCAGTTCACAAGAGCAAAGTTGCGATGGCTGCTCTAGACCGGTGCGGCTTTGAATCACTTGTCCACCCACCCTACAGCCCGGACCTTGCCCCTAGCGATTATTATTTATTTCCAAATTTAAAAAAGGAACTCAGGGGAAAAAAGTTTCAATACGATGAAGAAGTTAAGGCGGCAATTTTGACTCATTTTGAGGGCAAGGAGAAAAAATATTTTTTTGATGGTATTCATAAGCTAATTTCAAGATCTGAAAAATGTATTAAGCTCAAAGGTAATTATATTGAAAAGGAAAAATAGTTTCATTGTTTCATTTTATTTCCAAATCCTCTATTCCGCGGACTTTTGGACCTCCCCTCGTAAGAAACCAATTACACAAAATGTCCAGTCCTATTTTGCAAGATTTTTTCATCTATCGCGCTTATAAACTAAACGAGCTGTTTCTCAAAATGGATTTAAACATGTAATTTATTTAATCGATTTATTAAAAATCTATTAATATTAAAATAAAAATCTACAATAAAAAATCAAATAAAATAAGAAAATAATAATCGATTTTAATAAAAAACGATTAGTTTTTAACATCCCTAGTGGAAATTAGAGCGAGTGCCGTTTTATTTTGCGTTGCGTTTTTAGTTGTTTGGGTCGGTCGATTTGGGTTCATTTTTTCTCTGCTAGTTGAGTAGGTATTTTGGGTGTGTGTTCCTATGTACCTAGGTAAAGTTCGTTGGCGCCAGCATCCTAGTATACTAATTTCTGCTATTACAGTGTATCACCTACCTATAATCTGCTAGGCAAATAAAATCTGCGCCGAACGCATGCAAATTATTCTGTAAAGAATTATCTGTTCGAGCTAAGCGTGATGTTCGATAACTATGGGAATAAGCAGGCTTCACAGCCTCAGCCTCAGCCACCGCCTGCACCGGCGAAAATAGTCAGATTCGACATGACCTACACACAGACCACTCCAGGGATCCTCAAACTGGTACAAATTGTAAGTTTCAAAATCTAAATTTCTACAATAAGTAGTTTTGTACCTAGGTACCTACCTCAATCGCATGATTTTTTTATAAGTCGCACAGGTAAACCTACAATTTTTCCTGTTTTGTGTAGTACTGGAATTCTACTGATAACATAATAGGTAGGTGTAAGTAAGTACAAAATAGCTGTTGAGATATTAAAACACATCATTACCTGTCCTATTTACTATCAGATGCAAATGCCTGTTTTATAAAATAAATAAGATATATTATGTACCTACCTATTAGTATGTTACACTTTCAGGTATGCAACATAGTTGGATTTATCTGCATAAAGGTGTCACCAGCATGGTTCTCAGCTATTTTGTACAACTTGTTGTACTGGGTCGGGAACATTGTCACCATTCTACTACTTCTGCTGTACACATTCCACTTTATTGAAAAGTTTGATCGAGTGCCATGGCTGAAGTTTGAGTTCTTCTTCTGTGTGGTCATGTTCTTGTCCTATACGGGCTGCTCAATATTTGCAACAACAATTGGAGAGAGTGTCGGATATGCAGTTGGGGTAAGTTAATAATTATTTTGGTATGAAACCTGACTACTCTAGTGGGTGTCTAGAAAGTAAACAGATCTTCCCTGTGTAAATGGATAACAGTTTTTGACCTCTACTAAGTCTGGAGTTGAACCACAATATTAAATGTTTTGTCTCGTATGGTTTTACATATGCAGACACACAAGTTAGTAAAATATAATATTCTGATTTCAGTTCTTTGGATTCTGTGCTATGATAGCCTATGGATTGGATGGATACCTAAAATACAAAGCTTACAAAAGAGGTTTGCCGCCTCAATAAAACGAATTATTATACATTCATGAACGTTAGCTACATGTGCATCGTCTAAATAAGCAAAGCCTATACTAATGCCTGTAATATTTTATATTTAAATCAATTAATCTTGTACCTACACATTTATATACACTAATATTATGCAATAGATGGAAGTGGAGCCAAACTATAACAAACAGGTTGTTTGTGTAAGCTAAAAGGTACCACCTCAAAAAATATTGAGTTGAGAGTATTAGATGCCTGAATCACAAGTATTTTGATATGATATTGCCGTAGGCAAAAATATTTATGGATAAAAAAGTTACGATTTAGCATAGGTATCTAGCTAAGATTATTTTTAAAGTATTGACTTAATAATGTGCCTTTTTGTATTGTAATGTAATTTAGATAAGAATTTAAATTAAATATATCTGTATTTTGATATTTATGTACACAAGGGTAGGATTAATGCTACCTACTTATTTTCTGAAACAAAACATTTGCACAATTTTAATCTTAATAACTTAATATTACAGTATCATTTAATACAACTATATAAGCGCGAAACATACACTCGGGAATGTGTATAGGTTTCACACGACCCGCGTCCAATCTACGCACGCGTTATGTTCATTATTTATTTATTTTGCGTGTTCTCTGTTTATACAGCGAAATAAACGCGGCCGACCGCACCCGTCCTCTGTGTGTTTCGCGCTTAAATCTTAATTATGGTCCTGGGGTCCAATAAGCTTTTAAGTTTGATTCACATCATAGTTTTTAAGGTTGTTATTTGTTGTTATCAATACCTACTAACATTAGGTTGTTATGTTATCAGTTTTACTTTGTACCATATTTAGTTGCACACCAAAAACGCCTAAAATCGGAATGTATAGGTTTTCCTGTAGAGTTATCCCGTCATTATATACTACATAGGTACATTATGTTATTAAAAACCATGACTGAACAACTTTACAATGGGTTTAGGTATCACCAACAAATAGAAATAAAGTACTTACCTGCCTACATATTTTGATAAAAATGTTCATGATAAAATAAAATAATAATGTTCACATTTAAAGCTCATTTAATAAATACACTTATCTGATGCCCAGTTAAACTGGTACATATAATTAAAGTAACTAAGACTATGTACACGGGACAGTACATGAATTAATCACGCTCTTAGCACACCTCCGCTGCGGAACCGTAACAGCGGAACCGCTAGATGAATTCCAATGGCAATTTAAAATGGCGGCCAGAGCGCGGAAGTGTGGGTGGCGTCGGAGCAGATCGACGAAACCGCGCGGAGAAAGAGATGGAATATAGTCAAATCTATGCGTTAAAACAGGCAGTTTCGCTGGTGTTCCGCTTCTCCTACACGGGACAAGACATGACGAAATTACTTGCGGTTCCGCTGTTACGGTTCCGCAGCGGTGTGCTAAGGGCGTCAATATAAGGATGAACTAAAGGACAAGATGGGCTAGATGCTTTGGTAGTTCCTAGCTGAAACGTATCCATCAAGTTGGCGTCATCAATTATTTTTTTTATGTTGAGTACAAAGTTACAGTAATGAGCAGATGCTACTCTTCAATGAGCATGTTAAACCGCTCAGACATTTTACAAACGAACTACACGTAAACAGATAATCCAAAGCAATATAATTTCCTACAATAAGTATAAAATGTAGAAAAAGTCGTAGATAAGATCAGTAGGTATACATGTACATAGTAATTAGGTACCTACCTGAGTATAATAGTTATATTTTTTTCTTAAAACAGCATTACAAACATGAATAGGTAGGTATTATTTAGATTGGTGCTAAGTTACATACCTAATATCAATTAAAATGTGAGCCACTTTAGCTTAAAGATTATCTAGGTACTAGTGCATTTGACACAGGTATGAGCAAAATCTGAAATATTGGACGGTAAAATAAACCTACAAATTAGTTGAAGAAATTAAAAAAAGATTTAAGTGTTTTTCTTCATCCGATTCTGTTACGACATCCAGCCGTAAATTGATTTCAAAACAATCTTTTATGATTTTAGGTACATAATGTAGGTATGTATTATTTTCTCGTATAGATATTTTCTATAGGTAACACTGATATTTTGTCACCCCTTTTCACATTGAGAAATAATAATAGGCAAGTCTAATGACGCAGTACTATGATGCAAATAGCGACATCAAATGTGTTAAATTTTCTCAAAAGCGTTGCAAAAAGCAAAAAAGGTTCACAAGACATCATTACAATCTAAGACAAAGTAAAATTAGACACAAAACTTAAACAAAGAAAATATCACTTACGTTACAATATTATCACAAAGAGAATCTTACTACTAAAGACTTGAGTTAATAAGCACTAAATAAGTACGTAATGAGGTACATAGATACAAATACTTTCGAAGACTGCGGTGTTATAACTCTAGGCTGCATCAATATGATGTATTTATAAAGTTTCATTTAAAAATCGATGGCTGAAAAGTTTTGTTGCGAACTTAGCATTAAATTAGGTTTTATTCTGACGCCGTCTATTGCATCAACAAACGTACCTAATATATTGAAAACCATTTAAAAAATGAGTCAGTTGGTGTAGTGGTGTTTGGTGTATCTAATCTACATATTCTTAAAGCTAAATTGATATTTTATATAAGAAATATTGTGATGAAGTTTCAAAATTGATGAACCTTAGATAAGTAGGTAATAGTTACAAGAGGATATTCCAATAGTTTTATCAAATAGATGGGTGTCACAACGCATAACAACAATGTAGGTACTTGTTTACTTAAAAAGGTAACCAGTAAGCACATTATTTTGTTTCATACTGTTGTGAATGCCTTCATCAGAAACAATGGTTGTGCACTGCTGTTACTTAAAATTATGTTCAAAGTTAGTCAATGGGCCCGATTCTGCTGGTGCATTTTTCTAAACTAATTTGACAGCAGTAAAATGATTGCTGTCTTTCTCATTTCAGTTCATGTCAAAGAGATGGCAACAATTTTAGTGCTGTCAAGCTAACCTAAGTTTAGACAAATGAAACAATAGAATCGGGGGCAATAAATAAGAAGTACTCTTAAAAACTAATCTTTGTAAATATTCGGTCCCCTATTACATAATAAAAAGTACCTATCTAGGTAGGTATAACCATTGTTTAATACCCACTTTGGCTTGTTTGCATACCTACAGATTAGATACATTCAGACTTGCACATGGCTTTCCACCGCGTTTACAAACTCGTAACGATAACCGTTATCGTAAGAGTATGTCTACCGCGACTGCGCTGAACTCCCTTTACGACGGTTGAATTCAAACCGAACTTGGCGGCGCGTTAAGGCAAGCGTCCACAGGTCCGCATCGCACGCAACGGATTTTAGTTTGCCTTGTATAAAAACTCATACAACTGCGTCCACTGATCCGCACCGTACGGACGAGTTTTTATACAAGGCAAACTAAAATTCGTTGCGTGCGATGCGGACCTGTGGACGCTAGCCATTAAGCCCCGATTCTAGTTTACGCTCCGGAATGCGAAAGTTTCCGACAAAAATCCTCTTACGCAATCAGCATTTAGTTTTTCGAGTTATGCTCTATATGAAACTCTGATGACGGAAGTGCAGTAGAGCCATAAAGCATGCACTAGGTTTTGGGAAGTCAAGTCGAGGTCAAAAATTGGAGATTACTAGCAGTGCCGCAACTACGACTTCGTGGATCAAGGTCCCGGTCTAGCTGGCGCGTGTTTGAACTGCACCACTTGTCCCTGCGCTGGCTCGCCGCGAGTCAGTGCACGCCCTCGCAGGAACGCCTCGGCGCCGTATGACACCATGCAGAGATACCCAAAGAACTGCAACCAATATCATAATCCTATTCAAACATTTTGTGGCACAATTCGAATAACGCAAAACATACACAAGACAGGGGTTGTTTCTCTATTTGTTTCTTTTGGGGGAAGTAAAGTGATAGTAAAATACTAGTTATCATCAGTAGGTATGGCTTATATCAGTGCACGTGTTTTCTTCTTAAAAACGGAATACTTCACCCCAGCAGCAGACCGGTATAGACATGGTGAAGGAAGACACTGGTACTTGCTACAGTAGTCAAGTGGTAGCATAGCAATTCTACTTGAAAGTATTTGTGAGCCACTTCTTGAAAAATGAAACCGAATAAAAATACCTCACCCCAGCAGCAGAGTAAGCAGCAGATCCGAAAGCCACAACAATAGTTGATGTTATCATGTTTAAAACCACCAGTGCTGCAGCCACTCCAAGTTCTATCTTGAGCCACCTCCAATTATTATATTTCTCGACAGCATGGAATGTGTATGCATACAGTATCATCAGGGTGTACCCGAGGCCAGAGAGTGATACTATGGTGAAGAACACGCCTCGCCCATTGCCGCTGAACGATGAACAGGCTATGCAGATTGCTCCAATTGCATTTAGGACCTGGAAATTTAAATTAAATAGGTTTATCCCAAACACCAACTATTCATCCAGCTCATCTGCTCAATTGCTCATAGTAAATCAACTGATTGCAGATAACATAAGATAAAAAAAGATTTAGGGCTGTAGTCCTCATACATGGTACACATCCAATCAGATTTTGTTTAGTAAGTCAAGGTTATTTTTATGACCCAACTTTTTTACTCTAATAGCTAGTTGGATAGCTAGAGATCCAAGCATTGGGGTATAGTCAGATCATGTTTAGTTCATTGCAATAGTTGCTACATTATTACGAGCAGGGAATACAGAGCAATTTTGTAGAATGTTATGTATTATTTTTATTATGTTGGTATTTTTAAATTAAATATTTAATAAATTACTTTTTTAGATACTTACAACAATGAGTATCCGTAGAATACCTATTGGAGTGGTCAGATATGACAGGTCCATTCTCATGCTTGTGTTGAAGGCAACATTTGTCGAGCTTACATTCTCTGGCGGAGGCGGTGCTGGTGGTAGGTTTGGGTACGCCATTGCTTCTGTTGAGGTGCGAGATCTACAAGCAAAATACCAAGGATATTGGAACCATGAACCTCTTCACAACCATCTTATAAATACATACATGAGGGTTTGCGATTAAATGTTTGACAAGGACAACTTTGCATAGCAAATAGATGGGTAGGTAGTTACAGTTCCTACCTACATAATAGTGGGTATTGGCTATGTTATAGTGAGGATATAATGAGTTACGTATTACTCATTAAATCCTTGACACATTAGTTAGGTAGGTACCTACTTATTTGAGTCACGCACGATCCCAATGACGTTGGTAAGGCTTTTTGCTTTATGGATCTCACACATGTTTAGAGCATTCATAAAGAATTATTTACATGTAGGTCAAGAAGGTTTAGGATGGCTAAACTTTGTAGCTAATGAAAATACTGGTATTTATTTTACCTGTTTGTTTTGCCGCTCTACGAAGGGAAGGAGGGCTAGAATGTTTTGCTTTAAAGGCTAATGCAGTCACACGCACAAAACAGCACAAAACATGTAATAGAACCACAAATAGAACGTAGGTAGGTAACAGAAATACCGTAGGTACCGCAGGTGCTGGAAAAGTAAACAAACAAAATGGCCAGTTCTAGTGATGTACACGAGATGAGATATAGTCTGTGGATATTAGCCTCGAATGACTCGAGTTGGGTTGCAAATGAGTGAACTCGAATTGAATTTTCTGTAACTATCTCAACAAAATTATGACGCTTCAACTTGAGAGTCGAGTTGAGCATGTCGAAGCGAAAACAGAAAACTTATTCAAACGAAAGTTTGAAGTAACTCATAGGCTCGTATGTTCATACATAAATCGTTACTCAAGCATTGATTTCGGCCAAAACTAAACTGCACCTCTTTCACTCAGCATTTTCAAATACCATTTAGATGCATGCAACTAAATGGTATGTATTTGAAAATGCTCAGTGAAAAAGGTGCATGTTGATCATGTTGCGAGTTAGAATATCGATCATCTGCAACATGACATTGCACCGTAAATAATGTACAGTATTATAATTACGTTTTAGGCTATTTGTTGCGTACTATCATGGTAGACTTTACTATAGTATGAATTATCATGTTGCGTAATATAAGTGCCTTGATCACGAGTAAGGCCGCTTGTACACACACGTTGTTTTGGTGTAAAATCTACGGTTAATTCGCCGTGTGTAGGCGCGGTTGTCAGTGTTGTAGGGATCATTATGGGAGCTTGTATAGGCGAACAAGAAATTGGTTTACCACTCTAATATTCAAATATTCAAACGCCACTCAAACCCCACTCAATTTAAGTCCCGCTTAAATTATTGCCATCTCTTACAAGGACTTTTAGACAGCCATGGAATCAAGTTAATGAATGAATGTTGATCAAACCAGGTACGAGTCACTCTAGCTGTGTGTAATCTGCAGTTGTCTTGTAGAAAATTTAATTGAGGCAGATCGCTTTCCGGGTAGATGTTCCGGACGGTTGGCAACATAACATTTTCTAAATTATCCACATAATCTAAAGCGTTGGCTTTCGAAAGTAGTCTGCTTAAAATTCACAAAATTCTGATATGTCAAACATGCACAAGGGTTTCACCACAGATTACTAGGATGCTAACGACTAACGACGAACGACGGGTGTCAGATAAACAAAGAAGTTGATTTGACTGTCAGATTTGTTCGTGATCGTCCCTCCGTCTGTTTTGTTCTGTCAGGTCTGTCAGTGTCAGTCACCTGTGCAATATTTTGCTGCCTCCCGTTTTTTGTGTTGTATCGAGGTAAATCTCGAACAATAATAAAACAAGCAAGTTACAAGGCGAAAGCTATTTGGATTACCCACCTACTTACCAGTTTTCTTACTCAGGTAGGTACATTCCTTAGTACCTATTTTTTGTGATTTAAAAATTATAACCAGGCAATAGTGTTTCTGGCTTGTTCATTGATATTGCTCAACCTTGCTATTTTCGGTGCTGACGGTGTCCCATAGAACATGGTGCATATATATTTCCTAATAAAATGACAGGCTTGAGGATACGAGCACTGGAGAATACGAACCAGCCATGGTGTTTTCTTTATTTCCCAGACTATTTTGTCTAGAATATAATAAATCAGAATTCATTACATTTCGAATATTCTAAACATAACTCAAGCCAAAGCCGACAAAATGTTGATAAGTTATCAGGTTCTAAAATTTGAATGATTCATCAAGTATCATATCACCTGTTATTGGTAAAATGCCGATTAGTAGATGTACATACTAATACCTATTTATATATTTTTTTAACGCCTAAACGCACAGCCTAACCACTTGGCTACACAGCTCACTACCATCAGCTAACCCAAAAGGCTACATAGACAACATATCATTGATCTAGATGGCTTATGATCCCCAAGAAAAGGAGGAGTGTTCACTGGAGCTCCCGTCCTCATGCCTGAATAACTCAAACTATGTGCAGGTTTGATGGCTTACTGCACATCAAAATAGAACACAATTTTTTTTAATTGTAGGTCAATGTTTTCATCTTACCAATCCTTATTTAATTGAGTGTAATAATAATACACTGTCGAGTGACTGTGTAGGTAAGGTACCACTAGGTACATACAACATGTTTGACACTATTTCTTGCAAAGAGGAACATAATAATTTCCTAGCACCTACTTCATAAGTTGCAGAAGCATAAGGCGCTGCAACTCTTTCCAACTAGGTAGAGGAAACCAGTTCGAGTTTTCTGTAATGATCTGGTTCGTGAGCTTTCTAGAGATTTGTACTGGTCCCATAGACAGCCTGCAGAATAATCCCCTAGGTAAGAAGTTATCTAGTGTACCTAATATAAACTTTTATCTTGCAGATAATTCAGCATGGCTGACGTAGGTTTCCCCGGACAGCACACAACAACTACCACGGTGACATCTAGTACAACAGTACAGACCAACATTCGGTTTGACCCACTTTATGTGCGGACATTGCCCGGGATACTCAAAGTTGTACAAGTGGTAAGTCTAAGCAATCACAAAATTATCTTTACTCTAGTCTTTTTGTTGTAAGCAAACATACATTTCAATTTCAACTACCTACTTACCTATTGAACAAAGCATTCTTAACCATTTCACATGATTAGTTTAATTAATGAATCAGGTTACATTTAAGTTCAATACGAAGGTTTAAATAGGGTTACACTAAACACTGTTACTTTCAGTTTAGTTTTTTCTTTTTTTTAAACCAGTGAGAAGCCGGACTGATAACTTTGAACTTTGATTGATAAATCAATTATTTATACTCTATTCTATACTATTTTTTTAGTAATCTGAAACTACAGGAATTAATAGATGTTTAGGTACCACTGAATAGTATTTTAGGATAGGTATGAAAATAGAAGAAAGAAAGAATATAGAATACTTTTATTCAACACACTAGGCACTTTCAGGTAGAAACTTGTAGGCAAGTACATTATTTGAAATAAGTTACGTAAGTTATGTAAACATTATTAACTAATGTCAGATTTAACATAATCGTTGTAGTAAGCCTCCTAGTCTCTTCGAAAGGCTGCCACAGTGAACTCTGCAAAAAAAAAATTAAGCATGTCTGCTCCAGGTAGGGTACAAATAATTATATGCTGTAGCTGGTAAGTATGGAAAAGAAATAGATGCGCGTCCTTGAAAGGTCCGAGTAACGATCCAATTTAGTAGAGTGGGTGGGTACTGTGGGTTGGTAGTTAGGTACCTACCTATAGTTTTATCGCAAAATTTATTACCTATACGATGTAGCGTAGATTAATAGCTTGTAGGCAGCAGACCCGCACTGCACGATAAATGTGGCTATCCTAAGAATGACATTCATTGAGGCGTTACACCTGTTAGTGTGTTTATACCTATGTACTTGAAAATTTATCGTAAGTGGCTTACGTAAGTAAAACTTACAAGTGTAAGGCCGGCCTGAGGTTCACACAGACCTAGGTACGTAAAATACGCTTTTATAACTAAACAAGAGTTTAAACGGGCGACTTATATATTCTTTTGTATTAGGAGAAATGAACTGTGGGAAAGAAAACTGGTTGATCAGCAACAGTTACCCTACTATTATATTTTATCTACATAACCTATATACCAACTTCAACTACTATCTACCTATCTCTCCCTAAGGCCACAAGCCACATAGAGTCGCACACACGCCCCTTTATAGCTGGATGTCTGGTATGACGTATACATACTACCTCGGGGATCTAGTAGGTAGGTAGATGTAGGTAGGTTGCATACCTACCTATGTGCTACGCTCATCCCCGCATGCCCATGCTAGTGGCCAGCGCTATAACAGTGCCGGTGGCCACGATCCCTGCGAAGGACATGGCTCCCGCGGCCAACGACCCCGCCGCTATACCAACTGCTGTGAATCCGAGGAGGGCTAGGCAGCATAGACCCTGAAACAAAATATATTAAAAGTTATGTAGATACACCTAAGAAACGTTTGCCGCCTGTGACTGTACAACTATTTAAGATTGTACAGAATAATAACAGTAGAATCTTGAAATGAAATCGTATATTTTGCTAGAAGTAGGTATCATCATCATCATCATCTCAGCCCGGTATCACCCACTGCTGGGTATAGGCCTCCTTCACGTTATGCCAGCCTTCTCTGTCTTTTGCGTGCCGCAAGTAGAAGTAGGTATGGTTCTTACGAAATAGCTTGAGGTAAGTAGGTATAGGTAGGTACCTACGTTATAAAAAATAAATACTAACCCGGCCTGTGTAAACTACGAATCCGCCAATACAGTTCACTAAGCACGATGCCAACGCTCCAAAACACATTTTAGCACAAGAAGGAAGTAGCTACTTAGGTAGGTAAGTATAATAATAATAATAATAATAAGCCATTTATTCCCTTTTGCAAATGTTACATACTTCATATTAATGTCATAAAATTAATAAAATTAATTAGATAATTTGTAATAATTTGAAAAAATTGTTATTTATTAATTGCATGCAATGTCGACTAAGAAAAATTTCATTAAATTATTATTAGGGGGATGTCCATTTTTGGACAAAGGCCTCCTCCATCCGGGACCATTCGTCTCTGTCGTGCGCTCGTCTCGTCCAGGTGGCGCCGGCTACGGCTACGATGTCGTCTGCCCAGCGGCGGCGGCGCGGGCGCCCCGGTGGGCGGCGCTCGCCGCGGGGGTACCAGTGCAGTATCCTCTCGCTCCACCTATTATCTGTGGTTCTCGTCGTGTGTCCAGCCCATCGCCATTTTAAGCGACAAGCCATTTTTGCTGCGTCTATGATTTTAGTTTTTTCTCGTATGTCTGTGCCTCTTATTCTATCTTTTAATTTTATACCCAGCATACTTCTTTCAGCGGATCTTTGAAATATTTGTATTTTCTTTATAATTTCATGTGTGATGGGCCAAGTCTGACAACCGTAGAGAAGAGTAGGTGTCACTATAGAGTCCATTGCCTTTTTCTTGAGGTGAATTTTTATTTTGGATTTGAAAATGTGTTTTAGTGACCAGTATGAGCTCCATGCTTTTTTTATTCTTCTTTCCACTTCATCTACATAGTGACTTTTAAATGAGATATTCTGGCCTAAGTATATATATTCATCGACGTAGCCAATTACTTTATTGCCTATTGAAATATCTTCATTTTGTCCGTTGGTCATTATACATGTTTTTTCAGGGTTCATTTCTAGGCCACATTTTCTGCTTTCAGTGTCTAGTGTTTGTATCATAGACAGTAGGTCTTCATGGTTCTCTGATATAATGACTATGTCGTCGGCGAAGCGCAGGTGGTTAAGGGTTTCACCGTTCACATTTATGCCAAGTTGACACCACTGCAGTTTTCTAAAAATATGCTCTAGTAGCGAGTTAAAGAGGTTGGGTGAGATTGGGTCTCCTTGTCGTACACCTCTTTTTAGTTCAAAGGTGTCGCCTTTCTTTTCGAGTTTAACAATAGCTTTGCTTCTTTGATAAATTTCTTTAAGTATTCTGATGTATTTTTCTTGTATTCCTTGCTCTCCCAAAGCAGTCCAGAGATTGTTATGCATTATAGTATCAAAAGCCTTAGAGTAGTCCACAAATGCAATGTATAACGTTTTGCCATATTCTGTGAACTTTTCAATAGTTTGTTGTAGAGCAAATATATGGTCCAGAGTGGAGTAACTGCTTCTGAAGCCGGCTTGCTCTCTAGGTTGTTGAGACTCCATTTGCTTTTTGATTCTGTTTAGGATGACGTTAGTAAATAGTTTGTATGTTGATTGCAGTAGACTGATCGGTCGATAATTGTTAATGTTTTGAGGATCTCCCTTTTTGTGAAGTAGCGTGATTATTGATGTTTCCCATTGTACCGGTATTTGTATCTGAGTAATAATATCGTTAAATAGCTTGGTGAGAATAGGTGATATTGGTTTTACTAATGCCTTGAGAGCGTCGTTACTTATATAGTCGTCTCCTGGGCTTTTCATGGTTTTTAGTCTTCCTATTGCATGTTCGATGGTAAGTATACAAATTCAAAATATTTCAAAGACAAAGGTAAGTCTGTAAAATGATTATTTTTTACTTCACGGTTTTAGCACACGTTTGTGACGTTACGCAGAAGATCCGTCTCTGAAGGTTGCTTTATGTATAAGATTGCAATGCATGCAGTGCGTGCGGTGTCAATGGTAGCGGATACACAATGCATAGAGTTTAGATTGTTTTGTTGCTTCCTACCTCCCTTGTTGCTTTCTCTGTCCTACCTACAGTGTACAGTTGCACCCGTACAGTAGTGCATTTGGCCCCTGATTTGATGCCGCTCGATTCGGCTGAGTTTTCAGTTGCATATCGCAACGAAACCCAACACATAATATCTCGGTTACAATAATTGCAAATCAATGTTATTGACCAAGTCGAATTTGTACTTAAAGTAATGCATTTTAGCTCTTTTCGTATTTCATATTTATAATTTCTATCAAGCAGTAGGAGTATCATCACTATTATGATATGATTAGGCAGATATAAACACATTTTGAAATTCAAAAAACGTTCAATTTCTGTTGCACACCTGCATGTTCAAAAAGTCTAATGAATGCAAATAAGAAATCTATTAATGAAATCGTAAGATACTTATCTTAAAACTTAAACAGTCGAATCGACCGGTCTAAAGTCGTGGGCATTTCAGTTGAGCATGTTGTACCTACCTCGAGAAAACAAAACAATAACAACGCGGCGTATCCGTTCGGTCTGGCTCCACAAATAGCCACTATGCACCTAAAATCCTATGACCAGAGACCATGGATTTAGTATAGTGGTATGGATAGGAAATGGAATAATAATACCAAGAGTAAGAGAGATGCATTAATACAGATTCACATAAGAGTGAGGAAAAGGAAATATAAATGTTTTGTCCTTGTCGCGTATCCGACTGGTGGTTTGTTTACAGGACCATTTTGATGAAAAATGTTCCAAAACAAACTAGCGTGATTTTTCATAAAAACTGTGTCTGGATCGCGTCCGCTATCGTAACATAGGTAAGGGTGTATTGTTGTATTCTTACTTGTAAAAGTAACGATGCACGAAAAGATAAAATATAAGCTTCCATCGGTAAATAGTGGTTTTGTGCTATAATTTGTCAATAAAACTTTATGTCGGAGACGGCACAGTGTCCAGAATTATACATGCACTATAATAGATACATATAATAAAAAGACAAAAACCATTGAACGCATTGAGTCTGGTTTTGAAAATATTTGGCTTGGAGTACCACAAGGTAGTATACTCGGACCGCTGCTTTTCCTTATTTATATAAATAACTTACCAGAAATAGCTAAACATATATGTGTCATGTTTGCAGATGATGCAACCATCTTTATACCACAAGAAAACCACAGCCTAGTTCAATTCGAAAATGAAATAAACAATACACTCGGTTCCATAGTAGACTGGTTAGGTTCAATAAATCTCAAAGTAAACATTGATAAAACAAAACTTTTAAGATTCAGACACCACAAGACACCCTCTATAGCTTTAAATATTGCTCACAATAATAATACTGTCGACGAGGTCGATGAAATTAACTTCCTTGATATAAAAATTGATAAAAACTTGAATTGGAAATCTCACATTAATAAGGTAAACAACAAAATTTCTAAATATTGCTATGCAATCTCGACTCTGAGACATGTTTCCTCTACATCTATAGCAAAGAACACCTACTATGGTCATGTTTATCCTCATTTATGCTATGGGGTAATATTTTGGGGAAATTCAGTAAATGTTAAAAGTGCAAAAAAAGTGTATTAGGGCCATATATAATATGAAAAGCACGGAATCCCTTCGATCTGTTTTTAAAGAAAATAACATACTTACTCTTACTAGCATATTTATTTTAGAAATTTGTCTGTTTGTTAAAAATAATATAACATATTTTAATAAAAAATCTAGTCGTTCTGAAAATCTTCGTAATAGGCATAAATATAACATCTGTATTCCTCAAATAAATAACACAATGTTTTACAAAAGCACTTATTATACAGCCATAAAAATATATAATAATTTGCCAACCGACTTAAAAGAACTTGAGGGAAATTTATTTAAACTTAGATTAAAAAAATGGCTTGTGAACAAGGTATACTATAGCTTAGAAGAGTATTATGATTCCTACTAAATATTAAGTTTTTATTCGTTAATTGTATAATATCTATAAAAATAGCATTAGGTGAGTAGGTACCTACTTATAATAAAATTATAAGATTTACTTACTATGTAAAGTATTGTACGCCCGGCATGGGTAAACTGTTGAAACTCTAGGTACATAATATCTATAAGATCTCTTTTTACACAGTTTCACAATAAATGATTCTTATTCTTATTCTTATTCTTATACATGTAACGGTTGTTTTTGCTTTCTATCGCTCATTTTAAGATTTCTTATGATTTTCTTATTTTTAAAATTGACTATAGATTATTGTAAACCACACTAATGGCATAGCTTTTCAAACCAATGCAGTCCTATAGAAAAAAGTGTCCATCTAGTTTGGCTGGGTTACACGATTTTTCGGGTTGCCTACTAAAACAAAATCTATTTCCCGAAAATGTTGGTAACAGGCATAATATTACACTACGAACTTAGTAATTAGACTCATCTTTGGCAATCTTACTCAGAGAAACTGAAACTCTCCGACAATTGTAACTTATTGTGTAATTTGTGAATGGTGGAGAATGACTAGTTTTGGTCAGTATTTGTTTATTTATTTTGCACATTTTTGCACTATGTAAGACTTATAAGTATGTTTTTAATGTAGAGACTAAAATTGAATAAAGACAAATAAGTTAGTATTTTGGTAAAAAAAAAATTATGTGGCAACCCAAAATTTGTATGTACTTTCTATCCGTCTTGCTCGGGGGTTACGCCCAGGAGCCTATTTATTGGTATACTAAATCTATGCCAGAGACAAAGGCAAGCAAGCAAGCTCGTATGAGCTAGTTAGTAGAGCCTCCGTCGTGGCTTAACGACGGCTATAGCCGGAACCGACAGTTTAATATACCCTCGGAAGCACGGAAGCGCTCAGATGTAAATGCCACTAACGGTCACTCATCTAAATAGGGACCGCGCAGAACGTCGCTTAACTTAGATAATCAGTAAAGATTGGCTAAGCAAGCGTAGCCACGAGCGCTTCCCAGACTTATTTCTGTGGTAAGACCGCTGCGGCATAGATGTCTCCTTACTTAGGTACCTACCTACATAAAACAAAGACTCGCCTTCACAGCTTGGTATTCTGTATCTTCCCCAGGTCTGCAGTCTGATAGGCTTCATCTGCATCCAAAGTTCGTGGTTCCGCAGTAATGGCAAAGGTTCCTACTTCTGCTTCGTATCGATGACTGCGTTCTGGTTCACGGGCATTCTGCTCGGCTTCTACTTATTCCACATCGTGGAGAAGTTCTATAAGATCCCGTGGCTGAGGATCGAGTTCGGATTCTGCGGGCTGTGGGCGATTCTATACCTGCTGGCGAGCATCCTCGCTGCTACCGTTCGCGATAATCCGCATTCAGCTGCATGTGTAAGTTGAACTGAACTTCAAAATTACATTACTTGCTATTTTTAACCGACTTCAAAAAAGGGGGAGGATATCAATTCGGTTGTTTTTTTATGTTTGTTACCTCATAACCCCTTCATTTATGAACCGATTTAAAAAAACTTTTTTTCGCTGAAATTTTTATGGAAACAACAAATATTATCGAAATCGGTTCAGTGGTTTGGCAGCTAAATAAGAATAACTGGAAAAACACTTCATTCACGTACACGATATTGCGTATTTAGCTTTCCTCTGACTTTTCAGTGGTGTTTATGATCAATAGAACAGTCCCAACGAACTGCCATCATCATCATCATCATTGAGATGATGAAGGCGTATGAAATTGAAGTCGGTTTTTCAAGACATTACTCGTGGCCAGCATTTATTTTTGTTGGGAAAGTCCCGAGGTGAGGTTGGCACAAAGAGCCTTTACTTCTATAGTTTTCTTTATCCAGATAGCGCTGTGTGTAATAAACGAATATTTTATTTATTTGTCTATTTGATCTTCTATGTTTAATCTCCCCATTTCTCCGATAGTCGAATCTAAACTTTTGTAAATAGTTTTTTGAATATAAATTAGTCGACATTCCCAGTTCTTCGGGTTCGTGTGTACGTTCGCGTACGGCGCGGATTGTTACTTGAAATGGCGCGGAGTGCAGGCGGGCGGGCTGGCGCAGGGCTCGCGCGTCGTCAAGCAGACCACCGCCACTCTCGAGTCTCCGAGACCTGTCGGCTACTAGACAACTCATCTTGCCTTTACACTCAGCTGCAGTCGGCAGGGAAGTGGGCATGAGCCTAATCTGATACCTAGTGCACACTATGCCGCTGCCGGAATGTATGGCGGCATCAATGCCACGGACTTATTGCCACAGCAACATCGCCTTTATTCTCACTAAGCGGCATTAATGCCGGCAGCGGTGGGCATGGGCATAGTGTGCACGCGGTATAAACACGATCATGCCATGTCCCGGCATTTTCATGCCCTTGCTCCGTAAAGAATAAAGGCGATGTTGCTGTGGCAATAAGTCCGGAATTAATGGCAATAATGCTGGCAGTGGTATGAGCTGAGTGTGAACGCGGTATAACACTTGTAAGGTACTGGGACACTTGTTGCTTCAACACCTTGCGATGTGTGCGGTACTCAGAAGAACCTACGTGCATTGAAATACTAGGACCCTAGTTATGAAGTGCTGCAGCTTCTGGTGTGGGGTAATAGTGCTCTGTGATTAGGGTTCTAGGTACCGAAGGCGCGTATAGTACCCTGACAGATTTTCATTTAAAAGTCACAAAAAGCTTATCTTAAACATGCAGCATACTGAGATTCAATAATAACTAGAATCCTAAGACCTCTGGGGTACTAGTACGTGCCTTACATACCATTACTTTACTAGAACTCTGCATCCTCGACGCACAACTTGTCACAAACCAATGCATTAGGTAAGCACTCAAATATTTAAACTAATTCTGAACAACAAGTTGGTTGACAACACACCTAATGTATCTTCCAAGATTATAACGTATACAATATGCATCTAATGTGAAAAAAGTGCAGATATGAGATTTAGGCCCATATGCTGATTTACTGCTCAAGCGCTGATGCGTACTCGAAGCATAGATTTTTGTATGAAAATCTCTACTCAAATCTATGCTTGAGTAACCATTTCTTTATCAGCATACGGGCCTTAAAAAAATCTAAAAAAAAAGATAAATCGAAACTAGTTGATCAACCTTAGCTAATATATTAACAAAGGAAGTATACCACCCTAGTATAAGGTTCGCACTTACCGGTATTATTGTATGATACTTGTCATTATTGGTAGTTTACTGCACAACGATTAAATGTGCTATTTTATAACTAGGTGTTCGTAAGCTTATAACTTTTAATAGTCAAAAAGACATTTTAAATAACGACCTTCAATCTAATCATAGACTAAATCATAATTAAATTAATATATTAATTAATCACTATAAATTAGGTTAAGTTTGATCAAAATGTACTTATTTTAATTGGTCAATGTACAGTACGGTCGATAGAACATGCCATTATTCCTCTGAACGGCTCTTACTAAGTTTCTGTCGTAACACTGCTAAAAAAGTTTTATCGACCGAATTGTTATTGTACTCTTCTAACTTGTATGGTATAAGTTTGAAGTGGTCTAACCAAAGATTTTTCAAAGACCTTCAAAATGCTTGCCAATTTTTAAAATCCTTTTTCTGTTTAACCTTTTTTTTAAAAAAAAAAAAACTTTGAGATCATGTACCTAATAACCAGCTAAAATATATTTTAAATTATAATAATTAATACTTGCAAAAGGTTTCAGTAAGTACCCTTAGTAGTCTTGCCCTCAAATTCAAAACCCGTTCAGTTTTTCTACGATCTCTTTCAATGCGCTATAAACTCTGTACCTAGTGTTTGGCGAGCATTCTGTGGGTAATTTTAATGTTATGTGTCTAATAACATGGCTCAATTTATTTAACATGCGATCTGATGAATTTATCATGACATTCTTAAAGATTTTATTTTATAGAAATCAATATACAAAAGTGCACGCAGCACAAAATGTCAATGTATTTTGGTACACTTTACAATAGCATAATGTTCACGTATTTTTGTATTCAATTTAGACAACAATTTGAGCTTCACTTGTCCATGGTAAAATGTATTTTAAGAGCCTGTACACAAGTCGGTGCCTTTTAGATTAAGCAGTAGGTAGTTTTAAGATAGAATTTTGAGCACAGCTGTTTTTAATTAGTATTGACATCACCTTTATAACATACCTATATGTCCAGGAGCACTATATCCGACCCAAAACTACCCAATACGTGTATAATTAAATCTCTTATATAAAAAAATGGAGATGTAAGTTAATCTATCTGGGTACTTAAGGGCTAAAGTTGCATAAACGCTTTTCTTGTTTTCTTATGTTGAGATGGATTAAAATTGTTTTTTAAAAATGACAGCACAGTTGCAAATCTGCAATTATTTGTTCTGCGTCTATGTGTTGTGGCACCATAGTATCTATCTCTATAATAGAATAACTAGAGGGGGTACTTACTTGTTACTTGTTCGGCGGACTTGTTTCCGCAACTAGGCCACAGCTGGGCCCTTTTTGCGTGATAGGTTGCGGCAGTCACTAGTGGGGGTAGTCTGTTGATGTTTCAAATTAGCTCAAAGTCGCAAAGCAGCTCAGAGTTACCTTGGTACATAATGCACAAGTTAATAAGCGCTTTACAGTTTTAACATATTAACTTTTATTGCTATTTCTGTAAGAATACCTACTTAATTAGAATATTTGGGCTTAAGATTATTTAGACTATTTTTAGAAAGGTTCTAAACTACCTCTGACACTGTTTGCCATCGTTATGAAACTTACTATGCTAATGTAATATCATCTGCTTAGTTTCTTATACTAAACATGTGTGTATGAGGGATTTATCATGATTTCGGTATCTATTGTCTTATTCATAGTTATTTCTTGTACCTGCGATTACTAAACGGCCGATAAATCTGTTATGCGTCATCTCTTTTCATTGACTAAAATCGCTAATTAATTGGTGGACAAGTATTGATAAAAAACAGTTACTGAATATGGATAAAGCTTTGGTCTTGCGATCGTAACGCACAACGCTGCAGTATGCGGCTTAACGCAGCGTACCGCGTTTGCTCTTCGCCGCTGACGCATACTGTGACGGAACAAGAGACCATTCTAGACGTTTTCCATACGATTATGTGTCCGGCACCGCATGTCGCATACGGCAGCGTTGTGTGTTACGATCGCGAGACCAAAGCTTTAGGCCTCTAATTTTTATTGATTGCATTTAAAAAGAAAATTTTTACTGAGTTTAAATTAGTAAGCTATAAACGATCGTGTGAGTTGATAGATCCCGATTTTTCCACTGTCGTCACGATAAACTCGTATTGTATTTACACTACCACATAATACCGTCCAGCATACATGCCCTTATATCCTATTGTAATGCTTACTGAACTTTGCCAGCTGTAGTCTGTCTTATTACTCTGATAAGCTCATACAATATAATATAAGTTTATAATATCCGTCACATACGCTTTTATAACGTTTAACTATTTTATTCGTGTTAATGTTTTGAAAAGTTTTATCAATAATTATAGGTTAATTTTGAGACTAAAATGCTATTACAAAAATAAGCTTTTAAAGTGTTATCGTTACTCATATTTTAAATTCTGTATTATTGTTTTAATTTTATTAATTAAAATTATATTATGAACGTACCTAAAATGGTTTTCATTCAACTGAACACAGAAACAAGTAGGTAAGATTTGTGATTATAATATACTGTAAATTCATTGTAAATGCATTACATAATAAATTAATTTATAATTTTATTTAAATAATAATGTAGTATGAGGGACTACAGCTTCAGGCGTTTGATGTCTTCTATTTTGAAGTCCACTCTGAAAAAAAAATGGTAGGTATTCAGAGTTTTAAAATATTAAATAGATAGGTTTTGAATCTTTTCGAAAGAGAAGAGCATAATAAAAGGTAAATAGATAAATGAGAAATATAGCCCGTGTTATTTAGAAGATATTTTGAATTTGTCTATGGTTCTAGTAAATATGTACATTGTACAGGCAAGTACACCCTGGACACTACATGCATGTGAATTGTATTGTATGCGTAACTGTACATAAATACCCACTAAATGAGGCAATCGTTTGCACGAATGCATTGACATCACAATAATACCACGGAACAGAAAACCTACAGAGCAACAGCTGCCTGAAAGCGGGTTTTATAAAAGTTTAATCTCAAGGGCCTGTTATCGGCTAGTACGTAGACGCGCTCAGTAAGAAGTGTTTCCACAATGAGGGAAAATTCCTCTTTTGAGGGGAAATTAGGATACAGGGGGGAGATGTAAAGGGGAAATCATGGGTAACAAATACAAAATCCTCGTCATATTGAGGAAAATTTTCCTATAATTAGTACATACATATATGAAATTTAGTATTACTGGCAAAAAATGGAAGATGGCTCTTAAATAAATTTAGAACAACTGGATTGCATTATTTCCTACAAAGGGCAACTTAAATGTTTGGTAAAAAAAGTAAAGTAAGAGATTTTTACTACTCATGCCAAATCTATAGCAGAATAATTTTTGAGGGGAAAAAAGTCCTGAGAAGGGGAAATCTCAATTGAGTCGTGGGGAAAGGAAATTATTAAAGTGGAAACATTGTCAGTAAGTGTGAGTACATTACCTCCTGTAGAGCAGGTCCCGTACGTCGTGGTGCGAGAGCCTGGCGGCGGCGTGCAGTACGTCGGGGGCGTGCGCCGGCTGCTCGAGTGCGAGCAGTGCGGCTGCAGTGGCGAGTCGTGCCACTCGCTCCCTCCCGCCGCCGAGTGCGCCGCCCGCCCACGCCGCCAGCCGCCGAGCACGACGCTCCACTTGCAGACCGCTCTCCTGTTCACACATCCGCAACTACTACAATACCACATACTAGTAGTTCGCCCCGAACTGAGATCTCGTGATGGTCGGAGGTTAATAAAACCCAAACTATTTTTATTGACAATGGTTGTATAATCTTTGCAAATCGCTTCGAAATCGCCGTCTAGCTAAGTACCAGTCTTACTTGAACAACAAAATCATTGAAACTCCAACAAATGTTAGCTCACGTTATACTGGCTTTTCCAATTATAATTTTTACAACAACTCAAAAACTATTAGACCTAGAATAAAAATAAAAACGGTTTTGGAATGTCTAAACAAAACCTTATCATATGACACCCCACTTGATATTATTGTACAACTTTTATTTTAACTCCCTTCGGACCCTCATAACTTCACGACCCCTTGACCGATTTACTTCATTTACCAAACCAGTAAAACTTAAGAGTACTATCCGTATACCTACCAAAAAAGATCGTATAAGCGGTTCAAAAGATCTCAACGAACAAACATACAAAGCATTTTTGTCTAAGTTATCACTAAGATTAGAACTAGATTAGATTACAATTATACAAACACATTGTACATTACACCAAGAAAGGACACATTCCCAGTATTATTTTTCTATTATGGTCAACCTGATGATTATTGCCCTCGATGACGTAAGGCGAGCGCTGTCAAGCATTGTCATCAGTTTAGATGTTACATTTTGTACTCAACACAATACCAAAGGGCTCCAATAGCTGAGTTCTTACCCTTGTATAGCGATAGTGCAGCATAAGTCGATGTGCCCGCGAGGTGATGTCCTGTAACGCAGAGTGCAGGACGGCCTCCACAGTGCGAGTCGATATCAGCTGCTTGCTGGCCTCCACCCACTGTTCCAACGCCTGCGGCAATGCATCCGCATCGTCTTCTATTTCATCTGAAACAAGAGAATGCTACTTGCCAAATATGTACAGAATAGCTGGTGTTATCGCCGCCGACGACGACAAGCCAACAACACACGACAGCACAGGCTGCCTTACCGCCAGCTAATCGTCCTTGCTTTAACAGGCGTCACAGCTCAGTTGAGATAAGCTTCCGTGCTACGGGTCGGGGGTTCGATCCCCATTAAGAACAAACATTTTGTAGGTAACAAACATAGATGGTTACTTGATGTCTGGGTGCTACCATGCATAATGAGGATGTATTTACAAAAGTATTCCATCAGCAATCTAGTTTCCATAGTAGAAGCTTTGCTTAGTTTGTGAATGAATGAGTGAATGAATGATTTATTTGCGTGAAGAGTGGTACTAGATCTTAAACAAATGATTGATTCTCACAGTTCGCCAGAGGAACCTAGCATGCAAATGAAAGTAATCTGTTATTATTGTGAGTGGATGTGATGTGTAATATAATAGTTACCGGGATGCGTGTTGGGTTGTGCGATGAGGTCGGCCCACGCGGCGAGTGTATGGTGCAGTGAGGCTAGTATCGCCGCTGTGGCGAGCTCGTGCGCGGCGCTGAAGGCGGCGGCGGCGGCGGCCAGCCCGGCCGCACACGACTGCAGCTTGTCGCGCTCCGTGCGCGTGCGGCACAGCGCCAACCCTTCCGAGCACACCTCGTCTGCCAGCCGCGACGCCCATTCCGCGCCCGACTCCGCCTCATTCATGTGCGCCTAACATACGCCAAACAAACACAAACCAATGCTTATTCGACAGCCGTCATGGCTCAGTCGGTAGTAGCTCTGCCTTCCGTGCTGTGCCTCGTGGGTTCGATCCCCACCGAGAACAAACATTTGTGTGTTCTAAACATAGATGTTTGTTCTGTGTCTGGGTGGTTACTATGTAATATAAGTATGTATTTACAAAAAAAATGTATGTATGTATTCTATCAGCCATCTAGTTTTGCTTAGTTTGGGACTAGAAGGCGTTGTGTTAAGTGTCCGTGAAAATTTATAATTTATTCATAGATACGTACAAAGTACTATACAAGCCTTGGCCACAACTAGGCAATGAGGGACTCACGTATATGTGCCTCGTCTTCAACTCGGGCCACATTTATACGTTCGCACCTCATTGCCTCTGTTGCGGGCCG
Organism: Eulithis testata; assembly: GCA_947507515.1. Taxonomy (NCBI): domain Eukaryota; kingdom Metazoa; phylum Arthropoda; class Insecta; order Lepidoptera; family Geometridae; genus Eulithis; species Eulithis testata. The sequence continues at coordinate 514,747 of OX382194.1, forward strand.
CTGTAGTAATGTACTATGTTGCAAGTAGTATATCCAAGCGAACTTAATGCTAAGATAGTATTTGTCTACCAATTAAACTTTGAGTAGCAGGGATAACAATTTATTAGGGTAGTGCGCATATGTATTAAACTATAGATGATGTTCCAACTTAAAAGTTCATTTTACAAAAGAATTATGATTCCTGAAGATAATCTTTCTAGATCCTCCCCACCATGTTGGTTATCAGACCTTAGTCTGTAGAATAGATTTAAGGTCTCAGCACACATATGGGATCGGAAAGGGATCGTCACCGTATCGCCTCGAGCCGTTCAGAATGGTTTGTATTAAACTCCCTACTGCAACGCACACTAATCGGAATAATAACGTAATCGCCTCGCCTCGGAACAGGCTCCGAACTTGAATTCCCGCGCTTACGGCTCATCGTCCCCGCGCTTACGTTTCTCCGTCCCCGCGCTTACGTCTCTCCGTACCCGAGCTCACATCTCTTCGTCCACCCTTTCCCCTTTCCCCTCCCGCGACTTGCCTGCTAAAGACGCCGCCATTCGCAAGGAGTATTTCATTCGTGTTGCGCGTATGTTTTATTTAAAATTTTAAGTTCGATTCAAACACAAAATAACGATGCAAAGGGAGAAACTTATTGAAGAAGTGAGAAAATATCCATATTTATATGACTTAAGTGATGCTAAATACAGCAATACTATAAAAAAGGACGAGGCTTGGAAACAAATAAGTATTACTTTAAAGCAATCTGGTAAGTACCTACTCCTATTTAATTATTTATTTAATGTTTTTCGCGTATGTAGGTATGTATGGGAAATAAAACAGTTGTGATTAATATAATTATAATGAAAAATTTAACTGGAATATCCATTAAGAATTAACATTAATATTTAAAGCTAAAAGCTACTGCCATGGAACTCGTCCGGTAGAAGTTTGAAAATATGTTTTGAACTTTTCACGTACATTAAAAGCGGTAGCCATATGGGCACCACTAATACTTGGTAATTGACTTAACAATCGGTCTTCGCCGAATTCAACTGTAATTTCCTGTTCTGTTCTGTTCGGTTCCTGTAAATTCATCTCAATGTTATATGTCCTCATCATATTGTGTAAAATGCAAGTTGTTAATACCACTTTATCTACAAACTTTGGATGCAATTTAATATTTTTGTTGTAAATCGCAAATTTATCAATCTTAGAGAGTCTCACCGACGAGCTATGAAGAAGCGTAAAACTAAAAGTGGTCAGGCAGCCCCGACGACGAAAAAGTGGACCTTTGAAGATGAAATGAGTTTTTTAGTACCTCATTACAAAGAAAGAAATACGATCTCTTCGGTTGATGATGATGACGGTTCAGATGTTAGCAGTTTCTTGGGTAATGATGATTCACAGAACTCAATAAACATAATTCAGTCTCCAGAAAACTTACAAGCGGAAACTACTCCACTTTCGCCGCGTCCTGAGTCTTCTGCATCTTCAGTTGCATCCAAAATTTCAAAAAAAAAAATATCTTAATATTGAAAAAAATTCAGCGTCACAAACTTTAATGAAATATTTATTAAATCACAACGAAACCAAAAAAGAAGATGAGATAGATACATTTTTTAAGAGCATTGCGGCAACGGTTAAAAAATTTTCAGAATATAACCAAGCTGTTATGAAAAGTAAAATATATAACGCAGTTTCGGAAATGGAGTTAAAAGAAATCGCAGAGAAACAAAGCTATTATAGTTATCTCAACCCTTACATTCCCCAAAGAGAAGATGACATGCCTCGAGGTTATACCACTCTAAATAACATTAGCCACGAGATACAATCAACATCTGGCGCTTCAAACATTCATGATTTTAATATTTCAAACTTAGAAGAAAATGGCGCGTCAAATGCTGACGATCTTGATACTTCAAACAATCTTTAATTTATACAATGATTGTATTTTTGTTGTGGCGCTATTTTTGTTTAATTGCCATAATTTTTATATTTAATAATATAGTTTTGTATAATAAAAAAATATGTGATTTATGGGTATTTTTTTTTTACCTTAACTACAAAAAAGTTGCATTTACTAAAATACCTTACGCAATCACACAAAATATATACACACATACACCAGACATAAAACGTACATCCCCTGTGCACACCTGATCGCAAATGAAATTAATCTATCTTGTAGTTTCGGAACCGAGTATTTTTTTTGTACACTTAAAAAAAAGAACAATAGAGATAATACAAACATTAAAATTATAGTACAAATATTTATGTAGACCAGATTAAAAATTCCAAAAACAAATGCAATTTCTCACCTTAACGTTACAGCTAGTTTTTCTTCGGGCGATATTGTTTCTCTGAATGTTGTATTCTTCTTCCTTATACATTCATCTATAGACTGCAATATGTTATAAAAGAGATATTTCGGCATATGAAAATAAATATAAAATTTCTCTTCATCATCCATCAAATGTTTTTTTATAGTCCGAAATTCCCCTTCAGTACTCCTTGCTTTATTCATACTGTGTACCCAATATCTTTTTCTTTTTTTCTTGCTATTTTCTTTTTCCTCTTCATCAAGTGCTATGGCTATGATAGCCAACTCACGTATTGTAAACCAAGACATAACCGTGCGCTACACTTAACGTTTGGATTCAAACTGATCTGGTGCCAACCAGGTCAGCCAGGGGGCGGCGAGGCGTAAGCGCGGTGTCGCCTAGCCGTAGCCGAGTTGACGTACAGGCGCTGCTGATACGCTTTCGTTACGTGCATACGGTAGGTTGACGCCTGGTTGACAGCGAGGCGAAAGGCGTTACGGTTACGATCCCTTTCCGATCCCATATGTGTGCTGAGACCTTTAAATATTTTATAATGCACAAAATATTTTATAATGATCCAAATATTTTAAGCTGCAATTAGGTAGTATATTTGACAACATAGCTTAGGGAGCTAATATATTACTTCATAACTTGCAAGTGGCTGCAACGATTTGAACCAAGCAAGTAAGTCCTTATTTCTAAGTGTTATTACTCTGTTGACGAATTTCGAATTGTAGCGCATAATAAAAACTGACATTATTTTAATTAAATTACAACTTATTTTTTACATTTAAATTATATTTTAAATACGTAGATATTGTTATGAGTTTATGTTTGACTTTGCATCCGCTTGATAATTGTATATGTACTTCCCATTATTATTGACATTCATTCAACTTTTACCATGACATTATCACTATTTCATTATGTACGTAATCCATAATATTAATTGACTACTGCTATCTACTTTAGTACTATTGCTGCGCCCTCACAGGGTACATGACTGTTCTTTTACCTAAATAGACCTAAGCTGGATATATAAACCATGTATGCAATCAATAAATGAAATGAAAGAATCATCCCAAATTAATCACCTCTTATTCTAAGAAAACGAAATAGGAGGCATTCTAGAAGCTATAGTAGGTGCCAAATAACACCGCAATACAGGTCATTCACCCACCTTCACCACGATGTCGCAAAATTCAATTTATGAATGGTAAACAAACAGTACTACGAGATTCGAGCGATTACCGTCTTAGCGACAGGTTTGTATGCAAAGCGACAGAATTAGACATTCATAAATTGAATTTTGCGACATCGTTTTGAAGGTGGGTGAATGACTTGTATTGCGGTGTTATTTGGCACCTACAATAGGAGATAACAGCGAACAAACAATCTCACCAGATAGAGAAGTCGCTGTGCGTCGAGTTCGGTATTGTGTCGCAGCGTGAAGGCGGGCAGCAGGTCGGGGGGCGCCGCGGGGGGCGCCCCCAGCGGCAGGGGCTCAGCTGGGGGCGCGCGCAGCCGGGCCCGCAGCGCGGCGCACACCTCGCGCTCCAGCACGGCGCTGGCCTCGTTCAACATCACGCACGTACCGTCCACGCTGCCGCTGCATACGCTGCGTCTGATAACAAACATTCTTCTTGATCCCACCCTACCTAATTCTGAATTTACGATATTATTATGCTAATTAATTTCGCTTGCTAAATCCTGGGTAGAATTTGGGGGAGGATGTCCGAGCCCTCTAAATCCGTTAAGGGTATACCTACTTCGACAGTCGCTCAATTTTAATAAAGTGGTTACATAATATACAATTTAACAAAAAATACTTTAGTTAAAAGTTGTACTTCAAAATTAAATGAACATTTTGATAAATGATCATTACTTGAGCATGAAGTTGAGTAGGACTTGACATTGAAATAATTGTATAACAGAATGTAAGTATTACCTGATAACCTTCCTAGCAATAAAGAAGACATCGTCCACAAGACTTGAAGTAGTCACTCCAGGTTGAGGAGTGGCCAGCTTCAATGCTTTGTTTACACTCTCTTCCAAGAAATATCTGCAACAAATCACATTTAGGTAATTGAAAGTGGTAGCAAATTGGAGGCCTACAAAAATGTTTGCTACTTCTTTTACCCTGTAGTACAAAAATAAACCCCTGAGGTAAAACTTCTTTTTACCTTTCCAATTCAAGGTAGTGTCCCAGTAGATCTTGTGCCGTCCGCATAAGGTCGCAATCGCTAATGATTTTTTCTACCGCATCAGAACAGGCCTTTTTCTTATCATCGTCTAACGTGGACGCATCTGCCTACAAAACGAAATAGAACAAAAACATAATGTTTAAGGGTAAATATGAGATCTCCAATGAAAATATGAGGTGCACATCTGGCAAGAGTAAGACCGAGGATCCAAATAGAAGCTTGAAATGTAGAGGCTCTTCTAAAGGCAGATTCAGCTGGATGAAACGATATGACGGGCTGTTCAGCGTCTGCTTATGAATTAGGGAGGTAAATCACCTCGGTCTTTCTCCGGAGGAAGTTGAAGTAAAGGCGCAGTCTCGAGTGCGCTAGCGCCAGCTCCGCGAGCACGGGTTCGGCGGCGCGCGCTGACGTCGGCGCCGCCTTCAGCCGACGTGCCGACACTAACTCTACGTACACACGACGCACACCACTGCACACCTGGGAAATATACAAGAACCGACTGACACTGGCGTACCAGATGAACCTTCCAGACACATTATAACTTTTCACATCCTGACACTTTTTCAAACCTCAACACACATTACTTCATGAACACTTTGGCTGATGGTTTCGACAGAATAACAGCGCCTAACTACCTTTGGGTGGTGAGGCATACGCTGAGTCGAAACCCTTTTGCTGCTGTATACTTGCCAGCTTACCTAGTTGTCTACTCAATCCACTCATCTCATTTTTCTTTCTGTATAATTTTTGTTTCTTTGTAGTGTTGTTAGTTTAGTTCTGTAGGTGTATTTTGTGTGTTACTTTATAAGCAAAGAAATGCCTGTCTATGTTTATGTCTATAACATAAGGTCGTAATTTTTTTTACACTTTCCGCTGAATTTAGTCGGTTTCGCTCGTATCACACCTATTCAGAATCTTATCCTACCGCGAAAGTTTGTAAGGATGTTTGTTACTCTTTCACGCAAAAACTACAGATCCGATTTGGATGTAACTTGGAATATATATTGTCCGTGACCTAGAATAACACATAGGCAGTAGCCTATGTCGCGTCCCGTTGATTTTCCTCGATAAAAAGTATTTTATCGTGGAAAATCAACGGCACGCGAACGAAGTCGCGGGCGGAAACCAGTAAATGGTAACGCAACAGTTGTTGTATACCTGCGGTTGTATAAGTAAATGGTAAAGCAAGTTGTTGTATACCTGCGGTTGTATAAGTAAATGGTAAAGCAACAGTTGTTGTATACCTGCGGTTGTATAAGTAAATGGTAAAGCAACAGTTGTTGTATACCTGCGGTTGTATAAGTAAATGGTAAAGCAAGTTGTTGTATACCTGCGGTTGTATAAGTAAATGGTAAAGCAAGTTTTTTGTATACCTGCGGTTGTATAAGTAAATGGTAAAGCAAGTTGTTGTATACCTGCGGTTGTATAAGTAAATGGTATAGCAAGTTGTTGTATACCTGCGGTTGTATAAGTAAATGGTATAGCAAGTTGTTGTATACCTGCGGTTGTATAAGTAAATGGTATAGCAAGTTGTTGTATACCTGCGGTTGTATAAGTAAATGGTATAGCAAGTTGTTGTATACCTGCGGTTGTATAAGAGCGATGGCGCGCGGCAGTAGTCCGGGTGCCACCCTGGCGGCGCTCCGAGCGCGCTCCACGGCCGCGCCGCCTGCTTCCACAACGCGCGTGATCGCGTCCGCGAATACGGCCGCCTCACAGTTCACCTCCGACACCACGCACGCACGACGGATCTTACCTTCCGCCTAGTGCACCATGGATATTCAAATAGATAACAGAGAAGAGAAATCATCAATATTATAAAACTTTTTTTAAGCTGACTTAGAATCAACGCACAGCCTAAACCATAAGTCCTACAAGTATGAAATTTAGAAGGTAGTATCCTTATGTAGTGTACTTAGGTGCACTAAGAAAGGAATTTTGATAAGTCACACTCTAACTAAAGGGTCTAGAACGCGAGCAACGCCGCGGGTGACGGCTAGTAAATTATAACTGATTTAATGAATACACGCAACAACGTTCGAACTCATTTCTAGCCTAGGCACAGATCATATAATACTATACAGGTAAATATAAAAAGCATTGCATGCAAAGGCGCCAATGTGCAAATTAGGGACATAAATTGTACATATTACCTGTCCGGCAAGATACTTGGCTAGTAGATCCACCCCCTCCTCAGCCCGTCCGATCTGAGGGAACAGTTTGAACAGGCGTTCAATGCTGGCTTCATCCTCCTTGCGAGCTGCCTCTTCAAATCTACAATACAAACATTTGATGACAATCATCACAGCTTGAAGTCCAGTGCAAAATTTCTCTATTATACCCTATGAGTTCCGCCCGCAACGTCGTTCTCATCCCATTGGATCCCGTTCATTTTCCAGGATAAAAAGAAGCCTATGTGTTAATCCAGGCCATCGACAATATATATTCCAAGTTTCATCTAAAACAGATCAGTAGTTTTTGCGTGAAAGAGTAACAAACATCCATCCATTATTACAAACTTTTACGTTCATAATATTAGTATGATTTAACTTACTTGCGAACAATATGCTCTCTGAGGGTATTAGCGGCTTTCATCATAGCATCTCTGGGGTCTGCCACTCCCCGAGCTTGTGCAGCCGCTACTGACCCTGGATCCATGCTGAGGAACCTGGATACATGGCCAGCACCTGAAAATATAAATGTAAATGCATTGACATACTAATTACAGCCACTCTCTCCAAAGTGACCTGGATTAACACATAGGCTACTTCTTATCCCGGAAAATCAACAGGATGCAAACTCTTCAGAAACGCATGGTATAAACTTCTGGTATATGCATATTGGATGTGACTGCTGTACTTCTTTCTTATTGTAATTCACAATATACATATTAATTGAAAACTGTTTATCTTTAATTTTTTTTCAAGTTTGTGAAAGTTACTTATTTGATTATTAATGTTACCATTGTGGTGTCACCTGTGTATGAATATGGAAGTTTTGAGCGAGCATAAAATTTAAGCCTAATGATGATGATACTGATGAAATGAAAATTGAAGCCTAGACTGATTGATTCTTTCATCAGGAAATACCCAGTTCTAGTTATCATTCCTGTACCTGTTTCATAGTCATGTGCCTTTATGGCAGCTTCAACTCCAGCACTGCAGAGCTGCAGGTCTATCAGGTCATGCACTCGACGTTGGCATTCCGCAACACGTGACTGTGGAATATTGACATTTACAGTTTACATTTTATATCATTCTGAGGCTCTTTTAAGCTTATTTCACGGAAGCTTATGCTCACATCTGAATTGCGACCCAAAGAGTTTTTTTTTTGGTTTCCATTGGTATACCTACCACACAAACTATATTACCTATATTCATATATTTTATTTAGATGACATAGATACATCTTAATCAAACTAACTTTACCTACCTAGCTCTATATAGGTATATAAGAGCAAGTAGCTTACCCTAGCAAGGTCCAACTGACGTACTTTAGCGCTGACATCCCTCGCCAGGCCGGCAGTTTTCTCAACCATGTCAGCGGCTGACTGTGCATCTGCCTTTACTTCTCCGAGCTTCGTGTAAGCCTGGCTGGCGGCACGGAGGCGCCCTTCCAGAGTACATGCTTTGGATAGAATTCCAGATAAAGCCTCGTCCACTTCAGACTACAAATTAAAATTTTGTTATTGAATTTAAGTACCTAGGGTACGGATATTGAGAAAACAACTTGGTAGGTAGTAAGTAGGTACCTACCTCTTCTTTCGCTATTTCGCCAAGAGCTTTCTGCAAGCCTTCTTCAGTGGAAACATCGTATTTTTCAAGCAGTAGACTTATTGACATGATATAATGTTGGTTCGGGCTGGAAAGGAACTATTATACAGGAGTCTCTAGGTATAAAATTATCGCTTGTATTGTTTATTTACTTCTATTCCACCTAAGGTACACTATGCACCACGGTTTTTTTTTTTTATTTCGCTCCTTGAAGCAGGCTATAGTTTTAAAACCATACCGCCTAGTCTTACGTTATGTTTTTTCCCATAGTAAGTTCGTTTGTTTGTGTTTGTCTTGCGTAAATGATAAATCAAGTCAAGTTTTCATCAAGTCGGCTGTCGTTTGTTTTAAAGAGAAAATGGTGTATTTTCCCTCCAAAACCGGAATCGAATTTTCACATTCAGAAAAACCACTTTTCACACATTTATTCCAATGGCTCACACTTTAAGTTATGAACTAAGTATTATTGGTTAAAATTCCACCAAAATTAAAAAACAATACTCACAATTAACACAAGAAAAACTGTTAAAATAAAAATGCTATGTGTTGTTTCAAAAAATGACAAAATTCGAATCCTATATATGTTTATAATTACTTCAACTTCTTGTCTTGAAGAGTTTTTTTTTTCTGTGTAGTTAACTCTGTGGGACACGCATGCAGAATTCTTTTGACAGTGACTTTAATTATAACATGACAGTTATTACACATATTAAAACACAAAAGACATTTGACAATCTTCTTGCGACTCAAACACAAAAAAAAAGCAACCGACTGAGGAGGAGTGGAGTGAGTGCGATGCCAAACTAAACTTTACGTTTTGTAAACAATAAAAACTTGTAAATTTGGAAAATCGATGTGCCGTTATCTATTTTAGTTTCCTCTGTTTGGGACGTTACATGAGAGCAAAACGCTCCGTCCCACATAAGTTTTCATTTCAGTGTTGATTATCAATTTTCAAAGGTGAGGGCTGGCTTGACATTGCATAAATTATTATGTTGTAATGGATTATCTGGGTTGGTTTTTGTGTGGAGGTACAGCTGGGGTGGTTTGGTTTGCAGATTGACGTGTGGGGTTGGGCTTCGCCCCCGCTGCGCTTGCAGCTGGGTAACGCACGCGCCCACAAGAGGTGAGTGAACTTTTTATCTCTAAAAGTACCTAGGTACCTGCCTACATAGTTGGCACGGTTTCTACGGCAAAATCACTGGTAGGCCTCTCAATCGGTTCATGTCTTGTAGCTACAGAGCTCCCGGACGAGGTAGGTAATGTTTTGTAAATAGCCATCAGCTGATTTCAGACAACATAAACAATTTGTCTTATCTCAGTGAGAACTACCTGCAGTTGTTAATATCTCTGTTATTGTATGTACCTGTCATTGGTCCTTTCACACAACGAGCAGAGAGTAAAAAGGAAATATTATATATTTTCTTTTTTAATCTTGTGTTATTCTCAGATTGTGTTATCTTTCCAGAAAGAAGTAACATGCAATTCATTGCTGTTGTAGGGATTGTTTTATATTCGGTTCATATAATTAACCCAGATAATGCACATTAAAAATGCACGAAAACTGAAAACAACTTTACACCTATTTACAAGAAGGTATGTAAGTACATAACATGCAATGGGTTGAACTGAAGATACTTAGGTAGGTACCTACTACATGAAATTACATTTCTTAATCACATCAGCTTAAACTCACAAGATGCTTTAAGTGATTTATTTGTCTTCAACAAGTACCAAATACCAGTAAAATTGACCAACCAATGTTGACCTTTAGTTTTGTTTACTTTCTCCATGGCCTTCAACACTTTAGTGACAAAAGATGCGTTCTCAGCTGTCAATATGAAATGCTGTTGTAATTTGCCTACTTGATAATATAATGTAGTCTAAACCTAACTATACCTAAAACACTATGCGGGAATACCTATGTGTGTATTCTTTTATTTATTTTTGTAAGCTTTACATTTATATTGTGTTGTCTATATATTGTATGTGTATTTGTGCCTATGGACCCACCGTGTCTGCAATAAAGATTTATTATTGTTATTATATTAGGTGCCAAATAACACCGCAATAAAGGTCATTCACCCACCTTCACCACGATGTCGCAAAATTCAATTTATGTATGGTAAACAAACAGTACTACGAGATTCGAGTGATTACCGTCTTAGCGACAGATTTGTATGGAAAGCGACAGAATTAGCCATTCATAAATTGAATTTTGCGACATCGTAGTGAAGGTGGGTGAATGACCTGTATTGCGGTGTTATTTGGCACCTAGTATACTCTTTGTGCTTAATAAGTTTTAAAATCTAAATAACTGTTTGCCCGTGACAAGTTTGTTTTGAATGCCTACTTGTGGTGTTTATACTATACTGATGTCTCACAAGCCCATTGGGTGACACACTACCTAAATGAGGTTTTTATTAGATCAGATGTGGTTTTAACTATATTTTAGAACTGGTTGCAAAGTTAGTTACTAATGCATAATTAGAGAGAAAAGTGATTTGATATCACATCTGTTCGATAGGTTGATAGGATCATTATAAAAACAATGGAAGTTGTAAAAAGTTTCAATGTTGTTTTTGGTAATTAGCTGGCAGTAAATGGGCAATTAGGTAGTCAGTTATGATCTTAGGCAATTAGATAGTTAGATACTCTGAAATCCTTGAAGCCTCTGACATTCAAGGCATCATTTGAATATTAATAGCTGAAGTTATTGTACCATGAAAGCAATTAGTTAAGTTATTAATTTATTGTTGCGACTCGTGCGTGAAATGGGCAATTATTACAACATATTATTATAAAGCTTTGTGTTTATTATATAAATAGTTATAAGCATTCTTTTAGCCACAATCTCATATGATTATAAGTGACGTTTTTTGAGTAGTGTTCATGGAATTCAAACAAATCTCGTCTCAATATGATCCGTCTATTGGTCAAGTGATATTAAATGTTACCTAGCCTAGTTTACATTTACCTTCCTCATCAAACAGAAGTAGAATAAACTTTAGACATAGGTCTGAATCACAGCACCAGATACTATAAACAATTTCACATGGTGCTAGGTAACAATAAGGCATAATTTTATTTGCTGATGTTGGGTGAGATGTTTTTGGTTTATTGTGACTTGGTATGGAAACGAAATACTTAGGTACTATTTACTAGTAGGTATTTTATTTTGTCAAGAAATCTAGAAGTACTTCTTTCTCGCCTTTTTAACTTTTTTATTAGTTGTTTAATTAACTTTTAATTAGGTAAAAACTGTTTTGGCAGGTAAAATCATTTCGCTCTGTACTTACTACAAAACTAGAAAACTATCCCGTTTTGGGGACTCAAATAAGTAAATAGCGGTACACTCGATACACCAAATAGGTACCTAAGTTTTTACGAGGTATAACTGAGTATTCTCTGATGAGCTCTTATTTATTGTTTGCTTAAAGGCACAAAGATGTCTATAGTAGGTGCCAAATATTTTTAAAAATATTAAACAATAATATACAGTCTGCGTCAAAAATAACTGTGAAACTCGATTTCTATGATACTCTATGTACAGCTCTATATGTACGTCACAGCTCGGTAAATATAGCTCTGCTCTTCACTATAGGTTGTAGGTTCAATCAGTTCAAAAGTATGGTAAACAAACAGTACTAACGAGATTCGAGCGATACCGTCTTAGCGGCAGGTTTGTATGGTAAGCGACAGAATTAGCCGTAAATAAATTGAATTTTGCGACATTGTGGTGAAGGTGGGTGAATGACCTGTATTGCGGTGTTATTTGGCACGTAGTATAGTAGCGTGTGTTGTGTGTTGTGTGCAGGATGGGCGAGGGCGGGTCCCCTGGCGGCGGCGGCGCGCGGCTGTCGCACACGTCGGAGAAGCACCCGCGCGCCATACTCGCGGAGCTGTCTGCACTGCGGCGGCATCGCGAGCTCTGCGACGTCGTGCTCAATGTCGCTAATCGGAAGCTCTTCGCGCACAGGTACTCTTATAACAACAGGGTAACATGTTTTTTTTTTAAATTAAATGCTGAAATATCCTGTAGAGCTTCAGCTGTAGAGTATTCAGATTCGTCAAACTGGTGTCCTGACCATAGCCCAGAGTTATGAGGACCGCTATAGGTTGGACCAGAGATATTCTTTAAAGTTATGTTAGATTATTAGTAATTTTATCTCTTAACTTGATAGTGTTTCTTATTTCAAATGATTTTGAAGAATCTTAATACTTAGGATTTCAAACTACAAATTAGTACTTAGCATTGTATTTGAAAGTTATTGTTAAACTTTTATAGGCACACTAGCCGTCTCCCGCGGCGTTGCTCGCGTTAGGGTGTGACTTTTCAAAATTCCATTTTCCCGCTGTTCTGTTGAAATTTTTCCTGAACTTTCTTTGCTATAAACCTCACGGAGCCCGAGACCTTTCCAACGAATGCAAAACCGTGGAAATCGGTTCGTGCGTTCTGGAGTTATAGCGTCAGGAAGGAAAACCCGACTTATTTTTATATAGTAGATAAAAGAAGTAGTACCATTAGCTTCTAAAAATCTGAGAAAATTTCTCTTGATAAGAGATGCGTTGATATTTTCGTTGGTTGCTATATTAGAAGTTATTCACAGAGTGATCCTATCAGCATGCAGTCCATACTTCCGTGCGATGTTCACGGGCGAACTGGCGGAGTCACGTGCTACGGAGGTCACAATCCGAGACGTCGACGAACAAGCTATGGAACAACTCGTCGAGTTCTGTTACACTGCCCATATTGTTGTTGAAGAAAGCAATGTGCAGGTACCACTTACCTTGGCTTATTCCCATCGAGCCCAGCCGCCGGCCCACTAGTTGGCCACCTCTCATGGTTTCAGTTAGGAGGTCAGAAACTACTGACAAAAATATAAATTCAGCCGTATAAGTTGGACTTGAATGATGTGTACTCAGTAGACTTGAAGCAGTTTGCGCTTTTGTGTCCTATAAAAAAAATCCTTTTCAATGATAATGAAACCGTTATGAATACCGCTAAGCGGCTGCACTTTTGTCACGAAAGACAATAGCATGTTGAATGTTACTGTTCATTATGCTAATTCTACTAATATTATAAACGCGAAACTTTGTAAGAATGTATGGATGTTTGTTACTCTTTCACGCAAAAACTACTGATCCAATTGAGATAAACCTGGGAATATAATGTCCGTGACCTGGATTAACACATAGGCTACTTTTTATCCCGGAAAATCAACGGCATCTATACTAATAATTGCAGGCGCTACTCCCAGCGGCGTGCCTCCTCCAGCTGCAAGAGATCCAGGACGTGTGCTGCGAGTTCCTGAAGCGGCAGCTGGACTGCTCCAACTGTCTCGGCATCCGTGCCTTCGCCGACACGCACTCCTGTCGCGAACTGCTGCGGATCGCTGATAAGTTCACACAACAAAACTTTCCAGAGGTATTGTGCTGAATAACTGGCTTTTTAAGAATGTATTTAGAGACTAGTCTAGAGTCTTAGCTATCTTCTGCCGGAAACATCGGTGGATCGCTGATAGTGATAAGTTCAGAGGGGATTTGACTTAAGTACCGGTTTCCAAACTTTTGGCTTTGTTTTAGGCTATATTGTCCTTTTATTGTATCCTATGTTAGTCGTCAAATTGCAAGGTATCTCCGTGCAAAGTGTAACAATAAGCAATTTAGTAATTTAGTCGTGAAAACGTAAGAAATACAATGTTACAGATATTTTCCATATATTGTAATTTTATTTTATAAAACTCTTTGTCTGCAGGTGATGGAAAGCGAAGAGTTCCTCCTGCTGCCGGCGGCTCAGCTGATCGACATAGTGTCGTCGGACGAGCTCAACGTGCGCTCCGAGGAACAAACCTTCCAGGCTGTCATGTCCTGGGTCAAGTATAACGTCGCTGAACGGCGGCAGCACTTAGCTCAGGTAAGAATATATGTAACTTGTTCGAATGCTACATTATTTAGGATTTGATGTGTTTTTGAACTCTGGAAAAACCATTCTGTTGTTACTTGGCGCATGCTTTTGCCTTTACCGACGTTTGGGGTAAGGTTCTGACAACTGAACACCAAAAAGCCCAGAGAAGACAGCCTTCAACTATGAGTAGAGCCGCACAATAATTGCTCTGAAGAGTTATAGGAGTGGTTCATGTTTAGTGTAGACATATAGTTGAAATAATGATCGAACTTACAAATCATTGCCAATATTGTGTAAAACAGCCTTAGAAATGTGTATTTTGTTAGCAAATAGCAATGTTCGGTATATTTGGCAGGTTCTACAACACGTTAGATTGCCGCTCCTGAGTCCAAAGTTCCTAGTGGGCACGGTGTCGTCCGAGCTGCTGATACGTTCTGACGACGCATGCCGCGACCTGCTGGACGAGGCCAAGAACTATCTGCTGCTGCCGCAGGAGCGACCGCTCATGCAGGGACCTAGGACGAGGCCTAGGAAACCTACCCGCCGAGGTATTCTAATGAACACTAACTTTTTTCTTTAGAATATTTGTTTATAAGGGTATGTTTAGTATTCCTTTGGGGAGTGATTGAAGCAATTTGAAAAAAATTGACCTAGAAAGCTTACGAGATGAGTTTTGTAGGGACTTCGATTGGTCATTCACAATTTTCTATTCGGAAGCGTGCCCAAGATACTGGTGGCATTACCGTGCTGAATAGCAATGCTGATACGCTGACCTATCATAATCTAGATTTCTATCCAGGTTGTAATAAGACGAATATTTCAGGGGTTAAAGTAGGGCTAGGTCTATTTTAACAACTTCTTCTAAGGAACTAAATTACGCGTGAACCAAAAAAAACCGGTTGTTCCATTCCACACATCAATGCAATAGGTATTGTTCATGGTTATTGGTCATGGATACATTAACTCCTTGAAGATTTTGGAACTTATTAAAGCTGGTATCAAGCATACACATGATTCCGTTTGTTGAAGCGCTCGTGGCTAGGCTTGCTTAGTCAATCTTCACTGATTATCTAAGTTAAGCAACGTTCTGTGCGGTCACTATTTGGATGGGTGACCGTTAGTGGCATTAACATCTGAGCGCTTCCGTGCTTCGGAGGGCACGTTAAGCTGTCGGTCCCGGCTCTAGCAGTCATTAAGCCACGACGGAGGGCTTAAGGCGGGCTGAAGAGTCCGTCACCAGAGTTGGGCACTAACTAATAGAAGCTGGCTTGGTCCGTTTGTTGCAGGCGAGGTGCTGTTCGCAGTGGGCGGGTGGTGCTCGGGCGACGCCATCGCGTCGGTGGAGCGGTTCGACCCCGTGTCCGGGGAGTGGAAGATGGTGGCGCCCATGTCCAAGCGACGCTGTGGGGTGGGAGTCGCCGTGCTGCACGATCTCCTCTACGCTGTCGGGGGACACGACGGGCAGAGCTATCTCAACAGCATCGAGAGATACGACCCACAAACTAATCAGGTCAGAGAACTATACATCAAGAAAAACAGCTTAAATGTCGCTTACTGCTCCGATATTCAAGAATTCCGCTGATCGTTTATGAATGCCCTACCCGTTCGTCTCACCAACATGCTTGGTGGGACGAACGTTAATAATATAATACTTGGTTTTCGGATTTCCATTCGTCCCACCAGTGGAACGAAATCCAATGGGATGAACGGGAATTAGCAGTCTTTAGTTTGTAAGTGATAAGTAACTTTTTATCTCAATTTAATAAAGATATCATACTTACTGTAGCTTGCCAAACGTTGTGTAACTCTGATACGTTAGGCTTAATACGGTAGCCTTTCGAACTAAGCGTTTATAGCGTCAGTGGGGCCGCGACTGTGACGCCGCGACAGAGCGACAGATAGATGTTCTATGCAAATGTATGAAATTCTAGGGATCGTCATTCGAGCGCAGCGACAATGGCGCGCCGTTAGTGACGTCACAGTGCCGCGTTGACCGCGTTGTCAGACAGCCGCGTCAGTCACTCGGCTGCGCTTGCAGTGTCGCTGTATTTTGAGATTTATTGTTTTATGATAAGACGGTTTATAAATTAATCGAGTCAAGGTGGCGCGCGGCTAAAGTGTGAACCGACTGTGCGTCTGTTGTGGGTGTCCAAAGTCACCAAAGCGTCACTGTCGCGGTGTTAGTGACGCGGCGTTGTTGGTGACGCTATAGACGCTGCGGCTGTGACGCTTAGCTCGAAAGGCTACCTTTACGTTGTCAAGTGCCGATTGTCAAGTTGATTCGTGCTTACGCCCTCCTTTCGTTTGACTGACGTCACTTGGCTTTGTCTGCGTAGGTCTTTTACCAGTGCATTATGAATAAATAAATAAATAAATAAAATAAATATTCACGGACACTTAATACAACGCCTTCTAGTCCCAAACTAAGCAAAGCTTGTACGATGGGAACTAGATGGCTGATATAATACATACATAAATTTTTTTTTGTAAATAGATATACGGAACAAACATGTATGTTTGGCACACAAATGTTTGTTCTCGGTGGGGATCGAACCCACGAGGCACAGCACGGAAGGCAGAGAGAGGTAGTACCGCGTGAGGCATGACGAGTGAATAGTTGTGTAGGTAGTGTTGTTGTTGTTGTTGTAGTGGTGCGGTGCCGTGGCGCCGACGTCGTCGTGCCGTACGTCGGTGGGCGTGGCCGTGCTGGAGGGCGCGCTGTACGCCGTCGGCGGACAGGACGGCGTGCAGTGCCTCAACCATGTCGAGCGGTACGAACCCAAGGACAACCGGTGGACCAAGGTACACCTCTACCTGCACCTCTACCTCTACCTCTACCTCTACCTCTACCTGTACCGACGTCGTCGTGCCGTACGTCGGTGGGCGTGGCCGTGCTGGAGGGCGCGCTGTACGCCGTCGGCGGACAGGACGGCGTGCAGTGCCTCAACCATGTCGAGCGGTACGAACCCAAGGACAACCGGTGGACCAAGGTACACCTCTACCTGCACCTCTACCTCTACCTCTACCTCTACCTCTACCTGTACCGACGTCGTCGTGCCGTACGTCGGTGGGCGTGGCCGTGCTGGAGGGCGCGCTGTACGCCGTCGGCGGACAGGACGGCGTGCAGTGCCTCAACCATGTCGAGCGGTACGAACCCAAGGACAACCGGTGGACCAAGGTACACCTCTACCTGCACCTCTACCTCTACCTCTACCTCTACCTCTACCTCTACCTGTACCGACGTCGTCGTGCCGTACGTCGGTGGGCGTGGCCGTGCTGGAGGGCGCGCTGTACGCCGTCGGCGGACAGGACGGCGTGCAGTGCCTCAACCATGTCGAGCGGTACGAACCCAAGGACAACCGGTGGACCAAGGTACACCTCTACCTCTACCTCTACCTCTACCTCTACCTGTACCGACGTCGTCGTGCCGTACGTCGGTGGGCGTGGCCGTGCTGGAGGGCGCGCTGTACGCCGTCGGCGGACAGGACGGCGTGCAGTGCCTCAACCATGTCGAGCGGTACGAACCCAAGGACAACCGGTGGACCAAGGTACACCTCTACCTGCACCTCTACCTCTACCTCTACCTCTACCTCTACCTCTACCTGTACCGACGTCGTCGTGCCGTACGTCGGTGGGCGTGGCCGTGCTGGAGGGCGCGCTGTACGCCGTCGGCGGACAGGACGGCGTGCAGTGCCTCAACCATGTCGAGCGGTACGAACCCAAGGACAACCGGTGGACCAAGGTACACCTCTACCTCTACCTCTACCTCTACCTCTACCTCTACCTCTACCTCTACCTGTACCGACGTCGTCGTGCCGTACGTCGGTGGGCGTGGCCGTGCTGGAGGGCGCGCTGTACGCCGTCGGCGGACAGGACGGCGTGCAGTGCCTCAACCATGTCGAGCGGTACGAACCCAAGGACAACCGGTGGACCAAGGTACACCTCTACCTCTACCTCTACCTCTACCTCTACCTGTACCGACGTCGTCGTGCCGTACGTCGGTGGGCGTGGCCGTGCTGGAGGGCGCGCTGTACGCCGTCGGCGGACAGGACGGCGTGCAGTGCCTCAACCATGTCGAGCGGTACGAACCCAAGGACAACCGGTGGACCAAGGTACACCTCTACCTGCACCTCTACCTCTACCTCTACCTGTACCGACGTCGTCGTGCCGTACGTCGGTGGGCGTGGCCGTGCTGGAGGGCGCGCTGTACGCCGTCGGCGGACAGGACGGCGTGCAGTGCCTCAACCATGTCGAGCGGTACGAACCCAAGGACAACCGGTGGACCAAGGTACACCTCTACCTCTACCTCTACCTCTACCTCTACCTGTACCGACGTCGTCGTGCCGTACGTCGGTGGGCGTGGCCGTGCTGGAGGGCGCGCTGTACGCCGTCGGCGGACAGGACGGCGTGCAGTGCCTCAACCATGTCGAGCGGTACGAACCCAAGGACAACCGGTGGACCAAGGTACACCTCTACCTGCACCTCTACCTCTACCTCTACCTCTACCTGTACCGACGTCGTCGTGCCGTACGTCGGTGGGCGTGGCCGTGCTGGAGGGCGCGCTGTACGCCGTCGGCGGACAGGACGGCGTGCAGTGCCTCAACCATGTCGAGCGGTACGAACCCAAGGACAACCGGTGGACCAAGGTACACCTCTACCTCTACCTCTACCTCTACCTCTACCTGTACCGACGTCGTCGTGCCGTACGTCGGTGGGCGTGGCCGTGCTGGAGGGCGCGCTGTACGCCGTCGGCGGACAGGACGGCGTGCAGTGCCTCAACCATGTCGAGCGGTACGAACCCAAGGACAACCGGTGGACCAAGGTACACCTCTACCTCTACCTCTACCTCTACCTCTACCTGTACCGACGTCGTCGTGCCGTACGTCGGTGGGCGTGGCCGTGCTGGAGGGCGCGCTGTACGCCGTCGGCGGACAGGACGGCGTGCAGTGCCTCAACCATGTCGAGCGGTACGAACCCAAGGACAACCGGTGGACCAAGGTACACCTCTACCTCTACCTCTACCTCTACCTGTACCGACGTCGTCGTGCCGTACGTCGGTGGGCGTGGCCGTGCTGGAGGGCGCGCTGTACGCCGTCGGCGGACAGGACGGCGTGCAGTGCCTCAACCATGTCGAGCGGTACGAACCCAAGGACAACCGGTGGACCAAGGTACACCTCTACCTCTACCTCTACCTCTACCTCTACCTGTACCGACGTCGTCGTGCCGTACGTCGGTGGGCGTGGCCGTGCTGGAGGGCGCGCTGTACGCCGTCGGCGGACAGGACGGCGTGCAGTGCCTCAACCATGTCGAGCGGTACGAACCCAAGGACAACCGGTGGACCAAGGTACACCTCTACCTCTACCTCTACCTCTACCTGTACCGACGTCGTCGTGCCGTACGTCGGTGGGCGTGGCCGTGCTGGAGGGCGCGCTGTACGCCGTCGGCGGACAGGACGGCGTGCAGTGCCTCAACCATGTCGAGCGGTACGAACCCAAGGACAACCGGTGGACCAAGGTACACCTCTACCTCTACCTCTACCTCTACCTCTACCTGTACCGACGTCGTCGTGCCGTACGTCGGTGGGCGTGGCCGTGCTGGAGGGCGCGCTGTACGCCGTCGGCGGACAGGACGGCGTGCAGTGCCTCAACCATGTCGAGCGGTACGAACCCAAGGACAACCGGTGGACCAAGGTACACCTCTACCTCTACCTCTACCTCTACCTCTACCTGTACCGACGTCGTCGTGCCGTACGTCGGTGGGCGTGGCCGTGCTGGAGGGCGCGCTGTACGCCGTCGGCGGACAGGACGGCGTGCAGTGCCTCAACCATGTCGAGCGGTACGAACCCAAGGACAACCGGTGGACCAAGGTACACCTCTACCTCTACCTCTACCTCTACCTGTACCGACGTCGTCGTGCCGTACGTCGGTGGGCGTGGCCGTGCTGGAGGGCGCGCTGTACGCCGTCGGCGGACAGGACGGCGTGCAGTGCCTCAACCATGTCGAGCGGTACGAACCCAAGGACAACCGGTGGACCAAGGTACACCTCTACCTCTACCTCTACCTCTACCTCTACCTGTACCGACGTCGTCGTGCCGTACGTCGGTGGGCGTGGCCGTGCTGGAGGGCGCGCTGTACGCCGTCGGCGGACAGGACGGCGTGCAGTGCCTCAACCATGTCGAGCGGTACGAACCCAAGGACAACCGGTGGACCAAGGTACACCTCTACCTCTACCTCTACCTCTACCTCTACCTGTACCGACGTCGTCGTGCCGTACGTCGGTGGGCGTGGCCGTGCTGGAGGGCGCGCTGTACGCCGTCGGCGGACAGGACGGCGTGCAGTGCCTCAACCATGTCGAGCGGTACGAACCCAAGGACAACCGGTGGACCAAGGTACACCTCTACCTCTACCTCTACCTCTACCTCTACCTCTACCTCTACCTGTACCGACGTCGTCGTGCCGTACGTCGGTGGGCGTGGCCGTGCTGGAGGGCGCGCTGTACGCCGTCGGCGGACAGGACGGCGTGCAGTGCCTCAACCATGTCGAGCGGTACGAACCCAAGGACAACCGGTGGACCAAGGTACACCTCTACCTCTACCTCTACCTCTACCTCTACCTGTACCGACGTCGTCGTGCCGTACGTCGGTGGGCGTGGCCGTGCTGGAGGGCGCGCTGTACGCCGTCGGCGGACAGGACGGCGTGCAGTGCCTCAACCATGTCGAGCGGTACGAACCCAAGGACAACCGGTGGACCAAGGTACACCTCTACCTCTACCTCTACCTCTACCTGTACCGACGTCGTCGTGCCGTACGTCGGTGGGCGTGGCCGTGCTGGAGGGCGCGCTGTACGCCGTCGGCGGACAGGACGGCGTGCAGTGCCTCAACCATGTCGAGCGGTACGAACCCAAGGACAACCGGTGGACCAAGGTACACCTCTACCTCTACCTCTACCTCTACCTGTACCGACGTCGTCGTGCCGTACGTCGGTGGGCGTGGCCGTGCTGGAGGGCGCGCTGTACGCCGTCGGCGGACAGGACGGCGTGCAGTGCCTCAACCATGTCGAGCGGTACGAACCCAAGGACAACCGGTGGACCAAGGTACACCTCTACCTCTACCTCTACCTCTACCTCTACCTCTACCTGTACCGACGTCGTCGTGCCGTACGTCGGTGGGCGTGGCCGTGCTGGAGGGCGCGCTGTACGCCGTCGGCGGACAGGACGGCGTGCAGTGCCTCAACCATGTCGAGCGGTACGAACCCAAGGACAACCGGTGGACCAAGGTACACCTCTACCTGCACCTCTACCTCTACCTCTACCTCTACCTCTACCTCTACCTGTACCGACGTCGTCGTGCCGTACGTCGGTGGGCGTGGCCGTGCTGGAGGGCGCGCTGTACGCCGTCGGCGGACAGGACGGCGTGCAGTGCCTCAACCATGTCGAGCGGTACGAACCCAAGGACAACCGGTGGACCAAGGTACACCTCTACCTGCACCTCTACCTCTACCTCTACCTCTACCTCTACCTCTACCTGTACCGACGTCGTCGTGCCGTACGTCGGTGGGCGTGGCCGTGCTGGAGGGCGCGCTGTACGCCGTCGGCGGACAGGACGGCGTGCAGTGCCTCAACCATGTCGAGCGGTACGAACCCAAGGACAACCGGTGGACCAAGGTACACCTCTACCTCTACCTCTACCTCTACCTCTACCTGTACCGACGTCGTCGTGCCGTACGTCGGTGGGCGTGGCCGTGCTGGAGGGCGCGCTGTACGCCGTCGGCGGACAGGACGGCGTGCAGTGCCTCAACCATGTCGAGCGGTACGAACCCAAGGACAACCGGTGGACCAAGGTACACCTCTACCTCTACCTCTACCTCTACCTCTACCTGTACCGACGTCGTCGTGCCGTACGTCGGTGGGCGTGGCCGTGCTGGAGGGCGCGCTGTACGCCGTCGGCGGACAGGACGGCGTGCAGTGCCTCAACCATGTCGAGCGGTACGAACCCAAGGACAACCGGTGGACCAAGGTACACCTCTACCTCTACCTCTACCTCTACCTGTACCGACGTCGTCGTGCCGTACGTCGGTGGGCGTGGCCGTGCTGGAGGGCGCGCTGTACGCCGTCGGCGGACAGGACGGCGTGCAGTGCCTCAACCATGTCGAGCGGTACGAACCCAAGGACAACCGGTGGACCAAGGTACACCTCTACCTCTACCTCTACCTCTACCTCTACCTGTACCGACGTCGTCGTGCCGTACGTCGGTGGGCGTGGCCGTGCTGGAGGGCGCGCTGTACGCCGTCGGCGGACAGGACGGCGTGCAGTGCCTCAACCATGTCGAGCGGTACGAACCCAAGGACAACCGGTGGACCAAGGTACACCTCTACCTCTACCTCTACCTCTACCTCTACCTGTACCGACGTCGTCGTGCCGTACGTCGGTGGGCGTGGCCGTGCTGGAGGGCGCGCTGTACGCCGTCGGCGGACAGGACGGCGTGCAGTGCCTCAACCATGTCGAGCGGTACGAACCCAAGGACAACCGGTGGACCAAGGTACACCTCTACCTGCACCTCTACCTCTACCTCTACCTCTACCTCTACCTCTACCTGTACCGACGTCGTCGTGCCGTACGTCGGTGGGCGTGGCCGTGCTGGAGGGCGCGCTGTACGCCGTCGGCGGACAGGACGGCGTGCAGTGCCTCAACCATGTCGAGCGGTACGAACCCAAGGACAACCGGTGGACCAAGGTACACCTCTACCTGCACCTCTACCTCTACCTCTACCTGTACCGACGTCGTCGTGCCGTACGTCGGTGGGCGTGGCCGTGCTGGAGGGCGCGCTGTACGCCGTCGGCGGACAGGACGGCGTGCAGTGCCTCAACCATGTCGAGCGGTACGAACCCAAGGACAACCGGTGGACCAAGGTACACCTCTACCTGCACCTCTACCTCTACCTCTACCTGTACCGACGTCGTCGTGCCGTACGTCGGTGGGCGTGGCCGTGCTGGAGGGCGCGCTGTACGCCGTCGGCGGACAGGACGGCGTGCAGTGCCTCAACCATGTCGAGCGGTACGAACCCAAGGACAACCGGTGGACCAAGGTACACCTCTACCTCTACCTCTACCTCTACCTCTACCTCTACCTGTACCGACGTCGTCGTGCCGTACGTCGGTGGGCGTGGCCGTGCTGGAGGGCGCGCTGTACGCCGTCGGCGGACAGGACGGCGTGCAGTGCCTCAACCATGTCGAGCGGTACGAACCCAAGGACAACCGGTGGACCAAGGTACACCTCTACCTGCACCTCTACCTCTACCTCTACCTGTACCGACGTCGTCGTGCCGTACGTCGGTGGGCGTGGCCGTGCTGGAGGGCGCGCTGTACGCCGTCGGCGGACAGGACGGCGTGCAGTGCCTCAACCATGTCGAGCGGTACGAACCCAAGGACAACCGGTGGACCAAGGTACACCTCTACCTCTACCTCTACCTCTACCTCTACCTCTACCTCTACCTGTACCGACGTCGTCGTGCCGTACGTCGGTGGGCGTGGCCGTGCTGGAGGGCGCGCTGTACGCCGTCGGCGGACAGGACGGCGTGCAGTGCCTCAACCATGTCGAGCGGTACGAACCCAAGGACAACCGGTGGACCAAGGTACACCTCTACCTGCACCTCTACCTCTACCTCTACCTCTACCTGTACCGACGTCGTCGTGCCGTACGTCGGTGGGCGTGGCCGTGCTGGAGGGCGCGCTGTACGCCGTCGGCGGACAGGACGGCGTGCAGTGCCTCAACCATGTCGAGCGGTACGAACCCAAGGACAACCGGTGGACCAAGGTACACCTCTACCTGCACCTCTACCTCTACCTCTACCTCTACCTGTACCGACGTCGTCGTGCCGTACGTCGGTGGGCGTGGCCGTGCTGGAGGGCGCGCTGTACGCCGTCGGCGGACAGGACGGCGTGCAGTGCCTCAACCATGTCGAGCGGTACGAACCCAAGGACAACCGGTGGACCAAGGTACACCTCTACCTCTACCTCTACCTCTACCTCTACCTGTACCGACGTCGTCGTGCCGTACGTCGGTGGGCGTGGCCGTGCTGGAGGGCGCGCTGTACGCCGTCGGCGGACAGGACGGCGTGCAGTGCCTCAACCATGTCGAGCGGTACGAACCCAAGGACAACCGGTGGACCAAGGTACACCTCTACCTCTACCTCTACCTCTACCTCTACCTGTACCGACGTCGTCGTGCCGTACGTCGGTGGGCGTGGCCGTGCTGGAGGGCGCGCTGTACGCCGTCGGCGGACAGGACGGCGTGCAGTGCCTCAACCATGTCGAGCGGTACGAACCCAAGGACAACCGGTGGACCAAGGTACACCTCTACCTCTACCTCTACCTCTACCTCTACCTCTACCTGTACCGACGTCGTCGTGCCGTACGTCGGTGGGCGTGGCCGTGCTGGAGGGCGCGCTGTACGCCGTCGGCGGACAGGACGGCGTGCAGTGCCTCAACCATGTCGAGCGGTACGAACCCAAGGACAACCGGTGGACCAAGGTACACCTCTACCTCTACCTCTACCTCTACCTGTACCGACGTCGTCGTGCCGTACGTCGGTGGGCGTGGCCGTGCTGGAGGGCGCGCTGTACGCCGTCGGCGGACAGGACGGCGTGCAGTGCCTCAACCATGTCGAGCGGTACGAACCCAAGGACAACCGGTGGACCAAGGTACACCTCTACCTCTACCTCTACCTGTACCGACGTCGTCGTGCCGTACGTCGGTGGGCGTGGCCGTGCTGGAGGGCGCGCTGTACGCCGTCGGCGGACAGGACGGCGTGCAGTGCCTCAACCATGTCGAGCGGTACGAACCCAAGGACAACCGGTGGACCAAGGTACACCTCTACCTCTACCTCTACCTCTACCTGTACCGACGTCGTCGTGCCGTACGTCGGTGGGCGTGGCCGTGCTGGAGGGCGCGCTGTACGCCGTCGGCGGACAGGACGGCGTGCAGTGCCTCAACCATGTCGAGCGGTACGAACCCAAGGACAACCGGTGGACCAAGGTACACCTCTACCTCTACCTCTACCTCTACCTCTACCTGTACCGACGTCGTCGTGCCGTACGTCGGTGGGCGTGGCCGTGCTGGAGGGCGCGCTGTACGCCGTCGGCGGACAGGACGGCGTGCAGTGCCTCAACCATGTCGAGCGGTACGAACCCAAGGACAACCGGTGGACCAAGGTACACCTCTACCTCTACCTCTACCTCTACCTGTACCGACGTCGTCGTGCCGTACGTCGGTGGGCGTGGCCGTGCTGGAGGGCGCGCTGTACGCCGTCGGCGGACAGGACGGCGTGCAGTGCCTCAACCATGTCGAGCGGTACGAACCCAAGGACAACCGGTGGACCAAGGTACACCTCTACCTCTACCTCTACCTCTACCTGTACCGACGTCGTCGTGCCGTACGTCGGTGGGCGTGGCCGTGCTGGAGGGCGCGCTGTACGCCGTCGGCGGACAGGACGGCGTGCAGTGCCTCAACCATGTCGAGCGGTACGAACCCAAGGACAACCGGTGGACCAAGGTACACCTCTACCTCTACCTCTACCTCTACCTCTACCTGTACCGACGTCGTCGTGCCGTACGTCGGTGGGCGTGGCCGTGCTGGAGGGCGCGCTGTACGCCGTCGGCGGACAGGACGGCGTGCAGTGCCTCAACCATGTCGAGCGGTACGAACCCAAGGACAACCGGTGGACCAAGGTACACCTCTACCTCTACCTCTACCTCTACCTGTACCGACGTCGTCGTGCCGTACGTCGGTGGGCGTGGCCGTGCTGGAGGGCGCGCTGTACGCCGTCGGCGGACAGGACGGCGTGCAGTGCCTCAACCATGTCGAGCGGTACGAACCCAAGGACAACCGGTGGACCAAGGTACACCTCTACCTCTACCTCTACCTCTACCTCTACCTGTACCGACGTCGTCGTGCCGTACGTCGGTGGGCGTGGCCGTGCTGGAGGGCGCGCTGTACGCCGTCGGCGGACAGGACGGCGTGCAGTGCCTCAACCATGTCGAGCGGTACGAACCCAAGGACAACCGGTGGACCAAGGTACACCTCTACCTCTACCTCTACCTCTACCTCTACCTCTACCTGTACCGACGTCGTCGTGCCGTACGTCGGTGGGCGTGGCCGTGCTGGAGGGCGCGCTGTACGCCGTCGGCGGACAGGACGGCGTGCAGTGCCTCAACCATGTCGAGCGGTACGAACCCAAGGACAACCGGTGGACCAAGGTACACCTCTACCTCTACCTCTACCTCTACCTCTACCTGTACCGACGTCGTCGTGCCGTACGTCGGTGGGCGTGGCCGTGCTGGAGGGCGCGCTGTACGCCGTCGGCGGACAGGACGGCGTGCAGTGCCTCAACCATGTCGAGCGGTACGAACCCAAGGACAACCGGTGGACCAAGGTACACCTCTACCTCTACCTCTACCTCTACCTCTACCTGTACCGACGTCGTCGTGCCGTACGTCGGTGGGCGTGGCCGTGCTGGAGGGCGCGCTGTACGCCGTCGGCGGACAGGACGGCGTGCAGTGCCTCAACCATGTCGAGCGGTACGAACCCAAGGACAACCGGTGGACCAAGGTACACCTCTACCTCTACCTCTACCTCTACCTCTACCTCTACCTCTACCTGTACCGACGTCGTCGTGCCGTACGTCGGTGGGCGTGGCCGTGCTGGAGGGCGCGCTGTACGCCGTCGGCGGACAGGACGGCGTGCAGTGCCTCAACCATGTCGAGCGGTACGAACCCAAGGACAACCGGTGGACCAAGGTACACCTCTACCTCTACCTCTACCTCTACCTCTACCTCTACCTCTACCTGTACCGACGTCGTCGTGCCGTACGTCGGTGGGCGTGGCCGTGCTGGAGGGCGCGCTGTACGCCGTCGGCGGACAGGACGGCGTGCAGTGCCTCAACCATGTCGAGCGGTACGAACCCAAGGACAACCGGTGGACCAAGGTACACCTCTACCTCTACCTCTACCTCTACCTCTACCTCTACCTGTACCGACGTCGTCGTGCCGTACGTCGGTGGGCGTGGCCGTGCTGGAGGGCGCGCTGTACGCCGTCGGCGGACAGGACGGCGTGCAGTGCCTCAACCATGTCGAGCGGTACGAACCCAAGGACAACCGGTGGACCAAGGTACACCTCTACCTCTACCTCTACCTCTACCTCTACCTCTACCTGTACCGACGTCGTCGTGCCGTACGTCGGTGGGCGTGGCCGTGCTGGAGGGCGCGCTGTACGCCGTCGGCGGACAGGACGGCGTGCAGTGCCTCAACCATGTCGAGCGGTACGAACCCAAGGACAACCGGTGGACCAAGGTACACCTCTACCTGCACCTCTACCTCTACCTCTACCTCTACCTGTACCGACGTCGTCGTGCCGTACGTCGGTGGGCGTGGCCGTGCTGGAGGGCGCGCTGTACGCCGTCGGCGGACAGGACGGCGTGCAGTGCCTCAACCATGTCGAGCGGTACGAACCCAAGGACAACCGGTGGACCAAGGTACACCTCTACCTGCACCTCTACCTCTACCTCTACCTCTACCTCTACCTGTACCGACGTCGTCGTGCCGTACGTCGGTGGGCGTGGCCGTGCTGGAGGGCGCGCTGTACGCCGTCGGCGGACAGGACGGCGTGCAGTGCCTCAACCATGTCGAGCGGTACGAACCCAAGGACAACCGGTGGACCAAGGTACACCTCTACCTCTACCTCTACCTCTACCTCTACCTGTACCGACGTCGTCGTGCCGTACGTCGGTGGGCGTGGCCGTGCTGGAGGGCGCGCTGTACGCCGTCGGCGGACAGGACGGCGTGCAGTGCCTCAACCATGTCGAGCGGTACGAACCCAAGGACAACCGGTGGACCAAGGTACACCTCTACCTCTACCTCTACCTCTACCTGTACCGACGTCGTCGTGCCGTACGTCGGTGGGCGTGGCCGTGCTGGAGGGCGCGCTGTACGCCGTCGGCGGACAGGACGGCGTGCAGTGCCTCAACCATGTCGAGCGGTACGAACCCAAGGACAACCGGTGGACCAAGGTACACCTCTACCTCTACCTCTACCTCTACCTGTACCGACGTCGTCGTGCCGTACGTCGGTGGGCGTGGCCGTGCTGGAGGGCGCGCTGTACGCCGTCGGCGGACAGGACGGCGTGCAGTGCCTCAACCATGTCGAGCGGTACGAACCCAAGGACAACCGGTGGACCAAGGTACACCTCTACCTCTACCTCTACCTCTACCTGTACCGACGTCGTCGTGCCGTACGTCGGTGGGCGTGGCCGTGCTGGAGGGCGCGCTGTACGCCGTCGGCGGACAGGACGGCGTGCAGTGCCTCAACCATGTCGAGCGGTACGAACCCAAGGACAACCGGTGGACCAAGGTACACCTCTACCTGCACCTCTACCTCTACCTGTACCGACGTCGTCGTGCCGTACGTCGGTGGGCGTGGCCGTGCTGGAGGGCGCGCTGTACGCCGTCGGCGGACAGGACGGCGTGCAGTGCCTCAACCATGTCGAGCGGTACGAACCCAAGGACAACCGGTGGACCAAGGTACACCTCTACCTGCACCTCTACCTCTACCTGTACCGACGTCGTCGTGCCGTACGTCGGTGGGCGTGGCCGTGCTGGAGGGCGCGCTGTACGCCGTCGGCGGACAGGACGGCGTGCAGTGCCTCAACCATGTCGAGCGGTACGAACCCAAGGACAACCGGTGGACCAAGGTACACCTCTACCTGCACCTCTACCTCTACCTCTACCTCTACCTCTACCTCTACCTCTACCTCTACCTCTACCTGTACCTCTATCTCTACCTCTACCTCTACCTGCACCTCTACCTCTACCTCTACCTCTACCTCTACCTCTACCTCTACCTCTACCTCTACCTGTACCTCTATCTCTACCTCTACCTCTACCTCTACCTCTACCTCTACCTCTACCTCTACCTCTACCTCTACCTCTACCTCTACCTGTACCTCTATCTCTACCTCTACCTCTACCTCTACCTCTACCTCTACCTCTATCTCTACCTCTACCTCTACCTCTACCTCTACCTCTACCTGTACCTCTATCTCTACCTCTACCTCTACCTCTACCTCTACCTCTACCTCTACCTCTACCTCTACCTCTACCTCTACCTGTACCTCTATCTCTACCTCTACCTGTACCTCTATCTCTACCTCTACCTCTATCTCTACCTCTACCTCTACCTCTACCTCTACCTCTACCTCTACCTCTACCTCTACCTCTACCTGTACCTCTATCTCTACCTCTACCTGTACCTCTATCTCTACCTCTACCTCTACCTCTACCTCTACCTCTACCTGTACCTCTATCTCTACCTCTATCTCTACCTCTACCTCTACCTCTACCTCTACCTCTACCTCTACCTCTACCTCTACCTCTACCTCTACCTCTACCTGTACCTCTATCTCTACCTCTACCTCTACCTCTACCTCTACCTCTACCTCTACCTCTACCTCTACCTGTACCTCTATCTCTACCTCTACCTCTATCTCTACCTCTACCTCTACCTCTACCTCTACCTCTACCTCTACCTGTACCTCTATCTCTACCTCTACCTGTACCTCTATCTCTACCTCTACCTCTACCTCTACCTCTACCTCTACCTGTACCTCTATCTCTACCTCTACCTGTACCTCTATCTCTACCTCTACCTCTACCTCTACCTCTACCTGTACCTCTATCTCTACCTCTATCTCTACCTCTACCTCTACCTCTACCTCTACCTCTACCTCTACCTCTACCTGTACCTCTATCTCTACCTCTACCTGTACCTCTATCTCTACCTCTACCTCTACCTCTACCTCTACCTGTACCTCTATCTCTACCTCTATCTCTACCTCTACCTCTACCTCTACCTCTACCTCTACCTCTACCTCTACCTCTACCTGTACCTCTATCTCTACCTCTACCTGTACCTCTATCTCTACCTCTACCTCTACCTCTACCTCTACCTCTACCTGTACCTCTATCTCTACCTCTACCTGTACCTCTATCTCTACCTCTACCTCTACCTCTACCTCTACCTCTACCTGTACCTCTATCTCTACCTCTACCTGTACCTCTATCTCTACCTCTACCTCTACCTCTATCTCTACCTCTACCTGTACCTCTATCTCTACCTCTACCTCTACCTCTACCTCTACCTGTACCTCTATCTCTACCTCTATCTCTACCTCTACCTCTACCTCTACCTCTACCTCTACCTCTACCTCTACCTCTACCTGTACCTCTATCTCTACCTCTACCTCTACCTCTACCTCTACCTCTACCTCTACCTCTACCTCTACCTGTACCTCTACCTCTACCTCTACCTCTACCTCTACCTCTACCTGTACCTCTATCTCTACCTCTACCTGTACCTCTATCTCTACCTCTACCTCTATCTCTACCTCTACCTCTACCTCTACCTCTACCTCTACCTCTACCTCTACCTCTACCTCTACCTCTACCTCTACCTCTACCTGTACCTCTATCTCTACCTCTACCTGTACCTCTATCTCTACCTCTACCTCTACCTCTACCTCTACCTCTACCTGTACCTCTACCTCTACCTCTACCTCTACCTCTACCTCTACCTCTACCTCTACCTCTACCTCTACCTCTACCTGTACCTCTATCTCTACCTCTACCTGTACCTCTATCTCTACCTCTACCTCTACCTCTACCTCTACCTCTACCTGTACCTCTACCTCTACCTCTACCTCTACCTCTACCTCTACCTCTACCTCTACCTCTACCTCTACCTCTACCTGTACCTCTATCTCTACCTCTACCTCTACCTCTACCTCTACCTCTACCTCTACCTCTACCTCTACCTGTACCTCTATCTCTACCTCTATCTCTACCTCTATCTCTACCTCTACCTCTATCTCTACCTCTACCTCTACCTCTACCTCTACCTCTACCTCTACCTCTACCTCTACCTCTACCTCTACCTGTACCTCTATCTCTACCTCTACCTGTACCTCTATCTCTACCTCTACCTCTACCTCTACCTCTACCTCTACCTGTACCTCTACCTCTACCTCTACCTCTACCTCTACCTCTACCTCTACCTCTACCTCTACCTCTACCTCTACCTGTACCTCTATCTCTACCTCTACCTGTACCTCTATCTCTACCTCTACCTCTACCTCTACCTCTACCTCTACCTGTACCTCTACCTCTACCTCTACCTCTACCTCTACCTCTACCTCTACCTCTACCTCTACCTGTACCTCTATCTCTACCTCTACCTCTACCTCTACCTCTACCTCTACCTCTACCTCTACCTCTACCTCTACCTCTACCTCTACCTCTACCTGTACCTCTATCTCTACCTCTACCTCTACCTCTACCTCTACCTCTACCTCTACCTCTACCTCTACCTCTACCTGTACCTCTACCTCTACCTCTACCTCTACCTCTACCTCTACCTCTACCTCTACCTCTACCTCTACCTCTACCTGTACCTCTATCTCTACCTCTACCTCTACCTCTACCTCTACCTCTACCTCTACCTCTACCTCTACCTGTACCTCTATCTCTACCTCTATCTCTACCTCTATCTCTACCTCTACCTCTATCTCTACCTCTACCTCTACCTCTACCTCTACCTCTACCTCTACCTCTACCTCTACCTCTACCTCTACCTGTACCTCTATCTCTACCTCTACCTGTACCTCTATCTCTACCTCTACCTCTACCTCTACCTCTACCTCTACCTGTACCTCTACCTCTACCTCTACCTCTACCTCTACCTCTACCTCTACCTCTACCTCTACCTCTACCTCTACCTGTACCTCTATCTCTACCTCTACCTCTACCTCTACCTCTACCTCTACCTCTACCTCTACCTCTACCTCTACCTCTACCTCTACCTGTACCTCTATCTCTACCTCTACCTCTACCTCTACCTCAACCTCTACCTCTACCTCTACCTCTACCTCTACCTGTACCTCTATCTCTACCTCTACCTGTACCTCTATCTCTACCTCTACCTCTACCTCTACCTCTACCTCTACCTGTACCTCTATCTCTACCTCTACCTCTATCTCTACCTCTACCTCTACCTCTACCTCTACCTCTACCTCTACCTCTACCTCTACCTCTACCTCTACCTGTACCTCTATCTCTACCTCTACCTGTACCTCTATCTCTACCTCTACCTCTACCTCTACCTCTACCTCTACCTGTACCTCTACCTCTACCTCTACCTCTACCTCTACCTCTACCTCTACCTCTACCTCTACCTCTACCTCTACCTGTACCTCTATCTCTACCTCTACCTCTACCTCTACCTCTACCTCTACCTCTACCTCTACCTGTACCTCTATCTCTACCTCTATCTCTACCTCTATCTCTACCTCTACCTCTATCTCTACCTCTACCTCTACCTCTACCTCTACCTCTACCTCTACCTCTACCTCTACCTCTACCTGTACCTCTATCTCTACCTCTACCTCTACCTCTACCTCTACCTCTACCTCTACCTGTACCTCTATCTCTACCTCTACCTCTACCTCTACCTCTACCTCTACCTCTACCTCTACCTCTACCTCTACCTCTACCTCTACCTGTACCTCTATCTCTACCTCTACCTCTACCTCTACCTCTACCTCTACCTCTACCTCTACCTCTACCTCTACCTCTACCTCTACCTCTACCTGTACCTCTATCTCTACCTCTACCTCTACCTCTACCTCTACCTCTACCTGTACCTCTATCTCTACCTCTATCTCTACCTCTACCTCTACCTCTACCTCTACCTCTACCTCTACCTCTACCTCTACCTCTACCTCTACCTCTACCTGTACCTCTATCTCTACCTCTACCTCTACCTCTACCTCTACCTCTACCTCTACCTCTACCTCTACCTGTACCTCTATCTCTACCTCTACCTCTACCTCTACCTCTACCTCTACCTCTACCTCTACCTCTACCTCTACCTCTACCTCTACCTCTACCTCTACCTCTACCTCTACCTCTACCTGTACCTCTATCTCTACCTCTACCTCTACCTCTACCTCTACCTCTACCTCTACCTCTACCTGTACCTCTATCTCTACCTCTATCTCTACCTCTATCTCTACCTCTACCTCTATCTCTACCTCTACCTCTACCTCTACCTCTACCTCTACCTCTACCTCTACCTCTACCTCTACCTCTACCTCTACCTGTACCTCTATCTCTACCTCTACCTGTACCTCTATCTCTACCTCTACCTCTACCTCTACCTCTACCTCTACCTGTACCTCTACCTCTACCTCTACCTCTACCTCTACCTGTACCTCTATCTCTACCTCTACCTCTACCTCTACCTCTACCTCTACCTCTACCTCTACCTGTACCTCTATCTCTACCTCTACCTCTACCTCTACCTCTACCTCTACCTCTACCTCTACCTGTACCTCTATCTCTACCTCTATCTCTACCTCTACCTCTACCTCTACCTCTACCTCTACCTCTACCTCTACCTCTACCTCTACCTGTACCTCTATCTCTACCTCTACCTCTACCTCTACCTCTACCTCTACCTCTACCTCTACCTCTACCTGTACCTCTATCTCTACCTCTACCTCTACCTCTACCTCTACCTCTACCTCTACCTCTACCTCTACCTCTACCTCTACCTCTACCTCTACCTCTACCTCTACCTCTACCTCTACCTGTACCTCTATCTCTACCTCTACCTCTACCTCTACCTCTACCTCTACCTCTACCTCTACCTCTACCTCTACCTCTACCTCTACCTCTACCTCTACCTGTACCTCTATCTCTACCTCTACCTCTACCTCTACCTCTACCTCTACCTCTACCTCTATCTCTACCTCTATCTCTACCTCTATCTCTACCTCTACCTCTACCTCTACCTCTACCTCTACCTGTACCTCTATCTCTACCTCTACCTCTATCTCTACCTCTACCTCTACCTCTACCTCTACCTCTACCTCTACCTCTACCTCTACCTCTACCTCTACCTGTACCTCTATCTCTACCTCTACCTGTACCTCTATCTCTACCTCTACCTCTACCTCTACCTCTACCTCTACCTGTACCTCTATCTCTACCTCTATCTCTACCTCTATCTCTACCTCTACCTCTATCTCTACCTCTACCTCTACCTCTACCTCTACCTCTACCTCTACCTCTACCTCTACCTCTACCTGTACCTCTATCTCTACCTCTACCTGTACCTCTATCTCTACCTCTACCTCTACCTCTACCTCTACCTCTACCTCTACCTCTACCTCTACCTCTACCTCTACCTCTACCTCTACCTCTACCTCTACCTCTACCTCTACCTCTACCTCTACCTCTACCTCTACCTCTACCTCTACCTCTACCTCTACCTCTACCTCTACCTCTACCTCTACCTCTACCTGTACCTGTACCTGTACCTCTACCTCTACCTCTACCTCTACCTCTACCTCTACCTCTACCTCTACCTCTACCTCTACCTCTACCTCTACCTCTACCTCTACCTCTACCTCTACCTCTACCTCTACCTCTACCTCTACCTCTACCTCTACCTCTACCTCTACCTCTACCTCTACCTCTACCTCTACCTCTACCTCTACCTCTACCTCTACCTCTACCTCTACCTCTACCTCTACCTCTACCTCTACCTCTACCTCTACCTCTACCTCTACCTCTACCTCTACCTCTACCTCTACCTCTACCTCTACCTCTACCTCTACCTCTACCTCTACCTCTACCTCTACCTCTACCTCTACCTCTACCTCTACCTCTACCTCTACCTCTACCTCTACCTCTACCTCTACCTCTACCTCTACCTCTACCTCTACCTCTACCTCTACCTCTACCTCTACCTCTACCTCTACCTCTACCTCTACCTCTACCTCTACCTCTACCTCTACCTCTACCTCTACCTCTACCTCTACCTCTACCTCTACCTCTACCTCTACCTCTACCTCTACCTCTACCTCTACCTCTACCTCTACCTCTACCTCTACCTCTACCTCTACCTCTACCTCTACCTGTACCTACTGCCCTCATAATCCCTAACTATTTTTACAAAATTGAGTATACCACCGTTATCTGCGAAAAAGGCGCATCTGATGGTAAATAGTATATTATGCAACTAGTGAATAAAAGACGGATTTAAAGCGAAGGCCATGAATGAAACACGAGCAAGTGAAGGATTCTAACTACTGATCGTAGGGAGTGATTCATGATGATTAAATTACGAGCGTAGCAAGTGATTCAAGTGTTAGAATCCTGAACGACGTGAGTGGTTCATGGCCCTCGGTATAAATCCGTTTTATTCAAGAGTTGCATACTATACTTTATACCATGACTACGAGAAAAAGAAAGATTGGAGGTTGTATAGCCAATGATTTACAACCTCCTTGCGCAAAAACAATAGTTAGATGGAGGTCAAATATATTAGTGTGTTCTAAATTCAAACACTAAAACAGTGAGTAAAAGCTGTTTTCACTGAATAAAATAACCTTTTTAGATGGGGAATGGTATAAACGATTTTTTTTCTAGTTCCTAAAAGAAGTTAACGTTAAGCAGAAGAGCACAGTTACACTTATTTCCATCTTATTACTAGATTGATAGGACGCATTTTAGATGTACCCAGACAAAAAGACTTATTTATGCACATCCGCTTTATTAGTAGGTTACGGCGTTCTGTGCCGCGACAGTGCACGTCGCGCATTTACAGCGAGCAGTGTACACCGTCGGGGGTTTGGACAGATTAGTAACAGTAGTTGATAAGCAGGTGGCGCCAATGACGACCCGACGTCTCGGCGTAGCGGTGGCGGTGCTGGGCGGCATGCTGTACGCAGTCGGCGGGTCTGACGGACAGGCGCCGCTCAATACTGTTGAACGATACGATCCCCGGGCCAACAAGTGGACACAGGTACTATATATTACTAGGAACAAAACACCTTCATCTGTAAGAAACCTTTTCGTAGCTCGGACGACGAATCTGTAGAGTAAAGTAATATAAAATCCGTACAGGTACCAACTACCTACAAAAATGCTTATAGAATTACGGGAATAGGAATAGGAATAAGTACCTACTTACCTACCTATTTATTACCTACATAATGTTGTTTACGTTGATTTTAGGTCCCTCTAATCTACGTATTTGTACCTACCTAGTTGTAAGTGGTCTCATCTCAGTTATTTCGGTAATTTCGGTAATAAAGAATGTGTTGTTAATATTCCAGGTAGCAGCGATGTCAACGCGGCGTAAACATCTCGGCTGCGCTGTTTTTGATAATCAAATCTACGCGGTCGGTGGACGAGACGACTGTACTGAACTATCCTCCGCTGAAAGGTAATATTTTATTAACCGAATTAAAATGTAGAGTTGGTAAACCCCCCTGGCGCTACTGCTAGTATATCTCGGGCACCCTTGTTATGTAGGCTGCAGGGCTATTCGGATTGCAAATTTAATTGGAATAGCACTGCTCGTGACTCCTTCAGGACTTACATGTGAATTCATTATTTTAGCAATTTTTTTTTTCTTTTTTTTTTTATAATAAATAAATATTCACGGACACTTAACACAACGCCTTCTAGTCCCAAACTAAGCAAAGCTTGTACGATGGAAACGAGATGGCTGATAGAATACATACATACATATTTTTTTGTAAATACATACTTATAATACATAGAAACACCCAGACACAGAACAAACATCTATGTTTGCCACACATAAATGTTTGACCTCGGTGGGGATCGAACCCACAACCCACAGCACGGAAGGCAGAGCTACTACCGACTGAGCCATGACGCCTGTCAAAATGTATTAATTTACTTAGGTATATAGTTTTTTGTTAAAAATGTAAATTTTTTGACCTATAACAAAATATTACGAATATTAATAAACATAAACATTATTCTTCTAAAAACTTAAATTACATAATTCTTCTAAAGACGTAAATTCTTCTAAATGTGTCATACGCTTGGTACTAGCCCTATGTTTCTTTTCATTGACTGTTAATCAACTTACACGAACTTAAATTATAGTATTTAGTAAGTATCTACCCTACCAGCGTATGATACCTAACTAAAGTGAGTATCGCTCCATGTATAATATCTGTGGTTGTAGATACGAGCCGAGCACGGACACGTGGTCGCCAGTAGTGGCGATGACGTCACGCCGGTCGGGCGTGGGGCTGGCGGTAGTCAATGGACAACTGTACGCTGTCGGGGGATTCGACGGCACAGCATATCTCAAGTCTATAGAGGTAACATTACATTACTAAAGAAGTGGCTCACTTATGCTGTTATCTCTCCTTAAAACAATTGTGTTACCTCGCAAAGAGTGCTATGTGCATTGCAACCATCACTCTGACTGGACTTTATTTTATGTGTCATGTGCCTGTGTATTGTTTTTTTAGGGAATACCAGCTGGTTGATCGAGCTTTGCTCGGTATTTTTTAGTATTTATTTTTATTTAAATCACCAATATGCAGTACTTATTTAGTTAAAAAAGGTTATATGCTCATTTGATTTCAAGTAATTTCAGCAGTGACATCTATCAAATGCTGAACACTGCCATCTACTAACGATTAGAAGTATAACTTCAAAAAATAGTATTATTATTCGCCAATAGATGTCGGGAAGAGTCACATTTTTCTGTTTAAGTGATTACTTGTAAACTCGAATAAAACGATATTTTCTGAAAATGAGTCCTAGCTAGATCGATTTATCGCCCCCGAAATCCCTTGTATACTAAATTTCAAAAAAATCGTTGGAGCCGTTACCGAGTTTCAGATTAAATTCAGATTGTATAGGTATATATATACAAGAATTGCTCGTTTAAAGGTGTTAGATAGATGTAGTGGTCTTATGACCGTGCCTAACAAACTGTTTAGCTGCTCGGGAACATGTGAATGATGAAAATGTGCAATGTGTGAGATAGTATAGTATAGTATAGTATAGTATAGTATAGTATAGTATAGTATAGTATAGTATAGTATAGTATAGTATAGTATAGTATAGTATAGTATAGTATAGTATAGTATAGTATAGTATAGTATAGTATAGTATAGTATAGTATAGTATAGTATAGTATAGTATAGTATAGTATAGTATAGTATAGTATAGTATAGTATAGTATAGTATAGTATAGTATAGTATAGTATAGTAGTATAGTATAGTCACAGATTATATAATACTATACTAGTACAGATACCTCATCTATTAGAACAAAACGCGATTGCCCTAACTCGGGCTATTCTTCGGGCTATTCAACTAGGCACATGAAAATTGCTAGATAACGCTATCTAGCGTTTTCCATTAACATTAAAGTTAATGTTTACATTATAAGGAGCTAGATGGCAGTGTGCTCTCGGGATTTTTTGCATAAAAATACGCTAGATGGTGTTGTTCTAGGTCTATTTATTATTTTATTTATATTATGCGTGAAATAGTAGCAAACTTTTGTTTTAAATAAAATGAAACAAGCGTTGGTTATACAACTAAATGATGGAACTAACCGAAGACTCACCGGATGTTAAGTGGTAACCACTGCCTATAACGATGCGTTGACTAACTGAGCACGTCCACGTCGTCCACAGAGGACTGTGATGCATTGTTATGATTTGACATGAAAAATATTATTACACTTATTTTGTCAAATACATGGATGCATATTTATCGATGTATATACATGTATGTATTCTTAGAAACGTGTATACGTATATTTCATGTATGTATATACTAGCTTCCGCCTGCGACTTCGTTCGCGTCCCGTTAGATCCCGTTCATTTTCTAGTGTCAAACTTCAAACGGCTATATCTCAGAAACTATTCACCCTAGAGTTCTCGTTTCAAAACTAAATGAAAGGCGTAATCGAGATCTACATTTTCGATGACAGCTGTCAAACTTCAAACGGCTATATCTCGGAAACTACTCACCCTAGAGTTCTCGTTCCAAAATGAAATGAAAGGCGTAATCAAGATCTACATTTTCGATGACAGCTGTCAAACTTCAAACGTTTATATCTCGGAAACTACTCACCCTAGAGTTCTCGTTCCAAAACGAAATTAGTTTCTGAGATATAACCATTTGAAATTTGACAGCTGTCATTAAAAATGTAGATCTTGATCACGCCTTTCATTTCGTTTTGGAACGAGAACTCTAGGATTAGTAGTTTCCGAGATATAGCCGTTTGAAGTTTGACAGCTGTCATCAAAAATGTAGATCTTGATCACGCCTTTCATTTCGTTTTGGAACGAGAACTCTAGGGTGAGTAGTTTCCGAGATATAACTGTTTGAAGTTTGACAGCTGTCATCAAAAATTTAGATCTTGATCACACCTTTCATTTAGTTTTGGAACGAGAACTCTAGGGTGAGTAGTTTCCGAGATATAACCGGTTAAAGTTTGACAGCTGTCATCGAAAATGTAGATCTTGATCACACCTTTCATATAGTTTTGGAACGAGAACTTTATGATGAGTAGTTTCCGAGATACGGCCGTTTTAAGTTTGATACTAGAAAATTTAGATGAATATTCTAGGCATTCAGTGTTGTGCGAGTTAAATTGTAATTTATTACATGTAAATGAGAGTTCTGTGCATTAGTACAGAAATTAAATTAATGGTAAATATTAATTCACCCGGGCAGACCGCCCCCACCGCTGCCCTCCCTCTCCCTACCCTTACGCCGTCACTGTATGTAGCTGTTCGTTGTTACGTCGTGTTCAAATCAAGCGCCCTCTAGTTTCTAAACATAGTACAAGAATTAGACGACCTCAGTTAGTTTTGTAAAATTCGTTATAATGCGATCCATGAGTCTATGTTTGATTTATTCATGTTGATTATATTTTTTTCAAGTTAGATTGGTAATATTTTTAATGTAATTTTGTGAAATTTGCATCGTTAAAACCCTATCGATACAGGTTACGCCATCTATTGAGATGTAATTAGAACTATATTTTCTTTGTTCTGGATGGGACCCCATGGGTATAGTATAGTATTGGTTGATGCAGGTATTCGATCCGGAGTCGAATCAATGGCGTTTGTGCGGCGCCATGAACTACCGGCGGCTCGGCGGCGGCGTCGGCGTCATGCGCGCGCCGCACCACGACAACCACTACATCTGGTAACACTAACACTAACGCACCACGACAACCACTACATCTGGTAACACTAACACTAACGCACCACGACAACCACTACATCTGGTAACACTAACACTAACGCACCACGACAACCACTACATCTGGTAACACTAACACTAACGCACCACGACAACCACTACATCTGGTAACACTAACACTAACGCACCACGACAACCACTACATCTGGTAACACTAACACTAACGCACCACGACAACCACTACATCTGGTAACACTAACACTAACGCACCACGACAACCACTACATCTGGTAACACTAACACTAACGCACCACGACAACCACTACATCTGGTAACACTAACACTAACGCACCACGACAACCACTACATCTGGTAACACTAACACTAACGCACCACGACAACCACTACATCTGGTAACACTAACACTAACGCACCACGACAACCACTACATCTGGTAACTCTAACACTAACGCACCACGACAACCACTACATCTGGTAACACTAACCCTAACGCACCACGACAACCACTACATCTGGTAACACTAACACTAACGCACCACGACAACCACTACATCTGGTAACACTAACACTAACGCACCACGACAACCACTACATCTGGTAACACTAACACTAACGCACCACGACAACCACTACATCTGGTAACTCTAACACTAACGCACCACGACAACCACTACATCTGGTAACACTAACCCTAACGCACCACGACAACCACTACATCTGGTAACACTAACACTAACGCACCACGACAACCACTACATCTGGTAACACTAACACTAATACTATTAACTATACCCAGAAACGTGTTGATTAGTACACAACACACGCATTCATTTCGACCCGGCTGTGGTTTCATTTGGAAATTTTCCAGAGCTTAGAGCGAGTCTATAAAAGGAGCTTATAAATAAATGAGTTGATTATCAGTAACCAACCCCTGAACTTCCTGAATACGTACAAACAGTATTGACGTGGCTGTTTGTTGCAGGAACCGCAAGGACTCCGTCGTGTAAGCCGCCTCAGCCGTACATTGCCACACTCTTGTATTAAGTCGTTACTCATTTTACTTTATTTTATTGTTAAAATCTATATTAAATGACTATTTATAATTAATGAAAATACAAACTCTAGAATTATTATTTCATAGTATTTATTCACCTGCTTTTTAACAGTTATAATTTATTATCACAGCGTGTTTAAACAAAAGTTCTAAGAATATGCGTATGCTACTCAATTTCGGAGGTGAAACGTGAATTAGGTTCGAAGACCGCCAGTGTCCAAGTGTCTACAGACAAAAGCCGTGTGCGGGTAAGGTTGGTACTACCGGAAATATGGTTTTCTCTGTTAATAACGTAATCGTAGAAATCAGTGCGAGGGGTACCTATCTAATACTAATTCGTAGTGGGGGAATAAGATCTGCACTGTCGTTCCACGTTGGGTTGTATTGTGGTTTGTCCCCCTGCTGACCTCACCCCTGCCAGCACATCTCCTTAGAGTAACGGAGAAGGACTTTGTGTTTATGACAGCAGTGTTCCAGCACCCCCGATGGTGGGAATGGTATGGATATAGTTATGTATAGTCTAGTGTTGCGGCGGCGGAGAGGTCGCCTTGTCCACTCCTCCGGTGTCGTCCCCCTCGCCGCCCTCCGCCTCGCCCTCCCCCTCGCCCTCGCCCTCCCCCTCGCCCTCCGCCTCGTCCTCCGGCTCGTCGTCTCCATTCTCTCCCTCGTTGGCTTCGCCCTCGCCGGTCTGTTCCTCCACGTCGGTGCTCTGTTGCTCCGGTACCGACTCCTGGGTGTCGTCTTTTGAACGTTTGCCCTGAAATTTGTAAAATTCGACTAAATTTTTGTAAAGATTTTGGGTATCCAATTCGACGATCTAGGAATAAGAACAGAAGTAAGAAATCTTCTGAAGAAGTACTAATAAGGTACCCATTATTTCAACAATCATGGTAGGTATCCCTAGGAACGGGGAAATTTCGTGATGCACGTAATTACACAAAATACTTCTTTGAATGAATGAATGAATGAATGAATGAATGAATGATTTATTTGCGTGAAGAGTGGTACATATTATTAGGTCTTAAATAAATTATTGATTCTCACACTTCGCCAGAGAAACCCAGCATGCAAAATTAAGATTACGCTTATGCGCTTTGACGAGTAAATCTTACTTACTCGTCAAAGAAGTATTTTGTGTAATTACGTGCATCACGAAATTTCCACGTTCTTCAAACCATAGAGGATGATCGAGGCAAAGGTAAGAACAGTTTAAATACCTACTTAGCTTCTATACAATTTCATACCTTCTTCTTTTTCTTCGACTTCTGCTTAGGTTTCTTGTCAGGCGCGCTGTACCCTGGCGGGAAGAACCTTAATCCTTGTTGTGCCCCTTCCACGGCGTCTCCGCTCACGTAGAGCGGCCCCAGCGCCAGCAGGCCGGGGGGGGGACTCGGCGGGGGGATGCTGGCCGGCTCAGCCATGGCAGGGTCTGCGGCTCCAACCGCTATGCAGAGAACTATGGTCTCGTTGCTGTCAACAAAAGCCTGATTAATGCCAGCATTGATCCGTAGAATGCCGGGAATGGGAGCATCAGCATGCACCATAAAAAACGCAAATGGTTGAATAAGAACACACCTTATATTTCCTTGTAAGTATGCTATATCTGTCTATATACTTCTGGAGACCTAGTGGGATGCTTCTAATTTAGATTAGTTACCTAAAGGCCTATGCCTCTATGTTTGCAAATATCTAATTACATTCTGCAACGATACCTACATCTCCTTGACTATGTGTTTAAAACATCCAAGGTCCTGTACGTACAACCTTTGATTTACTCACTAGTCCTTTTCAGGTCGAAGTTCATACTGATCCACGTTCTTGCACAGAAGTTTGGGCTCGTTCACACTCTGGTCTGCGAAGAGTCCGTAGCGAAGCAACCTCGGTGCTATATCTGGCGCGGCAGCCGTCGCTAGAACAGCTCTACGCTGCCACGCACCGAACATCATGAGGATATGTGGTGGTTCTGGAGGAGCTTGTGTTTCTACCAGTGCCTGTACCATCTGTAAGATCCAGTAAGAAACCTTGGTGGAAGATGTTGGTGAGTAATCCCATTAATACTAATGTAGACAATCAGAAGCTAAATGAAATGTTTATATTAATGAATCCACCAGAAAATCTCTGAACAGGAAACTAATGAGTGAGCATTTATCTCCTGAGTCAAGCCTGGTTGAAAGCAACAGAGACAGCTGGGAAAGGCAGCCAAAAGAAACGGTAGCAAAGTTAATCTGACGAACGCGCTAGAAATTCCAGATCTGACGAAAGCGAAATTGACTGATGTGAACTAAATCAAAATACTAGATGTTTATAATGTGGCTTGCTCTCTGGCACTAAGTTTTGTTACCACCAGTTAGTCGTCTCGTACTCTACGGCCCCTAACCCCGTCCATACAGACTATGGATGGCATTAGGCACCTTAGGGTAGAGCAGATCCAATATGGCGGCTCTTTTATGCCGATCTGATGGAATGTAGATTCCGGGAATGTTGTCTGCCTTCAGCTCATCCGCCGGCAATTTTTTGGGTCTTTCGTCTTCTTCTAAACCATCTCCGAAGATCGCTCGACGGCATATTTCTGCAAAACAACAAAGTATTTTCTATTTAGGTATTTCTTTTACGTCGTAACAGAAGTTCACCTCTCCTCTTTGTTCTCCATTTTACTAGTTAAAGTAGTTAAAACATACCAATAACACATCCTTCTTTCTCCGGCACTTTCTTGAGGAGTAGAGCGAGTGACGGCCTTTCG
Source organism: Eulithis testata (assembly GCA_947507515.1). Taxonomy (NCBI): domain Eukaryota; kingdom Metazoa; phylum Arthropoda; class Insecta; order Lepidoptera; family Geometridae; genus Eulithis; species Eulithis testata. The sequence continues at coordinate 558,859 of OX382194.1, forward strand.
ATAATAACGGCTGCGATAGCTTCCTCGCCCATCTCAGGGTCTTCCACGGCAAGGATCCTAGAGCCTTCTTTGCCCAGGAGTAGTGGACATTTGTCTGCTACCAAAACTCCTGTGGTGAAAGATATTGATTTACTGCTCGTATTTGTCTATCGTAGTATCTTGAGTTTTTCTGGAAATCTTCCAACAAGCTGTTCTACCTAGTAGTCACCCCATTCTTTTACCTTGGGGTTCCAAAGCGTCGGATATCTTTCTAAGATGCTTCTGCGCATGCGGCATCATGAGTCCGGGACAGACGTCTGCGAAGTGAGCCTCGATGCGCTTTGCCCGCAGCTCGCGGCGAGCTAAGCGACCTGCTTCTACGGCTGCTGCTTCTTTGAGCCGCCTCTCTTCAAATAGCTTCTCTGCTGCTGTTGCTACTTCCTGGAATTAATGGGGTTTTTGTTTCACTATAGATATTTACGAAAATAAGATGCTGGGCCGGGAGTCCTGGAGCTTGTTAAGAGAGATGTTTGAAGAATATTAATTTGATTCCTTTATCATAGCGTGATGCAGTCAACCAGCGGTCTTGACTTGACCATCGCAGTCTGTTACAAATGATTCGTTACTCTTTCAAGTTTGTGTGTCAACCATTTAAATCGTTGCATTATGCTCTGTTAAATATTCCATACCTGTTCCGGAGGCGTTAGTTCGTGCGGAGCTCTCTTTGGGCGCTCGCGTTCGCCCTTCTTAGCCAACTCCTCATTCTGAAGCTCCTGCTCTATAGTCCTGGACAGTCTGGGAGCATCGGCACCGAACACCACGTTGAGCAATTGCCCAGCCTGTGCAGAATTCATGTTATTGGCGAAGGTTATGAAGTGCTCTACTCAGAGTATGCTAAATATTTATTTTGGCGTATGCTGTACGTTTAATTATCACATACAAAAAAAACCCGGCCAAACTTTCTACAAAATCAATTTCTTCTATTCTGTTGCATTACATCTTATACGTATTTCATATACCTACATCCTTTATTTTAGGAGAGATGAACTTCTGAATAAGTTACAAACACTGCATTAATTAACAAAAAAATATCTGGATTTTAGTTGCAAAAATCGGGGAACTTCTAGTTTCATCCGTGAATATAAAACCTCAGTGCCGAAGACTTTTATAAGTGTTTGCCCCACTTAGCTAGGAATGCCTAGACATAAATACCCCGACATTCTTCAAGTTTGGAGGTCTCAGTGGCTATAAATAAACATACGCTTTTTGCAGTTTGTTCGATATCCCTGGCGGTGCCATCGCACAAAAGCCACAAATCACCCTACGCTACATATGAGTACCTATGTACTAAAGTACTCACGTCGACACCCTTTTGTGAAAAACGTCATTATGACGCAAAACTTTCATTATTTTTGTAATGAAAAACACAGATTCAATTACGGATAAACAGTGCAAGCTGAATAATTAAAACAATCAACTATTAATAAAATTAGTGTGAAGTGATCTTACTGCGATGAACATCCATGTCGGCTCACTGCGCTTCCTAAATCTCGACAGAGCAGTAATGGTGTCTGACTTTGCCTGTAAAAGTAATATTCTATTAGCATTTAATAAGAACCTTGAAGTTCCAAACAGTTGAGATACAGTGCTTACCACAGCAAGATGTAAGTTGTCTCCTCCGATCTCCACCTTGATTTTCTTTAGATTCCCCACCATCCCGATGCACGGTCCGCACCATTCTGAGTATACGTCAATTACTGAAATACGGGTAAATTGATGTAATTTATTTCGATATCTAACTCCTCGAGAAACAAAAATATATGACAAGCACTACCGATCATTAGCAGCTGCAGTGCAAGTACCGTTCTTATCGATCGCTTAGTTGTCGATCGCTAAAGTCGACAAACGTTTCGAATCGTATCGTTCCATGGGAGTACGGATCTCTTGTCGACAAAAGATCCATACTCCCAAAAATAAGGTCAGAGTTTATCGAAATCATTCGTTCACTGCTGCCATGATTTACTAGTTTACTGTCAATATCACTGTTAATCACTTTCGTTTGTCAGAATCAAAACATAGTAAACATACACCATTGCCAATTCGTTAAAATTTAACGAGTCTGTCTACAGATCGTATAAGTTGGTAACGTACCCGCAACTGTCGATAAAACCATTTTTATCGAATTTTGACGATTCTAAATGTCAAATTATGCGATCGACAAGAACGGTACTTGCATATAGATGTTCGGTGGTACTTGCACTGCTGGTGTCCGCTGCAGACCGTACAGTTATGTCAGTCTAGTTGGATGTAGAAAATCAAGACTCACCTAGCAATCCATCTCTCAGCAAAAACTTGTTCCATTCATCATCAGTGTTCAGTTCGGCCTGCAATTGCACTTGCGCGGCCTTCTTGCCTGCGCCGGCCGCGGCGGCGGCAGCGGCGGCGTTGGCGACCGCGCTCGTCAGAGCCATTCCGTCGAGTGATGGATGTGATCGTACCATCGTGTGGGCATGCCATTGCGATGGGGTGCAAAGGGTGGGGAAGCCGGCATGCGAGCAAATAAAATGTGCATGGTTTAGGCCGGTTGCCAGGATGCGGGAAATGCTTGAATAGGGATTCGAGTTGGCTGTTAGTCTGTTTTTCAGATGGATTTCTACGTAAAAATATCGAAGACCCTACCTAAAACGATCTAACTAGAGCAATGCATGAACAATAAATATTCTATCAGTGGCCAATCGACGCTATTCTTATGACTGGCTTGTGGTAAAGGTGGTTACAAAAATACCGGTTTGTGTAGCTTGGCCCTACAAAACAGTGGGTGGTGTGGTGGACGCCCTTGTATGACTTGATATATAGGTCGTAAAGCGAAATGAAATCAAATCAAATGGATAATCCAGGCAATAAAGAATGTGAGCGTCGTAAATGCGATGGATGTGTGACATGCAAGTTCGCAAATTATTCATTTAGGCAAATGATACCTTTATGCAAATCATAAGATGATTTGATTAGAGCTAGTGGAAAGGTAACATAAGACAATTTTGGAATTTGTGATTTAGTAAAGAGTTAGGTAGGATCGACCTCTATTTAGTTTTTCAGGTTTTTAAAAATTACAAGGATCATTTAGAATAAAGTACCTATATCAGACGATTCTACTGAAATACCTAGTAACTAGGTGATTTTAGGTACCAGATCCTCATAGAGGCATCATTGCACGAGTCAGTTGAATAGTTAATCTAATTTCTAAACTAAACTAAAATGAAACTTAAGTACCTATGGATCTTTGTCTAATTACAAGTTGGGAGCAAGCAAGATAACTCAGGTCCAGCTGTTTGGCTGGCAGACAATGCTTTCAACATTAAGTCCCCCCTTTTAATATATTTTTTAATTTTAATTTAATAAAGTACAATTAGAAAAAGGTATATTATGTTTTTGTAGAGAAGATCTCACCGGTAAAAATGGGGAAAGCTGTGCATGAATGCTAGCGGAGATGTGAATGAGATAGATGAAAGCACTAGTATCTAGAGTTGATATTACTTGGATCGAGCTCGATGGCGACCGCACTCGCCAGCGCCATGGGAACGAATGTCAGACAGTGGCAGACGATGCCGTGAGGTGCCATGTGAGTTGCTAAGGATATAGCATGGTGGACCTGGCGGGGTATAGGTGTGGCGTGCGAGAACCTCATCCGTTTGTAAATAATGTGATGAGCGAACGTGCTGACTTTCAATGTAAAGACGGCGTTCTCGAAGTGCTGCCCGACTGATGACGGATATTCGATGATATAACTTTTGAAGCTATCGTGTTGTTGTGTAATTTGTGTATCGTGTAGGTATGTATTTAGTTATTATTACAAGCATTGGTTAGGTAGGTACCTAATTCAATGTGATGATGATTCCAGATAAATTTAACCTCATACAATTCACTTTGGGCGATGAGATCACACGTCCAATAAGGACGTACCGTGCGTGCACTGTGTCTATCACTCGGAGACGTAAATTGGCCTCTAATGACACCGGTGCCCATACCCTACAAATCGAATAATACTGGTGGCAGAAATAAGTATGGCGGTAGTACTTGCCCAGAGGAACTCTTTCACAAAAAGCTCTAGTACTAAAATACTGTAAAATATATGGTTTACGATCGGTATATGACGGTGGTGGTCGTTGTAGTCTCAGGAAAAAGAACTGGCGCCGTATATCTGTCTGTATTCATAAGGTGGTAGGTATACATACTACGTAAGGCAGTAAAAAGTTTTATTTGGTGGTGCTTAGTGCTAGACTACCTACCGATCTAGTTTATAGGTAGAAGAGGCTATACATACATCGGAATGACTCACATATTCTACCTATTGCAAAACCTGCTCCTAATAACCCCCGTAGACATCCTCGGCGAGTAGGTAAGAGGCCTACCTATCTACAAGTTCAAGTTCATACTTTCAAAATTGTGAAAAAAATTACCTAAGAATCTGTTAAGAATGTTATGTACCTAGTGTACTACCTATTAACTGTTTATTCTGTCTGTCTGACTGTACCTACTATATAGGTTAACTAGGTAGCTAGGTAGGTATTTACCTACCTACATTATGAAAGAGAGAGAGGGTAGGTTTTACAAAGCAAGCGTTATAATCATAATTTAGATTACTTTTCTACTTTATTTAATGCAGTCACGCCATCTACCACTGTTCAAAGAAAACTTTTCAGCGCCATCTAGTGCAATGCCCCGAAAAGTTAGTTTTAGCTAATAGACGCTACGTAGCAGCATCGGTTTTAGCTACTCGCTTGTAGATGGCGCTTTTATAAACTTTCATGAGGGCAATAAACGTGTAAATAAAAGCTACCTTTAGACACTAGATGGCGCTTCTTGGAGCCTACAATGCAATGTAAAGGGGAGACTCCATTTTGAACGGTTGACCACAAGTAGCTAGGAGTTTATCAAGTAGTAAGAATTTAGCTCACATCTCTAGCATACAAAGCTGTAACACAAAAAGTTTTCTCTGAAATTGTATGCGTTACTTACAACGCCAATGATTAGCGCGTAACCTAGGTCACAATAATACTATAATAGGTATAGTTTTAGGTGGCTTTAGTTAGCCTATAGTAGTATAGTATTATTATGATCTGTGCCTATAGGTAGAAATATTATACAAGAAATTATTAGCTGTAATGTTATTTCCCAAAAAAGAGTCATATTATGCGCATTGCGAAAACAGTTAAGCACAGTAATTGTGTTCTTCAGAGTTGAAGCAAAATGGTGGGATCGCATGACGGAGGCACAGAAGACTTCCCATTGCAAAACTCGTAAATTATCTTCTACGTCGTAACTTTTGTATTAACCAGTCGTTTATAAAATATATGGCGGGTTCGCTTCTTAGTTATTGTGTGCGTTACTCAGATCGATATATTTATCATCACCCTGTAGATTTCATGTAGGCCTCCCCCAGAAATAACCTTTTTTGGTTTTGTCCATCCAACGATTTCCCGAGATTCGATTCGGGTCGTCGGTGCATCATTTTGTTGTGAAAACATTGTTGTCATGTTTTGTGCCTGCTATGTATGTACATGTACTATGGATCTCGTCTGAAAATAAAATTATTATATATATATATTTCATTTCAATGAAATTCTCGTACAAGTCGCTACGCTCGTAGCCGCTTCGTAGCTCCGTAGAGCTCGTGCTACGACAGACCCGAATACTTACTATAGAACTCAAAGAAAGGAAGCAATAGAATGAACCTTTCGTAACCCCAATAACTGTAACTAAACGCATCTTATTATATTTATTTCCTTTGTATTCTTACAATATTATCACTGAACACGCGAGCTTCTGCTGTTCCTGTAAAGCTTTGTTGTGTATTCGTAGTTATAGAAATTGGCATAGTTTAGTAAACTAGTGGCGAAAGTAGTAGGCTTAGGTAGGTAAGTGTAATATGTAAATGACATCTCGTGCGTGTATAATAAAGTTTCGCGTATGGGACGGGAAACCTGTTGCTTATCCACTCTATCTAGTGTACCATAAAAGCATCTGCTTTTATAGTAAGAATTCTTATAAATCTCTCTTACATACAAAAGGAAAAGTAAGACGGCGACGCTTCAAATAGTAAACGTAAAACTCACGTGTATGCGCTCAATAGAGTTATTATTTTTAAATCATTTTCAATGAAACTTTGACATCGTTTCACAAATAAATAGGTATGTTATAAAATTTTTCAATAACACAGTGAATAATGCTGCGCGTGAAATGAATTGTTTGCTGTTCCAGTATTATCGTTTAATTCCGCAGACAAACAGCAAAACCAAAAGCTGGTCCGCATAAATGATAAAAATTATGCCTTTTGAATAACCTTTGTAACGCGGAAAAGCGGACGAAATGTAAACCGCAGCGTGTGGAGTGTGTATGAAAATAGAATATTTTCATATTAATACGAGGGATGTACATCCGGCACCGCGTACATAATTAAAACTCGCATTAGGTTAGCCGGCCCCGCTGCCCGCCCTCTGCGCCGAAGGCACTGTCTTCAGACGAGAGCGACGCTACTCGGGGGGGGGGGGGTCAATCTGTATTAGTGGGTCACTCAGAAAAACTCTGTAACAAAATTTCAGACCCTAGCCTCTATCACGGTTAAACGAGTGCTTTAACCTGGACAGTTTTGTCTTAACTGCGGTCCAACCACTCAAAGTAGAAACATTGCCTTGCATGCCTCCGACAGCCGCAGTGAGAGTTTATTATTCTTATCTTTGTGATTTTTTATGTCTTATCATCGTCTTCTGTGGCTATTGTCCGATTTTAATTAAGTAACCGCTGTCGGCTCCGCTTACCACACAGCTCGCACCCGCCTCCCAAAACTCGCCCGCGGGAGCTCGCTTTAAACCTGCTTTGAATTATTTTAACACATTTTTCCTTAAGCTCTGGATCAGTATTTTTTCTCGTGAGTATTTTCCTATTCACATTTTTTTTAATTTTATAAGAAAATTTTATTTAATTGTTTCGTGTACGAAACGATGTCTAACGAAGTATAGTGCCACAAACTTAATTGACCGAGTGACCACGAGAATCGACGCCATGTATGGAGGTAGGTACTATAAGGTGCAGTGAAGTAGGCACCATCGAAATTGTGATGATTGAAACAAGAAGAGATGAAATGACGTAAGCGCTGATACGACTGATCGTTCCTTAGTTAAATTACCAAGTATATTAGAAAATACAACGAGTTCAGAAACCGAGAAAGCCTCAATACAAGCCATGGTATAATTTTTAGATGCCTTTTGTCATGCACTTCCCAATTCCTCTCTACTCTTTCTTTAAAAAGTCACTCATGCAAACATTGCCCCCAAAAGTAACCCTTGCTACAGTACTGTACTTACTGACATGTTATAAACGAAAGCAAATACTGAATTTCACGTGCAAATAATTCTACGTTACTGACGCGAGAGCCTCATCCTTGGATATGATTAGGTCAATATTGGTTCTTCATCTTCAAAATTGATTGAACATCACTGTTTTCAAAGCACTTCTTAAGAAAAGTTACACTTTCAAACTTTGTCTATCGATTATTCAAAATTGGATCGCTTTCAAGTGTCAGTCATCTGTCGTTTTAGGTGAACCACTTCCCTCCGCGTCTTATCAGATGCAGTCTATAAAGGCAGGTTCAGACGGGCCGGTGCCACGCTGCCGACTGTGGGCCTGCAGGCCAATTAGACCTGCTAAAGAAAAACGAGTAGTAGTACCGAACTATAGATATTTCACTCCGAGACCGCTACAAACACTGCGATGCTCACAACGGTACACTAGACAATGCGTAACAGTTACAGCGAAAGAAAAATCAGCATATGCCTTGTTTTCAGGATCAGAGCTGCTCGTATCCTAGATAATTAGTGGATGTAAAACCAGCAGTATAAAGCTCATTTTACATTGCAAGTGGATCGGAGTAACTCAGGGCTGTGTTGCGGCCCGCACGCGATACTCCCTCGCGATAGTACCGAATTTATTACTGTTTTAACTGATTTGTGAATTATGGTGGGTACGGTTTGAATCGTAATTTGGCATAACTAATGTTTTGAATACAGGTTAATGTAGAGATTGCGGGAAATTACCTAAAAAAATTCAATGTATTTTGTCAGTAATTTCTTTCCATTCTAGTTTATAATTTTTTTGTAATAAGGCCAGCTACACTAGGGATAATACAAACAGACTCACGTAGACCAGTAGTACCTAGATTAGAGGAATGTAATGCTATATTCAAGCAATGTAAAGGGCAAGTTTATAAATGTTTAAAATGATGGTGAGTCTGAGCATATTTTAATAGAAACGGTACAACTGACCCTTTGTATTTAATCACATTCAGTTAGCAGCTACTGTAATCCCACCGCGTGTGATTACAAATCTTTTCAGTGTCGACATGAGTCGAATAAACCCCAAATTAATAATTAAAGAGTGCCCTAAGGGTCCGCATCACTCGAGTGTGGGCCACGGGATTATAGCTTTCTTTGCATTATGAATTCGTTTACATTCAATGCCAGGATTACTTAAAAACAGTTTTTGATATTCATATTCATTTATATATTGCATACATGGTATGTATAAGTAGCTAGTACGCCTTGCTAAAACAGTCATATACCCTGTGTTTGTTAGAAGTTTTTTTTTATGATAAAAGTGGATCAAGCTGATAGCTCACTTGATTTTAAGTGGTAACTTCTGCCTATAACAATGTATTACCTCACAGAGCAAGTCCAATGAGGACGTGCCCTGTAAGGCAATGCACTGCGTCCATCACTCTGAGACGTAAAAATCTTGAAGTCTCATGTGTCTCATGTATAACCAAGAATGAAAATTAAATAATCTTCAGTTGTTTTGATCTGACGAGTAATCTTCTCTTTTATATTTTTCTCTTATTATTTTTACGCGAAGCGTCATTTCTATATACTCTAGGTAAGTAGGTACCTTTGAATAAGCCAACTCTACCAGCATCTCTATGAATTTTAGCAGTTTCATTCAAGTAAACTTTGACTGCGACTCGTTAGTGGCTTTTCAAGCCAAACTGTACCTGCTCTGCAAAAGTCAGAGCTACTGTAACAATAATCAGAAATCGTTCAAAACTGTCAGCGCTGTCCACACAGGCAGCACCTAGTCGAATGCAAACCATCAATGCATCAAGTCTGCCGAAGCCACCGCTTGCACATTAAACACACCAATCAAAGCAGTCAACTCCACTCGAGCTGGTGTACGTTCACACATGACTAAAAACATGGGCATAAAGTTATGGTCACTACGACAATCCTTTTTATAACGATGTGCTTTAGGCACTATTTCACTATTAGCACAGAATATTAGTACAAGTACTATTAGCCTCAAAGATTTGTTGAAGAAAACGTCTGCTGTTGCATTGAGCGTAATTTGTAGTCTACTAAAAATCATTTGTCAAGTCAACTCAGTACTCAAGAATATTCATGACTTCAATAAACCAGACTTCAATACATGCGCTATTAATCTAGTCAAGTACTTAGGTACAGTTTCGGTAAACATTATTTTCATGAGCTGACAAATTACTAGCGATCTAACAAGATATTCATGTCTCTGCGGCAAACACAACTCACGAGCGTCTAGGGCTTGGAGTACTGATGATTGATGCCTAGCTTAGACACATACGTAAACGTACTATATCCAACTAATCTCTACAGTTGGGTATGTAGACTTATTGCTAACTTGGCCGGTCCACGTTCACATTTCCTTTTAGGGTCGTTCTAATCTTCTAAATGATATTAAACTCTTTTGAAGCTGACTGACAATCAACGCACAGCCTAAACTATGTCCTAGAGTTATGAAACTTGGAGGGTAGTATCCTTATATAGTGTACGGGAGCGCTAAGAAAGGGTTTTTGAAAAGTCACACTCTAAAGGGTCTAGAACGCGAGCAACGCCGCGGGCGACGGCTGGTTTAAACTATAGTTCGATTAAGATGAAAATCTTGAGTAGATTCCTATGTAGCAAATTTTATTTATTAGGGTTTTTGGCACAAAAAATCCTCGTTCTATGAAAAAGTATCCAGTCTATAAAATTTTTCTTCTACTTGTTCTAGTCCACGAGCCTAAAATATTTCTGCAAATAGGACATTTGTATGCAGTAGTGTGTACGTACAGTTATTGATAGTGACAATAGTTCATTACGGGCACTCTGGCCGTGCAGGACCCCGATGCGGCCGCTCCTCCACCAGAGAGTTGATTAATGCCCTGCTTGGGGGTGCTTTCACAAATCATTATGAACTAGCATTCTATAAGGGTGCTTCGACTGAATCAAAATGGTCAATTGAGAAGTTCTTTTTATAATGCTTTTCGTAGCTTTTTCGTAGCACTTGCTACGAACTTTTTGTAACCGTAGCAAATTGCCTGTTTCTTTTTGTTATTGGTATTCTATACTGTAAAAAAATATCTAGTGTTAGAATCGTGGCCTCGACAAAATTTTAAACAATATTTGTGGTCAATTCTTGTACAATTTTGTAACAATCCAACATTTATTGATGGTCTAGCATTATAACCAGTAGACCGCAGACCAATGGCGTCCGTTTGCCAAATCGGCGTACATTGGCAAGCTGGCCGCTGCCGAAATTGCTGCCAATGGCACCACCATGCATGAGGTGAATGCGTTTTTGAATATTTGCCTAAAACCTTTTCAGACTACTACATAGGTATTACATATTTACAAACGCATAACTAACGGTTTGAAAATATTACTATTAAAGATTCTACGGAGGGCACCAATATAATATCTATATACTAATATGTACATGGAAATAATAACCAGGCCTTTGCATCTTTTTTATATGGTTTTTACATAAAAGACGAACTTGCCCGGACAAGACCCATTATAGGACATGCACAACATTGGTTGATTTTAAAAAATGGAAGAGGCGTCACCAGTGAACGTGCTGCGAATGATAATGATGATGGCGTTGTTGGTGGCAATTCTTTAGTATGTTTACCTTTACAAAATATCTCGAGATGCACGTATCAACCTGAAGGTACTTACCTACTTAAGTCGCAACTCTCCCGCCATGGTTAGGTGGGGGGTTCAACTGGAAAGAGAAGGGGGCTCATGAAGGGGGTCACTCACAGGGTCGAGGGTTCTAATCTCTGCCAGTGACAGAGCGACGAGACGGCTCAGCAATCTCCTTACCCCGACGTAACTTAATAACAACTTTAAGTCGTACTCGTAAGATTTATAATCGCGTGGCCGAGAGAGATGCAATTGTGGTCCGTACATTCAGCAAGAAAAGTGAGTAAATGAGCTGTTGCAAAGTTTTATTATGATAAATTGAAATAGAGAAGTGCAGTAACAGTTAACGTACTTATTTTAAGAGTTATTATTTCATAAGAATTGTTTTTATTTCTTCGGATCTTTTTATGAGGAGAATATTACCCAAATACCAGTGCCTTTGCTATTTTTTTTACACACATTATTGTTTACTTACCTACTCTTTAACTTACAGTTATTACTTGTTAGATTTTTTTGCTGTAGCCATTGGTAGGCTTTTCTGTCGATGACTGTACGTTAAACAGAGGGTAAGCTTAGAGATCTACTCCGCTGAGCGATGAGGGAAGGGTTTCTAGTTACATTCGACTCACACTGCGTAGCATCGCGGTAAGGCTTCGCGCGCCGCTGTAGACGCACATAAGGCAAGCAAGCAATGGAATTGAAATGTTAATGTGGATCTACAAGTAGTAGAAAGAGGCTGTACGCTGTAATTAGGTATGTGAAGATTACGCGGCGATTTTTCCGAGAGGTTTATAATTTACCGACAAAACAATGTCGGCTGACGAGGGTTCGGCTAATTTGTTAAATATTTTATTTGTCGAATTACTTTGCTAATTATGTTGTTTTGATGTTAGTAAAGCAGTCTAATTAGTCCTAAGTTGAATATTATGTTTTCATCAACAAGAAATGAGAATACTTAATTAATTTATTCTTTAAACAAAATAGGTACAGTAGATATCCCCTCAGAATAAATGAGGTTGGGAGGTTTCCAGATTTATACCTAACTAACCCTTATATTTATAAGTAGGTATCTGAACTGTGATACCACTACAATAAGGATATCTAATTTATTCATGCTAACCCCTCAGTATTCAACATGTAAATCGACACATTGCAGGAGTGAGTTATAAGCGATACGATCACGGCATTGTATCATTCATGTATCGCTTACTTAGGTACTTGTACGTACAAGCGGGATAAATGTAATGTTCTCACGAATGTTACCTTATCATAACGTCCCAAAGCACCTAGTAGTGATTTATAATCTGTGGCACGGTATAGCTATGATCTCTTTGTACCAAGTACCGAGATGTTTCGGCAAGACGATAGAGGCAGTCCTCTATGTTCTGTAGGCAAGTCCAAACATTATGCAGCTGACCACATTCTACAGTACTAACAGCTGTAGGACTACTCCCGACCACTGCCGTTCCAAATTGGATCCGGATTGTGACAGATTATGTGTCATTTTGTACTGAAAAATGACAAGACTTCTGTCAAAATCTATGCATCTGGATTGGAACTGTGGTCGAGAGTAATCCACTTGGTATTTTACGGGTCCCTTACTCCTGTGTGTTTAAGATATTCATTTGTTTACTGCCTAGCAATGAGATCTATGATGTACCTATAGTTAAAAATAATAAAGATCATATAATACTATACCTAACGTGAAACAAAATGACACATTGTATGTGCGAGTGTCATGTTACACAAATGCAGTAGAGAGGTTATCGTACGGAGGTCATGGACAGATATCACTGTTGTTTACTTATTAAATAATACACCGATGGGTTGTTTACAAAAACCAGTAGTATAAAATACTTGTTTTAATTACTTAAACTAAGATTCGCAACAAATTTACCATATTATTATATAAAAATGTGTTTTAAACTAAGTAGTCTCTTAGTATGAATTGCTTTGTCCTGTTTTAGTCGCCATGATCTTTAGAGACCATGGATCTGACAAGGGTTTCAAATGATAACAAATTAATAGTAGCCTTAGTCATTTATTTCGTATTATATTCGATTCACCATTAATCTTAGCTTAGATATACTTACAAAGATCACTAACCGTCACGCATTCAGTCTCAGAGATCCGATTATAGAGTATAATCATTACCAAAGAATATATGAACACAATCCATCAATGGGTGTTTCCATAAAACCAACGATACGACACTTAACACGATATCAGCAGAGTTATACGATTTTACACCGTACCTATTAGCGGCACACTGGATTTTTGTTCGAGCCCCGCCTGATCGGTGTCATGTCATGTCATGTCTGTATCAGCTACTATGCCATTTGGCGAGTGTTTGGCGATATAAATATATTGTTGTATTTGGAAAAGCATCAGCTTATACCTACTTAAAATATAAACATCTTAATTTTGTAACACTTAATTAAATCTAGCCCATTGGTAAGCGAAGGCAATAACCTAAGCATTGTTTATCTTTGACACATTTTTATAAAATTCAAAGCCAAATTCGTTTTGGAGCAAAATACAAGTTTCGAATGTCGAGAACATCTAATTATCTATCACTATGCATGTCATGGCATGGACCATGCATGACAATATGTCATGCACCGTCATGCATTACTCTATTGTCTAGACGATTGGTGAAACTCATCTTCTTATTAATCAAAGATGATTAACCAGTAGGTATTCGACTCAATTTCAGGAGATCTACTTTTCAAAACGATAAAACATTACGCTGCTAGCGACATTTGCGTTACATAGTGCGATAGCGTTGTACTCTCCACGCGACCACGCACAACACTCAAAGCTAACACGCAGTGTATCTCAAGTTTCTTTGACCGTTCAGTTGTTGTTTTGTGAAGTAGAGCCCGGGTGTCTAAGTACGCGTACGATCTAGTTCATGCACGAGATCTTATACTAATAATAAATGTATTAAATAAATGAACTACAATACAGCTTAGAAGATAAGACTAGTAAATAGAGAACTCTGTACTCGTATTCTAAGCGTGAGTCAAGGAAATGTAGAGTTTGCTCAATCACGCTGGAATCAATTTCTCTCAATTTCTGTAAAAGATTAAAAAATGTTAACAGACTCATGTGTACAGTTGCGAGTTGAGTATCTGTAGAAATTTAATGCGCGGTAAAATTGACTCTCAGTTGAATTCTACGTCAACTTGATTCGCTACTTATGAGTGTGTAAATCGGTCATGAGCGAGTTCTTATACGAGAGTAAAAACGTGAGTGGCGCAGGTTTTAGCACGATGTCTAACAAAACAGCTTTGGGAATTTTCTTGACTCAGGTAAGAATACCAGCATTGTTTGCTTTGGCAATAGATTTGACTCGGCAGCGGGTTGCGGGTCGACGGTATCTCAGCTCTGTAAACAAATGAATTATAATTTTAATTAGTTGCAAACTAGGTTAGTTTTTGAGCAAATAAGTTAGTTTAAATTAGGTAGCAAATAACATGATATGAATTTGTAGACGAATTAATAGTTCATGATGTAAAGTTATGTGGTTCTTTCCATCCCTAAGTAAGTACACTTCGAAGGTCTTTTCGCAGTCTAAGGATGCGCTAAAAAAGGTCTGAAATTCAATCCCTATAAGAATGCTTGAAGTTTGCATGGATACGTGTGTTTGAAGTTGGGGGTATTCTACGAGTTTCGCTATAACACGAAAATTTCGACTGAATTACCACTTTATTCTCATGGAGCCCACTGACAGACTCACTAGTGGGTCAGGTAGGAAAAAAGTTCTAGCGTAACTACTAGACTAGTATATTTTTTAGACAATTTCACCCACGAGCGGTGGTTACTACAAAGTATTTGTTAGCTTAGTGGTATAAATTGAACACGATTTACTGACTCGAATTGGTAACTTTATTATCGGACGATAACGAAGTTGCGGCGGAATTTTGGTCATTTTCAATGCATATTAAGTACCCATTCACACCCTAAATAGGTTTTGGATTTTGAATAAAACAATTGATATCATCAAACTTAAAGTTTGCTATTACTTATTACTATTTGAGTGAAGTATTATTTTTTTGCGAGGCCACGTGACTCATTTTTTTTAATGCAGTATAGTTAACTGTTTGTAACCTTGTTACAAGTTTTACTTTTTTAATTGTGGTCATAAAAAACTTCGTATTTTTACCTTATTTTCAATAGTTTGTTTTACCTAGAGTCATCCATGTCAAGATTTATAAGATCATATTACATAACTACCGTTTCTAACCAAACACTCGTTATTATAATAATAACTGAGTATAGTTATAGTTACAGATGGACAGATTATCTATAATGGTTTAATAATTATTTTGAAGTGATTAAGTTTAGTGTTCCGGGTCCACACAAAAACGATAATTTGTCTATTTCTCGCTTTTATAGACCCGAGGCTTTTTTCGCTGGATTAAATTGGTACAAAGATAATGGGCTCGGTGTAGTCAATACTCATTTGTTTTTGTAAAATAACTAGGATCATTTTAGAATCATCTTACGGCCAAGAAGAACAAGATCGGTTAGATAGAAAGAATCATAAAAATTGAAAAATGGCGTGTTTGTATGTAAGAAAGATTATATTTACAAATAATTTTTTGAAGAACGTGGTGCTATTACTGATCTAACATCATCCAGTCTCCATTATACGAAGAATTGAACTAACAATAATGTAGACATGCAACGTTCTCATTTCCCCGTAGATGCAAATTCCAAATATTCCAATTACCCTATACATTGTCCTGCGGTTTGTTACATGCGCTAGTACCTACTAGGTGCGCAGGTTACCTAGGTAATCTAGGTATTTTGTTACAGATTAGTTTGGCGGTACCCGCTTCGAGCTGGTACGGGTACACTATAATTAGTCTGAAGGTACTGTACAGTGAGGTTGAATAAGATGTATTTGGGAAGGTTTCAAACGTCTTGGCACAGATTTAAATTATTGCAGAAACTGTTGAGTATAATTTTGTTTTCAAAGTTTCTCTTGTGTTTTTGTACTTGCGTTGTACCCTTTCTTCTTTTTCTTCCCTAGGTTCTTGTATGTCGTAGTCTCGTAGTATACAGCAGGTGTAATGGTATACGCGTAGTATAGGTGCCTACTGTGTGTGGTGAACAAGAGGTGAGCAGAGCAAAAAGTTTCTGATGTAGGTCGTTCTGTGTAGATACCTATATCTATAGTATTGCTTACAATAAAACACAGAGGTCTTCAAAAATACAAAATATAACTTACGACTAATTATTAATTATTAAAGTATTCAACTGACTAATATACTCGAAGTAACATCGATTTAATTTAATAAGCGTTCATTTTGTTTATTTATTTTGATGCTGGTTTAATATGAGGTCACGGTAAAGTAAAATTATGACTACGACAATAAAATTTAAAAGCTTTGTTGGTCTCTGAAATGCTGTCTTTACGTCTGGAATATTGCGGCTACCGTTTTTTAAACAAGCCAGGTAGGCCTAGTTACGTGCAGCACCGCCAACGATTCCTATTCGACGCACATCCGGCACGGCTCACCGAATTCAGCTCGTTATTGACTCGCGCCGCTATTCACACGACTGCGTGACAATGCGAATAAATATGTATTATGAATGATCATTGGAATAAATAATTAAACCTAGGTTATTTATTGATCAAGCGAGCGAAGCGAACGAAGATCTTAGTGACAAATTATAGGCAGATCGGCGTTGCATGCTTATCCGATCTTCCTAAGGTCTACGGATAGTAGGTACTCGGTTTTCTAATACTTACATCAGATAATATAATTTCGTCCCGACACACGTCGTCCGATCGCGAAGGGCCAAGCGCGCGCGCGCACTGCTGCGGCCACGTCACCGCGCAGCAACGCCACCACATCGTCCAGGTAGCGCAGTGCACGTGACTCCGAGGTAAGTGCACGTGCATCCGCCGCGCACCGTCCAGCTCGGACCGACTGAGCCTGTACAAAACAAACGTCAAAATGTCAGTAGAATCACCCAACTTCTGAACCACACTATGCTGGACTAAAAAGCGCTCTATTTCCAAGCTTATAGTATCGTGTGGTAAATGCCCTGGCGTCCGTTTCTTGGTTATAGAACTAGGTGAGTTTTATAGATAGCGTAGTATGTTTTACGATTAGTATATTTCTACACACGACCCCTCTCTGTCTTTTTCTTCTCATCCTCGTAGCGCCGAAACAAAGAGGAAAGATGTAATAGAAAAAACGGATTTTTAATTAAATTTATAATAATGAATTTAAAACGGATTTACTGGATGTAATTGTACACGTCATGTTGAGTGAAAGAGTTAGTATCGGACGTTGATCTTTTTACGCTGAGGGTCTACGTAGGGTCTACAAGGGTCTAAGCGGGCCGATGATGGTCCAGGATTAATTATTCACTTCTCGTTAGTACAATTTTGTCACTATTACGTGCACTACGAGTATTTAATTAAATAACGTTACAAGTGAATGATTTCCGTTGAGAATGATAAGCTAGATTAGAAATTGTGACTGAACAATTCTGTCCTCTTCAGACCGCTGCGACCACAGAGCAAATTATTTATGTTCATGAGTCATAAAAATAGAAATTCGATTAAAGAAACAAATCATCATTACTAAGTATCATACGCACCAATGCGTAAAAAACTGAGTTTCTATCAGTTCCTAAAACATAATTACCACACGCGAATGACTATTTTGTTTTTTTCTATCGAAAATAGACAAAAACTAAACTACATAACAAGATTGATTGTGAATTCAATAATATTCTAGACTTGCGGTAAACGCTATAGTAATTACCGAGTTCAGTCTTCATCCTTGGTAAAACTTACAATGAATTACAATATACCAGCTTGAATATAGAAAATGACCACGAGTAGCTTGAACATTTTAGTCAAAGAATATTAGTTTGTTTTTGGTTTTCCATTCTTTTATTGGCGACGTTTTAGCAGGTTTCAAGTTGTTACTAAGACCATTGGCACTAAAATTGGCACGCAAGAAGAAGTTTACCAGTGAATATCAATTAATCAAAGTAATGTCAGATAACAGATCGGCAGCAATCACGTGCCTATTTACAATGTGAAAGTAGATAGAAAAATAATAATTACCTAATGATAATGTAATTGCCGCACTACCTAGTGCGGCAATTACACGCTTATCTTTGTTTTCGATTATTGAACTCTAGAATAATATGAATAATTTTAATTGTAGTTTGTATTACCACAGATCAAATAATAATAATACTGGTAATACTAAGAATGCATCCGTTACCCGCTATCGTAAGGACAGCCACCGAAACGGATTTGATCTAGTTTCGTTTTATGTTGTTTGCGAGATTTAATCTAAATATCGGTTTTTCTGTTATGATTATTATTCTACACCACCAACCACCAAGCCAATTCTGAACGAGAACAAATTACTTTGCATGCACTGTACTGTGTTTTGTCTCCTAAGAGACACACACAGCACTGCAAAACTATAGGACTTTTAGACCGGAAAAAACTGTTTAAAAAAGCTAGTGAATGGACTCGATTGTGAGAGATTGCCACCACCAAGTGCGGCCAAACTAACGCGTTGGTGCATCCCTACATCACATGGTACCAACGCGTCAGGAGTCTGTGCGCGCCAGGCGCCGGGCCAGCACCTGCAGGTCCGTCTGAATGCTAGCCAGCTCAGCGTGCAGTGCGCGCGACTCCACCAGCAATGCATCGAGTCGCCGCGCAGCAAGGGACAGCCCGTTGTCGACTTCATCCTCCTCCACCGATAGCGCCAGCTTCCCCAGCCTGTCCCGCTCGACCGCTCCCGTGCCTTCCCGCCTAAACAGCATCTCCTGCCTAACTCCACCCGGATAAACTTCTTCTTCTGCTTCTCTTAACTCCTCCGCCAACGAGCGCTCCATGTTGGGTACCGTTATCTCCTCCGTTGGTACCGGTGACTCCGGTGGCGAAGATTCTGATGATGGTGACTTCGGTGAAGAGGATTCTGATGATGATGGTTCGGGTGGCCTGACCCGAGGCTCCGGTGTAGTGGCAGGCGAAAGGTACGGGCTGGGGGAGTGCATCGCGCGCTGAAGGAATCTCCGAGCATCATCATCCAACGGCCGCTGCAGACGCCTCGGCGCGGGCCGCACGATGGCCTCCAAAGCCTCTCGTCCCGGATCCCCATCGCGCACTAACTCTAAAATCCTCGCCCGCGGCGGCGAAATACTGGCGCACGAATCGAATTTCGCCACCAACTTTCCCTTTGTCGAAGAAGTGTTTACGTCTCCTGTGGGCGTGTACGCGCGGAGGTTCTCCGTCAGCAGCCGGTAGTTACGCAGTTTAACATTTCCTTCGGGCGGGAGCAGGATGGAGGGGCAGTCGGCGGGGTCGGGTTCCACGATCTCGATGAGCGCGGGGCGCGCGGACCCCATGTCGCGCTGCGGCGGCGCGCGCTGGCACACTGACTCTTATTACCTAAACTCCTGCGCCGATAGCACAGAACCAACTATAGTATGTAAACACAATATAATTCTCACTCGCAGCAATAAAACTAACACTATGCTCAAATCTGTGCCGCGCAATTAGTGCGTGACTACAAATTTCATTCAGCATGCTCGCACGATTTGATCTATGCATGCGAGCCATATTGAATCTTAGCTCTACATGCTAAAGATGTTTAGCGTTGAATGCTAATTTTCAATGACAAAGGCCTTGATAGTGTGAAACCAGTGAAACTGAACAGGGACGACAGTCAGTTCCCGCGAAATGAACAACGATTGCTAATTGTCAGAGTGAGGGCGCCGCTCGACTGGCGGCGTGGCGCGGCGCTACAACCGGCCGCCGGTTGCAACTATCCTAATCCAATTTGAGGCTCAATCACTGCGTATGTTCAGTCCTATTAATAACAACAACACATTTCGCAAGTATAACTTCTGCTTCTCTATATTGCGTTGTCTTGATTCCCATAGGTACATAGTTTGCAATATTTTATTTGGCTCGCGTGCTTTCAGCCGATCTGTGATTTGATAAACTGACAGACGCCTAGCGTTGCCTTTCTAGTATTAAAACGTGCATTACTGAGCTCTGTCTCACTTCCTCTAATTAATTGCAGTTTGTTGTGAGAAATGCGTTCATTTCGAGGAACTCTAGCGCTTAAGTAACTACTTTGTAAGTATTATGGTGGCTTTACAAAGACGCTCGGTCCCGCTGACGAAATGTTTTGCTCTCACCGTCTTATTTTAAGCTTTCTTTCCATTTTTCCTCAATGTATTCCTATGCTTTTATTTTCTTTAAATAAACTTGACCTTATTTTAAAACAAAATCAAAAATATGTGCCGTGTGACTTTTCGTAGACACACTTTTTTATGCTAAAAATGATTCTGTGACACATCACTACCGATTTAAACTTGAACATTGCCACGAAGACGCAACGACCTACGGTCTATTTCCTTTTATGCAAATCTGCAAAACAAAAGATCCGAGGAAGATTGAACCCAACCGCCGGCATAAAGTGCAAACAGGCTCCATACGGTGATGGATGACTCCTATATTTCACAGCTACGATTTAGATCATCGATCAGTATCGCAAAAACGGAACTACTATTTTGATTGTCTCAAACGAGAAGTCACTGGCCACCCAACAAAATAGAAATTAAGCTAAAAAAAAGTAAGCTATTAAAAAACTTAAATCAAATCAAAAGACTATCAAAGACCGTTGACTTTTTTTTTAAAGTTCAAGATATCTTCAACCTATCTCTACACTGGTCCGTCAACCTAGTGTTTCCAGCGGGCCTAAGATGCGCACCGCGAGATATTTGTCATGTCTTTCTGTCAAAATGTAAGCATTTTGTACCAGTTTAGGAACTATTGCATTATCTGTGGTAATGTTGTCGAGAAACCGCGCCTTTGAATTTTCAACTTTTGACATTTCTGCATGACTATTATCTCGTCCTCAGAGAGGTACGACGACTAACAAGTGTCAAAAGTGTACATTATGGCGCGTTTTGTCGACACCATTAGGTACCACAGATAATGCAATAGTTCCTAAACTGGTACAAAATGCTTACATTTTGACAAAACGACATGACAAATATCTCGCGATGCGCATCTTAGGCCCGCAGGACAGACAATGCTTCTGTACAACGCAGTGGTGATGTAAGGCCCGAGCTACTCTGCTACTTGCTATTATACCGTTCTGTTGAACTCGTGTCGTGTTTCAGACATCGATACTATGATAGTTATAACTGATTGGCCTGACGTGACTGGTCTTGAAGACCGAGACTCAAAGCACTGATGAGATAGAAATAAAGATAAGCCAAGAGATAGTAGGTAATGCTTTTAATAAAAAATTTGGAATTTTTACTAAGTAGAACAATCAAAGGTGTTCAAAATTAAAGTCAGTATTACTGTATCTATGCAATTAGAAGTACCACTACATATTACCACAGTGTTACTGAAAGACTGCATCGGAAAGAGCAAAAAAAAATAACTACTTAGTGGTAAATGTTCATGTTTATGACTCTGTTAAAGTTTACAATAGTTAAAACATGTAATTTTTTATGTTCGTTTTTTCCTATGGGTATGGCTGAGAGGATGGTATAGGTGCTGGGCAAGCTACAGTGTCCTGTTAAGTGTAGGATTGCCTCCTGACCCTGTATAAATCATCTTCAATAGATGTAAAGGCCTATTATTTATTTTGTCAAGTCTTTGCTATGTTAGCAAAGTTGTGGAATTCCATCGACAAGTGACGATTGGGAGAATTTGTCCCAAAATATTTTGTCCGAATCGTCACTAAGTCACAACATCGCACCCCTACCCAACCGCAATCAATACACATAATTCGAGTGTTTAACGTCCATAACGGTATTATGATACAACATCTATGTATGATACAAGGTACATATACAGGGTGTCTTAAAACTATATGTTGTGCAGCGGAAAGGCTGTAGGCTCATTTATCAGAATTTGTGTGATGGTTCCCGTCAATCTGTGGACATAAACTGAATTATGGGGCATATTAAAGTTAAGGACACTATAATTATTACGTTTTTATCAAACCACTAGTCACGTTTACATCAGAAGTTAGTGAATGTAGTTATGTATTGTATTATAAGTATGTATTTACAAAAAAAATGTATGTATGTATTCTATCAGCCATCTTGTTTTCATCGTACAAGCTTTGCTAAGTTTGGGACTAGAAGGCGTTGTGTTAAGTGTCCGTGAATATTTATTTATTTATTGTTTTTTAGTAAAAATGGTGGTATTGGTGAATATCATCTGAGGCTATCATCTTCTTTTAATAAAGTCACAAGAGTCAAAAAAAAGGTAGGCGAAATGATAATATTGACCAATAATATTTTTCTAAATTTCATTAAAAAAATTACCCATCACATTTTTTGAAGTTTTTGCTTCCAAAGCCTAGAAATACACATCACTCTGTATTTAATGCGAGTGTGTATGATTCTGTATTTTTGCCGGTGTTGCGCGCTCAGCCGAGGCAGCGCGATTTCTATTATAGCGTTTGACAATTGTGCTACTCGTACCAATCACTGCTAAACGTGTGCTAAATGAGTTTAAACCGGGAACTATTATTATATTTTGAGAACATTTGAGTAGGATACATCGGGTTCGTTGTTGTGAGGATTATAACCGTTATTGAGAGTAGGGTTGAGAGTCAGTGAGCACCTTTTGCTAACAAAGGATAGTCCTACTTTTTGCCCTAGTTTGCAAAGGGTTATTTGCACTACACACCAACATATATCAGCCCTCGTAGACAAGTTCACATTCAAGAATCGTTAGATAATCTCTAGCACCATTCGGGATGCTAGAACATGGATGCCATAAAGCCAAAGCCCTTCTCCGTTATTGTTATTGTATTAGCAGGAGGACAATGCATAAAACACCCCAATGCGTGACGTCGACAATGCAGATCTTATTCGCACGTGAATTAGAATTAGATGCAATTATTCTATTTACATTATACTTATATAATAAACGAAATTGCCCATTTTAATCGTGTTAACCGCAAACTAAAGAGGCGTATATTGCAACAGCTTGGCTCAGTAATCAAAAACACTTAAATTGAACACCACAATGTGTTCGTTGCTCCAATTACGTCACCCGCAGCCCAAAAACCAATTACTGAACACACGAGCTACTGAAATACACGCGGTAGGAAATTAAACATCCTGCCCGTTAGGATAAACCAGTCGGCAGTACCTAGAATAGTATTATATGGTCTGTGGCAGTACTATTACTGTCAGTTTGTTAGGCGATAAGACGATGTTCTTGATTAGAAGAATAAACTCTTCCCAATCACTGCGGCACTGAATTAGAAGAATAAACTCTTCCCAACCAATGCTATACGCTGACGGGGTTGATGCGCCGGTTCCGGCCGATACCGGAGCAAATAGGAACACTATCGCGACTAACCTGTTATAGGGCATCCTGTTAGTGGAGTCAAACCCGATTTAGCTTTTTAAATTCATGTTTATTTAAATCTTCAATGCAAACATTTCTTGCAAACTTAGCGGACAGTTTGTTATTAACTACCGGCTACAAAAATGGATTTAACTGTACAGTTTCTCACTTGTATCAACTTCTCTAGATATACTAGGTAACGAGGATATACGAGTGTATTGGTCATCCTAGCGAGGGTAAGTGAAAAATAGTCCCTTTGATTACACCATCAACGGCCTTGTTCATCCCTTTGTGTCTCGCCACAGACCCCTTAATATCTTATGAACTCATTCTTGTTTACCGTTTTGTAAGCAACAGCTTAGAAAAGAAAGCAAGGAGGTAAAAACGATATTATATTTCCATTGTGTTTAGTATTTTTTATGATTATGTAATCAGGAAAAATCAATGTCAGAAAATTACAACTCTGAGTCGTAGAAAATGCTTCACAAATAACGCAAAACTAAATTTTCGATGATCGTATTATATTACATAAACCTGGGAAACGATCAAAATAGCTAAATATTTTAGTAGCACCCTACCTACCGGTATTTGAAATCATAGACAAACACATAACATTAGAGTATCTTTTAGAAAGTTCAGAATTTCTACTAGGATGACTAAATTCCCTAAAGAGGGAACGTGTTTCAAGTTTCCCTTTGTTCCGGTCCACGGGTCAGTTTGGACATAAAGAAGGTCAACAGGTTTCTGTGAAGGGTTTCGATACATATTTAATCTTCAGCTAAACTTATATCGGGGAGTTTACTTTGCTACGAACTTGTAACTATAGTTTAATAGCTTGTTATTTATTCATTCTGTTAAACCGTTGGGTATAGTGGAGTCTACCTGACGTCAAAATTAGATTTACCTACTATTATATAGTTTGAATTAATTATCGTTGGCAAACTTTTTTTTGTAATTGTGGCGTGTGATTCTGAATTTGGTGTGAATTTAGCTTTATGTAGAAACTTACAACTCAACATCTACAAAATAGAAAAGGATAGAAAACTTTTATTTTGTGCCATGAAAATAGTACTGAAATGAACCTACTTCAACAACGGAGTATAATTTTAATTCTACTGTTGCATTTTATTATCCTAGTAATATGTTCTCTATCATATTGCCAAGATCTAAAAAGTAAAGTCAAAGTAAAAGTAGAGTCTTTCTTCAACGATTAACTTTAATTACTTTTCAGGTAGCTACTTGTAAACCAATAATTGACGTATAACTCTAAGGACTACCTTTAACTTTGGTCGTGAGTAACACAGTAACGTCTTGTCTACTTCCAAATAAAATAACAATTAAATCACTATCAACAGATAGGAGTAAATTATCGCAGATAAGCGGTATCAAGGCGAAACAATCGCGATACGCCGAAACACTCTGTAATTTCGGCGGTTGGTAATCGTCAGCGTTGGTCTGGGGTACCTGGTAGCAGCCTCAGGAACCTTTGCCCGGCTGAGTGGTATTCGAGACCTCTGCTGATCCTGAACCTTCACTTTTTTTATCTTCATATTTTTCCTGCGGCTAATCATGATCGATTCATATAATTAATCAATCGATGACCGATATTTGAAGGTTTTGGTGCGGTTATTCTTCTTTTCAGAAATTGGCATTTTCTCGTCGATTTTCATCCTGTACGCATAGGCAATATTTATTAAAATGCGACTGAGAAGACCACATGAATATTTTAATCATTACAGTTGATATTTCTTCTATTCTATGGATTTGTTTCTTGGACGCAGAATCATCCTCTTCTCTTTATCTGTTCATTATCTCTTCCTCTTTAATTTTTCCGTGTAATAAATAGAAGATTATTATTTATAGATATTGAATGCCTGGAACACTCACATGAACACTCGAGTTTATTAGTTGCGAAGTTGTGGAAGTTATTGCTGGTTCACATAGGTGCTCGAACAGCTCTTGAAGATATAGATGCTTCACTTACTAAAACAAGTAAAAAGAAACAAGTAAAACGAAGTAAGTAAGTAAGAAGTAAGTTTAAACAAGTATACAGAAGAAGGTATACTTACAAACTTTTATTAATAAATAAATATTAATTTTAATTTAATGCTTGCTTTGCTAGTATCGGTGCCGGTGCAATTTCAGGCACATGAATATTAATTTGATACTTGCATTGCTGTGTTCCGGTTTGAACGGTGGGTGTTAAAAGAGTGTTGTGTCTCACAGAGCACGTCTTCAATGAACACGCTGGGGGCAATCGTTCTCTCATAAAAACCTGCCAGGTACAAGCCTGGCAGGTTATCTGAACTGTTTTCATACTAAACCATAGGTATTTTTGCCGTCACAAGCTTCTTGTTTTCGTATATCTGTAGTCACGTCACTTGACATTATGCTGGGCAGCGAAAGCAGTTCAGAGCTTGCGATATGGGGGCTGGGTAAGGCTGGACCATCTGCTTGTTGCTTCACTTCTTTTCATTTACAAAATTGTTTGAGTTTTATTGCAAACTAAATCGGAACAAAGAGATATTAGCAATTTTGCTATTATTCTTTCTATTTTATATAAAGAAATATATAAATTTTAAATTTATTTATACCTAGGGTTATTCATCAGTCTGTAAAGATGAATATTTATGTGTAAATCGTCCGAAACCCTTTACGTCATCAAGTGGAAAAGTCCATTAAAGATTACCGATCATCGGTCGCTAATCTTAGCTCCCGTTCCACTTATAACTTGTCAAAAAGATACCTTTATGTGGTGAGGGCTCTCATGCAGTCGAGTGGCACTTGGCGTGGCTGAAGTAGGGGGAGACACTCAGCAAGGCTTCCTTCCTTACGTCAACTTGAGAAGTCGGTGTTGGTCAGACAGACCCAAATAAGACTTGGTTCGAGACTGATACCAACTTTAAAAGAACAAGCTCGTCTTATCTTGGACTCGACTTTTTGTTTTTTTTTTGTTTATTTCACTGTGATACAGCTTAAGGTTTTTACGTGTTTATTTTTTTAGTTCTGAAATTTGTTAAAAGTGTAATGTGTGCAGGCAACCGTTTATTATAACGAAATATTGGACATGGCTCTTTGGTCCACTACCAACCGGGACGTCGAAAGAGACGCTTGTAGTCATTGAACTTGTTGCTTAGGATATGCCCCAAACCGCGCTGTAACCCTAGTAGACATTCTAGTAACGCTAGAGAAACAGAAAATGCCAAAATTGAATCGGATCTCGTCATTTATCGTTCAGAAAATGGTGATTTTCATATATTTTGATTAGATTTATACTCTCAAGCGATTGTATAATGTCAACGTGGTGCAGATTCATGCTCTGTCTAGCCAGTGGGTTTGTTGTGACGCCTGCTTGTCTGAACTGGCTCTTCGTTTTGGTACCAACACTCCAGTGCTTCTGTCACAAGTGGTCCATTCATGGGGATTGGTAGACTGCGTGGCGCCGCACATCTCTTCGGTTGGGAGATTGCATGGCGCTATGGGGGGAATAGGGAAGTTCACCCCGTGGCACTGAACATATATTACTTATCATAGTAGCCTATTTGAAATTGAATCTTAAATATTTTACTGTAGCGCGAAAAAATAAAAATAGCTCTGTCACAAAAGTAAACAGCTTTACACTATTCAGTGAAATTTGGGTAAGTGACAAGAAATCAACTGATATAAAAAGACGGAAATTCCACAATGTACCGTACGTACATAGCCTTGGAGCTAATAAGAGATAAGTTAGAAATTATGTACATAGCAAGTTGTTGAACGAATTTTAATGAATAGTTGCTTAGCTAGAGTTCATACACATTCCATACAAAATTAGTTCTGCGATATTTTGGCTCTTAGATAGATAGAAAACTCTTTATTGTACACCACTTTTACAGAATTTATAAAATAACTCTTAGTTATCTATTCAGCTGAAAAATGACTTTTACCATTACAAAGATTTATGTCACGAGTTTTTTTTTCTTATTTTTATTGAGCGCTACGAAAATAATTTTACGTGCTACGGCGTAGCACATGCTGTAGCACTGTGTCATAGTTGAGCTGGTAAAGTTCATAGCTCAAAGGTTTGTTCTTGTAGCCCTGTCGGCCTCTTCTTCAGGAGTCAGAAAAGCTAGAAGTCTAGACCGAAGATGTTGTGACGTCAGCTCGTCTGTTCATGCAGGTAATACGAGGAGTTGTGAGTATTCATTCATGCGAGACTGCAGGGCGCCGTGATGTGTGATCCTGATAAGGAGGGTTGCTAGATTACTACTAGCATTACCTTTCCTTAAAGTGCGTTTGGATGTTTTTGATTAAAATTAGAACAATGATGACTAGACAACATCTAACTAACTATTTTAAAGGACATGAAGTGCATGAATTTACTAAAGTAAGTTACTTGCAACTTATTTCAATGTTGCTTATTATGCTATGTAAATTATTGTAAGTGTTTTATGTCCCTGTGTAATAGATCTAGAGTTTTAATTTAGTAAGCTACATTACACCTGTTTACCCACCGCGTTACACAAAAGGGTTATGATTTGTTTGGCGCCTGAACAAATACGTTTGTCAACACGTAAGTGCGTGACTTTCCTAATTTAGCATTTAAAACTTGTGTACGTTGGTAATGAGGTGTAATGAACGATAGTTGCGTGAAAAAACTAGTAATACTTGGCTGTAATCTTCTGATAAATAAGGCCAATTGATTGGAGTCCACCTTACAATACATTGCATAGATAGCGTATATAAAAGATTTAACAGAATCTTCTTTATTCATGTCGAGTAACTTGCCTGCAGTCAGACAGTACGATTAGTTAGATACGTGAATAGTAAAAAGTGAACGTTTCAGTTCATCGAAAAAACGAATCAAAAAAGTGTGCATCGTCGAGTGCTGTGCGTTTGTCAGTAGGCGCTCGTAACTCTATCCCAAAGCTCTGGATGATTCACCAATATTTTGATTGTAGCAACCCCACTGCGAGCGAGTGTCGGGTGGGTGGTGTGGGCGCGAGGTGCGCATGCGCGGCGCGCGCGTGCTGAGGCCGGTCGATAGGCGAGTGCCGCTGGAGGGCAGTCCGCGCCGCGCCGGGCCCCTGCCAGCCCGCGCCGCGTCGCCATGAAGGCGCGCGCGCTGATAACCCTGCTCATCGCTATCTCAGCCTCAGCACAGATCAGCGATGCCGAGAAGAGCAAATTCTGTAAGTACTTTTACCGATATTTTATGTGCATTTCCGACGTTTCCGCCTTTTAGCGGATGGCGGCAAGGAAGCCGAGGAGTTCGCGCGCTCTTTAATGGCGGTTCGTTTCTTGAAGATCCTCGAAATTTTTCCTCAACTTTTTACTTTTAATAGCTTTTACGGCAGCGGAATCGTTACTCTAAAGTTTTATACGTTTCGAGTGCTTTTTCAGTCATAATTATGGGTTTGAAGCCGGCGCGCGGCTTCTACCCGGCTTCGTAGCACGCCTATAGCTATAGATACGAAATAACATTCGTGTTACCCACAACGGAAATAGGTCACAGAGACAATACCCTCTAAATAGTGAGTGTTGTAGGTACCTATACGTATAGATATACCCGTGGGCCGTGGGGCGTGTGGGGCAATATCACATTCAATTCATTACGGCCCGTTGCGGCCTTCTTTATATTAGTCTGCTTAACCCTAACTAGATATAACTACCATATCCGTATACTTAGGGTGACTTAGGTATCTGTGAGTGTAAGTAAGAGTATAAAGTGTATGGAGGTATACAGTTTATGAATGATGAGTTTTTTGTAAGACATGTTGTGCCACCAAGTATTGTACCTAGAACATCCTTATTTGCCTTCACAATATGTTTTTAAATTGCAAAAAAATATCTTTATCTTTATCTTTAAAGTGGATGTCGAACTTTGTCGGCTTTAGGTTTTAATTGTTTTAGATGCAATTTACTACCGACTTATCGCACAAAATCACACTAACTTAGGGCCGTAAGATCAATAGTGGTTTAAACCACGAAATAGAGTTTAACTTCCAGTCTCCGATTAATTCATAAGATCAATGGTAGTTAATCGACGATTTATCCATCGATCAAATGTAATCGTAGTTAACGAAACCCATAGTTTAAACTGCTTTTAATCTTACGGCCCTTAGGGGAACTTTCATTAGCAGGAATTTTAATAAGACTGAAGTAATAAGTAAGACCCGAGGGTTGGTGATTATCTAGGCCAGCGTATCAGCATTGCTATTCAGCGCGGCAATGCAGCCAGTATCTTGGGCACGCTTCCGATTGGTACTGATTTGGACCAGTTGAGCTATCTATAAATCGTTTGCAACGGTTTGTGGATAGCTCAACTGTTTCATGTGTATTTTGTAAATATTGTGAATATAATACAGTATTTACAATACTGTATTAGTTGTAATTTTCGTAATGTAATTGTATTCTTAAAGTAAATATTTTTTTCATAACATTAGTCACAGACGTAATAAAGTAATAAGTTAATAATATTATGTTCGACGGAACTTTTATTTATTTTTGTTGATGAATATTCTAAGATATTTATACAAAAACTTACGGATATTGAAAAGAAAATTAGGCAAGCAAAGATTCCTCCAAAAATATTTTAGAGTCCCTAAATTACATGTTATTAAAATACTTGTTGAGCTTCTGCCAACCCTCTGATAGTTTATTGGCAATCTTATCTACTGGGCCAGGCCCTCCGCAGTGCCTCGGCCCGCCCGCCAACAGTAAGGTCTCCCCTGGCGCCAGTTTCAGCGTCTTGTCCACAGCCACATGAGACCCAGTCGCAAGACTAGATCCAGCAGAACTTATGGCTACTGTCACCTCTTTTGGTAGACCGGCGATACGAGATAGTTGGACTTCGGTCTGATCTCGGGCAAGATTGGCGATTACTAGAAGAGATCCAGGACCACCCCATCTAAGAACTGATAGGGCTCCACCGAGACGCATAATCTGAAATTAAGAATTTTTAAATATAAAACCGTCACTTAAAAGCAACTAATAATATGACATAGGTTAGTATGTTACGGAGGCACCCAAGGCATACTGTATTTGGGTATTTTTCCTAGGCGGATTGAGAATTAAACTTTGCAATTGGCTCATTTCACAACACATACAAAACATATGTGTAAAGACTTTGCTAAGTGGTTATATTTTGACTGAAGAAGTATTCTGTCGAAAATTACTCCGTAAATTACTATTCAAAATCCCGAAACAGTTTTACGGACTTTACGGACTTCAAAAAATTTCAGGAGTCAATCTCTGAGAATCGCAACTCTTGAGAGAAACAGTCTACGCCTACCATGTTATTATTTTTCAAAATCCTGAGGTGCACTCAAGAAGAAATAAAATTGTAAAATTAATAAATCCTACCTATGGAAAGGTAAGGTAAGAACTTACCTTTTAATCATTCATTATTTTGAATTCGTTCCCGGTAAAAAGTAATTTCATCCACTCAAGTAATTTTGGTTTTTTATAATTCTTTACTCGCCCACTTCAATAACATACTCGTACCTCGACATGGGGCCCAATAGCGGGAGACTTCCTCATCGCGGCAGTCAGCCTCACAACTCCCTGATGGCTCATATCATTGGCATACTCGGTCTTTGCATTCGCATATCTATAGTTCGGAGACACTGGTAGCCAGGGTTCACCAAAGCTAAACCCAGCGTTGGGTGTGTCATCCCAGGACATAGGACTGGCTGATGGACTGGCAGGATTTGGCCAGCAGTTGGAACTTGTGGCCCATTCGAGGATAGTATCAGCTGATCCGAGTTCGTCTCCCTGCTGAATGATGACGGCTCCGGGAAGGATCAGGGAGAGAAGGTTGATGGAATCCACCATTTCGCTGCCGTAGCGGGATGTTATGCGGCTACCATTGGTTGAGCTCGTCTGAAAGGATGAAACTGTTTTCATAAGTGCTTTCAAGTACTCCAGATAATATTTAAAGTACTTATTACAGTGCAAAAAAATTAACCTAACTTTGGACTTCAAGCCTTCAATATCGGCTAAAAAAATGCCACGATGAGATCAATATTCATATTCAAATTATGGTAAACCTGCCTGAATCTATAATCAGAGATTTGCATATAATTTGAAGCACTACAGGTTTAAAATTCGATTGTGTTATGTTTTGCTGATTGTTTGCGTAAAACCGGTATCCGGGAGAGATTAGCTTGGTAGAAATTTGGTTTAAATCCATCAATAGGATCGAGGAATTAAAATCAGCTAGTCATCAAACTTCTAAGCTAAAATGAAGATCACAGCCACTAAGAAGCACATTCTAAAAACCATATCCAAGTTGCTGTCTCAATTTTGCTTACAATCCAAGTAGGAGTCCCGTCTTCAGGAGTCGTTAACAAAGCACTCTGGAAGGCTATCCCCATGCTAGCTGCTGAACTCCTCGACGGAGACGCCAGGGCTTTACTTATCACACTGTTAGCACCCACGCCTCCGTCGGCGTAGTATCTCGCTGCTGATTCAGGCGGCAGTGACGATTCCACTAGGATCACCCTAGAATTATTCAAATAATTAAACTGCCGCATTATCTTATTATGGCCAAATGATTTGTAAGCCCTACTTACGGAGTTTCCAAACTTGCTGACCGTGCGCACGCCATAGCATCAGCCGCCAGTTTCTTTAGCAACTTTTCCCCACAATCTTCATCGGGTGGATAGTCAGGGTTCAGCAATACTCCAGATACCCCCCGTCGCAACCAAGCACATTGCGCTGCCGACAGTGTTGCGGTAATGGTTTCCGAGCAGAGGTTTAGGAGTGGCTCGGTATTGGAAGATGCGTAGAAAGCATTGCGAGCCTCGTGGAATGTCCAAGTGAGACCATTTTCTGGCTGAAAATTAGTTACACTGGACTTAGTCCCCTAAATACAAGCTCTATGTTTAATTGCTAGTCAGTAAGACAAGTCACAAAATTAAAGTTCTGGAACGTTGTTTCTTACCGACGGTGGTTCATCGGGATTGCCTTCTCGCCATAGTATCCTATCCTCAAACCCGTTGACTCTGTCAGCACTTGAGGTGAACCATTCTGATGCAATACTAACAGTTTGAAGAGGTAGAGTTATAACCAACTTTAGTTCTGCAACCAAGAATCTTCCCTTAGCACAAAAGTTTTATAGCCATATCAACTCACGGGCACCAGACCAAAAAAATGTCATTGTGTTTAGGAACTGTTTTCCACATTCTTACCAAGTTTTTTAATCTTCTCTAAGATACTTCCAAAGCCCTGCATACCCCCATACCGCTGATCAATTTCGCTGAAGTCCAGCACACCTGGCTTGGAGCAGTCAGTACTCCTCGACGATATTGGAGATAGAATGACGGCATCAGCTCCGATGGCACGGACGTAGCTGATTTGTTTTGTAGCCCCTGAAGTTTGATGAAGAGGTTTTGGTCAATAGTCTGTAGAATCTAGTAATGTAAACCCTGCTAGTTCTTAACTGTCAATGTCAAACTGACATCTGACGTAGAGAAAAAAAAAATTGTCTTCGCTCTTCTATCTGCATGGCTGCCGCCGATACCTGTGTGCTCCGTCCCAACCCCGATATAATAAAATATCTACTTCATCAACTGCTGGATTTTACTGAAAACCCCATCATAGTCAGTGCAAAAGCTAAAGTATATTAATTATTCACGACTTAGTCCATGCATATATTGTTAACGCCTTTATCATCAACTGTTCATCATGAGCATTTAATACATACTTACTTAGATGTAAACTGAGACCTATGATATTAATTGAGACCTATTTAACGCAGCCATGCATAAAATGGTACGCAACGCAGGTAACGAAAGTACGTGTGTTTGCCCGAGTAAGCATCTTTCATAGCCTACTCCACTCCACAATAGAACAGAACAATGCAGTAAGTAGGTTCTGTTGAGGTAAATGGGACAATAGAAAACAGCTCATTATGTCGACTATTTATTGAAGCCACAAGTTCAGTTTAGTCGGTTGTGATTTGTATACAAAATGCAAGAGTTCGTTTAAGCGATGATAGGTAAGTACCACATACCGGCTCTAATTTAATTCTTATTGTTCGACTTCGCTTGTTCTCGTCTGGCCCGACATTAAAATCAGTACCTACCATTCAAATCCCCAAGCCCGTCTCCATCGCCATCCCTGAAGGAATCCACTAGGATCCTGTAATACACTGCATTGCTCCACCACGGAAGCTCAGCTGCAGCCACCAGCCTCACAAGAGCTCCTAACACGACCACTGCCATCCACATGGCTGAACAGATTGTCTGAATGACGGGTCATTCCGACCGTGTTTTCCTTAGTGAGGGGCTGGATTTAGATTATCCGTCTAATAAAATCAAAGATTGATAAACACTAGAATTTTGGTATGCACTTCGTGCTTGTTCTCGTTGTTTCCATAATGTAACCTCTCAACGCATACTTAGTTTAAAATTCTAGAGTTGACTGTAACCTTTGGATGATACTTCAGCAAATTGATGCTAAGTAGTAGAGGATACGATTCGAAGTCGAACAAAGGTCAAAGACGTTGGGAATCGCATAACGGAACTAAAATGGAGTTGGGCGGGACACTTGGAGGTGGAGTAAGGCGCTAACTGAATGGCGTCCAAGAACCGGTTATAGAAATGTCGGTCGTCCTGCAGCATGATGGGCAGACGATATCGCAGTCATAGCGGGCAAAAATTGGATGAGACTGGCACGGGATCGTAAGGAGTGGTACATCAAAAGAGAGGCCTATATCCTGCAGTGGGTGAAGTCAGGCTGTGGATGATGATGATGAGAGGATAACCTAGCAAAATGCCTAGGCTTATTTGATCTTTAGTTGCCATCTCCTTTCGCTGATGTGCAAGTGACAAAGAAAAACTAAAATGCGACTTAAAAATGATTAGGAGAACTCAAAATACTTAAGTAAAGGTAAAACTGCCAATAGTTAACTTGATGTGAATCACCTGCCCCCATAACCTAGCTCACCCGGCACTTGTAACGGGCAACACTGAATAGTTTGAATAATTTGAATCACCTCGAATCACCTCGCTAGGGACCGGATTTATGTTCCGGCTTATTGGATAACTTGAATAGTTTTAGTTATTGTTTTAAACAGGGCGAGTTGGCAGGGGTGATTATCGTTTCAGAACTTGTTAATAGTTCGGCGAGATTGTAAGCCAGGCTTCGTAGTTAGCTGAGAGGAAAAAAGAAAAAAATCCTTTATACTTTATGTATAAAAACCCAAGATTATTGTGTTCTAACACAATAACCTTTAGTTTTCCGCAGTAGCAGTTCAAAATTTCTGTACCTATTTTGAATTTTTTACGTTATAAAATAAAGTCAAAATAATAAGCGAAAACCTATCTCAGTTATATTAGGATTTAATCCATCACTGGCCGGATGTCCTCACCGTTATTAGGCCATGCTAGTGAATTACAGCCTGTTCAATCCTATGTCACTACAAACCTAAAATAGCCTGAAATTTCAAGTAATTTACGACTAAATTATAACAAGCTAGCATTTGTATTTGTAACTAGCGGCATGGCTGACATTGTCGAAACATGCTTTGATATTATTATTTTTTGATATCGTGAGTGAAACATTGTACTGCGTAGTATAAACAGTTTATATTCCATGGTTCATGGTAGCCTGTAATCTGCTGTAATAGTCGACGAAGGCTCGTGACGTGTAATTTATAGTCACAGTATTGCATTTCAGTTCCTGTAAAACAATGATTTGTGGATTGTTTATTGTTTGGCAAGTTCGGATTTGCCTTTTAGTCATATTGTAGTCCAGCGGCTTCTTATCTTTATCTAAACTAGGTTTACTTTATATCTGAAACCCAATTCTCGTCCTCTGATTTTATAAATCTAAAATAGTGAGCCTTGTGATTTTACTGAATAAAAGTTTTTTTGAGTCTAGATCTCTTATAATTCTAACGGTTCTTCTTATAAAAGTACCGTAGACTTAAGAACCTTTCTTTTCGTTCTCTTTATTTTTGAAAGCGGTTGAAACTAGAGAAAATCTTTTGATTACAATATTTTTCTTTTCTAATAAATAAACAACCAGTTTTATAAGTACACACAAGTACTTTATTTATTGCAATTTTGTACCATACCTACCGCAAAGTTGATAGTTATGAATACTTATGAAATATAAAAGTTCAAGTACAACTAAGTAATAAATAACCTTAGTATATAGTTTATATCTTTACATTCAAGAAAACAAATTATTACATTATAAACAGATTATGTAGGCTTCGATTGTAATACAAGAGATTCCCCAGGTTGTAGAATGATCTCTCCTAAACCGATAATATTTCTGAAAAAAAAAAAAAAGTATTTTTAGTAGGACCTATTCCATCATCATCATAAACATTCACTGAATATAATAAACAGTCATAATCTTTGATTAAAGACATAAAATAATTATTTTAAATGGAAGCGATAACTTGGTAATAAAATAATGACTGATATTGTTTTATTTATGTAACGAGGAAAAGCGATAAACCTAACAAACAGATGGCCCACCCAAAATTAAGTGGCCTCTGCCTGTAACAATGTCTAAGACGTTCCTTTGGAATTTTGGAAACCAACATCAGGCTAGATAAAATCAACATTGAAAACTCTCTTTACCCTGCCAATCTTGTTGAATGCACGCTCGAAGTATACACTGAGATCGGCTCTTCTAACCAGGAGACCCTGGCTAGGTTCACCACGTCAGCCACTTCCCCCACATTGAAGAGAAGAGAGTAGGTGTCATGTGTGGACAGGTACCGGACCACGATAAGAGTGTGTTCTGACAGAGCTTGGATGTGGTAGTTCCCATGGGAAAGAGCTGGCTGCTTTCGAAGACTGGTCAGAGATTGGTACACCTGGAATATAATAGAAATTCATACCATCTTATTGATGTATGTATCTTTGAAGATTTGTATAATTTTCTTCTCCTGAAGACAAAACGATTAAAAGCATACCTTGTACGTACTTCTAGCTGCCTCCTTCTGCGCCTGCAAATTAATTTCTAGATAGTCCTCAGCAATCGGTAGCCAAGTAGAGGAATTCGTCGAAAACCCAGCGTTAGCTGAGCTGTCCCAGTGGTAGGGAGTTCTGGCCGGATCCCTGGAGTAATCGAGGTAGTTCTCAGGAGTTCCTTGGTTGCATGCTGCTACGTCAACCGTGTCATTCCACGATACGTAGCCGTCGTTCATGCCTATCTCTTCCCCTTGGTAGGTGACTGCCACTCCCGGGAGGATCATATTGAGAGCGTTCAGACCATCCACCATGTTAGGACGGAAGCGGGACGGCATTCTGTTGTTATCATGGTTACCAAACTGCAATTAAATAAAATATTTACTGCTACAATAAAGTTAGGAGAAAGGGCAACTCATCAGTGATCACTTACCACCCAATTCGCAACATTACCATAAGGCATGTAGCTCAACCACCTTAGAATGACATACACGAAATCCCTTGCGTTAGAAGTTTTTGAGAGGCTGGTGATGAAGTCGAAATTGAAGGGGAAGTGGGATCCGAGTCGATCACGCTCATTTCCATAGTACAACATTGTCATGGTGATGTTGGCATACGCTTCTGCAAGAAGAATCCTGGAATAATAATATTTTTCACATTATATTTATGATCGTTGAAGTCCATATTTACAGGTATTAAATACTAACTTGGTCTCACTCCCACTCTCCTGCTGCCACATATCTGCTGCGTCCCTCCATTCATATACAACATCGTACAGCTCTATCAGATCTCTCACATGAATTTGGGTAGTATACCCGGGCTGTTCGGGAGTCAAGAACATGTTCCCCGATAGAGGTTCGTCAAGGTACTCCCCATTGAGATCAGGGCTGGTTTCAAAGAGATGAGGTAAAGCATCCAGCCTAAAACCGTCAGCTCCTTTATCAATCCAGAACTTCATTATTCTTAGCATTTCTTGTCTGACTTCTGGTTCTCGGAAGTTGAAGTCAGCCTGTTCTATTGCAAATTGGTGAAGGTAGAACTGCTGGCGAGTCTCACTCCACTCCCAAACAGTACCACCAAATTGACTGATCTGAAATATCACCATGAATGAACCAATTCTGATCTCCAACACTTTCAAAAAGCTTACTTCAATATTGTTAAAAATAAGATCACCTCACCCAATTAGAAGGAACTAGACGGTTTGAAGAGTTACTAGGATCCGACCTTCCATCAGCCCATATGAAGTAGTTGTCAAACTCTGGATCCCTTTGTTCAGAGAGCTTAAAATAGTGGGATTCAGTGCTGGCGTGGTTTGGCACGTAGTCCAGAAGTACTTTGATACCTGCAACGAGTTTGTAGAAGACAAGCCCCTGAATATTTTTTTATCAGCAGCAAAATAAAGCCCTAATATACTACAGCGTTGCCAGTATGTCAGCCAAGTATTTATAGAGCTGACTGGTGTCATGAATATAATAATCACATAATAATATGCAAGTTACTTCTTTTGAATATCTTCTGATAGTCTTCTATATATATAAAAGAAGAGGGACCTGACTTACCTATCACGCTCCAGGCCGTCTCTAAAGCTAGAGAGCTGAAATTTGGAATGTACTTTCTTTACATGGCATAGGCACCCGCTAAGACGGGATTTTAACAAATTTAACCCCTGACTGGGTCAAACTGGGCCTAAACGTTAGTTTGCAAAATCGTATTCCTTGAAGTTATAAATACCAAAATTGGCGCGTACCTATATTCATCAAACTAAATAAATAAGAACTGTATTTAAAAAAAACTTGCTTAACACTAATTCCCTGTGCTATTAGTTGTCAAAGTTTGTATGGAAAAATCGGTTTGTTTCAAGCTTAGGTACCTAGGATGTCCTTATAAAAAAATAAAATATGTAGGTAGGAAGGGAGATAGCGTACCTAGGTAAAAAATACCAGCCTCTGAAGCCACATTTAAAGAAGTAGCTACTTATGATCTCGCTATAAAGTTAACGGGAAGCATAGTTTGTATGTTGCTTTATTACTGAGTACCTACCACGCGGGCAAAGCCGCGGGCGCTACAGCTAGTATACATATAAGGAGACTTTACCTAACTCATGAGCTTTATCCACCAGTTCTTCAAAGTCAGCCATGGTGCCGTACTCGTAATGTATATCGTAGAAGTCGCTGATGTCGTAGCCGAAATCGATCATCGGAGAACTAAAGATCGGTGACATCCATATCGCTCCCACTCCAGCATCAACAAAATGCTGAAGCTCGCCGGTGATACCTTAAACACAGGTATCCATCTTTATTGATCAAAATTGCATTACTCTACTATCGGCCAATGGTCTGCCCCAGATGAAGTCTCTGATCGAACTTGACAAACACATCTAATGACACATAGTGGTAATTAGCAAAATAGCGATGCTCCTGGTTACTTGGACACAAACGAATTAAAAATATATGAATCTCTTTCTAACCTTTTAGGTCGCCGATGCCGTCACCATCACTATCCTTGAACGACCTTGGATAAATTTGATAAATAACTGTATGCTCCCACCAATCCAATTCTCTCAGTACCGGAGGCTCCGGGGGGTCTGGATCTCGCGACGCCAGGACAGCCCAGGTGATGCAGCCCACCACCACCCCGATAACTGCGAGTGACCCCACGGTTATCCCCACGACTTTCACGCTCAACGCCATTTTGGAATGATGATTCTTGTCGGTGGGGTCCCAATATAATAGCGTTATCTGGTTATCGTCATTGCAATATACGGTATCGGAGCTAATCTTTATTGTTTCGTATCTGAGCTCTGGAAAATTGTTGAGAAGTACGTTCTTTTATAAGAACTGCTAATGTCAAGCATAGCTGGAAATCGCGGCAAATACGTTGCGCACCAGCCTACTATGCGATGCGAACAGGCAGCGAGCACGCAGCGAGTATGTGATAGCTCCAAAAATTAATATCAGTATATGCTATCATCACCATTCTTATCCGGTACTTACTTTTCACTATATGAAATAATTATTAACAGATTACTAACTTGGGGTACAAAATAATCTTGACCTCTGATATCGGTGCACGCGCAAGGTAGTTATAGTTTTTATAAGATAAAGACATGTATATGAATAAAAAACTTAAGTAAATATCTACTATATTGTTCTGAAGTAGAGACTTGTCTAGCTTATAAATATTGCAAATCCACTGTGCATGGAATAAGCGATTCGGTTCCCTTCCTTATCTATATTCCATCAGCACCCGGGATGGATCGCATCTTCAACTGTGACATTTTGAGCAGAAAGCGGGTAATCAGCACCGGTATATGCCCTCCAATAGATATTAACTCGTTACTCGCCAGAAGAAGACTTAGACTAAACAAACAAGCATAATATGATTTTAATGCTTTACGCGCCTAGCCATTTATTTTTTGTTTTCTTTGAAAAATAGTCTTCATTATGTAACTACAAGTAGGTATTTGAGATTGGCGATAGGTACATTTTGTTGACATTGCATTCACTATAAAATAGAAAACTAATAAAAATGTATGAAAATGACTAGAGGAATGACATCATGTGACTATTTAGAAACATTTTGGACTCCAGCGACTGTAAAATCAATTTGGTTGGAGAGTTCCAGTTTTCTGTGTGAATGAGACCTAAGCCCCTTATTGTGAAATTCCACGCATATGCATCAGCCATTTCATTTCGTTTTAATAATGCACACTTCAAACGACGCTCATACGATATTGAGTGCCTCGGAGCTGGCAAATAGAGCTTAGAAATCTGGGAATATTTTATTACCTTTTCTAATGTACTCTGTCGTCTCTAGCAGTTATCATCAACTTCGAATTTTTTTTATTGTAAAATAAAACGCAATGCAGTGGCTTTCCACACTTACTCTAAATAAAATCTGTAAAAAGATCAACACCCGTGAAAATAATAACATTTATTCCAATAGTAGGTATAAAGTAAAATAATTTAACTTAAATAATATTTACAAATGTACATAAACCTGCCATGAGAGATGGACTAAAACTCGTAGGGTTCCAATTTTGAAATTTTTTAAAATAAAATGCGTATCTATTTATATTGGTAACGCTCTTAGAACTAACGCTTCTCCAGCCTGTAGTGCTATCTGACTGCTATCGATGATAGATCTGTAACAAATGATAATACAGATTAAAACTAATCAAAATATACGTGAGCTACCGCCACCTAGAGATGAGAACTATAACATTACAAAGAATACAAACGTAGTCATAGAAAAACATAGAAAGCAGCCTGTCAAGGGTCACCAGTAGAACATGCTACTTGGAAAACTCACCCTTTTGTCCTCGTCGAGTGTACACTAGCCACGGCTACCGTGGCCGGCCTGATGAGATGCGGCACCCTCGTCAGGTCCACCTGTTCCTCCTGTTCACTAACATTGAAGAGCAGCATGAAGGTATCATAGGTCCTCAGGCTGCGGACCAGGTAGAAAGTACGGTCTGAAAGTGCACGGATATCATACTCTCCGTGGGCGAGGGTCGTCTCTTTGCGGAGAGCAATCAGTGCTTGGTAGTTCTGGAATAGAAAAAATAACTTGAATTAAAATCATAATTACTCTTCAGTACATTCATTTTTATACAAAAATAAATGGAGAGTTGAATGAAGTAAAATATTCCCTTTTCTATAATATTCTTTACTTTACCTTGTAATGACTCCTCTCATCCTCCTTTTGCTTAGCAAGATTTATTTCCATAAAATCCTCCGCAACTGGCAACCATGTCCTATTACTGGTTGAGAATCCAGCACTGGTGGAATTGTCCCAGTGGTATGGGGTTCTCGCTGGATCTCGTGAATACAGGTGGTAGGTGTCTTCATCCCCTCGATTACAGGCCTCGACATCCACTGTGTCTTCCCAAGATACATATCCATCTCGCATTCCAATCTCTTCTCCTTGGTAGGTGACTGCGACTCCTGGGAGCAGCATGTTGAGGGCGTTCAGACCGTCCACCATGTTGTGGCGAAAGCGGGTCGGCATTCTGTTGTTATCGTGGTTTCCGAACTGGAATTAACAGGAATTACTCAGTGAAAAGTTATCAAGGAGGCGCCGAATCAAATTATTATTGTAAACACTGGACAATGAAAATAGTTTGGTAAAATAAACTCACCACCCAGTTAGCCACACCACCATACGGCATATAAGTCAGCCATCTCAGAATGATGTACACAAAGTCCCTGGCGTTGGACTCGGCAGACAAATCAGTGATGAAATCAAAGTTGAAAGGAAAGTGAGCTCCAATCTCTCCCTCATCGTTACCGTAGTATAACATCGTCATGGAGACGTTTGCGTAGCCTTCAGAGAAAAGAACTCTGCAAATATAAACAAACAAAAATGGACACAAGAACTTGGAAGCCAATGTGTTCCAAGTAGAAATGTTATTGGCTCACCTTGTATCCCCTTCGTGGTCTTTATTATACTGATCAACAAACTCCCTCCATTCATAGACCACATCATACAACTCGATCAGATCTTTCGTGTACAGCGGGATCGTGTACCCCAGCTGATGGGATTCAAACTGTGCCAATCCACTGAGAGGATCATCTGGGTATCTTCCGTCGTGATCAGCTGGGTCCGCCTCTATAAGATACGGTAGAGCATCCACTCTGAAGCCATCAGCTCCCTTATCGAGCCAGAACTTCATGATTTCGTGCATCTCTTGCTTAACGTCTTCGTTGCGGAAGTTGAAGTCTGCCTGTTCTACTGCGAACTGGTGCAGGTAGTACTGTTGACGGGCTTCGCTCCACTCCCACGCTGAACCTCCGAACTGGCTCACCTAAGGAATAAATTAAAGAAAGAGGAATATAACCTGCATATTATAAAAGAGGTCTGTAGGTATTTAGTGGGTCTATTTCCTTAGGCTGTGCACTTACCCAGTTAGAAGGCGGGAGTCTGTTGCTCGCGTTATTGGGGTCCACCCACGCAGGATCTGCCCACATGAAGTAGTCTTCATACACCGGGTTACGTTTCTCAGACTCTATGAAATACTCCGATTCCGTGCTGGCGTGGTTCGGCACGAAATCCAGTAGAACCTTGATTCCTGGATAAAGTTGATCATGCTTAGCATTGGATAAGTAGATGTTAAGTATGAAGTCATTTTTATCAACCTATAGCAGCCCACTGTTGGACATAATGCCTCAATAGACTAAAATCAAATAAATTATTGAATTGATCAGCATCACATGACACGATTTTGTTATACACTTACTAAATACAATAATCTGATGTTGCTTTTTACCCGCTAAGGTGTTTTATTTAGACTTTAACGAACAGTGATCAAAGTGCCTGCTAAAATATTCAGAGCAAACTAAAAGCGTGCAGACA
Organism: Eulithis testata; assembly: GCA_947507515.1. Classification (NCBI taxonomy): domain Eukaryota; kingdom Metazoa; phylum Arthropoda; class Insecta; order Lepidoptera; family Geometridae; genus Eulithis; species Eulithis testata. The sequence continues at coordinate 601,482 of OX382194.1, forward strand.
GAGCTTGTAGCACTATCAGTGCATTTTCGTAGATAATAATAATTGGCAGTTAGTAAATAAGTGGTTGTGCTAGACTATGAGTAATACTGAAATATGTTAGGATAAGCTATGTTCGTAGATGCGTATGCTCAAAGTGGACTAGGAACTTATCAAACGCTCGTACTTCAGAACGACAAAACCTAAATTGAGACTTATGTAAATATACTTAAGTAATATTATTTAGTAAAAAAAAACTAGTGTAAGCATAAATGTATCTACTCAGACCACAAGGATAATTTTGAAAGCTGGTTTTAATTATCAAGAGCCACTTTGGGCTTCGCTTGGAAAATTTTCATAGTGATTATTATGATAAAACATTGATAATGGTTAAAATATATGCAACACCTAGATATTATTACTTTAGTTACCTGTCATTGTGGTAATCGTAGGGCAAGATGATTATCTTATATAATATATAAAAGAAAGTCGTGTTAGTTACACTATTTATAACTCAAGAACGACTGAACCGATTTGGCTGAAAATTGGTAGGGAGGTAGCTTAGAACCAGGAGACGGACATAGGATACTTATTTTATCTCGTTCCCGGGGAAAAAAAGTGGTATAACCAATCGCCTAAACTAAAAGTCCTAGAGGTATGAAATTCTGAGGGTATTCTTATATTATTATAGTAAAGGGTTGCACTAAGAAAGTAATTTGAAAAGTCGCACCCTAAAGGGTCTTAAATTAGGATCAAAGATTTTAACCAAATAATGAGTATGCTGCCCACGCGTGCAAAGCCGCGGGTGACCACTAGTTATTATCTAAATTAATGTGTAAACAATAATTTATCGTAATTTTGAACAAATTAAATGATAATAAATATTTTATCAAACAGATATCTTTGCGTGATTTAAGTATGTGATAAAAAAATTGGCACCTAGTTTTCAAGATTTTTAGCTAACAGCTAATTAAAAATAACTTCACAACTAAACTAATTCATAGTAGGTATTCTATTCTGAAAACCATTCTACATATACAAACACGCGCAAGCACATGGTCACAGTTTCAAATAATATAGGTACCTACTTCATGGTGTAAATATGTATTATATTGTTTAATTTTTTTTCGACACTTCCAAAAATTAGTGTAGAAAATTTTTAGATGACTGGTGGGCCAGATGGGAATTTTTATTTTATTTTTATTTTTTTCCCATCCGACCCGCCGACCCATCCGACCGACCACCATTGGCCGACTCAATGGTGGGCCATTGGGTCTGCCGGTGGGCTCGATGGGAATAAGCCCTATAAACCATGAAAAGTTCTAAATTTGTATAATACAGTAGGTATAGGCAGAGATTTTGTCGTTTGTGTAAGTGTATAGGATTATTCGTCTAGCGAGGCAAAAGTTCTGCTACCAACTCCTTTGAAGTTCTTGGAATATTTTCCCTGAAATCCTTTGTCATTTTACCCTTTGTAAATAGTTCCTTTGCAGAAAGTTAAAATAACAGCTTCTGCTACATAATTGGAATAATGTATTATTTTATGCTAAGTAGGAGTCCGAAAACGAATATCAAGTAAAACAGATAGGTTTCCCTACCACTTACCACTTAACCTACCACTTAATTTTAGGTAAGAATTTATTCAAGTTTTGGCCGAGCCAATAAGAATTGCCAGTATTTTTTATAAATACCTCCCTTTTTATAGGGTAAGTACCTACCCCTATCTACATATAGGTATTCTAATACTCCGAAGTCCGAACCGAAACGAATCCATAAAACAAAAGAGCATTAAAACTACCTAACATTGCATCTCCACTTCAAATCCCTCGACTCACCCAGACTATGTGCCTTCGTCATCAGCTCATCGAAGTCTTCCATAGTGCCGTACTCGTGGTGGATCTCGTAGAAGTTGCTGATGTCGTAGCCGAAGTCTACCATGGGAGACGCGAAGATCGGAGACATCCATATCGCGTATATACCGGCATCCACAAAATGTTCTAGCTCGCTGATAATTCCTGAAGTACAGAATCAGGATTATTTGCAAGGAGAATTCATCTTCATGATTGGTGATTCACAATGATCTTTGTTATTTTAAAGAATTCATGCGAACTTTGTTTTTCTCGTATTATGGGGATGGTCATGACTTTAAATCTCACTCAACTCATAACTTTTGGGATATCAACAAAATCTCTGTAAATTTCCTCAGACAAGGAATTGGATTGAAACCTTGTTTCTGCGAACAAATAACTTTATTTTTTTTTAATTTTATCCGAGCATTATTATAATTTTTATCATCATCAACGTAAACATAATAACAATGATGAGTTCCGGTGATTTCTATGTTTTCAATGTCATGGCAAGGAACATTAAAAATAAATTATAGTAAAATGGCTCATCACATTAAACGTTTGCAAAAATAGGTACAAAGGGTATTGTCTAGGAGTTATGGGTTCATGGTCTTTTTCAATCTTTACTTCATCTTCGTATGACAGGCGTCACGGCTCTGTCGGTAGTAGCTCTGTCTTCTGTGCTGTGGGTCGTGGGTTCGATCCCCACCGAGAACAAACATTTGTGTGGCAAACAGAGTTGTTTGTTCTGTGTCTGGGTGTTTCTATGTATTATAAGTATGTATTTACAAAAAAAAATGTATGTATGTATTCTATCAGCCATCTAGTTCCCATCGTACAAGCTTTGCTTAGTTTGGGACTAGAAGGCGTTGTGTTAAATGTGTTAAATGTCCGTGTCCATGTCCGTATGTGAAAAAAGGTTGTTTTCTTTTCTTGTAGCCGTTTTTTTTCTACAAACTAGTTAAGTGCCTTTAATTTCACACCTACTACCCAAAAGGAGGGTAATTTTGTACTAGGTGAGTGATGAAATGAGTGAAGGAAAATTCAGAACAGTAAAATGACCGCAAGAAGTAGCGCGATACACAAATAATTCTAGACGGAACATTTAGACCAGGTTTCACTTTGCTAATGATTAATTTAGCTACTGCTTTGACACAACCCTTAGCAAGGTACACTCACCTTGAAGGTCCCCAATGCCATCACCGTCACTATCCTTGAAGGACCTCGGGTAGATCTGGTAGAGCGTGCAGTGCTTCCACCAGTCCAGCTCAGTCAGCTCCGGCGGGACAGAGGGCGGAGTTGCAGGTTCCTGGTTCGCCAGAACCGCCCATGTTATGAAACCTGTGAATTGTAGAACCATTCTTTGAAGGCTATAATTTTTGAGTCTTGGTAACGCTGACAGGAAGAAACTATTACCATCTATTACTAAGCTTATTACGCAAAAGTAAAAAAGTAAAAAAAAAATATACAACCGAATTGAGAAAGAAATAAGAAAGAGATAATAAAATAGTAAAACTACGAGGATAACCTTCTGAATTATTTGTATCATTTTATTGAATAAATCAGTACTATCATACCTGCAGTGACGCCGAGCACGGCGATCGTTCCAACAGTGATGGCCAGCACTTTCAGCGCGTGCATGATGACTGACTGTTAGAATGCCCCACGAGCTGCTGTTTCAACCAACAGTATCAGTTATCTAATGCGATTATAATCGGCATGATGCGACGATATACCTACCGCAGTAGCGGAAGGTTCATGATAACATGGTACTGTAAAGTCCGGGACTTTACTTGCTAACTGATTTTACAGAAAATCTAAATGCTACAAGTACACAAGAAAAGATGTAACAAAAGTTCGGAACTTTTTATTAAGTTAACACTACGTCCAAACATGGATCGACTTATATGTATATATAAGCAGTATATTATATTCCTTATTTCAGTCGGTGAGGCGACTTAATAAACTCAGTGTTCGTTTACTTTTACTTACCTATTCGTTTTGGTGCTATCGCTGCCAACTTTTTCAATAATCTCCTATTTATGTGTAATTTGACCGCACTGATCGTAGCTGAAGAATATTTTTGAACTGTGAAACCTCTACAATTTTATCAAAGTTTCGAAATCCAAAACAAAGCCATTAAAACTGTCCCAAACATTCAATTTTCCGCAGTCCCTATAGATTTCCTTGCAATTTTTCCCTAGAGCATTAATCACCCTTCGTCATCGGGTAAATTAATCACTCGATGAAAAAAGCTGTTGGGGCTTCGCTCTGTCGATACCACACTCCGCCCAGCCTCACAGACCCACCTACTAATAGCTATTCCGTGTCTACGGCTCGCATAATAAAATCAGCGGTCGAGTTTTTGTTAGAAATCTTTTTAAGCTTTCCTCAAGAACTACCTACATACATTGCTGCTCTGATTTACATTTTACGCGAAAAAGACAAATGAACATAGTAGCATTTTGTCATGTAGTAAATGCCTAAATGTTGCACGATAACTAACAATCCAATCGCCCACCTCATGTTATGTGATGACCTCTGCTAATAACAATGTATTGCCTCAGCATGTCCACTGTGAACGTCATGGCATGAAATGCTTACAGTTTGTTGTTTAAAAAAAATGTGTGTGTGTGCATACGCTCTATTTAGGCAGGTCTTTGACCTAGCCCAGAAAAACCAAGGCATAATACGACGTACCTAACGGAACTTACCGCAAATGGGTCGGTAATTTCCAGCTATATTCCATCGGCGTCTCTCCATTTACAAAGAATTAGGTATAATCGAATGGAAGTATTGGGCCAAAGTCCCGAGTACGTGAGCAGCGAGCGAAGTCGGGGGCTTATAGAGATATTGTCGGGATACCGCGGGCGTGACGTATTTAGCGGGTTTCAATACGTGATAGTACGTCTACTATTCGCTCGCTTTGCTGGTAATGGAAGTGTCAATTCATATTTATTAATAAGACTGTTGCAAAGGAGGTATTCGTAGAGCTTTTTAAATGTTGAAATTGAAAATATCGAAAACACTTCTTTGAATTGAATTGCCTAATCAATTGCCTAATAGACAAATCCTAAAAAAATTACGCTATTAAATCCTGTACTTTCCTGTACAATTGAGAGATACGTTCAAACATTACATTGGGCACAACATTCCCGTTGTTCACCTAACGGCTTTTCTGTGTCTTGGCTGTAAAAAAAGAGCTAAAACAAGTGAATGAAGTACGTTCTTATTAGGTAAAATGTAATAAAGCTAAATTATGCTGTACACGAGAGGAACAGACGGTTGCAAAGTGAAGAAATTAGGTTACTGTGTGGTCTCTGAGCACATGCACGAAGTGGTGTGACGTGCACTGTATTTACTTACATGCTACATTAGTAAGTCAGGAAGACTACGATGCAAGAATACATCAAATGTTTGTATGAACTATGTATGAACTAAGCAACAGTTGGAGAGTTTGGGGTTTCTTTAGACTTCAACCGGTTTTTATCGAAATATACGAAATATGCAGGAAATAGTTGAATTTATAGAGCCATTTAACATTTTAAGAGGTATTTCTTTTATACATTACTTGTATAATTTATAGCTAACTACAACATATAAAAAATGGTACTTGTTTCAAAAAAATTGATTAAATTATCTCATTAAAACACACACACCAAAAATTGTGTAATTTAAATGTAATACTGGTATAACTACTTAGGTACTAACAAAAAGCGTACTCAATCTTCCACCACAACTTCATTCTAAACTCTAGTTTACAAACTTTTTTTTTTACCGTTGAGTTTGAATTTATAGCCGAGCATTATTCAGCAGAAACCACAACGATGTTTTTCTAGACAAGTTTATTTAATGCTCTTTAAAGCTAAAAATAATTATTTAAAATTAAAAAAAAAAATAACTGAAAATTTTGATTTGATGTGCCAATTCACTATGTTTGATTCGCAAAAAACTTGAATGAGAGCCAGAATGTAAGAACAACCAAAAACTGTTCCAATATCGGAAACTTACTAATAAAGGGGCTACATAAATTTCATTTAGACTTCTAATACCTATTGTTCTACAAGGAATAAGAAACAGACATGTCCAAATTGGCCAATATCGAAATAAAGCGAACGAAAAAAAAACATTATTCTTTGGAGTTTTTGGCTACGAGACGCTACGCGCGCCTACGGCGTAGCGGGGTGAACGACCCGGCCGGTGTAATGGCGCGGGTCGATAACCCCTCTCCCCCCCAGCTAAGATACGGTTTACGTTACCCACTCCGTTTAGGATGAGTGCTTCCTCGTTACGCATTAAACTATGGTCTGGATAAAAGGCTTTTAAATGTCTTGTGGTTGACGAAGCATTTAGTTTTGAAAGGCATCTCTTGCGGGTTGCATTAAGTCTGAATACATTAGTGTTCCTAGATAAAAAGAAGAGTAGAAGGGGGGAGAAATATGTACCTTCCCGCTTACTAAAGATAGTATCCTCCCATTAGTCACGCGGTGGATTTTAGATGCACTTTGGCTACGACTTGAACAGTGACCCCAGTGGTTCAACTGTTTGTAGAAATTTTTGGAAATGTCACCGAGGAACGCCGCTGCCGCCGTCCATTCCATTCGATTAGTTGCAGCGTCTGGCGAGTGGAATCAATGACCTTAAGAGCTGAGTAAAAAATTGAAAAATTTCAAGCTTTGGATTATAAGAAAAGTGATCGTATCATCTGATATCGGAATATGTTAAAAACAGCACCAGAGGCTACAATTTGGATATTTACGATCCATAAACTGAGGGCCTCGTAAATACTGTTTACGGCGAGTTTTCAATTTCAGCTGAAGTGTTAAGCTTCTTCTTAACTGAAGCGATAAAACTGAAACTAGTGATAGTTGCGATATAAACGTTGCTGGTTTTATGATACGAATACGATACAGCTGTAATGTACAGGTCTCGTCACGGTTTAATAGCGCTCGGTGAAAGTGAAGGGAAAGTGGGAGGTGCTTGCGCAGCTAAACAGATCTAAAATATTACTTCTACGCGTTCAAGGTTAGCGCTATTAAGCCGTGTCGGTGCCTGCACCTCCAGACTTCCACATCCAACCACTGGATCATTCTGGGGTTCATTATTGTTAGACAAGTGCAAAAAACCGCAAAACAATATTTTCCTTTGTAGCTTACCGCGGCGTCAGTGGAAACGTAGCTTTATCTGAAGGTTTTATCTTTGTTTTAACGACCTGATGTTATTCGAGATGAGTACTTAAGAACATAAAGCCATCTGTAGCTTCAGTTTTACACTCTCCCCTGGTGAGAGTCGAGGATCATCACAAAAAAGAAAAAAGAAAAAAGAACTTTTTCTTTTTTTTTACTCTTTTTTGGAAGGTTAAGTCCTGATTACAAAACTCAAGGCGTCCATCGCACGATTACATGGACTTCTTCGAACGGTGCACTACAGACTAGCTCTCTTTACCAAATCGACATTCTACATTCTACAGTTGCTATGTTTGATCTAAAAAAATCTACAAAAGAGTTTTCTTTTGTAGATTTTTTAGATCAAAATGTACGACAATGACATAGATAGGTCACGTGACTATTTTAATTATAAAAATTATTTTTAAGCGATGGATAATGATTATTTAGTGATTATTTAGCAAGGGCGGGGCGCCGCTGCTAATACGATAGTGTCGGTCGTTATCAGAAGGTATTCATAACGATTTAGTTTATCTTTGAAAGAAATAATTCGATTTTAATCTTTTTAGATGATCTTGATAAAAATATTATTTTTATAATTAGTAGTTCATGGATGACAAAAACAAATATTCTAGGTAAGGAGGTCATAGAAGTTGAAGCCGTCATGGTTTCATGGCGATTTTGTATGAAAAACAGTAAAAATGTAGTCATATTTTTATTACAAAACAAAGATACAAATTTTAATACCTATAGCGGTAGGTTGGTGAATGTTTGACAACTATACGCTCGTCCTATACGTACAGTTGACCAAACATTTACTTATATTTATTATAAACGCTGCATAGTTCTTCCTCTTCTCTTATTTATAGCCTCATTTTGACAGACAATTTTGCCAGTGTCAAGTTATATTTTAAATAATATAAGTCAAGACAAGTCATCGTCAAGTCGGCTGTCGTTTGTTTTGAAGAGAAAATGGTGCATATTTTTCTGCAAAAGTTGAAGACGAACCTACTCCTATTCGTATAGTTGACAAAACATTTACTTATTTATAAACTAAACGCTGCATAGTTAACAGGTGATTAAAATCTAGCTCCTGTCAATGTTTGACATCTCAATAATTTAAACAGCTGAATAAAGTTATGCAACGATTATAAGTTAACTGGTTAGGTACCACCATACCACATACCTATGCTTAAATAGCTTATTTTTGAAATAAATAGATCGTACAAAAAATCATACAAACAAACTTTTTGAAGTTATACTTCTAATGCGACTTCCAAAAAGGTTGCGTTATGCGTTTAACTCTACCTCATACGGAGACCCACTCAAAACCCAAAACACTTCGATAGTGCGTTCTAGGATCCGGACAAACTTAGCAGCGCCATCTAGTTCTGATTTAGGCAACATGAGCATAGAACCTTTTCTAACTAAATATGTACTGCATATTGGTTAAAAAAGTACATAAAAATAAATACTAAATTAATTTCACATTAAACACAGAGCGATAGTGAATGCGTGGCACTCGAAGTATAACTTCTTCCGCGCGGGACTCCACGCACTGGTTTTTTTTTATATCGCTAAGGTAGAGGCAAGAATTCCATACTCTTTTACAACATCAATAACATGTCTTTGTCTACCCACTTAATATCTGCTCTGTGTTACCTTTTAGTAATATTTAGCATATTATTCAGAACTCGCGTTTGCAAGCCGCCGCCACAGACACTCGAATTCCACCTTTTATCTTGGTGGATAAACCCAGAGGACTTTATCTGGTGCCGTCAGCAAAAACGCTTTTGAGCGCACTTTAAGAGAAAATGTTATGGGTAAAATAGGAAAATATTTCTGAGAGTTATGTTTAGAACTATATAGAGGTATTTCATTGAAAAGAATGTCTAGTAGGTACGTGTAGTTTCTAAGTATTTAAGAGTTTATCATAATGGGCCCGATTCTGCTGGTGCATTTTAACAAACTTAACTATTTTGACTCAAATTTTAACGGTCTCTGTGGTTTCAGAAAAATGAAAAAGAAAAAATGAAAATTTATTTACTTTGAAATAAAAAATGACACCAAATGAGTGGTATTTGATTCCATAGGATCCCGAACTAGTGTAAGTTTCAGTTTGTGAAAAAAGCATGGCAACAATTTTAGTGCTGTCAAATTAGGATAGTTTAGAAAAATTAAACAACAAACTCAAGGGCAATTTAAAGGTATGAAGGTTCTAAATCTCTAATGTTAAAAAAACAAACTCAAGCCTGACTCATGCACAGATTATAAACCAGTTGAAAAAATATATAAAATTGGTATTTGATTTGCATTTTGTACGAATAATAAAATAGTGTCTCAATTCTCAAATAAAAAAATAAGGTAATGAGCAGGCCATGTACAGTATTATCCACCCACATCTACACTCAGTGTAGTCACAGATCATATAATACTGGTACTTATAGTATTATATGATGTGTGACTCAGAGAAGTCGGCATTTTGGAAACATAGTTGTGGGTAGGTACATAAAGATATTCTGTGTTTGCAAGTAAATAAGATTTTATCTACGTAATTCGTAACACATCCTCGTAGATAAGTTTATCAATAAACACGCAAAAAATGGAATGCTTCGCAATAACACAGATTATATAGGCAATAATGACGCGTTTCATAATACTTCATAATTCATAATTCTTTCAAATACAATAAGTACCGATGGCTAACATTTTATTCAATTTGTTTGAATAATATTCATGTAGTCCGAATATTTTGTTGATTATATTCATATTTTCAACACTTTGTTAGTTTAAATCATCGTTTCTCAGGTCTCTTACTATTTTTTGAGAATACAATCGTCAGTCTGAGGTATTTTGCTTGAAGTTTCATAAGTATTATCTTGGTAGAGACTTCTTTTTCTTTTTTCCATTTAGCCATTTTGTTTTTTTGTTTGTACCGAACGGTTGAACTTTTTTTACACAATTTTACTTTCAATTTATAAGTAGGTACGTGCATGTTCCAACAAACTGTGTTTCATTTTAAAATGTTTGAAGGTGGATTTTATTTTCCATGTTACTTCAATAGAAAACGCTTTTAGTTGCACTTCACTCTCTGAAGCTGAACAAAATGATCTCTCACTCACTTTAAATACTAGTCTTCATTTTACACAACTTTAAAACTAAAGTAGGTACATGCACCCGCCGAATTAACAGCTCGCCTTCCACTTTATTTTTCACTTTCACTTTTCGTTTCACTATTTTCATTTCACTTTTAATTTGTATAAACTTCTATATTCCCATGGCTGTCTGTGTGTACATTGATGACTAACTGTATTGCTCCTGTGCCCACACCAGTACCTGCTACGACTTCAGTAGGTACCTCCAAGCCAGTGGTGACACCTGTCACCATGGTGGCGAGGGTACGCGGCGCTGGTGCTGACGACGTAAATGCCAGAAATGTGATTAAAAAGAGGATTTTGTAGGCCCTGGAAAATGATTGAGGGGTTAACTTGTTGATAGTAATTAATGTCAAAACAATTCAAATTAAATTGCTCACTTACATTATAAAATCTACAGAAAGTTTAGCTTACAGCCACTAAAAAGCAACTGTCTTTCTCCAAACAATTTCTTTTAGCACATAACTGAGGCAATTCTAAGCCCACGCAACAACTGACACACAGACGTACAGATAAGTTCGCATCTACAGATTACGGATAAAATCCCTTATCGCACCATCGAACCGAAATTAAACTCAAAAACTCGAAGCGCAGAGTTGAAATTCGAGATAGCGGATCTGTGAAAGGGGTTCAAATATCTCTGGGAATGCGATAAGAGGTAAATAACAGCGTGATCTGTGTTGTAATTTCCTTCATTTTACTTTTATTGGGAAGCTGAATGTCGGTGGTGAATGTTTTACGAGACATTGAGTTGGGTGGTAATAGGAAGTGGTTAATAATGTCAGCGATGTGGAATAACAACGAAATAAAGGCAAAGAAACCAAGCAAAAAAAATGTATAGGAGTAGGAAGCGGCTGACAGTTTGCAAAATTAGGTTTTTGAGTTTTAGATATTCACTGAGATTAGTCAGTAGCTTCAAACGCGTTGGCAAAATCACGTTACACTATGCATAGTATTATTTCATCTCTGTGACTGTACGCACATTTCCATACGAAAGTATTCAACTATGAAAACCTATAACTTTTCGTTCAAATAGAAAAAAACCTTCTTATTGGTCATTCCTTTGCCCACAGATTACATGGACTCAATATGCAAGGACCACTTCCTTCAGCGACAGTACCGGAAGGTCGAAGGCGGCGTGGTCTGGTCACGGAACGAGAGAAACTTGGACTGCACCGTCACATTCCAGACGCACAGCATCCTCCAGCGGTTTATGCTGCACTTCGATATGCTGCAGCTGGACTGCAATGACCACCTTTATGTGTATGATGGAGCACATGCCACGGCACCGCCTAAGGTGAGGTTACTAAGGATTTTTTTAGGAGTTCGAGTGCAACCTGGACGTCAACGTCATATTCTAAATGCACCACAGCATTCTCCAGCGGTTCATGCTGTACTTTGATATATTGCAGCTGGATTACAATCACTACTCTAAGGTTGCCTTAGAGTATTAGTAGAACTTTTTGTGAAAGAGTTTGTCCGGGTAAACACTACCACCGTACCTATTTCTGCCGCCAAGCGGAATACCACGCGTAATTTCTACCAGGAGAAACGATTCAAACGCACTAGGGCTCATAAACCAAAACACTAAATCTGCTTGATATTTTTTTAAAACTAATGACTGCTATTATCTGAAGAGATAGTATGTGCTGGTATCTCTCATACATTTTTATTTATCTTCACAGTTATATCAGTCGTAATTGCCACCAAGCGATCAGGAAACAAAGCCTTTCAGCCAATCATAATGCCATTTCCTCCTTCCCTTACCTTCTCATTATCCCGAATGCCGCCGATATCATGTCCAATTGGAGACATTCCTGCCTCCGGCAATTATCCCGGCGACTCTCGATTACTCCCGTTTGTTCGATCGTGCCGGTGTCGTCTTTGCACAGGTGGAAGGGGAGCAGCTGTATCACTGACAACAGATGGACACCTTTTGCACGTGACCGTTTTATTTTTAGAGGCTAGGTGAGGCGTATATTGGACGCTTAACGAACGACCTGCTCCAGTAAATACGAAGTAAAATTACTCAGGACTTCCAATGTATTTATTACTAGCGTTTTAATTACTTAGATTTTGTGGAGTCGTATGGTGTGAACCATAGAAATAGTAAAAATTACAAATTGTAGAGCAAGTTTTGCAGTTCTTTTAGCGTAGTACGGTAATAACAGGCACATTGCCTGCTTCGCTTTATTATTTTAATAAAGTGATATAACTGTTTTATGTTGAGCTGTACCAATGACTGCTCCAATTTATTAAAGATGCCTCGCTAATGAGCGCAGCCCGATTGCCGGAGACGACTCTTTGCTGGGGATTTATTTCACTTCATTGTTTAATCGGAGACGAAGCCGCTTAGAATCGCTCCTGAAAGACCCTCACATTCTGAGACATTTTGAGGCTTATTTTATGCCAAGCCTTCTAATTTTATACCCAAGTATATCTCTGAATCACAGGCTCACAATCCGCTTAGAAATTGGACAAGAAGTTGTGCAAAGGAGCTGATTGATGAGACTTTCCGAGTTATACATTGATTTATTGGATTTCCACGATTGTTTCAGCTAGGCGAAGGGACCACCTTAAATACGATTGGTGTCATTGCAACTTTGCAAAACAAAGCATAACTTTCTTGTTTAAAATGTTTGTTCGTAGGAACACTTCGAGATGAGACACTTCACACCTCCGATCGGAATAAATTTAACTCCAAACTGTGGGTCCGAGCCAGGTGTCTTCCAAATTATTAACACGACACTGAAGAAACTTCTCGGATTTTAAATTCAAATTTTAAACTTGGAACAAAGGCCTCACTCCATAGACTGTGTACTCTGAAAAAGTCCTTTTGTAGACAGAAGTTCCTTGTTTTGTTTTTCTTTTCTCCCATTTTTATTGTTTTTAATAAGAACGGGAATAAGAATTGTCTTTATTTTAAAGAGGGAATAGGGATTGTTTTAATTTGAACGCAAGGCTTTCTCGCAAGAATAATTAGAATGTTTATTAAAACAGGCAGTAGGCATACTTTGCAGAAATCACCTTCATAACGAGGGATTTGCTGGGTGTGAAGTCGTGCGACAGCATTTTCTACTACGAGTACAAAGAAAGAAAAATTATGGGTTCATAACAAAAACGTGTACGAACTTACCCACTTCAGAGTATTCATGAAAAAAAGAATATAGCTAGATTTTAAATCATATACCTACCGCATTAGATATAAAGACAAGACGACGACGGCTTATTAGGCACCCAGAAAGCCCTGTCATCCGCGTTGGCCATTAGCTCGGACAAGCTTTAGAAACCGTCTTACTCTAATATATCTTCTAAGTCTAATGTATCTTCCGCTCCGACTCCACTAATGCTTTATTCGATGCACGTTAGATGCACTATCTTGCTTAATAAAAATTGAACTTCGAAAGAAGCTTCTATGTGATACTTCGTGCAAGACGTCTAGTAAGATAAATCGATATTTCTAATAAAAGAGCACGCTCAGGAACATTGTTGGTGGGTTGTGCGATCTTCTCGCGTACACTTATATCTTCATTTGTTATTTCTGAACGTTAGGGTTTTTAAACTTTGCCCTAGGTTCTAAGTAGGTACCTACATAGATACATGCTTGTTGTAATATTTAGTCTACGTAAAATTGGCTGGGATCTCTATTTTATCCTTTACTTATATTGTGCACACGAGCCAGAGATCATTTGAGCATGAATACCTACCAAACTATGACCGCAACCACCATCCGAAAATACCTCCACATCAAAAACTCGAACTCTCAAAGTTGCACCGCATACATTGTTAGTAGTTAATGTCCAAAACATTCGCGCACGGGCGTGGGCCGGCAATGTACACCACAGGTAGAACTTTCCTTTGTCGAATGAGAGACATTGTTTCGCAGGGTCGGGAAACTCGGGATGTGCGGTTATTTCATTTAAGTTCCCAGCCTTTGTTTTGTCTAGCCCCGTGTTCACCAACTCAATAACCGGACGTTTAACAGATCGTATAATCTAGGAACAGTTTGTTACTGGTCTTGTAACTACAAGTAATTACTTTTTAGTTCTGTGTCAATCGTGTAAGGAACTGTCAATGCGGTGGCATTAAATAAAGGAAAGATAAAAATAAAGATTAGCTAAAAGCTTGTGTTATTCAGCTAAGTTTCTCAAGCCAGGTAGTGTTCATAAAAATTCCCAGTAAATTAAATTGGGAAACTCTCAGCGAAGTGAAGTATCGAGCCAGTTCTAAGAAGACGCGGTAAGTTAGGAAATGCACCATGAATAGAAAGTAGGTTCCGATTCGCGAATAGTTGAGTGAGATGTGAAGTTATAAAACAGAGACTTGAAAACGAATACCAAGTTTTTCATGTAAAGAAACCGTGGGTACTTAGTTAGCAAGGAAATAAAACAGAGTTTAGCTAATAATGTAATTTGAAAGATACCTGAAAACGGTACGGTCACAGTAGCGTTGGCCAATGCATGGATTATAATAATACTAACAAGCATTATTTAAAATATCACTTTATTCATGAAAGTTATACCTACCTATTCATGAAAGTTTTTGTGTTTTTTAGCGTAATTTTTTTTTATGTGAATCATGTTATGGGAAGCAAATATAGGGTGATTTTTTAAGAGCTTGAGAACTTTAAAAAAAAAAAACGCATAAAATTTGCAAAATCTCATCGGTTCTTTATTTGAAACGTTAGATTGGTCCATGACATTTACTTTTTGAAGATAATTTCATTTAAATGTTGACCGCGGCTCATTAAAATATTTTAAAGGGATGCTACAGACAAACGAATAGTGTATAGCCTTGTTATACTGTGTGACTGTGTGTGATTTTTCTGCACTCACAATTTTAAACAGTGATAAGTAATTTAACCTTGTAACAAAGATTTATGATTTATATTAGACTAAATTATAAGCTAATAAAAGAATTTTTGAAATGAAAACATTAAAAAAAAAAACATGTGTGTAATTCATACGTGGTAGAAGTGAAACCTTCAAAAAGACTTTCAAATCACAACGGTGCTAAAGAAGTTTTCACTTCAAAAAGAAAAACATGCAGCCGAATTGAGAACTTCATCCTTTTTTGAAGTCGGTTAAAAAAACAATGGATTTTTTGTAAAATCAAACAAATGCGCGACGAAATGGTTTTATGCCATCTCTATGAAAATAGAAACGAGTGACGATGTCCTTACAGCACCTCACCATGGCACAACAAACCTTTAATTCATTCCGTTCGTAATCTGAGAGCTTTACATTACGTAGAAAGATTTTTTAATATCCCGCTTGGATCTTTATTAAAGTGGAGTACATAAAGGAGGCGAATAAGGCTGCGTCCAGTGGCACTAACGCCTTTGTATTGTGTGGCTTCAGGCATGGGAGGGGGGAAGGGAGACGCCTCGGATCTTTAGTACGAAAATATGGCATTTGTGGGAACAATTTGTAAGCTTGGTGTTCCATGTCCTTAGCGAATTGCTAGTATAGTGTTGAGTGTTAACTCTGAACAGAGTAGTGTTTTATGTAGTAACTAGAATTTTCACCAAACTATGTACAACTGTGTAATTTTGAAAAAGAGTTGGTAAAGGTACGTTTACGTTTATTCAACATTCTGTTGAAGCAACGGATTGTCGTACAAGCAACATGTTGAAAGCATCAGTAAACAAAGCAACATCGACCGTTCCACAAAATAAGACTTGTTGAAAGATGTTGCTTGTGAACCCACAGCTCAAGGTGCATTTACGCTTATCCGGAATTTGTTGAAGCAATGGATTATCGTACGCAACAGCTTTCAACATGTTGCTTTCCACAAAATTGCCTATTGTTCAACAGATGTAACATTACCATAATACTCAAGAACCATAGATTATGGATGATATTTTTGGTTTTACGTAAAAAAAATAAAAAGCACGAATCTTGAAGTTAATAATTAACCTGCCTGCAGTTCGAACTAAGCTTTTATTTATCGACAGAACCTTTAAAGTAAGTCAACTTGTCTTAATCTCCGGCCAGCATGTCGCAAAGTGTCCGGTAACTCAGCCACGTCTCAGCGCTCAGTCTAGCTTTATCAAACTTAGCTGCACTTCATTTTATAGTAATATTTAAAGCGTCGGGCACGTCGCCGCCATAGCTCTCTGAAATATGACAGGGTATATTACGGACATCGCTCAGTAAGCCTTCGATGAAGGATATATGGCGCGCGCCTGACGAATCCAAAGGCCCGCCGGTGAGGCCGGCAAATAGATGAGTTGATAATAAAGAGTGCTGACACCAAGATGCCCAGATGCCGGTTTTTGAGACGATTTTCCAATATTTTGGTGATACAATTTATTCCTCGCTTCATAATCGACGCATGATGTACGTCTAAACTAGACACGTAAGGATAATTTTAGGTAAATTGACATCATTAGTCAATAAACAGGTACCCACTACCTACTAGAATTAGTCAATGAAATATTGATGAAATAATATGTGGGAGAGAGTCCTACTAAAAATATGACTCAATCTAAAACTTAAAACGTAAGATCAAAAGCAGTTTAAACTATGGGTTTCATTAACTACGATTAAATTTGATCGATGGATTAATCTACTGTCATCTCTGTCAGTTTAAGCTACCGATGGTCGATTAGCTACCATTGATTTTATGAAATAATCGGAGACTGGAGGTTAAACTCAAATTCGTGGTTTAAACCACTATTGATCTTACGGCCCTTAAGACCTAACCACGTTTTAAGTTTTAGATTGAGTCATATTTTTAGTAGGACTCTCTCCCGCTATTATTTCATCAATATTTCATTGACTAATTCTAGTAGGTATTGGGTACCTGCCTGTTGACTAATGATGCCAATTTACCTAAAATTATCCTTACGTGTCTATCTATGATTGATATTGATGATGAACTAACGGAAAACGTATAAAATAACACAAAAGGTGTACTATAATAAAGATCACTTTGGTGATAAAAGCGAATGTGCACACTATTAAAATAATTACTGTGGTTGCGTATTAATGTGGTCCGGATTTACACGCTATCGGGCATTATGAAAATGGACTGTATTGTTGACGGTTTTTATTTGTTTACTTTTTTTTATTCACTAGCTTCCGTCCGCGACTTCGTCCGCGTTCCGTTTGATCCAGTTGATTTTCCAGGATTAAATGTAACATGTGTATTCTGCCCGTTCTTACCTATGGTGCGCAAACATGGTCTTGAGTCTCAAAAGTCCAAACTCCAGGTTTGCCAAAAAGCCATGGAGCGTAGCGTATTAGGGGTAAAAATAACTGACAGAGTACGAAATACCGCACTTCGTGTGAAGACACGCATCGCTGACGTTGGCAAAAAGTCTGCTAAGCTAAAATGGGATTGGGCGGGACACATCAGCCGAATGCATGAGGTGAGGCGGGCAACACTCGTGCCTTCAGATGGGCGACGAAGCCGCGGCAGACCGAAGAAGCGCTGGCGTGCCGACCTCGACACATTCCACAGAGCCTGATGGGAGGCAGCCGGTGATCGTAAAAACTGGAGGGATAGTGTGGAAAAGTATGGGTTATTAAAAAAAAAGTAACATGTTATATTCCAAGTTTCATCTAAACCAGATTAGCAGTTGGAGCGTGATGGAAACACAAACATGTAAACTTTGACATTTGTAATATTAGTAGTAACAAAGATCTCGGTCTTGTGTATGAGCCACTTCTGGCTACGGATTTAGATCATCTGATCTGAGACTGAATGCTTGTCTTGCCTCCAGGTGGACCTATCATGCCGTAACACCAAGCAGCAGGTGGGAGCACTCTTCACTCGAAGCAACTTCGTGACGCTCAAGTACGTCACCGACAACTGGGGCACCGACGCCAACGGGTTCAAGCTTATCGTCACGGCGGTGAAAGACCCTAGTGAGTATCACTACTACTTCTTGCTAAAGTTACTACACAAAATCAAAAAGATTTTAGGGGTTTCGCCCTCGTCAAACCTTAAAACATGTTATTTACTATATCAGATTTTTCTGGTAATAAAGTTATGGTTTTTGGCCTGCTGCTATGGTAACATCTATGTGAAAAGAGCGCTTTTGGACGAAGACTGCTCCCGTATCAAGAGATGGTTGTAGGTTGGAATCCCATTCATTGTGCTTTGGGTTTGACTTTTATAAAACAGAAGAGTTAGAAATGTCAATATATTTGGTCATACCCTACTTCATCATATAAACAGTCAAGAGCAAAAATCCCGGGTCATTAGAACTTTAATATTGTGGACACCATGAAGGCTAGCTTAGTGAAATAAATTGTATTTGATAGACAGTTTATTACTTCTTAATCACATAAAAGTCATTATTTAATTGCATAATTTCTCTAAGCTAGCACTCATGGTTTCCAAGATATTTCAGTTTTTGTAGATGACCCGGAATTTTGAAGCGTTCCACTTTTGCGCACCAAAAAGATTTGCTTGTGAATGGTCTAGAACCTACAAGCTAACTTTCAAATAAAACTTTGTAATAAAATGATATCAGCAAGAAATGAAAGAAAATTACACGCGCAAAAGAGAAACTTCTCCAGACTTCCATGCCTAAGTTCTGGCATAAAAGCCTATTTGGACCGCTATACCGCAAATATAAGTTGCTCCAGATGATCCTATTGTTAGTACTTTGTTGTTTTATGGCCCTTGGGTCCCAGATCCAGGTAACTTTTTGAAAAGCTTTCCTTCCATTATAATGCAGTTACCATGTTACATTTTCTTTACATTATATTCCGTAACGAACTTAGCTAATCTTAATCTTAAACATAAACGCTAGTTTGTTTGTGTTTGGTTATTTATATTTATATCTACTCTAAAAACAACAAACTAGCCGTATATAAATAAACGAACAATAAAACGTAGAACCACTACAAACCAAGCAATGCTATCAATTTGCTATCATTGAAATAACAGAAGAACATTACCTACATACAGAATGAAAAGACAGAGGAAATGTGAAAACACAAAAGCTGATACACCAAAGGGCGTTTGTACACTGACCGATAACGACATTTACACGGTACCGACAGTTCAGTGGCTCGAACTAAACTATCAATGTCCGAGACGACACTGTTAGAAAGCGTCGAGAACTAAACGTTGGAGGGTACATATTTGGAAACAAAAATCACTACTATGTTGATAGTTTCGAGAAACGAAAAACTTTAAACTTTAGAACTTGATTTGCGTAGCACTGATTTTACGTAGACACTGTTATTTTTTTTACACTTACTGATTATGTCGCGTCAAACCAGATGGCATGCGTATTATTGCGTATCTCAAATCGGGAAAAGATTGACTGTAATCCTTCTGCCCTTTTTTATCCTTCGTATGAGATTATCTCTCCGCGAATATCGTGTAGGTGTCGTAATAGCAGTATAAAAACAGGCAAACGCTACAGTAACATGTAAACAGTAACTACTCGGGAGAAGTGATTCAATTTCCTCGAACCATACTCCGCGCCGGTTGGCGTAGTTTAATTAGTTTTATACGCTCGTCAATGTACAAGAATCATTTTGCCTCTGAACTATAAGCATTGGATTTACTGTCGGAAATATCTCTGAAATAGCAATTGTCTAGTGATTTACATAAAGAAGACGGCAGGAAATGAAATCGCTTGACGTGAAGTAGATGTAGAAAGAAGCTTATTGCTACTTGTTTTGAGGATGGACAAAGCTCTGTTCCACAAAATTAAGCAGTTAATTGGGGAAACAATAAATCTAGGTATTATCTTAAACATTGACAGTAGGTACTGATTTAAGATCCTTAAAGAACAATAAAGAGATGAAATTGGAGCACCGTAAAGCTCTACTTTTGTACTTTTGAATTATTTGGGAAAGAGAGAGAACAATTTAAATAAAAGTAACGAATGCACGTGTCATTATCTCAAAAATGTAATAAGAACAGGCGATCCCGAATGAAGCAATAACATTGAGCGCTTTGCCGATAAATACAATTCTGTTGAAAAAAATGCGGCACGCGTCTGTCCCTATTTCACTCTCTTTAATTTGGCCGAATGTTTATTTATTCGTACAAACAGTCTACAGGGCAGTTCGTTTACGCATTCCACCCTTTTATAGTTAGATATATATTTTTTTATTGCGTTCTCACCGGATTCCGTTTGTCCTACGTTGACGGTTGCGACGTGAGAACCTGTTGCGACTTCGTGTTGCTGTTGTGTTTTATTTGACTTGTGCCTTCTTTATGGTACTGTGATATGTTATCTTCCCTTTTACGATTTCCTTATAGCTTCATATAATTTTCCTTCAGACGCTCTCTTGTTAGACAAACATCCTTCGTTTCAACTACTACTCGTACACATTTTCATACACTTAGTAGCGAATGAAACGATTAATTAATCCCGTTTCGCTACACGACTGGGGAAGAATGGTTACTTTGAGAAATAGACGTTGGAATAACGAATATGGAATAGTAGGTAACTAATTAGAATTGCTAATACAAAGGAATCAATTAAATTGTACAAAAACATTCCTCGGCTGAAGCCTTTGCTTCACATACTTCAAAGGTTTACGTTTCAGTTTGTATCTAATATCAATTTTCTGCTCGACTGTGTGGAAAAAAATATTCAAAATAATGTTTGCAATACGTATGAGAGAATAGACATGCTAGTGAATGCAATTCCAATTCGTAACGCGATACTTTTCAATAAGTCCTGCTACTATTCAATACTATAAAGCAAGCTGCAGATGAAATAAAGCAGTTAGGATAAAGCGACGAAATCATTGACCGATAAGAATTTCTAAGAACAATGGACTAAAGCTGAACGATTTCTTTGAAACGCACTCATAAAACATCGTCTTGATGGTTTTTCTTTATTTGTTTTCAAAGCTTTATATCTTAAAAGCAAAACCGTCGTTCTGCCGCTAATAATGCAAGTCGATGCGAGACTTCACGTGCTGCGGTCGGCCGATAATGGAGGCAAACTCACAACTTGGCCGAACTTGGCTGGAGTTGGCCCATTAAGACATACTTCACTAAGCGACCCTAGGGGACTCCGCTCCAGACACTCGCTATGCATACTTTAAGAAGATTGCTTAAGCGTTAATACTTTTTAATGTATTGTTTATCCCAGGAGCGAGCTATTAGCCAAGTTTTTAAGTCAGTACAATTTTGGATCGTTTAAAAAATACTATGGCGACATGTGAACAATGAAAAGCAACGCTTGAAGAAAATATATGTGTCCTCTGACGGTTTTAATAATTAAAGGCTTGGTCGTCTTATTCACGTCTGGAACATAATCACTCTCGAGCACAAAGAGAGAGTTTGCCCTCATTTAATATTAAAGCAACTCCACATGTAAATTCAACGTTAAAATAATGGCTTCAACAAAAAGCTCCTATTTCTCTCAGGTAAAGTTTGGAACCGCAAGCGTTGACGTAGCTTATTTCAAAAATCCTTTCATCGTACAAGAATTTGTGCACAAAGAACAATATGTTTAGCTCGCATGCCATTGAATTATGCAACAAAACAGGCGACGCGACACCCTCGGCGGAATAAAATTTTAAACAATACACTACTCCCCTCGGCGAGCTTTCTGAGCATAAAGCCTACCTGAACGTCAATGTATGCGCCTCAGGGAGAAGTTTCCTCAACCACTGTAAAGATCAAAGCAGTGTCTGTGTGGTGATTCTCAGTCCCGAGGCTCGGCCCCTACTCGGTTTGCTCCAAGTTTAAGCGGTTACACAATCCGGCCAGGCTTGTGTATTTACCTAATGAGGTCAAGTTAGAGGTTCTTAGTGCTTTTGGCCCTTTTTTTGATACTTGAAGATATCGGCGATTGAGAGACAATATTGACAAATACAAAATGAAGCGTTGACTGTGGTGGCTTGACCCCATTTTTTCCGTCGACACCATTGAGTTAACCAGACCAATTCATTTTGCATGAATGGAGAATGGTCTCTGTTACTTTATATCTCTTTTTTTAGATTTTAATGATCACATTGCAATTAAAATAGGGTTGTCAGTCGGTGTCGAGGTGTCGAATCAATGGCGTTAGCTGTTCCATTGTTTTCATTTTTCATGGAGATGAATGGCCAATCACCGCCGGCGGTGTCGCCTCAGTGATTTCATTGTATGGGTTTTCGGATAAAATTTTACGACTAAAAAAAATATAAAATTCGATTTAAAAATAAGCTGTTATCAGGGTTAGCCATAACAAGCTGTTAATGTGTTCTGTAGCTATTATTAATTTAGAAGGGTATCATGTTGATCAATTCCATCTCACACGCCACTAATATATAGGATGAAAAATATTGATTCTTTTCACTCACTGTCCTACTACTATCAGTGTTTTAAAATCTACTATCACACTTTGATTCACAATGATCGTCATCAAATGAAACTATCACACTTCTACATCACCAACCATACATTTCATTTCTTCACCTGTCGTGCCTCCATCCATCACAACGTTGTTATTTTTGTCTCCCTCTCACCCACTGTTCCAGAACACGGGTGCAAGGACTTCAGATGCAAGCAGCGAGAATTCTGCGTGCACGCCGACCTTCTATGTGATGGAGTCGACCACTGCGCCGACGGCTCCGACGAGGATACTGCTTCGTTGTGCCCTGGTAATTCACCTGATTTACTTACCAGAGATTTAATTATGGGTTTAGTGCTGCCTGTGTCAGTACATTTCCGTAGCAGGTTCTATGTTCTGTTGATATTGGTAGACTGCTTGCCAATCCTTTTAAATTATTTCATCTAGTCACTTGTTTAGTCTAACTAATGCTGATGAAATCTGTCTTGTATTTTGATGCTATTCTCCAGAATTTGTTATTCTTCCTACTTTATGTTATTGTTTAGGTTGCTTGTAATACGCATGCTGTGGTGCCCTATAATTATGGTTGTAAAATATGGCGCTTGATTCAAGTCGGCTTTTAACTGTCGAAATGAACCATCAGCATCATCGTCAGTGTCTATAATATTGTTTTGTAAATCTTCGCCTATAACCTCAGTTTCTTTATCTATGACTTTAGTTTCTACATCCAAAAGCTCAGATTCTGTACCACGTGTATCTCCTTTAAGTTCATCACCATGTAGCGGTACTGGTATCGTTTTGACAGTCCGTTCAACCCCAGATGGCACCGGCAGCACCCCCGGCGGTATGACGACGGCGCTGGTCGCCGGCGCTCTGCTCCTGGTAGCGATCGTGGCCGGCGTCTCCGCGTGCTGCTACTGCCGCCGCCGCGCCGCTACCCAGCGCACACATCTGCATTGTTAGTATGGAGACTTGAGAGTGCTTGTCGGTTGTTCGTGTTGGTACGATTGCTGAGTGGGTAATGTCTTTTAGGAAGTGATTATGAACGAATTCCTTCATCCCGTACAACCGGTATCGGGATAGAAGAGTTACGACAACAGTACTAAGATGCTGATACTGTGATATCTCTGATTTTTCTAGATCAGTTTAAAGGTCTGTTTATTTACCCTTAAGTTGAGAAGCTGATTATGGCATTTTACCACCTACAACCTATTTTCAACCTAGGTAACTTAGTAGAAAATTACTGTTAGGTTTAATCTGTGGTTACATTTAATTGCCTACCTACTTAGCAATGGTATTAAATCACAAATCTACAGGGTGCACATAAAAGTACAGCTGTTTCTTAGAGAAACGGTTATATCAGTACTTTCATGGGCAACACGTAGAAGAACAACGATGAAATAAGCACTTGCGACAGCATAAAGAATTTAAGTTTGTATTTACTTTCAGCAAATATTTATTTAGTATTTAGTTTTGATATTTTGCTAAACTAAAAGCTTTTTACATAAAATGTTTGGTTTGAATATAAACACTTGAACTTTACATTCAAATCCCTTTCGCCTGTATCTTCTTTCAACAGTTTCTTTATTGAACTTTATATTCTAAGTTCCGTCCTCTACTCTTACTTCTTCTAGAAGTGTGAAGTTCAAGTCTTCTAGCCTGAAGAATAAACGTTGAATAGCATTTTAGACTCATTCATTGCATTTTAGACTCATTCATTGCTTTATCTTCATCAGTAAATAAAGCAACATCGTCATAATTCCAGCCTTTACGCTACTACGTTTATTTCAAAAGCACTTTTTTACTTTCGGCTTTGTTTTCTAGATTTAAACTACTAAAACTGGATTTTTACATGTTCAGTTAGTACTTGGATATTTTATTGTTCTTACACAGCAATGAAAAGCAAAGATGTAAAGTTTAGCAGAAGTAGATTAATTTTCACCAAAATAGCAATCAACAAACGCGATATTCTTTTATTGAACATCGAAAAATCCACTCATAATTTTAATCACCAGTGTTAGAAGCCAGGTATCTGTTCCGAGGCAACTCTGAGGTGACGTCGGCAGGTAAGCCCATCCAGAACTCTTCCAAAACTATGAGAATGATGAAATCTCCAATCTGGCCTAACATAATTCATTCTGGTAGTCCATTGATGATCAGAAAGCTGGCTACTCACTTTATGAAAAACATGAGAACTAAAGAACCAGCTAAAACTTGTATTAGTAATGTAATATATTATCCCTTTGATTAATGATTTTGAAACCAACCTTATGTATCAAATGCAACGTAACCTTGTATGTAATAACATAGATAATCTCACTGTAAACGGTATGTACTTAATTCATTCATAATCTGCCTTAGAGTTGATAAAATTGCATACAATACCTAGTCAGAAATTGTAATTTTCATTTTAGAGCTGGGGAGGGTGATTCACCGAGTACAGTTAAGAAGTATTTCAGATATATTCCACAGTTTCAATAGCATAACTTACTAGTGGATCACCCTCTAAAACATTAGAAAGTCTAGTGATGATGACACTAAAGCATAGCTCAATGTGAAGCACCGCATTCACGCGACTCTAGCTGCATCTCTAAAACCATAATTATGCGATAAGTTAAAAGCAGTTGAATTGGATGCCGCGTCGCTGAATGTCGGCGCCGAGCGCAAGCTTCGCGTTTTGCTATGCAGCACTCGAATGCATCTCCATGCACAGCTTGTTATGTTGCAGTACCTTTAGTTATTTACCGGCGGCTCGCGACCGGCGAGGGGCCGCGGGCCGCCCCCTAGCTGGACGGCGGGGGGCGACGCAGGCGCCGGTAGTAATATCTGTGCGCGGGTGTCGCGTGCGTGTTGCAGTGCAGCAGATGGCGCTGGCGAGCGGTAACGGCGGCGAGACGCGGTGCGCCGGAGGATGTGACGTGGTGAGGACGGCGCAGCCGGGAAACTGGGCGCTCCCTGCGGGCCCGCGCGGGTACAAGGCGCCGCGGCCGGGCCGCCTGAGGGCGCGGGCGCAGCGCTGAGCGCGGCCCCGCACAAGGACGAGTGGTTCGTCTAGCCCCCAGGCGCCCGGTCGGACCCGCAGGGGGGGGTAAGTACCGGCCCCCAACACTCCGCCAATCCGCCGGCCCCAAACCGGCTCTATCCGAACGTATCTATGTATGTCCTACCTGATTTAGCGACGATTTTTTTAGGTGAATTTTTACTCGTTTAGTGGAAGGCGCGCCGTCATACGCGTCTCGTGGGTGTCCAGTTTTTGGTGTTAATGTAACGATAAACGCAATGTAAATTTATCGATGTAATAATTAAACATTTTTGGCTTAATGTTTGTATGTTATTGGTTTCGTTTTGAAATCTGATTACCTACCATTTACCTACCCCCGACCAATCCAAGTCACTCAAACACTGTAGGTAACCAACTAGAGCATACTATACGTACTGATCTATAATGCTAGCTATGGAAGAGCACGTGCTGCTATTAGTCGTTAGTAGCATGTAATTCAGTGGTGTAACAGTGCAGAGGCCTTTAGTTACTTGCCAACGCGGCTAAGATCCCCCTGTACCCCATTAAAGTGCACGAATGTCCGTGAGGTTTTAGTCAGTAGTCTGACATACCTACTACCTACTCTAACATATTGAAGGTAATGTAGGTATTCTAGGTATTCATAATGAATTTTCTCACAATAAAAAAACCTTACTTAGTATTTACTACAAAAAAGACTTTGTTACAAATGAAAACTTTACGTACCAACCTACCTAATTGAACTGGAACCAATAATGGAACTGGAACGTTAACGCTGTACAGGAAATATGAGTTTTCCTTGTTCTCTTTAATTACTTTCCAGAAGCTATTATTGTGAACAAAGCCGCGTGACCATAGGTTGTAGGTAGGTTGACTCCGTTTTAATGAGCCTTGAATGACAATAGACAGTACAATAAAACATGCGGAATTAAATGGGAGCTTCATATAGGTACTTTCTGTTGAAATAAGCTGATGGCTGATACTACCATGGTGTTAGGTACAACATTTCTAATTAACGAAATCAAGGTTGAGAATTACCCCAACATAGAGATAATAAGGAATTTTTAAGGCTGACGTGGTTGCTATAGAGAAATCCCTAAGACTGAGGAAGTAAGTTTGTATTGTGTAAAATTATAAGTTATAAAGCTAAAACATTATAGAATCCCATTTGCAAAATACGAGAAGGTATTTTTTGCATGTTTTCTGAAAATAAGACAGGTAGCGCCATCTGTACGAAAGCTCCGAAACATTGGGCTAAAAAGCTTTTGAACAGATGGCGCTACGATGCTTAGTTTATTTATAGCGCCACCTGGTTGCGAGTAGCAAAACTAAATAAAACTTTTTAGTGGGGGTTCGAGCTTTTGCACCACATTTTCGGTGGTCTTTATTATAGTTAATTTTTGATTATTTTTTGTGACCTATAAATAATTATTTTGAAGTGAAACAAAATAATTATCGGTTAGTTTGCTTCTAATCAAGAAACTTTTGTGACATAAATAAGTTAGTTTACTTACATCTAAATCAGCCAAGAGATTAAAATTACCAAATTAATTTATCTAAATTAATAACCCTTCGAAACCTCTTTAAAATTGGTTCACAAAAAGATCTAAACTTTTTTTGTTTACTGTCCATGCCGGCCGGTGACCGGTCTTGCCGTCGACAAGTCCACTCGTCCGTCAGTCGTTTGTTTACCTCCCTTCAGCCGCGTCGCGTGTCGAGCTTTCGAGCTGTTGCATCGAAATAACTATCGTGAAACAAAGTTTTGGCTGAATGAACTTAACTACAGTGGCCTAAATTAAGTTTAAAATGTTGCTTTTTACAGTCGAATGCTTAAAGTTTACGAACTCTAAAGTTTTAGCTAAAACGTAAACTCTATAGCTCTTTTTTTAATTATTAAAAAACTATTCCTCCTTTTGGTCTGTACGTAGATCAGTTTGATGATAGAATAGATTTCAGTACAGAAGGGTTTTAAAAGTAAAGCGTGCGTTCTGCGTTTTTCCTAAAGTGGTATATTGCTAAGGTGAAGTGTAATGGTGTGATGGTCAGGATGTATCGCTGGCTCCGGCTGGCTGTGGTGCTGGCTACCCTGACAGCAGTGGCTGGCAAAGGGAAGAGACAACGGCATAATAAACCTGGTAAGTTACTTCTAGGTATAGCAAGCAGATACACTACATCTATTTAGGTATACCATGCAAAACCTAGGGAGGCTCAATACAGAAATATCAATACCTACAGATTTTGTAAAACTGATGACATGCATTACATTATGAAATACTCCGAATTAATTAGTGTATATAAAGTATTGAAAGGCTAACGATTGCTAACGATTGCTAGAGTCAGAACCGACAGTTAGGTAGGTATAATAGAATTATTTCGATCTGGAAACAATTACATTAGGAAAGGAATCCAAACGTTTCACCATTACTTGAACCAATACACTTAAACTCAAAATACACAACGATATTCCTTTGCTCTTCACCCCATCTCCGAGTAATTTTCACACCTATCCTATGTCATGTGGTCCCGCTAAACTGTCACTTCAAGAATGTTGAACAGCATTCCATCCCGCTTCGGGAATAGTCAACGGCCCATATCAATAAACTATCTAGTAATGGTTCACAGGTTCGGGTTTTGACAATGTACTACCTAACTCTGTTTTACGTAGGGTTGTCTAAGCAATCTGAAAAATATGGTGTCGATGCTGTTGGTACATTTAGATAGATATTTATTCAAAACCACCACAAAAACAAAGTAAAAGAAATAAGAGCACAAAAGCCAAACTTAAATGTAAAATAAATTAGTAAACTTACGTAATTTGAGAGCGCTAAAAATTATAGGTGTCTTTGTGATTTCAGTTTATGAGAAAGGGACGGATTGTTGTGCTGTCAAATTGGTTTAGTTTCGAAAAATGCAATAAAAGAGTCTACAGTAATAATGTACTTCCGTGCAACTAAAAATTTAACTGCTATCGGCAGTTTTTTAGATCATTTTGATGATGGGAATCATGAAAATGTAAGAACACATTTTACGCTGAAAAACAAACCAGTAAAACTGTAGTCAAAATTACCTATTTCAGGCTCTTTTGTTCTTCAGTGTAACGCAGCGTGTTTCAGGTATGGTGACGAAAAAAATACAAAGGTAAAATGATACTGTTCTTACATGAATCGATAGTGAAGGTACTAGTAGGCATCACACCACTACAGTTTATGAAAGTTAAGTTTTCGTCTACTCTCCAAGGTGAATACCAGTGTGCTTATCTGGTCCAATCTGCTAAGATGACCACTGAACATTACGATCGGCGTCCTAAAGGTCACATCTATCTCTAGCAAGGATCTGCAGAATCTTCAAAGGGTAGCCCTGGCCAGTGACCACGTGATCGCGATGTTTGTCTTGACCCTAGTGTTCCGGGAACCCGGTCGGAATGCGGAGGCCGATGCCGACACCGGACACCCCTAGGGTTGAAAATCTGGAGAGATGTTGATTTCGGTAAATATTTCAAGTGATCTTCGGAGTCCGAATCTTACGACAGTTTTAATGGACCTCAGTGTTCAACATCTACAATTTTGTTTCTAGAGGTCTAAGTTAAGAGATCAAAAATAGTATCTATCACATTGGAGATTGTGAACATAATTTTATCTTTTATCAGAGTAACATTCGATTGCAAAATAGTGTCCTCCCATGCCTTGCATCTCAACTGGGGCTTACCAAATGAACCCTGTATATGTATTTTCTGAGTTCAGCTATATAACTTACTAGCATAGTTCAGTTCCAATTCTTGACTCTAGCTGAAAAGTTTTTGTTTTTTTAGCGAAAAGTTGTTGCCTGACAACCCTAGAACCCCCGGATTCATTACCCAGATTATTTGCTTTAAAAAGTACAGTTAATGAACGTAATTAGACGTGAGGTGTATGTGAATGCATTTGTAAGATAAGCCAGAATGCATTGTGGTAATAGGAGAATGTTTGCCTGACAGTCCGTTGAGCACATACACCGGATATTCTTAGCTGAGCTCTCAACTTTTCTCAAGCATTCTGAATATTATTAAATAAGTACTTTTTTTATGAAAAAACTGCGCTAACTTCTGCCTATAGCAATGCATTGTTTTACCAAACATGTCCAATGAAAACGTGCCCTGTTAGGTTATACTGTTAGGATCACTGTGCGTCCATAACTCTGCGATACAAAGGTATTAGATATTAATGTATAAAACATTTAGTTTGAGGAGCTTTGTGAATTAACTTTTAAAAATTTAGCTATGCTAGGACTGCGAGTGTATGTGGCCGGATGTCGTATTCTAAGTGAACAACTTAGGATACGGGTGAAAACCACTGAATAATGAGTAAAAATGTGTTTTTACAATAGCGGTGTCGTGTCAAGTTACCTACTAATATGTACCTACTTGCATTGATGGTCGTCTTCCATTTGAATTGCTAAGGTGTCTTAGTATCGACTAGGTATAGCACAATGGATACTGAAAAAACCTAACCGGGGTTTTTTCCAGAACAAAATTTTTACCAGACTGACATTTCTTGTTCTCGGTAAGGTTAGTGACTATCCATAAAATTATTTATTGCTATCCCTAGATGTACAGTTAGCTGCATAAGTTGATTACTTTAAATCCAACTGTGAGATTGAGACACAGATGAGAACAAGTGAGATTGAAGTCAAAAGAAGGTCCATTCAATATAAAAAAAAAAATCGGAGGGTCATCTATTGTAAAACTGTGTAAAAGAGATCTTACAAATGGAAAGTTTACACACGTCTTGAATGTTGAGACTGCATTTACATATAAATTAAAAACACAATTTGTTAATCGATTTATTTTCCCGACTATACCTAAGTATGTGTCTAAAACAGATGTTTTCCTTAACATTAAACTCCAGTTTCAATCGCTACAGTTAGCTGCGAGCCATAAAAGAACACAGCGCAAGTATGCGAGGTTTTATCATCCATGCATCAGTACATTCACCTCAGCATGGTGACAAATCTGTCCAGTACAAGTTCTCCAACAGCTCATTACCAGCTAATTCTTAGGCATAAGTTTACTCGAATGTCCCTCGGGGGGTAATTTCGTAGCGCCGGTACTTAGCATAGCTCCATTATCCACGAGTCTGGCCAATTACGCATACCACGCTGTTCTGTGACTTTGTTGTGGAGATGTTGTGTTGGTGCCAAACGACTTCATAAGATGATGAGCTGCCACAATATACCGCGAAGCTGTTAGTGTGACTATTGTAGAACTGTGGAGCTAAAGACAGTAGTAAAAAATTGCCTTGAATCTATGAAAACTTATTGTATGTTCAAAAAATAATCTATTCAACAAAAAAGTGATAATCATAGTGTTCACTAGAAACAAAGATAAACACGCTGTTCCCACCACTAGGAATCACTAATGTTAGTAAGTCTCAGTTGTCGATTGGTTCCAAAACGTGATAGAATTTAGAAGACAAACAAGAGCGATGCAACGTTATTGGCTTCTTGGATCACATGAAAAGGATTACAATAAAACTGGTATGCCTTACAATTAATAAAGGCAGTATAACGTTATTTGCTCTAACTTTTTACCTATACTTTATTACGCGGAAGACCATACTCCATCCCCAAAATACTCCTAAAGTTACACCCCTTTCTCTTCCCTTTCGAAAACTTCCAAAGGTAAATTAATTAGATCGTAAATAGACGCTCCCCGCCCCGCTGTCTGTTTGCGCTTGCGTATTTATATACTTACCTGCGACAATTTCATACGGGAACTATGGACTGGTTGATATCAATGATTTTGTTAAAAGCTACATATAATACGTACAACGCGACGCGACGCTTAGACAATATCGGTGGATACCTACTGTCATACATTTAGGGCTAGACGCTTTCACACTACGCAGAGTCTACTCTGATAACTAAATTTTGAAGTTATACTTATAATGCGACTTCCAACTGACAGCGAAGTTAAACGTTAAACGAAGGAGGAATAGAAAAAGACGCAACGTTTAACGTCCTGGGGAAGGGGGAGTACAAAGAGACAGAGCGAGAATGATCACATACGGAGACCCCCACAAAACGCAAATGGCACTCGAAGTATAACTTCTTCCGCGCGGAGGGACTCTACGCACTGGTTTTTTTATTCAAGCCACTGACTGTTGGTATCTTAAAGATGTCGGTCGGCCAGTATGCAACGTCTTAGACTGACAATAGTTCTAATTCTAAATTGGATTTTACAAGTTTGCAAAAGTTTATATGTTTGGACAGTTTGATAGAGTTTTTCTGAACTTCCTTTTTAACTATAAGAAAACCAGAAGACAATCACATTTGCTTGTCAAAAGTAGAAATTATTCAAATAAGATGAAAGCAGTGCTCAACTCGTCTGCGCGTGCGCATATTTATAGACGTGCGCAGGAGATAAAGTGAGAAACGACAATTGAGTGATTACTCGTTCCCAGAAACGATATTATTGGAATTTAATGTGTTACTTGCACAATCAGTGGCAAATAACCGTGAATTATTAACTGGCGTAAATTACTAGAGCTTCTATGTCAAAGACCACTCAAGAGCACAACTTCTGAAATCATTCAAAAGTAATATCTTTGTTACTTGAAAATCAAGATTTCAATCAAGATTCTACTCCATCAAGTATTTGAGAATACTATTTCCTGACATCTTGAAGTTTTTTATAACATCAAAAAAAAGAACTACAATTAGCCAATTTTATTTTGACTAGTTACCTAGTCAATATTAAAAAAAAAATCGTAATTACGTAATCCAAAGTGCCAGTTTCTCGCGGTATAGGTTACTTGAGTTGAAATAAGTCTTTACCCACACTGTTTCAAACTACAGGTGCCATAAACAGACAGGTTGCAGCAAGTCATTGCCGAGCCGACGATTACCTAATCGCTTGAAACAAAGACCACCTTCCCCGAAGGCTCTACCTGCCGCACAAAGGGTGGCTCGCAGATTACATTATAGTAAGTAAGCAATGGTGTTTAGGTGTAGGACTCGTCGCTTCGTACTATGGTATCGTGGAACTGGACTAACTCTTGAGAAGCGTCAGAGATCCTAGTAAGGTTTCTAAACCAAGCTTCTCAGAGAAGCGTATGTACAAGCTCTGCTAGTACAAAATGAGTGCACACTGGTGTGCTATGCGCCAAGAACAACGGTCTTATACACAAAACTCTTATCTTAGAGTTCTTTTACCAAGAGTCACCAGGAGACTGACAAAAAAAAATACAAAATACAAAATTCATTTATTTACCAAAGCAGTAGTTGCTTAAAAATACATGAAATCACCTGTGGTCCTCGCACTAGGTCTAGCCTGTGTTGCGGGACTGAACATCTTACAGTTTTCTCCTGGCGTAATACGGATAAACCTTTCTCAGACACGTCAGTCATACAAGTGTTGAGTAGGTACCTAAAAAGCGGTAATCGCTTCACGGCAGTATTTATGCTAAAAAACTAAACTACGAGTACCATAGATAACATAAACTGGAAAAAAGATCACCATTATTTGATCAACGTTTGAAACATTTCGAACAAGTTGAAATTCTCAAATCTTATAGAACCGGCCACCAGTAGAGCCAACGTGCTCAAGTGTTACCACAGGTTACCACGACTCTTCGAATGTTTCTGATACAAATCAAAAAGGATTCCAGTCTGGTAAATGTTAACACCTTATTTTTATCCTTCTTTACCAACCATTCCTTACGTGTTTACACGTTACATCCGACATCCAAACAGAAAACCGGAAAGTGCTCAGACATACCCGACTGCGTATTGTGGAGAGTTATGATTTCCCCTTTCCAATGGACCGCTAAAAGTAGAAATAAATAGTACACGAGACGCACCGACTATACCGATATAGCTGGGTGTCATCCACGCAAAATGTCCTATATTCAGCCACTTGTCATTGCAGAAGAAGCCTTATGCAAATTATTTTACAGTGTCTTTTTAATTGGTGATTATGACGTGTTGAGGTAAAGATGGTGCGTGAGAGTGAATCACCGGTCCTTACCCTCGTCAGAAAATAAGTTTTATTTGTCCCGAGCGATAGGAGCTGATTTATTGAACGGTACTTTGATGTCGATAAGATGAGTAATGGAATTGATAATTAGATTTTATTCTGGATCTCAATGTCAATGTCAGCTATAAATTGAAGATTAGCAGATAAAAAAGTAAGCCAACTTGATTCAGGGATAAGAGATCGAGAGAAGCAAAGACAGAGGCCAATACTTTATCAGTAGCTCGTATAGTCGGTACTCACAGTTGCATAAAAATATCACGGTATATACATTTATGCATACTATATACAGTGTGTTTTGCAAAAATTATAAAAACATGTCATCATCATCATCATCATCCACAGCCCGACTTCACCCACTGCTGGGTAGGCCTCTCTTTGTTTGTGCCACTCCTCAAAAACATTTGCTTTTATAAGAGAAAAACTAATTGAGAGCTTAGAAAAATGTGTCAAAATATCATTTGAATTTTATATTAGGTTTGGTTCCCTTTTCGTGACTTTTTATGACATAAAAGTCAAAGAACGAAGAAGACGAAAGAGACAAAAAAATTAATTATTGTTTATGACGAAAAAAGAACCACACCAAACTTTTATGAAAACCCAACAAAACTCAACTGAAGTTTTGCTAAATCCATTTTATTCTGCATACCTGAAAACTCATCTACACGAGTGGATCTGCCGGCGGAAGCTAGCTAGACAATTCCTATTCCTAGTCTTTTCACTTCCCGGCTACAGTGGATTGTATTCTGTGACCTGTCTCACCATTGTTCCCCTGGAGACCGCACGCGCTATAAATAGGCCAAGAATCGGAACGACGTGATTCACTCAAAATGACGAGTGCGGATCTAAAGCTAGGATTATTGTTGTTTTTATTGCCGGATGGACAGTGGTATTAAATTAGTAGTAGAGTTCCCGCAGACGGTGGGTAAAAATAATTTAAAAAAATATATATTTTCCGGGTTTTTCTAATGCGTAAATAGATACTGATTACGACTGATTCTGACTGTTTCAGCTGAAGCAGTGATGCTCGCATTGCTGTGCTCGGTTTGAAAGGTGCCGGTTCAATTACAGGCACATGAGACAACACCTTGGTGCCTAAGAGTGATGGACGCAGTGCAATGTATCACAGGGCACGTCTTCAGTGGATGTGCTCGGTGAGGCAATGTATCGTTATAGACAGTGGTTACCACTTAAAATCTGGTGAGCTACGGGATTGATCCATCATTTACTTGTAAAAAAAAATATGAATGATAAGGCAGAATAATAATATGTTCTGCTGACCACGTGGAACTGAGCCAGATAATATTTTTTTTAGTTTAAAAAGACAAAAAGTATGCTATATGACCATTGTTCATTTTGTTCATAGTTTGTCAAATATTAGCGCAACGCAGACAGCCGGGAACACCTTGGCATGTCGACCCAATTATAGGAAGGAGGCACGCACATTAAATTGGCCAGACCGGTTCTGCTCCCACATTTATCAGATGTGTAGCATAGCTTTACTTATGTACTAGCTACAATGTACAAAACAAGCCGCCCCACAAGTATGGCGCGTTGGTATACAAACCGATAGTAACCTTAAAAAAATTATAAAAAATATAGATTCGAATTGGTTGACGTAAAAAATATAGATTCAAATTGGTTGACGAATAATGTAAAATAGATAGCTTTTAATATACCATAATAAAACTGTGAATCTTAGACTAATAAATAAATAAATAAATAAATAAAACTGTAACAGCCTCTGGTGTGAATATTTGAGATTAGCTTTTCACTGATATTGTGAAGGTGTCGTGTCGGTGTCGTGTAAACCACCAATTTTTCACGACTTTTATGTTGAAACCCCTTTTACAAACATGTCGTCTCTCAAAGTTTTGTATTAGTTTAAAATATTTGCAGACAAATAAAGCCAAATCTTATCTAAAGCAAAGTGCCAGTGACACAGTTGCCAAGCAAGGCTATCCAATCCACGTGGCACAGCAGGACAGTTTTCACGACGATTTTCACGAAGGTACACATGGGTGGCTAATGGCTATCTGACATACCGTAACACCATGAAATACTTGTCTAAGTAAAGCAAATAAAATAATATAAATACCCATGCACAGTAAACATTCCTCAAATCTCTTGCTACAAGATTACTGAAAAATATCCTCCCTTTTATTTATTTATTTATTACACAGTTGCTTAAATAAAACTTACAGTCTAAGACCAAAACGTTTTATGAGCCATTAGAGCATTTAGATGCTTAAAAAACATATACAAAGCCTAACGAATTGCCTTAAATCTAAATTAATCTTAATAGTAATAAATTCCAATACAGTATCAGTTGATCTCTTCTCAGTATTTTTGTTTTACTATGTCTAGGGCAAGGTATATTTCAAACCTACGACTTCAGATCGCCCGTAAATTATTTTTACTTTCACTTTTATTATATTTTCCTCCTTTTCCAATGCGTTTCATCCTACGATTATTTTTTTTCGGTTTCAAAAATTATCGACCCTCGTCTAGTATATCCTCTTTCTGTTATAACTAAGTATTCTGAGTGCAACAATATTTTTTTGTCAAATTAAAATTAAATAGCGACGCAGAACCTAAGTATTCTAGTATAGTCACTAGACTAAGAACACTTGGGTTCGGCGTTGTCCCAAGTAGATAGATAGATAGATAGATAGATAGATAGATAGATAGATCGTTTATTTGACATACACACAGAAAAATACAGAACGGACGTAGAAAATATAGCAAACATAAAGATACCTACAAGAAACAAACAAAATAATAGTTAAGCAACAGCTATAGGTAACCTAACGTAACAAGTGGGTACTACATAGCTAGTCTCGTTCCGCGCTGTATGCAGCCAAATCGGTCCCGACTCAGCTTATTGCTGTCTAACAGGGCAGATGGTTCCACCCTGCTAAACAGCGCTGGTTTTCAGGCAGGGCCAAAAAAAATAGGGTGACGTCACAATTAGATATAGATAAAATAAATAAACATGTTTAAAAAAAAAAAAGGGGGGGGGGGGACTACGTGATCAATAGTGGTTTAAACCACGAAATAGAGTTTAACCTCCAGTCTCCGATTATTTCATACGATCAATGGTAGTTAATCGACCATCGGTAATCTTAAACTGACAGAAATGACAGTAGATTAATCCATCGATCAAATGTAATCGTAGTTAACAAAACCCATAGTTTAAACTGCTTTTGATCTTACGACCCTGAGTGAGTGCTTGGAAAACTTTTGTTTTAATTGCAACGCTAGTGTAATTATGTGTTCTACAATAACAGAAACTACAACAACCCGACACATCACTGTTTTCATAGAATGAACAGAAGCAACGTGACCCTAGGCCTATATTTTCGGGAGAGACGCAATGGTGGTCGCCAGCCTCGCCCGGTCCGGACCAACAACGCTTGCCTTCTAATTAACGCGTGTGTGGTCACTTTTAAATTCCACATTAACTTTACCGTTCCACGTAGCTGGCTCTACATGTTCACTTCCAAGTAAACAGAAAAATATGGAGTAAGTACAAACAAACAAAAACTGGAAGAGACAGTATTTGTAATACAGAAAGATTTTTGATGCGATTGTCCACACCAGTCTTATAATTGAAGATATAATTTTTAATAAATCATAAATCATTTTTATGTCTGTGAATTCAGGTATTATAAATATGATAAGGTGAATCTCTAGATCCTGCTCATTAGCGTACAAACAAGTAAGTTGATATTAAAATGTTTAGAAGTGTCATTTCTGAATTAGAAGTCATACCACCTTTTCATCACAAAAAAGGTATAAATCTGTGCTTTTCATGGACCATTCTTATGATAACCAGAAATCTAGATAATTTAAAAAAAAAACATAATATTTTAGTGATTCCGAGCCATTGTCAAGTGTCCAGACAAGTTTCTAGAAATAGAGTTCCTACTACAAAGAAAAAAAAACAATTAGTACGTTCACCGTACTCCATGTTATATTTGGTTTCTAAACCGAGTATTGTGGCAATTTACTGCTACCTACTCTGCCAGGATAACCATAAGCGGATTAGTAAGGATTAGAAAGACAACAAGGGTTTGGGAAACCTCACAATATAACGGAAAGAGTCGCGTGTCTGTTTCTTACAAGTTCCAGCTCCATGTCTAGTGTTTACAATAGATAACCGTAAATAGTGTATGATCATTTCCTTCTCATCCATATCATTGTCAATATTGATTTAGAGCTCAGCTTTTTTGGTAATGAATACTTACCAAGAAGTCTCGGATACTTGAGTAACACTCTATAAAGGAATTGATTGGTAAATCCATATTACAGGGCCCAAATAGCTACAGCCAATGTAGGTACATTATGCAGGTCTTCTGGCCATAAAAGGAAGTAGAAGGGTGCTTTGCGAAGAGAAAGAGATAGGGTAGAGATTAGATATCTCTACCTCCCTCTCCACTTTCGCGGAGAACTATTAAACCGTGTCGGGGCCTCGGGGCCTATATCACCGTGACGGTTATATTTTGCTGTGTACAAAGTTTGTTGTACCTACAAATTATTTGGTCTACTATCCCTTTCCCTCAGTAGCTCTCTTTCCTGCACTGGATAATGCTGTGTCGATATAAAGTAAGTAGATAGCTCCTACTTTCGATTCGATAATTACTTTTTATTTTTAATTCTCAAAGAGCAATAAATTGTTTCAAGCATTAGATGCTGACAATACCTGTTTTACATACATCCATTATTACTAACCTATTTTGATCTCTACATGGTTTTAATAAGACTTAAATTCGAGGATTCCTTTTCTCAAGGACATCTTGAAACTACGTCCATTTTAAGAGTTATTTGAGTACTTTCTCTTGGTTCTGTAGACCAACTTGTTATTTTGAATCATGTTTTAACTAATTATTGGGTTTGTGTTGTATTTCAAGGTTTGGCGATAGGCAGGTGCACCTCACAGGGTACATTTTTTTACATTGGTTACTCTCTTTACCAAGAAGTTATTGAAAATAAATAACCGTCGTTTTAGGCTTTTGTGGAAGAATTAAAGTATCAGAAGATATTTTTTATACTTCGTTTTCAATTTTCCGAAAAATGTTTTTTATAAAATTAAAATTATAATAGATATTAACCTGTATGCCGGAATTCCAGACACAATAGAAAATCTATTGTCTCGCGTGAATCCGCGTTTTGGCATACAAAAGGTTAAAATAATTAATAGAATAAATATTAATAGAAAAATACTACACATAAGCAGTGAGGTTTCACCGTTTCATCCCATTTAGTAGGATGAGTGGAAAGTTGTGAGCTTAATTGAACAAAAAGCACAATAAATGCGAAGGTTACTTACTAGCTGAAAATATATTATATCTTGTAAATAATGAGCACAAGACCGGGAATTACTGGAATGATAAATGCATCATGCATTAGTCATTTAATTACTCAGACCGTCATCTGCGACCATTTCCCATCGTAAATTCCCAATAAAAAGCTTCGACATAAAACATTGACTACCTAATCTGTTACATTATTTAAATACCTTATTGATTGACACATAAGTACATATTAAAAACTCAGATGATTTACCAAACCTAATGGTTTGTCATAAAAAAACCGTAAAAGAGACAAGGGGTGTTGTCCGCCCTGTTTTCTGAAAATGCGGTAACCGGTATATTGTGACCGTAAAACCAGTAGCCGTGTAGCATCGCTCGCTTTGAAACATACGGGGGAAGTTTGTAGAGAGACTTTTTCAAGCTGATATTAATGGCTTAAGAAAATCAGTGATGAAGTCAATAAAAATAACCAGCTGTAATGAAAATACTCTTTCCGTGTCTCAAATCATCATAAGAGTTATTTTCTGAGGGTCACTGCAGTCTAGGAAACCACGACTGAATTGTTATCAGACACTTGATACTTCAATTTCAAGAGCAGTGAGAAATTGGTGGATATAAAAAAATATATAACCTAATTGAGAACCTTCTTCCTTTTTTGAAATCGGTTAATTAAAAACAGTCATCTCACAATCCTTATGATTTGCGTAACAATGGAAGGCACGAATCGGCTATAACCCAGTAATCTTTTAGGTATCTATTGAAAAACTATGGTTTGTAAAAAATACGCCTACAGCAGAGTCATTCTGTAAATCAATATATATAAAACTCTTTTGAAGCTGACTGATAATCAACGCACAGCCTAAACCATAAGTCCTAGAGCGGTATGAAATTTGGAGGGTAGTATCCTTATTTAATGTAAGGGTGCACTAAGAAAGGATTTTTTAAAAGTCACACTCTAAAGGGTCTAGAACGCGAACAACTCCGCGGGCGACAGCTATTAATAAATAAATAATCGAATACGAACTCGATATCTCCAAGTGACCCTCACTTCTAGTTCATTTCCACGCATTCTCACTGGGGATTGAGCTTTTCAAGGTTTGAAATAGGTTTGCAGAATGATTCTTCAGTTTTGATGTTGGTATTCTGCTGAAGGCATTTATAAATTGTTCAGAAATTTTCTTTGTAACTTTTTTCTTCTTATTCCAACTTCCCATACAAAAGACTTCAACGCGCCTGAAGTGCTACACTACGGACATTATTTTTTTGTAAATTAATAAGGTAGCCGGTTAACATTTTGGGGTTATAAATGACCCGTATTAGTCCACAAATGAGTCCTGATAAGTCATAAAACCCAAAATACTCCCGGTTTGTGTTGTTTTATTACTTTATCAGAAGTAATGCGTGTTTCATAATATTTATGATGCACATCACCAATACATTTTTACGTGTTTTATTTAGTTTTATAGCTGTACGCCGTATTGCACCGGCTCGCGACATTACGATAACCATAGAGTATTGAATGCAGAAGTGACAGTTCCGTGTTTAAATAAATTATGGTAATTTATGGGGTGCCCCATAGCGGGGTCGGACCATAAATTAAAAAGTATTTTGTTTTGGGAATGTCCGAAATATGTTTTGAATTTTTTTGATTATCAAATTATCAATAAGTTTAATTAAAATTCAAGCTGAGTTGGGATGATTTACAATCATAAATAATAAATAAATATTCACGGGCACTTAACTCAACGCCTGCTAGTACATAAATTCTTTTTTTTGTAAATACATACTTATAATACATAGAAACACCCAGACACAGAACAAACATCTATGTTTACAACACACAAATGTTTGTTCTCGGTGGGGATCGAACCCACGACCCACAGCACGGAAGGCAGAGCTACTATCGACTGAGCCATGACGCCTGTCAAATCATGTACCCAAATCATTTTCAGAAAATATTTTCTTTCCTTGGTGGGTACAGGTTTTCACTTTATCGACCTTCGAGGGGGTTTTTAACTAGATTTCTGTAGTTATTTGGGAAATCGACGTTTTTCTTTCCTTTACCTTTTCTAATTCGATTGACTCACTGAGGCTTTCTTTCCTTAGGCAGTACCTCAAGCTCGCTAATTAATGGTCCAAGCCAAGTTATTATCTTGTATATCGTAATTCCAACATGGAACAGGTTGCAACCGAAGCCGAGTGTGATAGCAATCCGATGGCTATCGCAACTTGCTAAATTATGCATTACATAGTCGGTGTTTTATAATCTTGGCTGGTTTACTTGATCGGGGAAAATGTTAAGTTATTATAACTGAGGGCAATTCATTGAACCCTGATTTACTTCTTCGGTGAGTAATATCAAATGACAGGATACAAGTTAAATGTACGTATTGCACCTTCTGCTTTTATTTTGCTGTGAATTTTATGTCTGTCGGACATCTTATTGAATTACATAATCATTTTTACAAAACTCAAAAGTTTTGTTAGGTCCTGTGTTTTTTCGTGATTGCATGACTTTGTTCCATGAATGGGACCACGGGTGAAGTTATTTCTAGTCGTCCCGTAGGATTCTATTATTTTCTTCCATCTTGTATAAAATTGTGGAGGTAAAATTTTCTACTAGGCCATAAAAATTATAGA
Organism: Eulithis testata; assembly: GCA_947507515.1. Classification (NCBI taxonomy): domain Eukaryota; kingdom Metazoa; phylum Arthropoda; class Insecta; order Lepidoptera; family Geometridae; genus Eulithis; species Eulithis testata. The sequence continues at coordinate 642,875 of OX382194.1, forward strand.
CTTCAAAAACATATAAAGAACATTACAAAAAATATACAAATTAAAACATGTCATTGAGATGTACTTATTTGAATATCAAACATTATTTGAACAAAACTGCATTAGCATATCTAAATTATTCTGTAAAACTCACGGATTTTTGGCCCAAAACAAATTACAGACTAAAATTCAGTTATTTTATTTTAGTTAGCTAATCTAAAACAAGCAGGCGCGGGAACCGACGTAACATCTTGTGAAGTGTCCGATACGATGATATCTGAAGCCTGCGGCGGACACCCAAATTACGAGCTATAAAAAATAAATAAGGATCTTCACGTACACACCTCAAGGCTGGGCGTCTTATTTGGGATACGGTAATTATCGTAATTATCACCTAATAGAGACTTGTATTTTTAAATAAGATATCTTTTTTCATATTTTAATCTTCATCATCATTTTAAGGGTTCCATGCCAGCGAAAAATATGTTGAGTTAATTAAAGTTGCTCGTTTAAAAAAATTAATTCTTTCTTTATGTGGTCTATAAAAAGTTGACACATTGGTTTTTGACTCTCTCTTTTATTGAAACTCTAAAATAATACCATTCACACTCATAAGCCACAATCGTATCGTTCCTTATAAAGTTACAGCATTCCTTGTATTTCTTCAATTCAGTATGGCCCTATTTATGCGTCGGGATTATTATGTTTTATCATAATTATGTGAGAAATGAATGGGTTGTATGGGAGCGAGGAAGCCATTAGTGAGGCGGGCCCTCTGTCTGTGGAATAAAAAGACTATTATATGCCTTCAAAGGAATATTTCCTACGAGTGTAGAGTTTATTGTTTGTTTTCAAATGTTTGTCAGAAGTTGTTTTGATTTTTGTTGTAGATGGTTTAATTGATGTGAGGAAGCTGAAGAGTCTCATATTGCTTAGGGTCTTTGAAGATAGCATCTGTCATAATATATTGCTTTCATATTGTATAATCTGTGCTTTTATTATTGTCATACGTTCGTCCGTTCATGTATATGTTACCAAATATTTAGTCATAAAAAAGTTTATAACATTCCAAAAGGAATGGATCGAGTGGGATTCCCTCTACAGCCCCTAGTCCTAACTAAATTCCCTTTTTATCATACCTATTAAATACTAAGGTGCATTATGTGTTCTTTGTCATCTTTGGGCCCCAGTACACGATAGGTACGTACTGTTCCACATGCTAACATGTCAGTTCACTCGTCATGAAAAAGAGCACGATGTGATCACAGCCAAGAGTGACGAAGTCAACCAGAAGCTGCTTTCATCTGACGCTATCCAAAACCCTGGATATTAACAATTAGACAGGTCACAACTGCCTGTAATTTCGAAACTTTAGTGTCTTCCGTGTTGCCATCTTATTATACCACCGCCGCTAGAAATTCCTTGTTTTACTATTTAACACCTGCCCATAGGTTTTGTCAAATGACAAGAGGCGATGGAATGCTGGCAATTAGTTTTCTAGCAAGTGCGACTTTATGTCGCGGCGCCTTTGCTGGAGAGAAACATCAGACCTAAGGACCATAATTATACAATAGCGAGTGTAATTTTAGCCTTATGGCTCTTTTCCACCAGAACGAAAGCGAAGGATGTGTAAGCTAGGGATGTGTTCACATCCAGCAATAAAAATCGTTTAATCAAACAACAAACGATCCCTATTGGTGGATTTCAAACACATCTTTAGCAACGGTAGAAAAGCACTCGACGTGTTATTTTCACTCAAAAAAGTAACGTATAAGTACATTATTCATTTCAAAATCAAGCAATTCACCAGACCTCTAAGTAGTTGGGTAGATTTGCGTAACACGTATTTGAATTGCCCAAGTTTTTTTTATGTTTGACATCGTAAATATGCCATAGCTAAGGGAAACAACCATGGTTGTGAGTTTACCTGTTCTACCGGTACCATTCCTTCAACACCATGTAATTGAGCACCGCGGAGCGTCCCCGGCATTTGCACGCCGAAACTAATGAGCTGGAATGCCTGCCTGGTCCAGCCATAATGATGTTCTCATTACATTTGCCAAAGCCGAGTGGTAGCGGTACCTAATATGGCGGGTATAACGAGACAGCCATACGGAGACGTGATCGCGCCATCACACCTTCTACAAACTATTGAACTTCTGAGCTTTTATGGATATTTTGGATGCGTAGTCTTTTAGCAGACTGATTCTTTAGCGCGCTTGGAGGGTGTATTGATATAACTGACTCATCGCAAGGTGGTGAAGAAAGAACCAAAAACACTTGAGGGTCTTCCTATCATCTAGTTTTTATTAGTAGTTACTTTAAATCTTTATTAGGACGAGTACTACCCTCCGAGATACAGTTTTAATAGCTAGTTCGGAGTGTATTGCAAATCTGATTCGGCCACTAACTAATTTGCTATATTTTACTTTAGACAAAAATTAAAATTTATCTACCTACCCGTGCAGGTACCAACTACCTACAAAAATGCTTATAGAATTACGGGAATAGGAATAGGAATAAGTACCTACTTACCTACCTATTTATTACCTACATAATGTTGTTTACGTTGATTTTAGGTCCCTCTAATCTACGTATTTGTACCTACCTTGAAAAAATTTGAAGAATTTGAATTTTGAATTGAATTTTTGAATTAAAGTCACTAGAATCTGTAATAATCTAAAAAGAGTTATAAGATTTTTTTCTATAAATAAATAAATACAATAGATATTATGTACGTTTCAGACAAATCCATCTAAGCAAGACTTATACAATAGGATTAGTCATGACCTCTGTTTGTAAATCTAAAAGAAAACTTAATTTTTGTCGGTGGCTTGCCTGCGCGTGCGCATAAAAACAGTCTAATGAGCCTCCACAATACGATCATTATTTCGGATGATTCGACCATTGTCCGAGTGTCGATCAGATTCTTGTTAGTTTAATACTATTGTTGACTGGTAATTAATGGTCTAGTATTGATAAGGTAATTGAGAAGAGCCGGAGGCTGTACATTTGAGGAAACAAAGAAGTTTTGGAGGTTTCTTTTCAGTCAATAATTAAAAAAAGCTTTGGAATTAGTAGGTACAAACGAACGTCTGTGTGTGACATACCTGACTAGCGAGTAAGACAAGGTGAGGTAAATGGTTGTGGGTTTGATTCCTCGCCAAATAAATATATTCAAAAGAACATTTAAGAAATACGATCTCTTTCCCATACAGATGTCTGTGGCACACAGTGACGATTAACCGGTTGAGATGCAACAGGTGCAGGTTCGTAAATATTTGTTTGGGATTTAGATATTTGGTATTGTGATACCTGGTACTCGTATTACTGATCTGCCCTCTAGCCAAGTTCACAATGTAGGTACTATCCATCGCTAGGGAATAATAAACTACGTAAAATGTAGGAGATATACGTGCCACGTGGCAATTTCTATACATTTTTGAATTTTATGACTTCTTTAGCGACTAAAAAACTTGTCTACTATGTTATGTGCGATTGTTGGACTCAATTGGAATGTGCATAAATATAGCTATGTAACCTTATTTGTGTGTGTTCCAATCCAAACAACAACTCATCAACTTATGTGTGTATCAGTTTGTTGTATGGAAATGAATCACCGTATAGGGCGTTCGCTACATTAGCCGACAACGATACGACACGACACCGACATGAACAAAAATTCCGATGTTGGCCATGATGCGACGACGACGTCCCGACGCGGGCGCGGTGTGAAAGTGTATAGGTCGCGTCATGTAAGAAGAACGCTGGCAGTCAAGCTGCGCATTATGCGATTTTGGGGTCTATTTAGTGGCATGAGGCACCATTTTCACAACCTCCGCTGTTTCCAGCGTTCTTTTTACATGACGCGTATAATAATAATGTACTCTCATATGGCCCTATATGATTTGATCTCAACGGATTTTATGTCGGTGTCGTATCGGCAGCAGTGTGTAAACAGCTACAGGCTCTTTGGCAGACGCTTGACAATAATACTATCAGTTTACGAGCTCCGATGCTACAAAATGATTTCTCTCATGAGAACTGATTTTACGAGCATTTTGAATGCGCGGCGTTCCGGGAAGTAGTGATGTGCTCTCACTTAGATTGTATCTAAGCTATTCAAGTAAAGAAGCTTACATTGTATCTGAAAGGTTAATGATGATATTAAGTTCAATGAGAAATGAGCGGAAAGCTAGGAAGTTTTAAACCACGTACCTACCTATAAACGAATTTAAGGTAGGTATGTAATAGCAAGAAAGCTCGTATGAGTTAGTGGCCAACACTGGTGACGGAGTTTTTAGGCCGCCTTAAAGCCTCCGTCATGGCTTAATGACTGCTAGCTAGAGCCGGGACCCACAGTTTAACGTGCCCTCCGAAGCACGGAAGCGCTCAGATGTAATTGCCACTAACGGTCACCCATCCAATTAGTGACCGCGCAGAACGCTGAAGATTGACTAAGCAAGCTACGCCACGAGCGCTTTAGAATGGTATATAATAGTAGATTATTTTCATCCGTTTTATTTTCAATTAATTTTTCATGTTGTTGCTTTGCCTGTGATAGGTACTTTGGTGTTAAGTAAAAAGTGGCCCCTGAAGCTGTTAATAATCTAAATTAGATGCAAAAGCCTGCGCTGTTATGGTCTTGGCAAAGCCTTACCTACAGGTCTCTCTGTCAACACCATAGGATTTCAGAATAACAAACCAAAAACTTCATTTCACTGCGAATTTCACTCCAATTGCTCGAATTTCAATATAGGTAGGTGGCTAGGCTACCTATAAGTTGCTGACCACAAAATCTGAAGTTAACCTGAATTTCTTCAAGACAAGAGTGAATGAATAGGTGTCTTCTAGACCATCTTGCTCCATCGTCGGCTTTATCGTCGCTTACCATCAAGTGAGCTTAAAGTCAAAAGATGGTCAATATGAAAAAAACCTTTCCCAGCACTATTAGTACGTCACCAGTAAAGAACTATTTTATTCAATTAAGCTATTAGTCTGAATGCTCATCGTCAGTGCCACTGAAGCGTGGGAAGACGAAGCATGGGTGAATGCAGTCACAAACTATTTCGATAATTATTGTGATAATTGATGTGTCCGTGCGAGAACCCACTTTAATAGTATCCATAACCATTAAAGTTCTCCATATTATCCATATTTTGATAGAACATGATCTAGTGTGAATTTGAAAACGGAAATGATCACATTGCTGAGCGTGTATGTTAAAATCTGATATTTATATCACACAGATATTATTTATATGATGCAATCCTTTAATAATAGCAAGTCAAGAAGAAGACAAGGGAAAGTACAATAACTGAATAAATTGTAGATACTAATTAGATCACGAAGCAACTAATGGAAGGGGTTTCAAAACCTATTTACTTAATTTTGAGTCAGATCACGCGTAGAAAGATTTTACTGTAGATAAATTCAAATACATATTTTTGTTCTAAACCCAATGACAAGGTATACTCAAACTCATACTGCTTATAATTCTAAATACAAATTGACTATCACTGCTCTCATTCCATTACCAAAGTGCTTGACAAAGCTGACCACCCATTTAAATCGAGAGCAGGCACACACAATCATCTCTTTGTTGGACGTACCATTTCAGAAGGGCCCTCGAGCAATCTCTGGTATTTTAGTGGGACATTTGTCACGCTGGATGTGAGGTCACCGACAAAGGGACTTGGCCATAAATTGTTAATGAAATGCATGTTACGACGCTTGAGCCTTTTACGGCGCGGGCGCACCCTCGCAGCGTGAAACTTCAGGTAACTTCGTGTATGAATAAGCAAATGGGTGTTATAACAAAGTGGCTGGGTTAATTGAACGGTGCAAAAAACGTGAAAAAATACTATTAGATATTCATAACTTTTGTAGTAGTTGGCAGTTTTTTAATGAGGGCGTTTTGATGGTAGATTTCGATTTTTGTTGTAGTTTATGCAGTATTTCTTATCTAAAAGCTTATTATAAATGTGAATGTAAGTTTGTTTGTTACGCTTTCACGTTAACCGATCATCATGAAACTTTGCACACATATTCTTGGAGGTATTAGAAGTAACATAGGATAACTTTTTATCCCGGAAAATTAACGAGATCCAATGGGACGCGAACGAAGTCGCGGGCGGAAGCTATTATAATATAATTCATATAGGAACTCTTTAAAAACCAATATGGCGTCAGTTTTTTTTTCTCTCGCAGGGTGGAGGTCGACATGGCGTCAGTTAGATAACAAGGCACCAGAAGAAATTGAATATTAAATAAATTCAATTTAAATTGTAATCTGTCACTGGCAACCCTACCCTTACACAATGGCATTACACGCATCCCTTGTGTAACAATAGCCTTTCCCTTGTGGATCGGCGCCGGCGCCCGCGGCGCACAATGTATATGCGCGTGCGCAGGTATGAAATAGCTGATTGATTTTCAAACCACTGGCCATTGTAATATTCTACTAATAGGTGCTATATTCTTTACTAGGTGCCGCTGGCTCTCGTTAATTTTTCGGGATAAAAAGTAGCCTATGTGTTAATCCAGGTCACGGACAAAATATATTCCAAGTTTCATCCAAATTGAATCAGTAGTTTTTACGTGAAAGAGTAACAAACATCCATCCATCCATCCATACTTACAAACTTTCGCGTTTATAATATTAGTAGGATTCTTCTAGATTCGTTATGTGCTAGTGTCCAACTCCTGTGTCGGAGTTTTAAGGTTGATATGAAGCCTCAAAAGCGCTTCTGTTGTTCGAAAAGTCTTTAGATGACCACGCATTAGTCAATTAGAAGAATAATCACGCTCAGATGAAAAATTTACTGATAACTGACTACCCAAGGTGGTGTCCAAGTAAGCTCAGCGAACGAGCTTTCCTCTAGTATCTAGAACTTTTTGAAAATTATTAATTAAACTTTATTTCCGATGTTGACTATTGGATTTGGATTGCTGTTAGTTATCATTACAAAGTTTTAAGTAAAGTTATTCTCACGTAGAGCAAACATTGGTCCAAAGGCTGACCACTTTTCAAACTGCCACCAATTTTGATAAATGCGAGCTTACCTACATTTTTGATTTACGATACAATCTGTATTATATTTATGACTCAATTAATATTAAGCTTCTACTGGGTACTGCCACGGACTAAAAGGATAAATAAACTTTCTAAAAAAATATTTTTCAGTCAGTATGTTTCTGTACTAGGTACAAGTATTTTTTTAAAATCAAATATTACTTCTTGTGGGCAATCGTTGTCTCACCTGCTAGGTGTAAGCCTGGCAAAATTTCTGAACTGTTTTTATAGTAAAATATAGGTATTCTGAGACTAAATAGTGACATTAGCGTTTTTTGCCGTCAAAAGCTTCTTGTTTTCGCATATATGTAGCCTTGACGTTATGCTGGGTAGCGAAAGCAGTTCAAAACTTACGGCTATACGGGGGTTTGTTAAGTTTTTACTGCTATAACTCCATTTAATAGCAAGAAATGTAGGTAAAACCTACGTATAAATCCATCAAAGACAACGCATTTAAAAACGAATACTACCATGTGCAGAAACACAGAAAGTACCAATAGAACTATCCCGGATATGTCATAACAAATTGTTGATGTATCGCACTGTACTGGTCGTTACGTTGCTAGCTCAGCGGCCCGTAGTTCCATTTGTGTGCGTCCCCACAAGGAAAGGACCTTAGAGGAAATATAGGGAGTACGGCGGGGTAAGTATCTATACGATCTGGTTCAAGAACGATAGAAGATTTCAAGTCGATTAGTAATTGGAGTTGGACTAACTTAGCCCACGCGGAACATCGATTGATTTTACATCGAACATTTCAAAGAAACTAAAGTGTAGGTGATCTTCAAGATTTTTTTAGCGCTCCGAAATACCTTTATTTTTTTAAGAAGAGACTTTACCATCAATACATGTTGTTTTGGCCTTTATGGAAGACTTACTGCTATCAAATTATTTGTTTAATTGCCGAATACTGAAACGTCACTCAAATTTAAACACCGCTAGAAATTAATCTCCCTCTGCTTGACATTACTCATTTGTAAGAGATGGCAATAACTTAAGCATGGTTTATATAAGTAGCGTTTGAGTATTCGGCCGTAAGTAATTTTGAATAAAGTTGCGCACTGTCAGGTGGCAGTGTACTCAATGAAAATGACTTCATGGTCACATTAGTCACTCCCAAAATGTATCTCTCCGTATGAGTTTTTAACGCCTCTTCGATCTCTGGATACAACGAACTCATAGTGGAAACTAACGCAGAAAACAATGGTACTAACTTAAAATTTGTCATGTGATCATTGTGGAATAAAGAATTTGTATTTGTATTTGTATTTGTATCTCTATCTCATCTCAACTCGTCGACTAATTTTCATCTACCATACTAGCGCACTCTCTAGTGTATTTTCCCTCTGCGGTCGTGCTCTCGCGCTCATGTATGGAATCAGATCAAAAACAGGATAACGGGCCGAGTTCTTTGCCACTCCCTCCGCCATCAGATGTAAGTGATGCATGTGCCTGCTAGAAGAAGCGGTTCTCGTACTTTTTGTTGAAACGCTTCTTACCTTTTTAACTTTTAAAATATTGTTAAAGAATAACGAAATATAGACCTTATTAGTTCTAAGGTTTTTGGCAAACGGGTTTTGAACCCTTTGCATGATTTATGTCATACCTAACACCTAAAAAGCCTATAGAAAATACTTACTACTTATGCGATATTAATTATGAAAATTCTTGTCAGAGAGATTTCTAGAAACTTCTGAAGTTCCAATTCCAATCAATTAAAAAGTACAGACACGCGCAAAAACATAACGTCATATCGATCGATACCGATTTATTTGAACGTTGCCATATTGCGGACATTGTGTGCTAGTGATGTACACATCACGACAAACCAAACAAAGTAAAAAAATCACTCTAGCTGTGCTTTGGCTTACGCTGAGTTAAGTTACTTCAACCAAAAAATTTAAATAAAATGATGTAGAGCGACGACAATTTTTCTAAACAATTTTTATGACCAGTCTACCCGGTGGTAGAGTTGATCGATTGAAATCTATTATTGAACAAATAATTATTTAATCAGCAAAAGTCTCATTTAGAAATCACAAAAAGGTACAAATCCTTTATTCAGAAACCCCATATTGAAGTCTGAACTGAAATATACATACTTGGAAAACTCTAAGACCATTTGACGTGATCTAAACAAAATATTACACGTAAGTTACTCTATGCTCAGCCTAAAAGCACAGATCATATAAACTAGTACCGAAAGTAAGCAGTGTCGCATCACTAAAGGCCATCGTGGGACAAAAACCGCCCGGGCCATATTTGGCGGGCCCTAATGAGCCTAATGGCCTTCGTATACGGAGGACGCGTTCCCACGTAACTCTACTTTTTACTCCGAGTCCTTATTTGAGGACACAGGCTATTCCTGGACGCGGCTTCTGGATGTGCACTTAGATAGTCATATTATAAAATAAGGAATCTATAAGAAATAAACGCGTTCAATTTGCTCGACAAGATTGTTTTGTTTTTGCTTTGAAAACTATTTTTTTTACTATTTCTTTCCTTCTTGATTTCAACAAAAACAATAAAACAAAAAAAAATTGGGCCGTTTAAAATGCTTGTTTTTTTATGCAAAAGTTTGCAGAACATGTACAGACAATGGTGTTGTCTTTGTTGTATTTTTGTAAACTTACCTAATTTGACAGAGCTATTGTATAGCCGTCTTTGGTCCGAATACTGAAACGTCCCTCATAAATAAATAAATAAATAAATATTCACGGACATTTGACACGACGGCTTCTACTCCCAAACTAAGCAAAGCTTGTACTATGGGAACTAGATGGCTGATAGAATACATATATACATTTTTTTTTGTAAATACATACTTATAATACATAGTAACACCCCGACACAGAACAAATATCTATGTTTGCCACACACAAATGTTTGTTCTCGGTGGGGATCGAACCCACGACCCACAGCACGGAAGGCAGAGCTACTACCGACTGAGCCATGACGCCAGTCGAGCGTCGTGGCTCAGTCGGTAGTAGCTCTGCCTTCCGGTAGTAGCTCTGCCTTCTGGTAGTAGCTCTGCCTTCCGGTAGTAGCTCTGCCTTCCGGTAGTAGCTCTGCCTTCCGGTAGTAGCTCTGCCTTCCGGTAGTAGCTCTGCCTTCCGGTAGTAGCTCTGCCTTCCGGTAGTAGCTCTGCCTTCCGGTTGTAGCTCTGCCTTCCGGTAGTAGCTCTGCCTAATTTGAGTCGACAGCCATGACGCCTGTCGACTCAAATCGGCAACATTTCGTTAATTTAGAAAAATGCAACCACAGAATTGACAGCACTGGATTTTTGTTGTACTAAATAAATGATTAAGTACTCACTTATTACTCCTAGAATCAGGTAGAGTATTGTACAGAGGAAACTGAACTTCATATTTTATGTAGCATCCATGATGACGAGTACGACTTGAGGAAAGTGAAGTATTGACACACAATACAGCGGTTGAGTGGATGCTTCTAACATTATACGTGGGTATCATTGAGTGAAGATGCGCGTGCGTCGATGGTCTCAGCTGACTCACTGTAGGTACCTTTAAGATTTCTACTCTACTGTTTATTGGTAACAATTCTGTCTTGTATGTGAGTCAAGACTATTTTCCAGTTTATCGTTATCCGCTTTTTCTTTTTGTGTGTCAATAAAAACCACTTCAAAACTATTATTTATTGGGTAAGTATTTTTAATTAATCTGTCGGTTAGCAATAACAACCATACCTAATATGTACCCAGTAAGTACCCAAATACCCATCTTCTTGTCATAACGCTTTTGTTTAGTAAAATTCAAAAGGATAATAATATGAAAAATTCTCAGATTACTAATATTTTAAAGAAAAGTCATGAGTTTACGTAGTAAGGTAACAAGAATTGCATTTGCAGTTTGCAATTGTTTTACACAGCATTTGAATATAATAGCACTTTTAGACCTTAGTAAATCCTATTAGTGTCCAGATGATCTGTAACGACGTGTCGAGACGGAGCGAGGCGTCACTCTGCATAGATGCTATCACCACACTGGTTAGGCGTGTGACACACGGCACCAATTGTCGCAGCTTCGCGCATGAGCTGAAACTTCTGTAGACAATTTGTGATTTCAATATTGTCTACATTATAAAAAAAACTGATAAGGATTTTAATTTTCTATGTTCTTTTTGTCTCGAAGAAAACCAAGCCACTTGAGTGAATTAGAGTAGAGTGAGTGAATTAGAGTAAATTTGCTACAGATCAAACCACTAAAACGTAGAGACAACTTGAACTTGAACATGACAGGCGTCATGGCTCAGTCGGTAGTAGCTCTGCCTTCCGAGCTGTGGGTCGTGGGTTCGATCCCCACCAAGAACAAACATTTGTGTGTTGTAAACATAGATGTTGGTTCTGTGTCTGGGTGTCTATGTATTATAAGTATGTATTAACAAAAAAAAATGAATGTATGTATTCTATCAGCCATCTAGTTTCCATCGTACAAGCTTTGCTTAGTTTGGGACTAGAAGGCGTTGTGTTAAGTGTCCGTGAATATTTATTTATTAAACTTCACCCTGCCTGGGGCGTATATTATCCAAGATGTTAGAAGATTAGGATTTGACAAATGAAAATAATATTATGAAATGACTATTGCATTGGGTTGAATCTGTAAAGATAATGTAAGTGAATGAATAAATAAATATGTTTTATGCAACATCAAACAACTTTTTGCCCATTTTAATATCCGTTGTAGTATTCCGGATATCCGTGCCGTCGTAAGCCGTGTGTACGACACCTTAAAATTAACATGAAGCATGTTAAATGGATGGAGGAGCAAAAAGAGAAGTACTACAATTTGTATGCAATCGTAACAAGCATCGTGTAATGGAACAAGACTGTCGGAAATAGAAAAGAATGACTGTTGTAACGAAGGTGTGTTTATTTTTTTGTACCTGCGCGCTTGTAGTGTTTGCTTCTTTAAAAACCTATTTATTTTATTTATTTAATACTTTATTGCACAAAATTATAAATTTGTTACAAAAAGTGGACTTAATTTAGAACTAGGTACAGCCAAATAAAACTTATGACGTAGTGTTTGCTTTTAAAAAACTTTACATTAGGTGGCCCGCCTGCTTGTCTGCCAGCTATGGCATAAAAAAACCAATTTTGAACTATATATGTCCATGTAAAAATATAAAAAACGTCTGCCTTTTTTACATTCTGCTATCTCTAGAGAAAAAGTCCAAAAAGGGGATAATCCGATTGAGGGGATCCCTTTTTTTGGATGGAGGGAGATTTTGAGGAGAAAACTCAAAAGGGATTGTCCTTTGAGTTTTCTCCTCAAAACCTCCTTAATTTTAACGCTGACTGGACTTTTTAAGAGATAAGTCACATGACGATTTATACCAATGTTTAAGAGCTCCATTACATTTGGCATAGTTCGACCACTGTTGCATGTTATGTGTCAGGTCGCGGTCAGCGGACCACACGCGCGCCACACCTGGAGACGCGGCCACAGGCGCTCATTTGCATTTAGATACGATTGTGGAGAACTGTTGAATTTTATTATGTCACAGTATAAACGGAGCATCCTTTATATACTACTAGGAACCAACCGAAAAATGTGGGCTCAATAAGTTACTTTACACCCCACATTTTATAATTTTTTATGTTTCTTTAATATGCATACCTATCCTATCTACTTATAGATAGATTATTGTACACATAGAATAAATAGAACACAAGCAGAAACAATTAAAGTACAATGGGTGGCCTTAATTATGATTGGGTTAAAAAAAAATAGCTACATTCAAAAGTCTCAAATCTATCAATCTTTGGGATTAGCTGTAAGAGACTGAAATGTTAGGATGACCAGCGTTTGATGATCTAGAAATCGGATTCCTGGATGCTTGGTACTAAGAATTTTGTGTATATTCAGAACACAGGCAAATCTAGAGGCCCCTATAAGTAAGTAGGTACGTAGGTACCTACTAATACAACCAACAATCACATTGGTAGTATAGATAGCTACACTACCAATGTGATTGTTGGTTGTGTTTGATACCGTTAGAAACGGATGCTTTGAGTTCTTCAGTTCAAGTTTACGGCCAGACTCATTCAGCAGTCGGGATTCAGTTTCAATCATCACAGTGCAGCCGTGCATCATGTTACCCTGACTAGTTCTGTGACAGACACTCCATTGTCAACCTTAAGCTCATTAGGCAAAAGTTCATGTTGAGGTGGTTACCGCTGCTGTTGCTTGGAGGATGAAATCTGAACTGTATTTAAATAGGCATAAGGGATTCTTTGAATGCTTCTTTTCTAGCCTGAAAGAGTCCACACTCATTAGAATTTCTAACCTATTCGTCGCAAAATAAAGTTTAGTTTACAAAAACTGATGCTGCCGTGTAAGTAATGCATAGTGTAACTAAAACAGTAGTCTAAAAGGAGGAAGTAGTCACAGTCAATGTAAACATCAGGCTCATTTGTTTGAAGGAAGTGAGTACTAAGTACCCACTCCGAAGGAGCTTGTTTACATTGTCTGTTACACCTAGAGATGATGCTGGTTATAGATTTGAAATTTACATTCGTATCTTTAGTCATTCCTCAGTTTCATTCTCTAGTCTCCAATATATTTGCCGGAGCCTTTTTGAGCTCCAATAAATAACCTTAGTTTTGGTCTCTCTAAATCGAGTCGAGTCCTGATTTCAGTAAAGTTTTAGACTACTTTGACCACGGGTTGAGATCTTTTCTGAGACCCTTGAGTAGAAAACGTAAGTATCTATTGATTAAATCAAAAAGCCACAGTTCAATCAAATAAAGCCACCTTAATAATAACAGTCCCTCAATGAGAGCTCGGTGGTCCATAATGAGGGTCCTGTCGACGTCTAATGATGGCTTGTCGAAGCAGAAGGCCACATGGCTACGTGATAATTGTCGAGTACTCGCTGGTAGTAGAAGATTATACTGTTGGGTAATAAATGTGTTCCTATTCCTGCCTTAAGCCACGTTAAAACAATTGTCTTCTTGGTACCAGATCGTGGCACCAAATTACAACAGAAAAGTAAAAATTACCAATGTTATGGGAAGTCAAAAAAGTTCAAAAAAGATCTTAAATTGGTTGTCCCAAAAACCTATGAGAGTCCTACCACAAGTACTTAAATAGTCTTCATTTGTTAACATGACCATCATTGACGATGAGACAGATCATTATAATACTATACACGATGAGTAAGAAAGCGTTCTACAGTATGACAACCAATCCAATACGCACAGGCACCAGGTGGTCCTCAAGTACTTGTCAGTCTGTCCGAGTGGCTTGAAGCCCCGAGCGCCGCCTTCACCACTTAATTAACGTGAAGCTTCAATCTCCTAGACTACGATGGTGCGAGGGTCAAAACATTTTTTCTAGAATTTTTTGGTCGGATTTTTAATAAGTAACCAGTGGCAGTTGTCAAACTACCATGCAGCTGGTGCTGCTGATAGGCGTAGATTAGATGGTGCTTCATACTTGTAAGGTTTTAGCAAAGAGTAGGTATCTATAGAAACCTACAAGAATGCTCCCGGATGACCATAAATAGAGAGAAGTGGCGAGAAATCGTGAGGCGTGCCACAGCCATTGGTAAAAGTAATACATAACGACCACGACCGCTCTGCCAAGAGTGTAACGAAGAAGAAGAAGAAGGTATCTATAAAATTAAAAAGAGATGACAGTAACTCGCCCAGAAAAAAAAGGCTTATCTCAGTAATCTTCTTTTTGAACAAGATTTCTGGACTTTTTGTCTAAATATCTCCTTAAAATATGAGAAATCCGCTAACGGGTTAATTTACGTTAGTTTCATAGCTGTGTTGCTACAAATGGTGTTGAAAAGTTCTATGTACCTGTTAAATTACTGGGAGCCACTTTATCTGTTACAATTCATGAAATACTGCTTGTTAGGAAATTGTAAGCTCTAGAAACTAGAAAGTCGGTTGGTCCACTCGTATTTTAGTGATTTTCAGTGAGTGCTCGGCGTCGGCGTCGTGTCGCCCACCCGTGATATCCACTTGTAGTGTTGTATAACTACTTGGGTATGTTTAGTATCAATCGTCAATTCATGTTGGTTGGTACCTAAGTTCACCAATATTTGAACGGGCGTCTAACTTTAATTCGTTTATGGCTTACAGCAAACGCTAAGTAGATATTGGCGTCTCAGTTATATTAATGTCCATCAAGTAAGACGACAAAAAAATCTTCATATTTTTAAAGTAAGTACCTAACATTTTTAGAAAACGAATAATGAGACATGCCTTACATCTGTGACATCTTTTTTTATCTTATATTCTCTTAAAAAATACCACCCACACTCTACAAAGAAATACATACACTATTCAAGTCACCTAAGAGCCCAGCATAGGCATCAAGCAGCAGCAATGTCGCCGAAACCGGCCAGGAAAACATCATCATCATCATCACGTACACTATACATCAACTAAAATAGAGTAGTCTCACAAGCATGTCTTTCCAGGGCATGTCTTTTGATTAACCACTGGTTATGTATTCATGAACTTGGATCTAAGTATACCTACTCTACCTAAAGTAAGTTCAACTTACCACTTTGCGTGCGATCGTTCCACTTAACATTCCAGCACTTGAATCAAATCTCAGAACATTTGTACAGGTACAGTCAGAGACAAAACGCTAAGTCGAATATTCATCTACAGGTTCTACTAAAAACTTGTTAGCTGAAACGCAACTCAACCGTAGTTTTTTATCTGTTTTTAGGCTGCTTCGTATTCTACTCGTGAGCAACGATTCAGTTGCACAGTTAAGTTTCAGCCGAGGATCAATCGAACCATAGTTGGAACTAACGTGGTAAAAGTAGTAACATTGAGCCGCAGAGTACGCCTATGCTTTTATTAGACTTGACTATGCTTTTAGTGAGTTTTTGGGACGGTAAACTTATCTTGCTGACTGTACGTGTGATAGAATGAATAAAGAGATCGTGCGTTGTACGCGGAGATGCCTTGATACCCTCCGACCTGACTCTGTCTCTACATAGAGTCGTATTTTAAGCAGTACTGGTTTATTTCCTTGATAATTAGTAATTGTGCGACCAATAAGCGGTTTCTGCAAGCTTTGGCTTAAAAAACTACTTCTTGGTCAAAAAATATATAGCACCACTGTCATGTTAAAAAAATAATTCTAAGTGTTCGGACAGAGAACATTGGAAGTCTTTGGGGGAGACCTTCGGCCAGCAGTGGGACGATTTAGGTTAAATAAAAAAAAGCGTTCAAATAAGCCTAAGCGTTGCCACTCCAACATGCTTATTCTGATGACTATGACGGTGACCTTGGTTCTTCTACAGATTCCTTTTTTTTATCACGTATGTACATATTTCTAGCACCAATATTGTGAACATAATCTGAGATTTGTTTAAAGCCGACGGAAAAATTAAACAGTCACCCTTTTCTCAAATGCCTTTTTATTACAAGTACCTACCTAAATGAAATGAAGTTACCTTTGATCTTTCGCCTCGTTCGGTTTTTTTTTTCTTTTGCCTAGGTCCCGAGATAGTCTGGAGTTTGCGCCCGCAGCGCCGATAATTTATTCATGATTGCGCGCGCGCATGCCTCGGTGAATATTGCTAGACATTCAATGTGTTGGAAACTTATATCCGTGTAGTTAATTTATAAACAGACATATTTTCATGTCTAAGCATTTATTCATCACACAGTAACATTAAAATGAAGTGGAGAAACGTTATTCTCGAGAAAGAGAGACTTTTTGAAAAACAATGCGGCTTCGTAAATAGGTAGTAGTAGGTACTACAACTTGTATAACTGTTGTATTATCTTAAATCAGCATATATGTACATATGACTGTATATATTGAATATTTGTTCTGAAATAATTATGGATAAATCAAACTAGTGTAAAATTATCAAAATTATTTCACAAAATATTGAGCAGTCACATGGAGTCCAAAATTTGAATCTACCAAAGTGGAATTTGATCTTCAAATGCCGTTTATAAACATAAAACCAGCAAAGCGCATCAGATCACCATAAAAGCTATCTATTGATCGTGTGGTGTCTCCAACTTTATGATCGTTGGTTGACAGCTTAAACGGTAAGCACCAAAGCATCTTAGTAAATCATTGAAATTCAAAAAGCTTAGATCGACGAAGTCGTAACATGCTCGTAAGATTTCAATAATAGTCGCACTAGTGTCATGCAGAAACTATTTAGCTAAGCACCTTCCGGAGTTTCTACCTTATCATCATCATAGGCAGCTTGTGCTCATTCTCTGTATAACGATGATGTCACCGAGCCATCGGGCTGTTTTTCTGCCAAGGCTCCTTTTGTGTTCCCTAAGTTACGATTCTAGCCTTCAAGAGCTTGACCACTTGACATCTCCACAGTTGGTAAAATAATTATGCGAAGTTTTTTATGCCTATTGTTTTTTTGTCCCCAGGGCGCGCGGTCTTCGACCGGCTGACCAGCACGACGCTGAGCGAGGTGTCGGTTGCCGGTGAGTCTGCAGAGAGCTTGCTGCCCGCGCCGCTGGATGTCGCGCCTTACTCCGCCATCAGCGCCAATGCCAGCTGCGGGGACTTGGGCACGGAGGAGTACTGTAGGGATACTCCTGGGAAGTAAGTAACCGGCATACAACTTTGTTAACTATTGTTTACCGTGACCATATTATTGGATTAGTCTCACCTGGTGGTAAGCGACGATGGAGCAAGATGGTACAAGACACTAATTCACTCTTGATGAGATGCTTGACTGAACCACAGAAGTAATATTAGTAAGAGTATCTTCTGGGCTTAAAATCTAGAAACTTAGAACTTAGGAGCTATAAATGCAATCACCATTTGGATAGATAACTGGTTAGTTGATTGGATAGAGCGCGTATTAGTTCCAGCTATAGCACTTTCATTGGAAAGCTGGAGGCGACTTTTAGAACACCTAGCTAGTACACAAGAGAATTCTTGTCATTCAGGATGAAAAATATCAGCCATTATTATTGGCTTAAAACCAGGATTTAATCACCAGCTTCGAACTGACTTTTCAGGCGCGGAGTGGTGTGCGATGTGTGTGAAGGCCCCGATGGATCACCATCGCGCAGACACCCGCCGCAGCACGCCACAGATGGTGACAGTGCCACTTGGTGGCAGAGCCCGACTCTGGCGGCCAGAGAAGAGTTCCAGCATGTGGAGTTGGTGGCCGCTTTGCCTGATGTGAGTAAATACTTAACAAAGTTCTAGACTTGGATGAAGGACCTTGGTCTGCATACAACAGCTGATGAAACATGACATAGTGGCAGTACATAGGTGAAGAGCCTACCCAGTCCGACTCTAGAATAATAAGGTTTCCAAATAGGATATACCAGTTCACATACCCTTCAGTAAGGCGATCTCTACATTTCTACATGTATAGAACATCGTCTCTGGCTACTATTAGTGTCACGGTATATTATGCTATGCAGTTGCTGAAGATCCGTCCAAACTGTTAGAAGCCTATCCACTGTCCAGTAGATAACTTTTTAACCTACTAGGTTCTCAGATTTTCAATCTACAATGAGCTTCTTTAAGCTTCAAAGGTTTAGGTTTGGTACAAAACCTCTCATGCAATAATTTCCTCTTAAAAGTTGTCTTATAAAGTAAACGCTATAACAAGACAGACATGTAGTTACCACAGATTATATAGTACTGTCGTTACCAACAGCACAGATTATATAATCCAACAGAAACAAGAGACTATGCCCTAATCAGGTGAGACGCGTGGGCGAGTCTACCCCAACCTGTACCTTCATGCCCAAAAATGGTGCGTTGATCTATCGACTTGGTATAATTTTATATTTCAAAGCAAATTGGACAGATGCGTCATTCTTCGAAACGTGGTGAGATATTTGGTGAGATTGGTGGAATTTGTGCGCTGAGGATGTGTGTCTGAGATTTCTGAGAAAGTCTCACATCTATAGGAACGGAAGAAAATTAGGGGCTACGTTTGTACACCAATAAAGACACTACAAACGTGAAATTGAAAAAATATTAGGTATGGTCTACCTAAACTACTTATGCATGTACTAACGACCACAGTAACTATTGCGTTTGGTTTGTTATTCAGTATTATTATTAACGATGTTTTTGGTGTAGTACACAATCTCACATAAACCAAATAGGTTTTGTCGAACGTTTTTGCGATAGGAATCCGGGAAATCTTGTTTTTACCTAGTGACTGATTACGTGATTGCGGTAGCGCTCAGGTTTACGAGCTTATTAATGTTGAGGGAAAAACTAGACAAATTAACTGGTCTAATGAGAGAAGGAATGGTGTGGCTACTAATCTAGTTGGCTTGATTTATTTTAGAACTAATTTATTTTATAACTTCTCTTGCTACTCAACGCTAGATGGCGCTGTACGTAAACATTTTTTAATACTAGGTGGTTTTCAACAATGAGGTACAACTGACGTTATTTTATATTTTATTCGTTTTCTTGGATTAACTCTAGATAATATTTTGTTAGACCTAATCATTTCGTACTTATCATGTAGGTAATTGCTAAAAATGATTGTTTATTTAATTAAGTATCTAGGTTCTGATATCGTACATTGCACAAAATGATAGTGATTATCATCTAATTATCGTTTAATACAATTATACAAATAAACCAATCAAATTACTTGTATAGAGTACCTAAATTAATCAGACAAGAATATTAGGAGATAAGTTAGGTTTAGGTTAGGTTTAGGTTTTAAAATCTAACCCTATACTTAAAGGATAAAAATATTTTTAATGGTAACGAAACTATGCCACTCCAAACTACACCAAATACATAGATAAACTAAGATGAACGATCTTTGTGAACATTTTAAAACAAATGACGTAAGATAAAATGGCGAACTAAACGAGATCTCACGTAGCTTCGTAAGTGTTCCTCCCTGACCGCACTTAACTCCTTAATTATCGCGGATTTATGGGATTTTAAACAAGACTAACGCGACAATTTGATTATACAGCCAATGCTTGATTTATAGCCTGCTTAATTAAGCTGACTGTACTTACAGACAATGAACTCAGTCGGGCATTTTTCTTACTAACTGTGCTTTTTATCAATGCCTGAGAAGTCTGTGAGACTATTAGGTACGTTTTTATTTTTTTTATTAGTGAATACCAATAAACTATTGATAAGTCGTATGTGGTTATGCGAGGTGGCGCTATTGGTAGTAGACAAATAAAAAATAAATAACAGTAATAATATTATATCCCCATTAGTTTTTGGTGTCGATTTCACAGTGTAATGGATGCTTCATTAATATCTACAGAGCCTCAAGACTGAGTTTCAACTCAAACTACAGGCTACACTACACATTCGCAGTCTAGCATCATTATCCGCATTCCCCAGATATCGCAGTCACCCTTGCGCAGGCGCACCTCAACGATTTATCGCTCGCGATAAGCCCTATAGCGTGCGGTGAACACGCGCCCTTTCATGCACTATCTACTAATAGCTCCCGGTGCGATACTGCCTTTATTGATGACCTATTGTGCTCCAGATTTATGTAAATAAAAAATATATAAAAAAAACCTTTTTGGTAGCCCTCTTAAGCTTAAGGACGTCGGTGATGAAGACGCCTAAAGTATTTTCACTGTAGAGAAGTTAAAGTAGACTTCTAGACGAAATGCGAATGAACGATGAAGTAGGACGGTCTAAGAGACGTCTATTGCATAAGTACTATTTTCACTGTAGAGAAGGAAAAGTAGTTTTCTAGACACCATAATTATGAGTGAAGATTAGGTAAGACGGTCTAAGAGACACCTATTACTTTAGTAAACCTAGATCGTAATGACCAGGAAAAACGATGATATCCTACACTACACCATGAACCTCTCGTAGGAGAAGACACCGAGAGTTGACGTCAGAATTTGTTTAAAAAATACCTACATCTGTCTAGAACTATTCAATAAACCTAGGTTTAACTGTATTATTTTATTTTTACAATTTCTTTTTGTGTAATAAATAAATTTAATTTAATTTATTTATTTATCACATGTCCAATAACAAAGGCGCCATAGTTATAACTGGAACTAAATACAGATAAGCGCAGGCGCACATTGATTTATTTGCTACTTCAAGGGTCTTATTGTAACCCTGACAGTTATCTTTTCTAATAGCTGAGTGATACCATCATTATTGATAGCCTTTGATGGTTTGGTGGTCCGTTTGTACCTTCATCTGAGCAAATGGTCATCTTTGAAGAGGTCCGTGAAAATACGTCTTTATGTCTCAGAGTGATAGGCATAGTGCAATGCATCACAGGACACGATCTCAGTGGATGTGCTCAATGAGGCAATGCATCGATATAGGCAGTGGTTACCATTTAACATCAGGTGGACTATAGGTGGCTTGTTACGTTATTTTATTGCACAAAAAAATTTGGTAGGGTGCATTGGGGTAATTTCGAAAATGGGTATATTCCGAAAATCCATAAAATCTAGTAACATAATGCGATATTTTCCTGTTGGCACGAGGATTTATAGGACTGTCACGGCGATGCCAATCAAGATGGCGTCTACCAATGTTGCCAACAGGAAAATAAATCGCATTATGTTACTAGATTTTATGGATTTTCGGAATATACCCATTTTCGCAATTACCCCAATGCACCTTAAGCGTAAAAAAATAGGTAAAAAATTGGTTGTAACCTTTCTTAAAAAAAATATGAAACACTTTTATTTTACTATTATTTAAACTTTGAAATGATGATCCCGTCGTCCTAACTTAACATTTTTATCTCTCAAAAGATTTTAGCGTAACAATAGAGATGGTAGAGTCAAATAAGTAAAAATTTGTTTTCTTAGATAAGTATCTGTTATGCCATAAACGTAATGGAGGCAGGTGCAGTAAATCATAACAAAGTGACCATGGTATGGGAAAATCCGAAAAAAAACATGTTGAATGCAACGTTTTTTTAATAGATTTAAATAAAACAATCTATTCCGAGCATAATAATAATGTGTTTGAAATCCTGAGATCGTTTATTTTTTTGCTGGATTTAAAACATACCTTTACATGACGTCCAGCTGTATGTAAGCTTTGAGCCTGACCAAGTAGCGCATGGGATCGATGCACTTAACAGAGATCTCTGTTCTGTGTATGACTGGACCCAGAGATTTGGACTTCACATAAATCCGGACAAGACTCAAGTCATGATTGTTGGTGGTAACTATTACATCTCTAGACTCAACCTAACCAGTCTCCCTACAGTAAAGTTTAATACCCACCCACTTAAGTTCTGCACGGAGGTCAGAAACTTAGGGTTGTACATTACCAGCAATCTGTCTTGGGACCGTCACATTGCGCAGATCAGTAGAAGAATGTATGGAAGCATGCATTCCCTTAAGTTGATAAAAAATTTTCTACCTCAATCAACAAAGATAACGCTTGTGAACTCGTTGCTGTTTCCCATGCTCGACTATGCAGATGTATGCTATACCGATGCTACTGAAGACCAGTTAAATAAGCTCGAAAGGTTGCAAAACCTTTGCATCCGCTTCATACATGGGCTACGTAAGTACGACCATGTATCTGCCTACCGTTTGCAACTAAAGTGGTTGGAGATCAGAAGGCGCCGGGATGTTCATGTCTTATGTCTCCTCTACAACATTCTGAAAAACCCCCAATCCCCTAACTACCTCAAAGAACGTTTTATGCCACTTTATGATGACAATCGCCCTGTACGGTCTGCACTCAACGTAAGGCTAACCACTCCTGTACATAGCACTTCTAGTTACTCTGACTCCTTTACTGTAACTGCCATTCGTCTCTGGAACAGCATTCCTCATCTCTATCGCGAGGCATCTTCTATTGATGTCTTTAAATCCAAAATATATAATCACTATTTATCTCTACTGAACGAATAATACAAATAAACATTCACTGGCACAAAAAAGCGAGTTTAAGTTATATTAGGTATGTATATATTATTATTTATATTTATTAGTTTATATAGTATTAACTTCGTATTTATGTTTATTTAAGATAGGTTCATGTGTAAGTTTTGGCTAAATTATTTTCTAGTAATATATTCCTGTGCGCACTACCCTAATAAACTGTTATCCTCACTACCCAAAGGTTAGCTGGTAGAGAATGCTATTTTAGCATTAAGTTCGCCTGTATACACTACTTTTAAGTTGTGCAATAAAGAATTTTCTATCTATCTATCTATCTACCTTTTTGTGATCTTTGCACTGAATAACTTTACCTTAATAAGTGGGTAGACATTTCGCAAGGCCACACAATATTTAGTACCTACTTCTCTGCATGAAAATATACTTAACAGACATTTTAGGTGAACTCTTAAAAACAAAATTGATCGGCCATATCAACTGTTAACTTTATTTAAACGTTTTGAGGAATTCGGAATTTGCGAGAAACCTGTAATTAAGGTGAAATAAAACCCAGTTTAAGTAAAACATTCACTAATGGCGACCCCCACGATGCGAGAATGCTTAAAGTTATATCACTGAATACTTTACAAATTATCACGTAGAGATGATCGATGGTTGCTAAATATCGATAAAGCATTAGTCTTCTCCTGTTTCTTTTGTTTGACACGTTCGATGTTTTTAACCGTGAGAAGGGTTACCGCTACCCCAAAAGCGTGCTGGAATTAAAAATAAGTTCTAAATTGCAAATTGTTGTAGATTCAGTGCGCATGTCATTTACTGATCTGACAAAAAATAGTACATTGTTCACCGAGAGAAGAAAGTGATCGATTACCGTCGAGGGTGTCGTTTGAAGCCCGAGACGTAAGCGAGGGCTTTAAAACACCCGAGATCGGCACTTTCTCTCGAGTGATACATAGTGCTTTATACTACACCTACGAGGAAAATAAAAAACTAAAACTGAATCCTCAAACAACACCCAAATTGAAAATGGCGCCAATGGCGTCTGCAATTTTCACATGTTCTTTTTTCAAATTGTTTATCCTGCCGCCGTAGGGTCGCACTGCCAGCCCGACACCATCCAACACACAGCTAGTGGCCAGTGTCATTTTGCGAACTTGGAGATAAAAACTCACTGTAAAAACTTTTTGGCTTTTGATATTTAAGTTACCGGCGCATAGTCTTACCCAAAATTAAAAAAGAAAAACCACGTAAGAAATGGATTTTCATACACTTTTCTCTCCCGCTCAGATGCGTTTTCTCCCCGCATATTTGTTCGATATGCAATGACGTACTTTCTACCGTAAATTTGATAAAGTATCAAGGTACTTTCCAAGCAGGTGTAGTATAAAATTACTTAGCTAGTTTTAGAAACCAAAAAAAATTGACATAAAGACTAACCTAACCAATGGGATTGTAATGAAACGCCAGGATAATCTTGGATATTTCTCACTTTATTCATGAACCACAATACATTGACTTCTTTTAACACTTGTCTTGTTCTCAACTCGACTATCAACAACCAACTGCCACCTTCCCCCATGACTAAACCTAGGGTAAAAGCAGTATGCCCGACTAGCGCCATCTACCAACACTTATTAGCTATATTCATGACTTTATTCTGCTTTTCCCTAAAATTGCAATATCAATTAAATTACCAAATTATTTACGATAAATTCTCAAATGATTATTTATTACTTAGACAAAATTAAATACATTTTATTACCGGCCAACTTATTGGTTTTACACAAAGTAGTGTTGCCACAAAAATATTCAAAATCACGACATTCGGCCGTCCGACCTCGTACTACCTCCCGGTGTACGAAAATATCTATTAGCAGTCAATGCTTCTTTAGCATCTATTTTACATTATATTGCAATAAAACTTAATCAAATATATAGAGGGTATTTGATTAAAATGTATTTGTTATCTCACTTCGGGAGAAGCCACTGGTTCCTGTAACACAGTTTCTATATAACTAGCTCAGGAGCCAAAACCAAAAACTTCAGTATCGAACTTCAAAGACTTTTCTTCTAAATTACTTATTCTTTTTGCCATTCAACTAGTTTGTAACACTCAATTTTTATTAAGTTTATTATTTATTAAGTTTAATTTTAATTAAGTTTAATTTTTATTAAGTTTAATTTTTATTAAATTATTTAATTATTTTAACTGTAAATGTTTTTGTCTTACATTTTTATACTGTATTTATTTCTTTTTAAATTGTTACTTGTTCATTTACAATTTTAACCATGCTGTTTTCGCCTATAATTGTGATGGCACTCATATAACTTCATAATAAATACTTATCATAAAATTAGTGTACACTGTGTTGGTGATCCAATAAATAATTAAACTTAAAGGATAAAAATAAAGAAATTTAAATTTGAACTAATTAACCACTTTTTCTAGAACAAACTAATTCATAATCAATACAATAACCATTAGGTAAGTTAATGTACTTAGTTGAAAATGTAACTGGTAATTTAATATCTTATTCGTTGAGCCTAGATAACATTTCACAGAAATGTATTTTCTAAAGTACTCCGACCGAATCGAACGAAAAATAAATTGTAACTCCGAAACTTGCACAGAACACCTATCACTTTGTACTTATAGATTCGGTCAGCCATTATATTAATTATTCAATTTAATAAATGCAGTGTTGTAAATCTGTCTACTTATATCAAAATTGAGAAATACAGTACGTCTACCTATGTACGAGTGCTACTATAACCTTCACTAACTTATAATAACAGTTAAAGTTCTAGATTAACTGCTACATTAAGACTATCTAAAGAGATCACAAGATGATCACGACATTCGATTAGGTCGCCTAAAAAAACAGGATCACGCTATTCACCTGTTTGGCACAGACAGTGGCACTTCAACATCACTATCTATTCCAAAAAAGTCGTCTGGTTTGCTACGGACATCGGAAACTGAAGGATTTATATTAATCCAAGGTTTCTTCCTCTCAGCTTCTCTATGGGGTACTAAAACCCAGACTACATCTTTGCGCCAGCATCTTTATTATAAGCGCACTCGCATCCTTATGCGATTCTGTGTCAAGGCTTGAATTGTAAAGAGCCAGTATAGGTCGATCTATTAATTTTACCTTTCAATAAATTAAACGCGTTAGTTTCTTGTTCTATCCATTTGAAAGTTTGTTCCTTCCTTATACAATACGAGCGATAAACTACCGGTTTATCGTTGACTTACTCAATTCCTATTTCTGTGTTACTAATACAACCATCTCTAAAAAGAGCGATGTGGGCTTAACTAATTCTCTGCCTAAATTCAAAAAACGTTTGAGAGCACCTATGTAAATATTGTTTATTTTACGACTATTTTATGATACTTAGTTATGTACCTACTTCTTAGCCTACCTGATTATTCTACTGTTCTAGCACTCATGTAACTCAGTTTTTCGCAAAATTAGCCGTTTATTGCAAGAATGTTCAACCTTACTTTGTCTTCCATCCTTATTTTTAACAACCATTAGTCGCTCTATTATAGTACAAAAACGTTGTTTTTTTTTTAACTTTATCTGCTAGTATTTTGTATTCTTCTCTGTTTAATTTTTTTGTTTTTACTTTTATTTTGTTAGTTTATGTTTTTATATTTCTTTAAATTTCCAATGTTTCTAGTTTTTTTTTTTTTTCTGTATCTGAACAAATAAATCATTGGTTCCTTGGAGTTGGGCGTTGAGGCTGCTACTCAATTTTTATAACTTTTGCAGTCTCTTCGTTTTAATCTTTTATCTAGTGCACTCTGTACATTGTTCTGAATAAACTATTATTATTACTATAATCTTGTTTATATTCCGTTACATACCTACTAATTATTTGTCTACTAACCTAATTGCCTTAAGCTTACTTTTGTTTATGTGTAACTTTGTTATTCTTCCTAACTTTATGTTATTATATAACTTGCTTGTTTCTATACTCATGCTTTGGTACCCTTTAATTATGGGAGCACACTGTTTTATTTCCTTTTAAGTTTACTTTGATTTGTTTTGTGTAAACCTGTGTTGGTTATCCATTCTTTTTAAAATAAAAAATAAAGAATTATATTGCTACGGCTCAGTGCAAAGCAATCACGGTATGATGAAACCTTTTAAACATCTCTTCGCCGACGCCCTGTCCTTCATTTACTTCATAACGTTCGAGTCATTCTGGAGCAAAAGTGTTCCTATAATTCCTATTGACGCAGCAAACTTCCTTTTCTACAAATGGCGTTGCTCTGGCTATCAATGCATTTGGCTATAGGCTTGAAGCTATGCGATCTAGCACTAAGTTTGCGCGGCCACCTATGTACCTTTATTTTTATAATTCATTAATTAGATCACAACTAGAATACTGTGTGCCCACCTGGGACCCGCTATCAAGTACCTACAGTGATGCACTCGAATTAGCAATAAATTCTTACACTGTGTGCACTACAAACGCTGTCAAGGCGCTCGCGACTGAAAACAATGTTACTTTACGTCTTCTGTCACAACACAATATTATTATACGATATTACTGTATAACTAATAGTAAATAGATTATGTTATAGAGTACCAACTAGAACCCACCGCATGTCGGTAAGCGCTCATCTTTGTTCCGCTTAGTCGATTCTTACAATTACTAAATTCATCCAATTAGACATTGCGGCAACGCGCACTAGTTCCAAAACTGTTACTGAAGAGTTTAGCTAACCTCCCTGAATAGCTCTTACCTACTTATCTCTGATTAGCTTCCCTAGTACCTATTATGTAGGTATATCTAAACAATCTTTGGTACCTAAACGGTACCTAATTGGTGCCATAGTTAGCCATGCGCCTCACATTATTCATCTGTAGACTGTAACTGTTTGTTTATACTAATAAATAAAATAAAATAAAAATAATGGTTCTATCATGAGATTGATCATTACTACGTGTCTCTTGCCACAGCAATATAAAATAATTACGTATAAATAGGTACTAATATAAAAACATTAAATAATAACAATCGGTTGATGATCTAAACCACTTTCTGTATAGACTTAACTAATAAAAATAAATGAAATGGATACGAATGACTACCTTCATCTTTGGCATTTGTATATAGGAGGTACAGTTGCTCACAGAAATGCTTCTACTTGGGTAATTTGGGTATGTACCATGCCAAAAGTGGCACAATGGCTCCTACATCCTTACATCAGTCTACAGCAGTGGTTTGATTATCTGGCTGGTTCCAGGCTACCAGTATGCGTCAAATACAGATCTTGATACTTAAGGTACCTACAAACCACACGATTCTTCGTCCCTTGTTTTTGACATTTCCAAGAAGATCTGAAGAATACGCTGAAGTAGTTTTGACTTGGCCTTACTTTAAATTATACTTATACGTCCGCTACTTCAATGGCAGGTACTTACCCGCAGTATCTATGAAATTAAATGGTTTACTTGCCAGAAATATGGTAACAAGTCCTTACGATAGCAGATTACTCTAATTTCATTCCACAAATTAAATTATAAAGACTACTCTTTTATTGACTAAACCGCTTACACTTGACTTCACTCGCGTTCCGACCAAAAGGACTGTGCTATGCTCGATCCAGATTACTATCATTTCAACCAAGCCGGTCCAGTCGCTGCATGGTTCGTGACAACTCTGAACATCGAGTCTCACTCATCTCCAACAATCAGGCTTCGATGTATTTCTGTAACCAGACTAATACCTCGGACTATACCAGTAGCGATTCGACCATGTGTATCGCTACTGATATAGCATAAAGTATTTTAACACAATATCAGTTTCAAGTCAACAACTTAATAGAAGGTGTTTGTTGTCCCAAGATTTTGATATCAATAACAATGAAATCATTGTTGATATAGCAAAAGACTACTATAATACTGAAGGTCTGACATAAGATACATAAGGTAAGTCTCTAAAAAAATTGCAAGTAGGTACTTTACACATCGTACGACTAAAAATGTGTTATAATCTAACCAAGCTAAGCTTGTAACTAAACAAATGGGCAGCCCCAATAAAGATTTGCACTTAGTATCTCCTTTACATAGCAACTTGTTAAACCGGGGCAGGTACAGACGGCGGCGGCACCGCGGCGCCTTCTATACTTGGATTCAGACTCCACTATTTCACCAAGCACTGCAGACCTATTCGCGGTCAGACTCTTAACTTGGACTAACCAATAAAAAACCGGTGAGAGGTCTGCGTGTCTGGCTAATGCAGAGATGTAATCAATTTCGGTACCTCACCAGTCGTCAGAGGCGTCGACTCACTGCGCCTTAGCTTTTTCACGTGCGCGCAATCGCCCTCGTCTAGGAACGACGATGCGCCTGGGAATCTCTGTTTTATCCAAACTCATGAAAAGAAAAATTATACTCTATTAGCAAAATAATTTTATCCTTAATATTATGTTCCATGTTGTAGACTCGTCATCTGGCATAAGAATACTAATAGTGTAATATTTATTATAATGAAAGTGATGAATGCCGCAACGGCATTGAATTAAGATATTTTTATAAAATCTTGACTAAACTACGTACTTCGAAGTAGTAATTATTCAAAGAAACGAAAGTAGTTTCGTAAATGTTAGGTACAAACAAAAACAAAACCCAAAATCAAGAGGGGCCGAGAGAACTGCGTCTATTATTCACTTTTAACCATTCAGAAAGCCAAATCATGGCACGATTCAGATAGAACAGACTTCGTTTACTATGGCATACATAGCCTGAACACACTTGGTTCGCTATCAATGGCACACGTGGCCAACTCTAACTCATTTGGTTCGCTATGGCATAACTAGCCATCTATCAACAAGGCACACTTGGCCAAATACTACCACACAGTCCGTGTAATTTTGTGACGTACTTAGCCACGTACAGGTCCTGCGGGTACTAAAATTTTAATGCACACATGGCAAAAACGAATAGGGTAACTTTAAAATAACTATGGCATACATAGCCTATATTTGTCTTTAGACTGTTTTCACTTTAGCACACTTGGCTTCAAGGAGAGCTATCAGCGGGTAGCATAAAATTAATGGTCAGTTATGAAAATTAAACAATAAGGCAACCATTAAGTAAAACCACTGATTGAAAGGTGTTAGCACTACCGGGTAATCTCGGTGGAATACCGACCGGTTCAAACAAACAAAGATTCAAGCAAAATAAAACTGTTTATGTACCTGTACTTTTGAACTGAAAAAGTAAACACGTTCGGAAAATCTCGGGTCAATCGTGACCAATAAGATATAACCAGATCTTACTTTACGCTATACTTTGAACGAATAATAGCATAATAGTCCAATCATTCTAAAATAAAAGAAGAGTGGGTAGGTATAACATTTTTACATACCTTGGTTCATCCAACTTCTGACTTGTAATGAAACGCCAGGATAATCTTGGATATTTCTCACTTTATTCATGAACCACAATACATTGACTTCTTTTAACACTTGTCTTGTTCTCAACTCGACTATCAACAACCAACTGCCACCTTCCCCCATGACTAAACCTAGGGTAAAAGCAGTATGCCCGACTAGCGCCATCTACCAACACTTATTAGCTATATTCATGACTTTATTCTGCTTTTCCCTAAAATTGCAATATCAATTAAATTACCAAATTATTTACGATAAATTCTCAAATGATTATTTATTACTTAGACAAAATTAAATACATTTTATTACCGGCCAACTTATTGGTTTTACACAAAGTAGTGTTGCCACAAAAATATTCAAAATCACGACAGGATGATCAACATTATCTTTAAAGTAGTATCATAGAAGTTAAGTTTCCAAAGAAATTTTGACAAAAAACAAAAAATATACATAAGAATTTTATCCATTATCGATACTAAAATATCTGCACGGCACTAAACTGTTGAGATACTTATCAGCTATGGAATCGGAGCAAGACGCTATGTGCTGAAAAGGTTAATTACCAAAATATATTTTAGACTTTATTGATCTCGATATAGTAACGATAGTGCCTTGATTTAACTTGATATTGACAACGTGTGAAGTACAGTTGGAGCAGTAAATTGACGGTAACTCAATGTGTTGAGCCGTTTATAATTGCATAAGATCATGTAATTTAATGACATAAAATGAATCGCTGTGAATAAATGATTGATTGATAAAAAAAATAACGAAGTGCGAAGCGATTTAATGAGACAGAAAACTAAGCTTTTAAACTAAAGTGGAAATGTGCGAGGCATATTTCACGAAGTAACGACAGCAGATAGACCACTCATACTACTCAATAGAAAGAACCATTAGGGTAAATAAATGTGGGAAGACCATGCAGCCGGTTGATTGATTACTTATATTATTCAATCCAAATTGTTGAGAAAGGCTGGATCAGCTAGAGGATAGTGGGAAAAGATGCAGGAGATCTACATCCAAAAAGAGATCTATATCTCAGAAGCTGGAAGAAAATACTAACAACTATTTAGTTTATAAATCACTAGTAAGATATGATACTATAACTGGCGCTAACGATGGTTAGTATCTTTACCATCAATCACCGCAGTCTAGATTTCATTTATAGTGTCACAGATTCATTACATTGTAGCCAATAGGAGATACTCGTAACATTTTACCATCATAGGTATTTTAAAATACTTACGTATATCACTCTTCTTTTACTTACTTAATCATGTTCACAGAATAACACAATTAAGATTGAGATATTCCGTTACGGGTCAGAAGTTTATAAGTCTATCTATGTATCTATCTATACTGTTATAAAAGTGTAAAAAGGCCAAAAACTAAAATTAAAGATATGTATAAACTAAATATGCAGATTACTAAATAAACAATTCTTATTCCGAAAATCGAGTTTGTCTGTTTATTTGTTCGTTTGTTCGCGGATCACGCTTGAACTACTCGACCAATTTCAATGAAACTTATACCATTCGGAAGACCTTTTTCCGGATTGAAACATAGGCTATATTTTATTAAAATCAAAAACGTGGATTCTTAGATACAGCTTGACCTCTCTAAACCAAAAGCCGCCTTTGACACGAGGTTCATCGTATGTTGGTTGAAAGATATTTTGGTGGAAAGTTTCGCACGCGGGTATCAGCTAGTTAAAAATATAGCGATTGAGCTTTTAGTTGACCCTTAATATATTTACACTGCGCTGCCATACAAATGTAATTACACAACACAACACGGTTTGCAATAGGATTGTTTAATAATAAATTATAAGTTTAAAAAACTGGAAAACCGACTTCAATTTGATACGCCTTCATCATCAAATGATGATGATGATGGCAGTTCATTGAGACTGTTCTATTGATCGTAAACACCACAGAAAAGCAAAATACGCAATGTTTCCGAGATACACTGCGCGGTGACACTACAACGGTTGGCAGTCGAGCTGGCAGTGACGCGCAATGTTACTCGAATACGCTAACGCGGCGACTGTCAGATTTGTTCGTGGGTACTTACGTTCTATTGCTCGTAAACGTCACAGAAAAGCAAAATATGCAATATCGTGTACACGTATGACGTGTTTTTTCCAGTTATTCTTATTTAACTGCCTAATTACTAAACCGATTTTGATAAAAAAATTATGGGACCAATCTGGAAACATACACTTTCAGATAAAAAAAGAATTTTTCAAATCGGTTCATAAATGACGGAGTTCTGAGGTAACAAACATAAAAAAAAATACAACCGAATTGAGAACCTCCTCCTTTTTTGAAGTCGGTTAATAAAATATGATATACTAAGAATTATGGCACATAAGATGATTGTTTACCACATATTCAATGTCTCAGACATCAGAAATAATCGCACACGCGTTGAGTCTTTTAATAACTTTTGAGGATTTAGGACACTATACTTACGTTACATTATACTGACCTCACGTTATCGCCCAGGCCCTGTAATTGTAAAACACTGACCGCCTGTAAGTCTGTTCCCATAATAGGGTCAGCTAAAGGTCAAGTTTTGGGGATTTTATCACCGTGATTAATGATGGACTGGTTCCAAGTAAATTGCCGCTTGATCTCTTTGAAAGTAATTAAACGTGAAATATTGAAGTGCCAAGTACGTAATTGGGAGACATTTTTTGTACTGGATACATGTTAGGGCTGTGGTACATAATATTCTTGTAGATAATTTTAATGGACAAGATTGTGTAATTATATTAGGCGTAAAATCCATTTGTCGGCAAAGCCGAATAAGGAATTCAAGCGGAAATAAGAATTTGACTTTTTGAAGAGGAAATTTCTTTGTAAAAAAGACCGCTAGGATCATCACGTTATCTAAACAAACACCATAAACGAAGTCATAACTTGGTGACAGCCATTAAACTGTGACCGGCTAGAAATATCCAAAAACATAAGTATTACGAGATATTTAGGTTTTTTTTTAAACTACCTTACTTACTAGCCGTAACCCTAACCAAAACACTCGTAACTCCTAATTGGCGGCATCACCGAAGTTGCTACACATTAGATGCTCAGATGCTATGCTAGATAGCGTATGGGTGTTATCGCACACTCATAAAACCATAGTGTAGGTACTTAACAGTGGCCAGTTTAATAGTTCGACAGCCGTGGGAACTGTGTGGGAAGTTAAAAAGAAGTGAGAAGTGGACCAGAAGCTGCGAAAAAAAATGTGATGAAAACAGTTACTTACCTTGAGAATAGTAGGAATTCTTAGGTGCATAAAATAAATGTATATTATTTATAATTATTTATTTATTACCGTAACTAGGTTTCCTCTAATTAAGATTTTACTTATGACGTAGGTACTTTATCTTATAGGTACTAAAGATAAAGCCGTATCTTCACTATCAATCGATTGTTTTTGCATAAGGAAAAACATGCCTAATAAATACATTTTGTCATTGCAATAGTTGGCATTATTATCTATTGTGGACTTTAATTTCAAAAAATATAGTTTTAGCTATCATAATAGTTTATGGTAGCTAAACTAATATAACACACCGCATTGGACAGTCAGTGGGTTATAACCAAAATTTGATATTTTTATAAATACGACCAAAATACACTTTTTTTATACTCATATTGTTATTATTATCTAGTCTAGTAAACAAACTAGACTCTAGAAAAATTCAATGAGCCTTACTATCAATTATTATGAAAACATCAAGCCCTTGGCTAATGCAATTAGCCAACTAAGATAAATAATAACAGATACATAAAACTAATTTAAAACTTACGTCCTCTCACATAAAATCAGTCTCAGGCACTAAAGCGTTAATAAGAGCATGGGTTAAAAGATGCCCTCGGCGCTGTATACAATTACCACAGTAAAATGTTCATGCCTGTCAATATCATAATCCAGTTAGTCAGGAACCGATCTGTTGAAAATCGGACCGATAACGTTTTCATCTTTGCCTTTCGTGATGACGGAGATGCCCAGGCCGATGAGGGCTCCAAGGAGGACCCCGACCGCAATGGCGAGAATCCGCTGAGTGTACGGCCACCGGGAGCATACGCAGTACTGCTCGCGATACACACTGCAATTGAGAAAACAAATCTTTTTAGAATTAAGTACTTAGACAAAGCAATAATGATCAGTGCGGTTACGCAATATAATAATCCCGGTTTTATGAGTTAGTAAACATTGACAGAACACACATGGAAGACCAAAACTCCAATGCAAAACCGATTCGCAGATACAAAGTTACGGACGTAATTTATTCCGAATTTTAGGAAATAATTGAGAAGATTGAAAATAAAAGTGATTGCAGACTTTCCTACTATTGCTATTTGACATTACGATTCATGTTTGCAAGCAGTAAAAAATTTTATACAGTGAAAAAAATTGTAAATAGTTGTTTCGATATATTATCTAGAGAAAAGCTCAACGCAATTAACTGATTACAGGTGAGTCACCCTGCTTTTATCTTTTTATTATGAAACTCTGTTAAGTGTTGCTGACTCATATTGATATCAAGTTACCTACCTCTCAACGAAGAATTAACATATTGATCTCCTGGGACACAAAACTATCACAAAATAATGTTTATCTGTCTACTTTATCATGAGATACTAAACAGTACGGCGCAAAAGTCAAGATTGTAAGAAACGGTTTCTATCCATGAGGTGGTGGTGGAACTAGAAAAAACACAATATCTACAAACTAGGGGAACTAGTGTAAAATAGCTCCATTTGAAGCTAGTTGTAATTAATTAAGGATATACAAACGATAGCTATCAGTAGACTGAGGTGATGCTGACAAACAAGCATGGTAAGATCGGCGAGCAAGCAGACAAAAACAGACATATGGAATTAAAGACAAACAGATTGATGAACCAACGTAACATACAGAAAACAACTTGTAAAATAAATGACGGACACAGACAATCAGACCTAAATATATAAACGGTATCTTCACGTCACGATACAACGGTAAATGACGATCAATAAAACTTTGACACTTTTCCTTTACAAAAAGATAGCTAACCCTGCAATAGGCACCGGCGCTGCTGTCCTGTTGTCTGCGACGACACTGTTCACACTGCCAGTAAAACCATCGTTCACATACACAAACGTGCTAGCTCTACCAGTCCTCCCTTTTCTCCCACTGCTCACTTCCACTCTCACTTCATCCAGATTTTCTCGCGGCATTGCTAGACGATATTTACACAGTATGTCCTTTCATGATACAGTTTTACGGATAACTGAACTCTTGAACATATCGTGGAGATAGCGTATCAGATTAGATACAGGTGCGTACCGATATAATATTTTTATTGTTTGGTAGTTTATGCATGTTAGATTAGTTGGATTACCATACACACATACTGAGAGTGATTTTCCTAGAGTAGGTAGAGGCATAAAACATATGAATAGTAGTCACACCCTTCAGTTGGTGATGAAGGCATCCAAACTTACATCTTCAGAGTATTAAAAGAATCAAGGATCGAAAAAAATAATTGTAAAGGAGGTTTTAGGTAGGTAAAGAAAAATTACAAGTCCGAAATATCTAAAAATTTTTCAAGAGTATTGCGATGAAAGTGTCACCCAACATTGTTGCTACAAACGCGTTTTATAAGCTGGATAACTAGCACGAGACATCGCAACAGTCGGCCATCGAATAAAAACTGCCGAAAGAGCCCGCGTGCCTCACAGCATGTCTCATTAGTTACGCCTTACAAGGCTACGAGCTCATTAGATAACCGGCAACTGCACATTTTGTCTGGATATCACAAAGGTTTGAAATATTCAGCAAGACTTACAGCTACTTCTTCTTCAAGAGTTTATTAGGTTTGAGTAGTTTCTTGGGCTTTTTCTTTAGCTGATTGTTTCGGGAGTGATTGCTTACTGATAGGTATTCGTTTTGTGTCCTCAAATTGCATCAATATCTCTTTACCTATTTTATTTGCATCAGAAGTGTATCAAAAGACTACGTCTTCAAGTGTTTGCCATCACATTTTATCTTAGATACAAGCAGCAAGATGTCCATCACATCTTGCTACTGATGATATATAAAAATGTGTACTTATTGATTTGAAACGTATAATCCTTGGAGAGCAAAGTCCTTCCAAAGAAAACTGCTAGTACGAGTATAGTCAAGCGTTGAACCTAAGTATCGCTAATGATAAAATTACAATCTAGAACTTATTTTAGCATTACCAGTACAAGGTACTAATACCTACTACGAACCAATGTAGATTTG
Organism: Eulithis testata; assembly: GCA_947507515.1. Lineage (NCBI taxonomy): Eukaryota > Metazoa > Arthropoda > Insecta > Lepidoptera > Geometridae > Eulithis > Eulithis testata. Next base: position 679,475 of record OX382194.1, read on the forward strand.
GTTGGAATACTCCGACTTCCAAAATGGGGTATTTTTCGGCTGTTAAATTTTTAGGGTTCTACTAAAGAACCTCTTAAAACCAGAGGAAGCTTTTACTATCTCAGTTTTTCCTATGATTCAGTTAAACTTGTAAGCTTGATGTGGAATAGGATTGAAAGATTTACGATGGATCTCTATATGGGGACTTTCACTGTCCGAATTTGGCGTATGGAATTGGGATCTCTACATAATGCATACAATTGGAACAATAGGTAGTCGTAACTCGTGTTTAATTGGCCGAAGAGCCGGCCTTTCCTCTGCTAATTGACTGGTTTATACGACTTTGAAAATGTTTATTGATGTTTATTGTATGAGCGTCAAACCTATCAATCTACACGGGTTTGATATTATGGCGATTGGTATTTACCTCTTCTACCTACTCTCTCTTTCCCTTACATTTTATTTTACTCTCACTCTTATACTTTAAGGAAAATCCTTTTTGAACATCCTGTTTTGACAAAATACTTGTGTAAAAGTGATTGAGTTCGTTTTTGCGTTCAATGCACATCGTCGGCATTGACATTCATACTTTGTTTGGAAAACCTATAAAGAGACTGTTTTGTTTGTTCTAAGTTTCTTAAGTTTTTTGTATTTTACAGCTATGAATTTTAGATGTTAATTAAACACCATGCATTACTTACGTAAATATATAACTTGCTAATTGAGACGGCACGTCACGACCCCATACCGAGATAGTATATAAATAAACCTCTGTGATAGTGTTTGTTTTAAGTTTAGTTTGGAACTACCTTACGTCAATTCAAGATAATATGAGACAGATTGTGCTGAAGATAAAATGGTGTAAATTCCACCGAGATATTACATAATATTACATTTTGTAGTACATAGCTACGCAAAATAGTGTTATTCTTTAGTAGATAGGTAGCTTTATTCAATCACAATAGAACCTAAGGATTTGTGACTCATTTGGAGTAATTGCTTTATAGTAGTAGGTACATTTGTTATCAGTGAATATCGAGATCAAAAAGTATTATTGTGTGAAACTAAAACAAAGTAAACTTTATGTCGGAAAATCAAATCATGCTAATGAGTTTACAATCTTACTTTATTTACATTCATTATTTTTTTATCAATTTCAGAAAATGGAACTGCTCCACGTGATCATAAAATCCGGTCCATCTCCCCGCCCCCTCGCTTGGTCCCTCGAAGTCTCCTCCTCAGACAATGGCGAGGACTGGCGGATGGTTCGAGCCTTCGGAGATCGAGATCACTGTAGGAAACTCTGGGACCTCAGGCCAGAGAGACGACGACGGAAAGCCAGGACAGCAAGAACCAGCAGAGCGGAGAAGATGGCCTGCTCAACCCAGTTTACCAGTCCAAGACCACTTGAAAATGGGGAGGTGTGTAGGTATAATGTTGTAAGATGAGTCAGAACCAGATGCTGCCTTTTATTCCGGTTTTAATAGTGGAAAGTTATGAAACTGAAAGATGTTTGAAGATCTATCGGCTGTTGGCTATCAGTAAATGACAGTGATAAAACCGGTATTGATTTACCAACGTACTTTTCAGATGCACGTAGCCATCGGTGAGGGCGTAACAGCTCGGCGCGTGCGCATATCTTTCCGCGCTGCGCATCCATCGTCACCACGTCAGCAGTACTACTCTGTGAGAGCGTTGACCTTGGCGGCGAGGTGTTTGTGCCATGGACATGCTACCAGCTGCCATGTGGATGCTGAGGTGAGTTTCACTCTATTGTGTGGACCAAATGCTGGATGATCTATAGATATTATTGTTGAATCATGGTATCGTCTCTAAATACTGAAGACAGAAAATACTAGTCTATCTCAGAAGTATTTAATCCTGACTACTGCTACATAAATGCTATGTTAGCCTGTTCCAAACTAACTTCTATCAAATCATCAAGGTATACTAATTAGCATTTACATCTGTCGTGTTGACCTCTTCTGGTTCCCTCAAATAATCGAGACCAGAAATTGGGCTTGGTCACTAGCTCATAAAAATTTTCATGATTTTCAGGGTGCAAAATGTGATTGTCAACACGACACATGCGGAGGACACTGCCATAGATGTTGCTCCGGAGGCCCTTGGGCGCCAAACCGAGCCTGTGAAGAGGGCAGGGGGTGTTCCTGCGGGGAGCGTGGGGAATGCCACTATGACGATAATGGTGTTGAGCTCTGCGTCAATTGTACCGTTAGTATTCGCTTTAAAACATATTATCTATATCCTGTTGACCTATTTACAAAATAATGGATTACCAAAAACTTGACACCGGCTTGGTTTGTTATGTTGTTTGGTCTATTTCAGGAAAACCGTGCTGGCCCTTTATGCGATCGCTGCCTCCTGGGTTTCTTCAATGCAGTATCCGATGGGCCTTGCTTGCCTTGTGACTGTGATGCTGAAGGCTCTGATGGTATGTTTGACGTTTCTGAGAACCAAATACTGGTTTACAGAGATTTTGTAGATGTTTGGACCACTTAGGTATGTATTTTTTAATTATTTCAAATTCAAATTCAAATCGTTTATATATAAATATCAATTTTTATGTTGTTAAAAAGATGTTGTACAAAAGATAGTGTGGGTACCAAACAAACCCTGTTAGGGCACAGCAATTTGTTCAGGTGTAGATAGGCACTAGGTGGCATTTTTTTTCCAGGATCTTGCAAATGGGACAGAAAACGACACCGCGTTGCTTGCAACTGTTACCCTGGTTTTGGTGGACACCTGTGTGATGCATGTGAGGAGGCATCAGCAGTATTTCCGCTCTGCCAAAACCCGACTACGCCGGCGTGCAAGTGCGATCCGAAAGGCGTGGTGGATCCCAATCGGGTCTGTGATGAGGAGTGCGAGTGCAAGGTTAGTTGATCCTTCATTGGAAGAAACGATTGCAAGAAAAGGAGGTGGACGTCTTTGCAAGTGCAAGCGAAAAGCAAAAAGAAGTGCCACCGTGAATCATTCCTGAATTTAAAGCTGTGAATGCCAGCTCATCACATAGTATGGTTTGCTTAAATTGCAGATTCCTCACATCTGTTAGATTGAATTCCTTGTTGCTTAGCTAGGTAGCTCAAGTTAGGTAGTCTTTGGTTTGAAATAATTACGTGCCACATTGTGATGGATGACTGAAAGGAAATTAGACAACATTAGGAAAGAATGTCGAATTGTGTTATTATCATAGGCGTGTTCCTTCTTATTATTTGCAGGCAAATGTGGTAGGAGAACACTGCGACGCCTGTGCTCCCGGACACTATGGACTCAGTGTAGACCTTCCTTCCGGCTGCCGACCTTGCTACTGCTCACACATCACCGACTCTTGCAGTCTGCCAACTGACTACGAACCGAAAGATGTGAGTATCTTCCGTAACAGTCAGCCAGCTGAGACTAATGAAAAGCGTTTTCTTTATGAGGCAGATTTTTTTTTTCGGTCAACACCAGACAAAGTAGTAAGCTAGCACAAATACCAGAGCAACCTAACAATGAAGTTTTTTTATTCCTTACGGTAGAAGCAGGATAAATAGTAGTCTTTGGGTTGAAGCTCTTTAGCTAAAGTTATCGATGTTATGTAAAGAAACTTTTTTTTCTATTTTCAGATTATTCTGCCCCTTGGAGAGGATTGGTTGGTAACAGACGCAAATGGAAATGAAACTATTGAAACGTCAGTGGACGAACAAGGAAAACCGTTCATCATCAGCTTTGAGGTGAGGCTTTGTACTTCACAATCCAATAACTGGTAGGTATTAGAAGGTATACCTTTAATGCCTGTCTTTGTGAGCGTTGATTTCTACAGATTCCACTCTGCAGTTCTGACACCAATATCCGCTATTCCCAGGTAGAAGGCTGGGAGCACTACTACTGGCTGAGCTACTCGTTCAGCGGTGAACAGTTCCAGGTGTATGGAGGGGAGCTGCGAGCTGCGCTGTTCTGGGGCATCGTGAGAGGAGACACAGGGGGAAACCCGACCTTCGGACCTGATGTTGTTCTTATTGGAGCAGGTGAGAAATAAACCTGAGGTTATATTTCACTACAAAGGTCTGATGAGCTTCTTAGGTAAACCATGGACTAAATAATATATATGGTGTAAATACGTCCGTCTTACTCTGTAGCTAGTTTATTACTGGGGTTACCCGCAGTAGTATAGTATTATATAATCTGTGCCGCAGTTTAACACACAATATATAGAACAGTAAACAAACGAGAATCAAGAAAATATTTAGAGTATTACCTATGTACTTACTGATAATAGAGTTTGACGAGCCTCATAAACTTATCTGACGCCGTAAAGTGTAATAAAGACTCAATGGTTGTGATAGCGCCAGCATACTACTGTATTGACCAATCTGGATAAAGTTATTAAGCTCGAGCCTATATTCTAATCAAACGTCAGACGTTATTTTTGACAGATGGCACCAAGCTAGCTTGCACCAACTCCAGTCACGAGACTCCTGGACAGTTGAAGATATCAGTACCCATTCTCGAGGGGCACTGGTACTCGGTCGGTGAGGAACCGGAGGTGGCTTCTCGCATGCAGCTGATGGATGTGCTCAGTGACGTGCAAGGAATCATGCTGAGAGCGCACTACCATTTTGACCAGGATGAAGTACGACAGTGATATGTTCTTGATTCTAAAAGTAACGTTTTAAAGGCTGAACGAATACTGATCCCTCTTAAATTCCTTTACTATCATGAAAGTTCTCGAATAGAGATCATTTCTCAAAAAACTCAGCGTAGGGCGGCCCCTACCTGATGGAAATACGACGTGCGCTCTTTGGAGTGCCACTTCGTTTATTTAAATAATTTGCAACAGGTCCGGATAGAAAAAGTGGAGGTCCTCGGTCCAACGAGCCCGATGTCGGAGCATTGCGTATGTCCGCGCGCGTACGGCGGCGTGCAATGCGCGCGTTGTGCTCCAGGTCACGTGCGCGTGCCGCACGCGCCGCACGCACCACGTGTGGAATGCGTGCCGTGCTCCTGCAACGGACATGCACAGTGCGACACTGGTCAGTACCTATCTATCATCCTGACCTTTCGAGAACGTTGCTGTCCCGACACGCTTACTATTTTACCTATAGTTCTACACCTACTACATTCTTACTTGTGTAAAATGTGCGGTGTAATGAGGATTTTCTTCCAGCAAGTGTTACTCAAATCAAAAATATATGAAGGCTGATCAACTACCATTTATTTCAACCTTGGATTGCACCTGATTCTGCGTTAGAGTTTGTATGAGGGTCCCTTCGGTCTTGACCCTTCTTGATTGTCTTGACCCTCACATCTTCTGCTACTTTGACCAGACCTTCAGAAATATTATCAGCCAAAAAATTAGATAATTTTTTGGCTGATAATATTTCTGTCTACACGATCAAGCAGTAATTTTCCGTTATTTTTCAGTGGATGGTCCATGTGGTCCTTGTCAGCACAACACGACTGGACTTAACTGTGAACGCTGTCTCCCAGGACACTACGGAAATCCAGTTCAGGTAATATACAATTTACCAGAATCCAGAATCTATTGTAAGTGTAGGACATGGACAAAAATTAATTATGATTTATTTCTTTTCCCAGGGAGCTTGCAAGCCATGTGCGTGTCCACTCTTTGATGTGTCTAACAACTTTAGTCCAAACTGCGTGCTGGCCTCAGCAGAAGGAGATGAGTACGTCTGCACTCAGTGTCCTGACGGGTACTCTGGAGATCACTGCGAGAAGTAAGTTTTATACCAGGAGGGGCCATATACTTGTCGCATCTTCTTCTTGTTACTTATCTCCGAAAAAAAATTAAAGTCGCTGATAATAAGTTGACTCTGAATTTGCTTGTCTCATCTCAGCTATAGCTTCTGCTTCATACACGACTTGTGCACTCTACTTCTATTGTTTGCAGTTGCGATTTCGGTTACTGGGGTTCTCCAACGACCCCAGGCAGCTCTTGCAAGCAGTGTCAATGCGGTGGGTCTCCTTGCCATCCAACAACTGGAGTTTGCTTGACATGTCCTGCAAACACAGAAGGTGCCAGGTGTGATTTGTGCAAGGTAATATTATAAAGAGGATATGGCATCGAATTGTGGCTATTTCAATTCTGCATATTTTGAACTAACCACTTGAATACCTTACCATCACCTTTTACCATCTGGAGGTTAGCATCCACACCAATATAGTATGTAAGCAAAGCCACCAGTTTTCTTTTTTATATACTGTTGAACACAGCGCCATCTGTGGTTCAACGGCTGTATTAAACACAGCGCCATCTGTGCTTCAACGGCTGAACTAAATAAGTAGGTAAGCCGATACCTAATTAATCTTTCACTTCGAGTACTACATAGACTAGTTAGCTAATTAGTTAAGACAGTTGCCACTGTAGGGCGCTGTTCCTTAGTATATATGACGCCGCGTGGTCTAGCCTCGTTCTCTTTTCCCGGCAGTCATACCGACTAGCTGTGCCTACCTACTAAATTACTTTATTAATAAACGCTTTTGTTTCATGGCCAAGGATCTTCTTCCTCCTGCATTAGACATATACCAAAATGTTGAGACTACTATTTAGATTATTTGACACGCTCCACGCTAGGTGGAAACTTACCCAAGCTGGTGTTATTGTTGTACTATAGATACAGCTTGTATACCAGAGCGGTAAGATCGCAGTTGGTTCCAGGAAGGCTACTGGTTCGGTCCGGGTGGTTGGTCAGACGACGGCTGCGTGTCGTGCGCGTGCGGCGCGGGCGCGCTGTCGGCCGCGTGCGACGCGCGCTCCGGACACTGCACCTGCCGCGAGGGCTGGGGCGGACGGGCCTGCGACAACTGTGCACCGGGGTATGGAGGTTAGTGCTCACACAGAACAAGTAATGTTACTTCTGGCTGGTACCTTTACGTACCATCTAGGCGTGCTGATCCAGTGCTCGAAGTTCCACGTCTGTGCGGGTCATGGTTGCTATTTGAGACCCTTCAAAAAGAACCAGAGACTTTGCGCTCTCAAAACAGACACTGTGGGCACGAATCATGATTCATTCAAGCTCTCGGATGATTTAAAAACTCAGAATTGCTCGCCAGCTCAACCTACTTGTGTACTCACCAGTGCTGTCGTTTCATGAGGGGGGGGGGATGTAGCAACAGCTATTGGCCAAGCTGAATGCCAACTGCGACTTTAACTTGCAACCAGCCAGCGGTGACCAATAGTATATTCCAGGGATATCCTCTGGATGCCCCCCATGTCGTTGCGGGCTGGGCGCACTATCAACGACGTGCGCGGCGGCAGGCGGAGAATGCGCATGCGCAGCGGGTGCGCAGCCACCACTTTGTGACTCCTGCCTGGAGCAGTACTACGGCGTTGACGCTACGGGCTGTAAAGGTTAGTGCGATAAACGATAGATGGCGCAGAAATAAATTTACGTAAAACCTGTGTATTAGCATCTGGGCTCATACCAGCAGGTCTAGCATGGTGTGCACTGGATAGCAATTTGTCTGCGAAGGAATTGACTAAGGCGAATCCTGTTTTTTTTTCGTATAACATAAGAAAGGGACGAAGTCAAGGTCTCTATGTTGTATTCGGTAGGTAGAAAGAAAATCTCATTTTTGCGGTCATGCTAAGCGCACTGAAACAATAGATTATTAGGATCTGATGCCTTACTTATGTGTGATGTTCATGTGTGTGAACATTGACCACCTAAAACGGTAGGAATGGAACGACGGATTCTACCTACAATACCAATCTTATGCAAGACTAGCCGTCGCCCGCGGCGTTGCTCGCGTACTAAATAGACCCTTTAGAGTGTGACTTTTCAAAATTCCTTTCTTAGTGCACCCCTACACTATATATGGATACTATTCTCCAAATTTCATACCTTTAGGACTTAGTTTAGGCTGTGCGTTGATTCTAAGTCAGCTTCAAAAGAGTTTTATATATATTGATTATAATTATACGCAACGACGCTCACGATTTACAGAATAAAGGAAGATACGAAGATCAAACGTTCACGCTACTTATGGTTTATTTCACTGTAACTTTAAACTACCTACTAAAATCGAACGGGTATTATGACGGACCAAAGCGATTTATAAAGCTCTGTTTACACAAGCGCTGCATACACCTAAGGCGAGCCACAAACGTGTACGACTCCACAATTTGCGTAATGTATGATGAGCCTTAATTCGAAAACACTCATCATTCAGGGGTGTCACGACCTGAAAACACAAATATAATTATTAATATTAATCAGATACTTCAGAATGTCTTATGTCAGAGTACCTTACTTGAGTATTAGACAGGCTAATAATAATATTAGTTCATCACCGTGCCACAGAGGTCAAGATAACCTAACTGGTATAGTTATATTGTTTTTTTTTTACATTTTTACATAATTTTGCCCTACATTTTTTTCCCGCCTATCTATTTAGTGGTATTAATAAAAAATGCAGACTAAAAGCTTATAAATACCCTGTGGTATAGGTATCAAACAGCAGATAGTTATGGTGATGATGTGATAAATTTTTAAAAATAAAAATCCTTTAGGTACTGCGCGATTTTGGCTTCTAACCTCAGAAAAGCGAGATGGCACCATTGAACTAATAGAACGAACAAAGTTAAAAAAAATATTCTTCAACGTGTTTTGCAACGTTCTGTCGACAGCCCTATGCGACCCACCGCGCGCCGCCTTTAGCGGTCCACGCATACATCGGCCGGTAATTCAACGATATGCACATTATGCACGTTATAGAACCGCAGTGTATGCTATGCTAAACTTTAATGGCATATTGTTTGAAAATCTAGTCGCAACCAAAATGCGAGAGGAAATTGTTACAACACTAAACGTCTTACAGCTGGTTTATGAAGAGTTATTCCAAACTAATCATAACTTGCATTGTATTGCATGATCATAACTAGAAGGTAACCTGTAGGACTCACAATAAGTAGGTAAGGTATTCATTTTACGTAATAGTATTAAAAAATAAACAAAAAGATAATTTCCCTACACGCAAAAGCTCTACAACATTCTAGAGACGGGTTTAGTCTAGAGTATTATAATACAGCTTACTTCTCTTACCTACCCAGTACTCATAGACCTTATAATCGATCATAGGTCTCAGGAATAGATTTCAAAATATATTTCCAGCTCTACAATTAGCTGTTTTACTCAAATCATAGTCTAATACGAAACCTTACGAACTTACAAGAAATTACGAAGCTAGATTTTACAATATTTCCAATGAACGTATATGGGTTAAAAACACAGCACTACACGTGTTATTGTACTCATTACGTGCATCTTTGTAGTTTCAGACAAGTACACTGCAGTGCACATAAAGTGCCGTAACCACCGGGTGTCGGTACACCAATAAACAGACCACGAAGTACAACGAAAGAGGCATCGCTCTCCGTAAATATGCTAAGCACTAGCGGATAGAGTTTTAAGAATAGACATGAATACAATAATAATGGTTTTATTGTAAATTGTTTACAGTAAGATGCTGCGTAATCTGAGGGATAATCCTCTTAGTCAAATGTGGTAAAACTATTGTTTGGAATTCTGGGATGTTATAAAAATCACATAATGGCAACCTTCGTGACATTTATGCCAGCAAATTGCAATAATTTAACTACATAATGATTAGAAATGTGTCTAGAGGTACAAAAATGTTAATAAAATGGTATTGTAATTGCCAATATGCAAAACAAACTCTATAAAAAACCCCAATTTGCTTGCCCTTGACCCTACATAAAAGTGTAAGTTTATTTCAATCGGTGGTAAGTGGCAACTCGCAAGTAACGCGTGTGGCGGCACTTCAAAGGCTTTTGTCTACCTAATTCCTCCAAATAGATTTATCGCCGAGCAGGTGTCATTGAGCAGACAGATACACTTGTTTTTGTCTGGGAGAGGGCATCTGCCTTTTCTTTTTATGGTGTTTTGTTGGTTGGCTTAGGTAATTAATTTTGCTTATACGATCTGTGTATATTTGAAACATTCTAAGAATTTCCATTCCTCTAATTTTTAACTCTATGCACCTAGAGCCAACCACAAAATGAGTTTCGCAGAAATCAAATGTTTCTGTCCTGTATATTGACCGTCCAGAAGTGGCTCGTGGTTTCATTGATCGCTGTGGTGTGCTGCTAAATGCTGGCCATGTTTAGCACCACGGTTTCCTAATCGGTAGATATAGATACCTATTTATGAAGGATTTAGGTAAACACGCCTTTCTAATCTGGATTATTATAAAATACATACCTTCAGAGGCTGCTTTATAGCATTCTACACCTGCATATTTTTTGATGTATTAGACTGGTTTTGGTCTTTAGCCCTTTTATTTATTTATTTATTAGGATTGCCAAAGAATAATACACATAACTTAAAACTAAACTCAAACAGAACATATCATGGCTGGTGCTTATCCACTAAAGGCAACCACAGCTAACGCAGGTAAAACATTATGGAAAGTAAAAAGTATTTTTGAAACAAATATATACAATGGTTGAAAAAGCTACGATAAACTAGGATAGCTACTAACTTTTTCACCCGTGACCGAAAAACGGAAGGGATGTTATAAGAATGACGTGGTTGTGTGTCTCTTTGTTGAATGCGTTTGTCTTCGTATCTCTAAAAGTCAATCAATCTGATTGGAGTTTCATTGTAAAAAAAAAATATTTTGGGATGTTTCTCATCCATGTTTGGCGAACATTTTCGGAGCTGTTTCTGAGTTATAAGGATGCTCGCAAGCTTGCAGTATGGAACATTTAGCTCACCCAATGTATTCAGATCTAATGAACTGTAGTCCATACTCCAAGGCAATGATGAAGAGAATCTCTAAGATGATTTTCATGGGGAATTTGCAAATTTTTGTAAAATTAACTAGCTCACCAACCTTTCTTTTATCTACTTAGCAGATTGTTTGGTACTTTGGTGAAAATCACTGGCTATTGAACCAAAGACTAAAACTAATGTTTAAATGTACAATACTGGGTCAGTTGCGTAATGTGCGAGTAGCAAACGCGCAGCCTTTGATGATGTGCCGACTAACCAGAGCTCGCACCTGTAACCGATAGATTTACTTACATATTTATCAAAATTATCGTGTGATCTTACATTACCCAGAAATTATTATACAAACCATAAATTAACGTAATGTTTCTACCTCGTTTATTTATCAAACCAAAGTTGTTGCAACAGTGGTCTCCAAAATCAAGTTTCTAAAAATCTTATCTAACACAAATACATAAGTCCTGAAGAATATGCTTACCAATTATTCCATCATAATTTATCAGTTTGTAAAAAACCATTGGACATGGCAGGTAACCTATAGATTTTTTATGTTTTCTCCATCGGAAACCATCTCCTAATTTGTCGATTTTCTCAACAGTTCTGTAAGCCTGCCCTCTGCCACTTCAGCTTGGTTTACTTACGGAAAAATATTGTTTGAAAAAGTTCTTATAATACCGCAGTTATAGTTCGGTACTCCAAATTATCTACATTTAAATCCGTCCTACAGTCTGCCGGTCGCGTCTCTTCGTCTGGCCTGACCGTCTGGTCTAATATAGCTCATCTTTTTGCCCCGTTCCGGATCCGTCTCGGATCTCCAGAACTCGCGCCAAATAAAACAAAATGTGATTTATTTCTGTGAACATGAATCGTGTCAAAACGAGCGCTGCTTCTGTTATTTGCAGCCATACAAATAATAGTGCATTTCTTATTTGAATGATATCGAGCAAGACCATTAAATAAAATTGTAAGCCGTATTGTGAATTGAGGTTCAATGACATTGAAGTCACTCCTGCAGTTGAGAAGCACGGGACTGAGGAAGCTGACAAAAAAATACCTGATAGGGCTCGTAAAATGGTGATGGAACTGAACTTATCTTCTGGTGATTGATGATGCTCTACAAGGGGTCAATACAAAATTTAACCGGACGCAAGAAACTCGTGCTTAAGACACTGCGCAAGTAACCTTCAAAATAATTTCCGAAATAACACGTTGAAATAAAATCAGGGCAGTTAACATTCGGCGATCGGTTCCGGCGTAATTTGATGAATTACCGTCGAGTTAACAGCATTCCGCTGAGTTGGGAGGTCGGTAATGATTGCAAGATGTAATTACTAGCTACATACTATCGCCAAAAGCATGTCGACGAGAAAACCAAAGAGTAACAAGATCATTCGAAATTGAAGTGAAAAGTCACTCATTAAAACCAGAAGGGATGTCTTGGAAACAAACCAATTGCTGCCGAAAGCAGCAGATTCTTGTAAGATGTTTCATAATAATGACGCACAGAATATGTTAGTGCCAATTGGAACCCAAAAAGGGGTCAGTAATCGTGGCCACAAGATACTCAACACTACTTACAAACAAACATCTAGTACTTAGATAGGTACATACCACAAGTTATTACTGAAATTACTGTACCGTATTTGCCATGATTCCAATTTATCTTGGTAATTAAACGATTCCAAGAAAGCTTTAACTAAAGCATTCATGTTCGAACGATGAAGTCACTTATCTAATAGACGATCTGCAAACAAAAATGAACTTTATGATAAGAATAATAGAGACTAAAAGATGATAATGAATCGAATAATAAACCTTAGACTTCGATCGAAGGAATCAAAATAAATGAAACAAACGCGAAAGCTCCAACTGATTCGAATGTAACTAGAATAGAACATTGGTGTATAAAATCTATGAAAATCTATGAAAAACTAACAAAGCACGCAGGTAAGTTAAATAAAAAAAAATACAAAGTTCGATACCAGAGAAAATAATCCAGTGAATTTCCAGTGACAGACGTAATCCATTTTACAGTATTTAAAAACATTTAACGTAAAGATATTGCAGAGATCCAAATTACGGATATAAACGTTGAAATTACAGAGTTAAGGAACATACTCGTAACTGCAAATGAAAGGTAGAATAAAGATAAGGAAAGGCATATTATGCATTTACTTTGATATTAGGTAGAGGTGTGGTGATGTTGTTTTTGGATAATTTGTTTCTGAATGAAACAAAGTTGGTTACTCATAATATCGAAAAGTTTATGTGGCACATCATATATGTTAAGTAACAATACTGATAAGTGTTGTTGCAAATAATTTTAGATTAGCCAACGGATTAGCGTACAATGTAAATTCAAATCAATATCTGAGTGTAATAAGTATGGTTGCGTATAACTATCCAAGTCAATGAAAATCAGTACTTTGGTAAATGTCATAGTCAACCTAACAAACACCTTAAGACCCTTATCGCAATACGTCAGAGATTGAAAACCAATGATCAAACACTTTCAAGGAATTTGAATGGCAACAAGAGACAATGGTTTACCGTGCTTATGGATAACAGTCGTGATCTGATTTATCCTTCTCATAGTATAATAACGGTAGATTCTAAGTAAAAAATAAATAATTAGAGCTCACGGCACTGAGCCAGAGTTACTACGGAAATGACTTGCAAATGTATTCCTTGGTGCCGCAGCCGTGATGGATAGGACAGCTAGACGCAGCCGCTTATGGCTAGGTCCTGCGACCACCCGCATGATATCCCCTTATCGGCGGATCTGCCCTAATTAGCGACCTCGTGCCGTGGTGATGGTAAAATGCTGCTGATGATAACTGTTTGTTAAAATAACGGTCTAATTATAAGTTGGTGGAAACGTTTAGGAGAAACATCAGAAAATTCATATTTGGTTTTAGGTAGAACGCCAAATCTATTGAAAGTGGGTCACTGATTCACTTCCCCAAGGCACATTAAAATTTTAGTTTTAGTATCTGAGGGATTGAAATGTCTTCTCAATAAGGATTGCTTTGGTCCTCCAAGTTCTTCGAAAGCGCTATCTTCCAGCAAGGAGCGCGTGGTCCTAATGCCAAGCTGCAACGGTATTCCGTCCGGTATTCGGTGTCCGGCCGGCGTCTGTCCAGTCGGTGCGTCTTTCCCGGCGCGTCCGCTCGTCTCGCTAGAGTCGAGCCTCTTCTTATTCGCAATCGTAATTTTTGCCGATTTTTTCGATCGGTTGAACTGATCATGTAAGAAAAATGAGGATTGAGCAACTAGAAAATGACAAATAAAAAAATATTTGTTTCGACAGTGAACATTAGTGAAATGATAATTTTGGGAAAAATCCATAAATAGATAAGGTTACTTGAGGAATACGAACACTCTGAAGAGTAATTTATTTTGACGTGTTTATTTTTAATCGGTACATGTTGTAGCTTTTAAAAGTTGCGAAAGAAACTGAAACAAAAAATTCACGTGTTTATTGAGTAAATGCAACTGCTCTGAACATTATTTGTGCGCTGAAAATGTGGACGTCTAACGGAAGTGATCTCACTGACGGAAAGGATTTTTTAAGTGATACGCTCTAAACGAGGAGTTAGGATGCGTTGGAGCTTGGTGGCAGTGCTGGCGGTGGTGACCCTCGTGTCCACTGCGAGCACACCACGGCGCTGTGCCGGCCAGCTTGCACGAGAACGGCTGAAGGCAGCTGAAAAGATCCGAGATAAGCGGTACTTCCTACTCTGCTGCACCCCGGTCTGTGCCACGCCTCCGAGGAGGCAGAGACCGACCACCACGCGCCGGTACCAGCCGTTTCATAAGACTTGGCTGGGACTGAAATACGGTACGTACCTAAAAACTTCTGAAGGAAGAACAATACATCCTTCCATGGCGCTCAATCAATGCTAACGATAGTGAATATTATAATGAAAAAGAATAAGCTGTAAGTAAAGCGTTCCTAGTTATAGGAAACGTATTTTGTGTAGGTAGGTAAGTAAGACTTATTTAAAGATTTAGAACGCTATCTTGTACCAGTTGTACCTAAGTAGGTTTTACTGGCGCAAATCAAAACATCAAAGATTGTGTTGCATTTACTTAGGCAGATTCAATTGCTTTTTCTATGATAAAATACTACAGAGCTTTTGCAACATCAAATAATGATAAAGGCGATATGATAATTGGGCTAACGCTATCAGATAATAATAGAAATTTTTCGGTTTTAAAGTTTGATACACGATGTGCGATCCAATAAATCCGCCAAATTATACTAATAATTTGGCGGATTTATTTATTTGTACCACGTTAACTATAACGCGGTTCAAATAACAGGTTTGAACATAGGTACTCGTAAGCACGCACATTTTCACCTCAATATTTACAACCAAATATTATACCTTGCTAAAATTAAGTATCCCAAATCTTATAAAGTTTTTATGATCACTTGCAAAATGTATATTACCACAAGTTTTTACCATTCTGTGGTTTTGCTCGAAATCCAGATCGTGACCTTTAGCAACCAGGTCGCTACTTCCGTCTCTCTTCCCTTTACCAGATTATTTAGTACCTTTGTAATATCGGGTTACGAAGGACCAGATTGTTTTACTCACACGATGTTTTGTGGCTCAAGTTTTTATCGTGTCAGTTAACCATTTTGTTACGATGGTGATTTTCAAATGATGTTTTTGTTGGATGTTTTGAATAAGATTTATGGTTCTTGATTGTGACGCTCGTGAACTCTAACGTCTCCAACTCGAGTTTTTATTTCAAAAAGTGGCTTTCTCTTGTTATTATGACCTTTTAGCTGGGGTAATTTAGCTACTTATGAACTAGACTTTTCCATTCTTTCAAAACAAACGCTACTTTATTGTAGAACTTAGGGAAATTTATGCTATATGCAAGCTACAAGACAGATAAAACAATACTAAATTCAGACTGTTCGCAAAATCCAAATTTATTAACCTAATCAACATACGTTATCAACTCTGTCAAGTTCCAGTAAATTTATGGGCTTGGGTCAGACAGATTACGAGTTTCATTCACAACTTGCCCGCAGCTCGCAGGTTATCAGCGAGACTGGTGGGTCATCGAACCACGGCCTTATTGCCAAATCTGGATGATAACTCTATTTACAGTTACCCAAGAAGTAGTGACCGTTATAATCGATGATTATTTTGCAGCTGAGGAAATTGAAAGAATAATGCATATTGTGCTGTGTAGGCCACACACTGTGGAATAAGAGGAAGAAGATGGATGATAATATTAAGGTAAAAGGTGAAGACTTTGGCTATGCGAGAGTGGGCGAAATGAGACAGAGAACAAGAAAGATCACTTAAGCTGTTCGATTTCATAGCTTCATATAATACGTTAGTCACAGTCATAAAGGTATGGTAGCAGTTAGTGCGCAAGTTTTTCTTTGACTGTTGGATATTTTTTTTATCTCTGTGGTAATGATGATGCTCGTAGCTTTTTGGAAACCAGAGCTTTACTGACGAATAGACAGACTTCCTGCGTTTTTAGGTCACCGGAACGGATTTGTAGATAAGCTTCGGACGGTGGTGCGTCAGACACGTAGGCTGACGAAAGTGGGTCTGATCTGATCGGACAATAGACAAAATTATATTTTCGTAAAGTCATTTGATTTATTAAGGTGATGGATGTAGAAGTAGAGAAAGGTTAAGAAAAACATGGATTCTGTGAAAGATTGGTAAGAACGCAGCATCGAAATGAAAGAAGTGACTGCTGAGGTGAAGTTTGGTAGAGTAGAAGAGTAACGTAAAGGCACGAAAATAATAGTAAATTTCATAAATAAACAGTATAAAACAGTTTAAATTATGCTTTAAAAATATAACTACTTAGGTAGAAGTACTGTACTAAAACATAGTAATTATAAGATTGCAGAGTTTGAGACACGTTTATAAACAAAACAGTTACTTATCAGAATTTAAAATCGAAGTATTTTTTATTGCAAATTGGAGTACCTCAAGGATCGTTGTTACGAACTTTACTGTTCATTTCATTCGAGGCGCTGATTTTAACCCTCATTATAATTTCAAGACCAGAATGTTTTCCACCATCTACTTGCCTACTTGAATTCGTATTCGTAAAAAAGGTACCTACTCTACTTGAGACAGAAACATTCCTTATGTAACCGCTCTGTTTACGTCTGATTTGACGTTTATTAATAACCAATTTAGTGTTGGCGTTATGGTGCACTGGTTAGTAGAGCAGGAGCTAAAGGCATTTTTATTATTCTACTGCTGTTACTATGATTAGTAGCAAGAATGTTAACTTTTTCACAACAATTACCCACATTTAAAATTTTTATCATCTTAGCTCACTGCGTTATTCTTTTAGGTCTTATTAGGTCTTATGCTTAGTTAGCGTTTATTAATAGATCTATTTTAACCATTTTAACATTATTTTAAAAAAATTTCTCTATCCATATCATAGTTACCTCCTTTTTCTTGGCATGTTCTTGTTCATCCGTGACACTTTATGCATTATTATTGAAACAGTTACTTACTCCTGCTCTATATTCGATTGGATCGATTCGAGTCAATAACTCGATCCATCACCCGGATGGCACCATCAATCTCTTGGCGGGATCGATGCAAATACCTACAACCATTGACCATTGAGTTAGAGATGTTAGCAAGGAGTCCTTACATTAGCAGAACTGTGGGATAGTGTTCCGAATACAGACGTTATTATTTAGGAGTAGGTAAGTATGCTGAAAATAATGATTTTGATGTGGTCCCTTATAAAAATAAATAGATACTTACTTGGGTAAATTACAAAAGTCCTAATCAAATGTGCTTTTTAAAAACCCATTGCCAAAATATTATTGTTTCATCTGTCGAAAAAAATTGTAGGCTCATAATTAACTTAGACATGGTGAATATTCTTAGTTATGAAACTAATTAACTAATAAAGAACATTGATTAGAAGCGTCGAGATGTGCTGTAAAGTAACAGTTACGCCGATCGCAATCAACCCCACAGGGCGTTTCAATATCCAGTGATAATCTACCATCGCTAATGACGCACGCATAATATTGTCATCATCGCCGACTTGATAACACCATAATAACAGTCCAGGAATTAAAGTCTCAATCAACCGCACACATTTATCAATCACGCCATCTATTGGAGTCGGAACCGGTGGAACCGGTGTGGGAATTAGTACTGGATGAGACCCATTTACATAGCGCAGTTCCTCTTTGATCCTTTTCCTGCCAGGGCGTTAATTTTGTCTATGAAATGTATGTTTTTTGTTATGTAAGCTTTAAACTGATGATAGATATGCCTGTTGGCAAATTCAGGTCCACCTTTTGAAGATCAATATTTGTAAACAAGTCATCAGACTGTGAGTAGCCTAGCCACCAACAAGATCAGTGTATCGGGAACCCAGAAATAAGACACTCGATAGCACTTTTTTATCGATACCCCTTATTATCACTCTTTTTACATCACTATTGATACATTGTCTCAATCGCAAGTCGCTAGTGCTGCGCATGCGTCGATAAATCTCTCTGCGTGCCGATTCATTCAAGTCGACGGTCGATGGTCAATGCTCGCCACAGGGCCCGCACTGGCCATTCATCATTGTTCTTTCGTTTGGAGCTACGACCAAACTCGTGATCTAACATCTATTATACAGAGAGGACTACTGCTCGACTGACTGTCAGTCACCGCAACTAGTAGAATCTTCGAAATATTTTTATCATTGATATGTTCTGTAGAAGCTTAACGCTGATAAAAATGTATCTATGAGTATTTTTGTAAGTACATACACAGATGTGACACCACATTTTAGAAACGAACATTCGGAAATTTTCACCGCAAGAAACGAAGATGTCCAGGCGGTCAAGCGAATAGCAGAAATTGAATCAAAGTTTGCAAGGGTTTCAACATGGGCAAAGTCACGGGAATTTCTACAGTACAATGATACAAAAACGAGCAGTGAGCATGTCACGGTCACGCTTAACCTCGAATAGGACAAAGCATCGCTGTGGCTTGATAGCTCAATCGCGCCGCGATCGGCCCAACAAAATGCTCTTTCAGCATACCCACTGAACCACGACCTGCAGGTCACAGCCTTTACTATAGATGATACTCTATTCTACATAGATTATTTAAACAGCAGCAAGGGCAACCCTCATTGGGACTCTCTACAGCGGCTAGAACATTGTTTTTAATACAGTTGCTCAAAAAGTGGCGTATTGCAGGGACGTATAGCGTTCGGGATGTGGGCTATTACACACTCGTGCTTTTTTTTACCTTTCCCGAACTAGTGCGTTCTCTTTCCCAACTGTCAAAATAATGTCTATTAAAAAGAAAAACCAACCATGAAGTTTTTACTAAAAAAAATCATAGAAGTTTTTATGATTCATGCAAATACGTATATTTCTAAAAAGAAACTACTAATTTGTTTCAATATCAGATTTAATGATTTGATTGAATGAGTTAGGTTAGATTTCATTTCATTTCATCTCATTAAATTTCATTTTCATTTCATATCAATAAAAAAATTCTACTGAAGACTTGGCTGTATGGGCATAGTTCCCTTTGCCTACCAGAATGAGTGAAGAAAAAAAAATCTCTGCTTATATTCTACGGTTGGCGCCATTTTTCAGAAATTTTCTTTTTATTAAATTGCTTCATTTTTTCGCAACTGTATAAAAAATAGTCGTTCAGTACACGTGCGGAACCGACATTGCAACTTGTTCCGACTGTCAACCCTCGCCTTCGGCTGCGCCTCGGCTTGGGTAGACATTTGTCGGAACTCTTTGCAATGACAGCCTTTCCGCACTTGTAATGAAATATACTATTTTTATGGTGGAATACTCAGCAAACGCAAGGGCAACGTCTAGGATGTTTTAACGCTTGGTTCTGTGTGGTTACTGACTAGTCCGTAATATTCTATACTCAGAGCCTAGTCACTAGTCAGCCAGTTACAGGAAATGCAGGGTCGGTACGAGCGCGGCGATGACTATGAGAGCAAATCTTGTGCTTTTCGAACAGAAAAATCTAGCCAGCCAGATTTGATTCCACGACTCCTCTACTGTTACACAACAGACCTTGATGTGCCTTGATCGTCAAGATAAGCGGGAAAAAACAGTTTGACAGGACCACCTCCTGCAGGGTCAACGACCGCTAGATGTACAGGTTTCTGTGATGATGTAATGGCAATGAGGCTCGACGGGTGATTTGTATCTGCAAATTGAATTAGTTGTGATCAAATATTATGAAGCCATTAATCGAATATTTTTTGTGAATCGTCTCATTACGCGTCGCAGCGTGAAGCTTAATCTTAATAACATTATTATAACATTATAACATTCATGCAAAAAAGTCAAACCATTATGCGACCAAAGTCTCTTATTCGCACATACCCCATATAGGGCCAGTATATCAATAAATATCTCCCTCTTACCTTCAAAAGCCAACATTGATCCATCAATAATTTATTATTCTGATGCCATCTCCATCAATATCGATATCCATGTCGATTGATCGATTTATTATACACTCGATTTCGGTTGCTCACGGCGCGGTGTGAACGAGTACTGGGAAGTGTGGAAATAAGTTAAAATTCGATTTGTTTATCGCAAGCTAAATGCATGGAATATAAATGCAGGATACGGGCCAAGCACTTGCACTTATTTCAAGAACTTTATCGATGTCTCTACCTACATTATCATTTATCTGACAGACCAATATTGGTTTCATAGAACATTTGAACACCATTTTGCAAATTGATAAAATCTCAAATGAACATTTCACGTTCTCGTCATACTTAGCTCTAATCTAATACCTACCTACTACACACAGTACAACTACATATCCTATTGTAACATTTTGAAATGGCAAACAGTACACAACTTAAAGTTCAGCAAGTTTAGAAATTATCAAAAGCTTTAATAGGTTAAAGCTCAAATTGCAAATCGATTGCTCTAACGTTTAATTAATGTTAGATAGAAAACATTAATTAAATTACTAGTTTGCTATCTAGGCAAATTGATTAATTTATCAAAACTGTTACAGTGTTGCTTTAGGCTTTAGCAACACTATGATTGTAGTCGCAGATCATTTTGGAAAGTCAAACCGTTTATTTTTGACTAATCTAACGTAAACTTTGGAGTTTGGAGTAACGAGTGTGAATATTCTGAGGGAGCAACTTTGGTGCAGCTACTTATCACGAAATAGGACTCGCCAATCAATGCAAAAATTCGGAAAACCGTAGTGCCTAAATTATATTTAGTTCTTCCTAGAATAACTTTCGAGATACAAATTATTTGAGATTTTCCCGTACAAACACAGCGGGAGGCTTTGCTCTATACCATGATTACCAACATGATGTCCCGAGTAAGTAATCCTAATGCAGTGTGACAAAGTATCCCGTGTTCTAACAAGCTGGATTTATCTCAACAGATTACGAAAGACCGAATTTGTCTCGTATCGAGCCCGCCCACCGATTCAATAACATACGATGCGATTCAATTACCAAATTGACACCTCTAGGCACTTTAAAGTTAAGACAAAGTTATTGATGAAGTCCGTTAGTAGAGAACCTGTGTCTTAAATAATAATGTATTATTTCAAAAACTAACGTATTTAAGATAGTGAGAAGTCTTCTATTTATGTCTATGATAGGTATGTAGAAACAACTGCTGTGAAGGAAGTATATTTATGAGATACTTCTCTCTCTCTCTCTCCTTCATAAACGAGGTCTGCTACTACTAGTGGTATTTTGTGAAACAACCAAATCGAGGGACGTCGAATCAGGAGACCCGTCTCGCATTATTGCCCAATAGTTTAGCGCCTTATTGTTATCCATACAAGTCGACATTGTATGCATGTAGTCTTCTTGAATGGCGTTGGATCATAACCTATTCCGAAGCCACAAAGTTCAAAATCCAGTGGATTTTACAGAACTAATCTCATCTCGTACGCACGTGGCAGGTCGCTGATAGATAGATGACACCAATAGCAGAAAGAATTGACAAACAATGGAATGCATTAGTAAAGCAAAAAGAACGAAACAATGTGGGATTTTGAGATTTGAAAGAGGTGGTAAGTAAATTATTCATTGCCAGTCGTTGGCACCAGGTTTTTTTTAAGCATTTTAATCCTCTAGTTTTCATACACGGGAAAAGTTCATGTTAAGAATATTGCCAGTAAAAAAAACTTATTTTTAGTACAATCTACCTGATAAATATTTATCTCAGCGCCAAATGTTTTTATTGGGTATAAATTACAATATGCTTTGGATCAAACCACATTTCCAACGTCAAAATACTTCCTTTTTTTGGTCCATCACCAAAATAAGGTTGGCGATCAAGATAACTGTTGGAGATGCTTGACATTCCCTCCAGTGGCCGTTCTGTCCATCTTTCAATCAACATTTATCGCTGAATTTTAAATTTTTACTTTTCTGTTCCTCATCAATATGCGGTGAGAATTTTGTGGTTGACCGGTTGGGACTTTTAAGTCGCATATTGAAAATTCACAATACACGTTGCCAATTTAAATCTGATGACTCCGAAGTTTTACATCAATTAGTTAATTTCTAGAGGTCAAAAGTCAGTTACCCTATTAGTGGCAGGTACACTTACATTAGATATTCATTGTATTTCGATGTAGAATGCCAGTTACGTAATCTCAGATACATTTGATCTATGATTTTGATGATGTCATCAGCTGGGTTAGGTTGGTTGGGCGTAGTTTGACACAAGATGGTAAATTCCACTTGGTACCTTAATCCGTTATATTTCTAAGAAATAATTTAGTAACTCTATGGTGCAAGCGATATGTCCTGTGACATTTTGATGAATGACCGCTGATAAGTAGGTACATCCATTTTGAATGGCTTTGCGTAACACTTGCGTTCTCTACCAGGACATTGGCTAGTTATGACGGTTCCAAAGAGCGATGGGCGGCAAATGACGGTTGTGATGATATAGCGGGAGATGCGACTCTCCACTTTAAGCCATTCACAGAACTGCTTTCTGCTGTGAACATCGAATACTTTTATAAAACACGTTCATTGGACAAGTTATAAGGAACCATGGTAATGGTGTATAGTCTTGCAAACAGACTTTGATACTGCAGTGCCAAATCTGGGCCAAACCAAATAGGAAGTTACTTGCTTTAACAAAAGCTTAAAAAATGCTATGACTAATACTATTGACACAATTTTGATGCGTTCGCACCGCCACAGCAGACGGTGGATTCTTTAGTGAAAACCATGCTAGAAATGTTGCAAAATGACTTATGGCCCGTTATCACGTCAGCATATTCATTTTGTTACCCGCAAGCTCCAATATGAATTAACCTACAACTGAATATTCCACAGCAACCTTTTACCATCTCACTATGTATACCTAATTCTTTTACTGAGTCACAATATGCCCGGTGTACAATTATGCCGGTAACTGTAAGCTGACGAATTAAGAGTAAGACATAATGGATGGTGTTCAAAAAATATATTTCCTTTGAAATCAGTACAATAGCGCACCTTATTCTCTATCATTTCCATTTCTATCAATCAACATGCAGATTATCAATATTAAATCGTCATTTGCATCAGAAAGAGCCTGTCCGTGTGTTTGTTGATCTAATTCCATACATTACTGTCCACGTTCAATACCGCCCGCCGGCAGTGATGAACTATAAATCAAAACCGGTCTACGATAAGTTTTAGCTAAGCCGACGTGGAAAAACGGAAATGCACTGCGATGGGACAACGCTACTTAGCATGGTAACAGAGAAATATTTACGTAAAATACATGCTTCCTAATTGAAACCAATTGAACTAATATGCAGATGAACCTTTATTATGAAATCTTACAATCTAAGCACTGGTTATGTACCAATCACAAAAACACAAAAACAATACCATCCGCATTGTAATGAAAAATGTTACAATAAAGTCTTCTGCATATTTTTTTTTCATGTTTTCGGTTTTTTGCGGATTATTGGATAAAATATGACAGTACATAGAAGTTCATATGAGGTTCTTTGGCGTTAGTTGGAATGTAGCTTTGCAAGACTGGACGCTTTATTGGCAGTCTCCGACAATCCTGAAGTTACGTGTTTTATCTTCATAAAAGCTAATACAATTCTAGCACATTTTGTTCGATGTGTCTAAATAAACAGTGTGGCCAAAGGTCACATAAAATAAGTTATGAAAAAGATCGTTTTTGTGTGATAAGACTGGCCATTACATGCTATTGTTTTTTTTCACATATTCCTATGACAGTATGGTCTGATAAACGCAGTGGACTCTGGTTCTCTCGAGATGCATTTCGAAGAACCAACGGATTTCCAGAAAGTAGGTACAACGTGACAATTACTTCTTATGTAACCTACCTTACCAATTTATTCAAGTAATATCAGTGCACTTGACATTGCTTATATCGGAAAAAACTCTTTTACGGTCCCATGGTTACAAAGTATTGTACTAAACAAATTGGTATTTGCGATATTTTTGTAGTTTATTCCTAAAAGTTCTATTTTAACAAGCTTAAAATCCGGTAAAAGTCCAAAAAATTGATAAAATAAAGGTCAATTCATACGAACTTGAGGTAGCTATGTAACTACGAGTGCATGATAGTATGGATCGTCAAAAGAAACAGTGGGAGGAGTCCGCTCCTACACTAATGAGAGAAAGGAACTTTCAGACCAATAAACTAGAAATTAAGTCTTCTCAGCGAGAACACAATAATGCCACACTATTACAAGTCCGTTAGAGCGTAGGCAGACGTAGGATCAATCTGCAACCTAGGGGCACTAGGGGTCAAAATACAGGGTCAAATAACCCTGTACTTAAGGTACCGCCGATAATATTTTTTCGACATCTCCGTGGTACTTAAATTTCAATTTTTGAGTGAAAAAAATATGGTTTGTAACGTAATGATGATGGTATAAGAGCCGAGGCTAATCGGTGATTACGCATAATAGTCATTCAAACTAAAAAATATGGTGAACACACGAGGTTTGTGTATTTTTAAACTTTTAAGGCGCAAATCAATAGTTTTATGCCTTCCCATGCCTGATA
The DNA here is from genome assembly GCA_947507515.1 of Eulithis testata. Taxonomy (NCBI): domain Eukaryota; kingdom Metazoa; phylum Arthropoda; class Insecta; order Lepidoptera; family Geometridae; genus Eulithis; species Eulithis testata. The sequence goes on from OX382194.1 coordinate 704,287, forward strand.
TTTTTGTGTGATTGTTTTATTTTGACCAGCATTGAAAAGAATAAGTACAAGCTTATGTTTTACTATATTACTGTTATTTTCTTTATATTGCATCGGTTTTATGACAAAAACTAAACTATTTATTCCTACTTATTAGCCATTTGCCGTTGATATAGGTTATTTCTAATCAAAATAACTTCCTATACATAAAAATAAATTACTTTTTGAATCGTTATATCTATAATCAATATCAAAAGCTTACCATATCCGCCAGTTTTTTTATGATTGGTAAACACAAAAGTGACTGTCTTTTAACCCACATTTTATAAGTTGTTTAATCGCAATAAACTATCACAGGTATTATTTACGGCTCTATAAATCAGTTTGTGTGACTGGCGGCCGTAAAGCAGGTTAAATTGAAAACTGGTAGTTACACTAAACAGATTCACTCGTAAATAGACGCGGATGGAAAAATTATTAGGTCAGCTCTCGGTTTGATAAGTATGGTTCTTTATATAGAAGTAGGATCAATATTATGCTCTGGTTTTATACTAACCTGTATAACAATGTACTTATTACCCTAGTAAATGTCTAATTCTGAGGACGAAACTTGTGGCTTTCGAACTACCGTGAATAGGTCATAACTTTCGAACTACCGTGAATACGGTCAAGGCCGTAGGTATCCACTGCTGGTAACCTAAAAAGTATTTTTTTGTCATACGCCCTTCTCTGATAGGCTAGGTATATTCTCTGATAAATAGGCTGATAAAACCTTACGAGAAAAGTAAAAGAGCGTAACACGAGGTTCATTATGGTTTTTTTCTTCAGTGTTAATACTAGATTAGTAGCCAAGGGCTGTAAGGCATGCGAGGGCGCCTATAGTTCGAGGGTGCAATTGATGCTTACACCCAAGCTAACTACTCTGCTTTACATCTCGATTGTGAGGTAAGTAGAAAAAAACCGGCATTACAAGAAGTAAAAGTTTTCTACTCCCGCCTTCTTTCATCATTTTTTTAATTTTTTGTTTCAAGAACGAAATTGAGCTTTGCCGTTCGATATTTAAAATTGATGACTATTATACTCATACGAAAACAAGGCTGAATAGCGAAGCGACCTCTTTTGTCATTGGGCTGAATGCATGATGTCTATTGCCAGTATGATGGCCAGTACGCGAACTTTTTGAAGGAGTGAAGTGTGTTTAAAGTACATAAGTACTATTAATTTTCATCTCACTACTATCCGACTCTACTTAGAAATGTCTTTGGTCCTTCATAAACACAAACTTCAATTTCAGGCTTCGTCCGGTATCATCCGTAGCGTCTCATGAATGAAAGCGTTTACGATTTCGTAACTGTTTGGCGTGGGAGTGGCTGGCGATCACTCAGCCGTGCTAATTTTTTATTTGATTTAGTCAAAACAAGTTGGTATCTTGAATTTATCTGGGTTTATTTGATCAATCTGACTTAGCACTTTCCAATTTTTTTTAAGTGGTCTTATACTCGTTTTACTACTTTAGCCTATTCTTAAACTCGGACTGACTACTACAGATGTCTTTATAATTAAAACGAACAACTTAATATGTACTTACGTTAGTAAAATTAAATAAATAAATATTCTTGGTCATTACACACAACGCTCTCTAGTCCCAAACTAAGCAGAGCTTGTACTATGGAAACTAGATTGCTGATATAATACTTACATACTTTTTTTTTTGTAAATACATACTTATAATACATAGTAACACCCAGACATAGAACAAACATCTATGTTTGCCACGCACAAATGTTTGTTCTCGGTGGGGATCGAACCCACGACCCACAGCACAGAAGGCAGAGCTACTACCGACTGAGCCATGACGCCTGTCTAAAACTAAGTCTAAAATTAACTAAGTAATTCGATTTTATCATAATATCTATATTTTTTTTCAACTCATTTGAGGGTCCCAGAATTCAAATGAATCAGACTCATTAAATATCGATAGAAAAGTGGGCAGCACCCAAAATAGGTTGGGGTTATTAGGAATTAAAAAACTAAGATATACTCACTTCTACCGAAACAGATTTTTAGAGTTCTGTCTAAAATAAAAAGCATCTTCTGATGTAGTTTGGCGCTAAAATAAAAGCTAGATTTAAAGTGAAACTTATTGAACTATTTTTTAACGCAAAACACACCTATTTTTATGTTATTTGTGTTTACCTCAGATTAAATATTCATATTTTCAGGTTCAAACTCTCTCATCTAACTAGGTTTTCACTATATCCACTCGGATCTTTCTGTCAGCATAAAATAGTTATTTGTTATACAAGAGTGCAAAGTTGCTTTTTAACCGCGTGTTAAATTTTGATGACCGAGCAAGCGAAGGATTCTAAAATTGAATCACGAGCGCAGCGAGTGATTCAAAATTAGAATCCTGAGCGTTAGCGAGGGAATCAAAAGAGCACGAGGTGAACAATCTTTGCACTCGAGTGCAACACGTAACTTTTCATTCCACCTCAGCGAGGAAATGACTAAATTAATTCACAAACTTAGTGCACACGATGTTCTAAATGTATTTACTTTATCCTCTAGAGAATAAAAACGGCTTTTGCATATTGAAGAGCAAAAATACTCTTTCAGAGATAGTGGGATGAAAAAACTATTTTATTTAGCTACCGTATTTCTGATTCACGGAACTCTTCAGGCTTTACATAGACCTCACTTGGCCTATTTTTTTATTTATATCACTGCTGTTGATTCTCAAGCGTTCTTCTTGATTGATGCCGGCATTCAAATATATGGACCAAATTATTTTATTTAAACACACGCAAGGGTGCGTCATCAACTGTAAAAAATTAACCATCATCTATTCTTTTCGTGTCACGCACGTATGGAAACCTACATATTTTGAAGAAAAAAAACCACAACTACTTATCCTACCTAGTAACTAATCTACAGGCAAGGTAGGTAAGGCCCATTTTTATCCCATATTTATGATTTCTGAACCCTTGCTACTGATGTTTTCGTGTTAGCACATAGACTATAGATACATATCTTATATTTATCTGATTATTCCATACTATGTAGGCACAAATAGGTAAGCCAAATGTTTCCTGACATAATATGTTTGGCTTCTGTAGTAAAACAAAGCTAAAGACTCGTGCTCAGAGGTCCCGCTTCCTCCATTGCGTCTGCAGTGTTATGACACGTCAGCGCCGATGCTCGATAACGGCTTCTGATGCTTATCGGTGCTAACGGTGGCTGTCAGCCTCCGATACCCTCTCAAACTATCTAAGTGTTAGGCCATTACTGTTTAACTGAGGTTTTATAGGCGTGAGACAGACAACTCTTTGTTTATTTTGGTTTATTGAAATAAATAGCCAGTAGAAAAATACTCGAAAACAAACCACGCGTTACAGTGAGAAATGAATCAGTTCAATTAGATTTACCTGCATCGATTTTTAAACAGGCTTACTACCACCAGGTAGTGAGTAGGTACTCAAAGTTAGATAACCTAGACCGTGTTCCGATTCAACCCACACGCTGCAGACGACTGTCTAACGCCCCCAGACCACAGTCAATGTAGCTAAGATCAAGTTTACAATGTGTTAGCTCCCAAGTATATCCTAATGAGTGTATGGGGGTTTCATTCAAGCGGTGAATATACGGGAGTGATTTGGGAGCTTTCACCAAATACTTTTAGAGATCGGAGTTCCTCAGGGCTCTGTTTTGTCCCCTATTATTTCCTAGTGTTCGGAAATTTTATTTGGACATATTCAAAAACAACTGCTTCTAATAATCTTGGCCAGCATACTGAATCTTGTATACTCTATTTTAACACTACAGTAGAACCACCTGTTACAGTGAAACCACTGTATTCCTGCCTCCAAGTAACACCACTGTTTAGTATCAGAAAAAAAACGATACAGCATTTCTTTACATTTCGGTAGTGATAATGAGAGTTCTCAATAGCATCGAAACTCTCCAACTTGCTTTTATCATCTTACAGGATATTTTGCAGCCCTAACTAACTAACTATAGTTAGTGCTCTCTTATAGAATGGCAGTCAGGTAGCATATCAGTGCTTATCGCGGGATAGCCTAGACCCTGCGTGGGATCGCCCACACAGCTATCAGAGCAAGAGTGCCCCTGAGAGCAGGAGCAAAGTTTATGGATCCAGGTGGATGTTAATGGCTAATCAGGGGGGAAAAGGTTTAGTCCGGTTTACCACTTGGCTTTTTAATCATGCTGTGTGTATAGGTGTCATTGATGTGGTTTTTTGTCGCTTTGGTACAAAAATTGTTTCAAGTTTCAAACTCTTCGTTTCATAGTTTTTGATATATACTAATTGGTGTCAGAGGAATTAGTTATGTTTGTATTTTATGTGATACTCACAATTTTTATTTAAAACCTATTTACCTAAAGCTCGGAAAGGTAGAGCAGCTGTTACGTACCTAACCTAGAGTCCTTTCCATGAAAGAAGTCCCGCAGACGCGTCGCTGTAGTCGACCTTAAGTATTATTTCTCGGGCAGCACTTTTAACAACTTTAGGCATTGAAAACAAGACTTTGATCACAGAAACCAAAAAAAACGCACTAGCATCCGAACACATTAACAGCACCTGACAACTAATTTAAAATTTAGTTTTAAAATTTAGTTCCGGAAATTTCCGCTGGGCTTCTTTCATGAAAAGGACTCTACCTAGCATTTAATATAGGTACCTTGTGAGTATGAAGTTGTAATGTTGGTAAACACAAAGAAAGAACCTACACACCTACTAATCTAACCATTTCACACCAATAAATTTTAAAATCAATATCCAATAGGCAATTTGTAAACATTTAATTCCATATTGAGCTGATTTTATTGCTTCTACGAAAGCTGTAGATAATTGAAACGGCGACACACATATTACAAGAAATGTTTATTGCAATGCAATACTTTAACTGCTTCATTCGTGATAGATAGGTAAGGAATCTGTCTCGTGATAGTGTAAACCTCAACTAAATAAAGGGCTGAAAAATATTTTTTTTTTAATCTTTTCTCTCATATGTAGTGCGTTGCAAGATAATATTGTGACAAAGAAACGTCTTTTGTGAATACCTACCTAAATTAAAGTTTTCTGACTTTATTCAGATTGGTTCGCTAAAGCTCCTCTAGCAAAAATGGCTAAGGTTATCACCTCTTTTCGTTATCATACAACTGACAATAACAGAGCATTGCAGGAGAATATTAATAAAGGAGTAGGTAATTTGTTTATTAATTTGGGACATATATACCTAGATGTAGATGGAATTACTTTGTTCTCTAGTGCACATCTTTTGAGGAGGAGCGTTACCTTGCCGTAACACAGTTTTCTGTGCATTGTCATTGGCACGGAAGGAAACGATCCAAAACCGATCTGTTGCTGCTTCTACTATAAAATCTAGACTCAGAAAAACGTAGTTTATTTATATGTATAATTATAGTTAGTAAGTGGCTCTGTTATTTTTGGAAATAAACATTATCTTATCTTATGTTACATAAAAACTTTTGAGTTCAGTCCTATCAAATAACAACTAATCAAAAACTTTACTCAAATGTCTTGCCATATTTGGAATGAAATCTAGTAATTCTCATCGATAGATAAGTAGATACTCTATTTACACCCGAACTTCAAGTCTTTACTCATAAAAGATAACTTTAATTAGTGTAGCAGGAGAACATGAGGAATCACACCCATAATGGTTTCGTCAGCACGACAAAATGTTATCAGCGACTAGCTGATACCCGCGACGTGTGAAACTTTCCTCCAAAATATTTGTCAACCAGCTTACGATGAACTCCGTAGCAAATGGCGGCTTTTGGTTTATAGAGTTCAAGCTGTATCTAAATATCCACGTCTTTGATTTCAATAAAATATAGCCTATGTTTCAATCCGGAAAAAGGACTTCTGAATGGTATAAGTTTCATTGAAATTAGTCCAGTAGTTTAGGCGTGATCCGCGAACAAACAAACAGACAAACAAACAAACAAACAGACAAACTCGATTTTCGGAATCGTTTATTTAGTAGATCTGCATAATATTTAGTTTACCCATATCTTTAATTTTACTTTTTGGCTTTTTTACGTTTTGTAATAGTATAGTTTCAGTACGCTGTAGTTTTTTTTTGCTCAGTATGTCAGTTATCTTGCTCTATGACAGTCGAATTCGTTCAAAAATTGGTGTGCGTTACTCCAGCAAATAAATGTTGAATTTGAAAATTGTAAAAATGCTAAAATTTAGATCCTACTCTCCTGTAATTGTGCCCGAAGTTTTAAATTTGTGCCTATAGCCGTTTTTGAGAGCTTGACAAGTTTTTAAGACAGTTCCTAATAAGTTGAGGATATACCTAATGATGAACGAACTAAAATACCAGGGTAAGGTTGACATCATCATTCCATAATTAGCTTGAAGTTGAGTCGGTTAGTTTTTCTGTCTGTTTTTGTGTGGATAATCTGTGCCTATACGCACCATTACATCTTTTAAAAGTGTTAGAGGTATTTAATTTATCAAAATATTTTTTGCAAACGTTTTTATATCTCAAATTGAACAGCTAAATATGGTTTCCATCTGAACACTTCCGCGTCCTCCAGCAAAAGGCTACGTGTTTATCCTCTAAAGGCGATGATGAGCATTGTGCAAGAGAGTTTCACCGATAATAACGAGCACGTGACGTCATAAAAGAAGTGTTGTTTCAAATGCTTCACATTTTCCATGAAGTGTGAACTTAATTTGAACCTTGACTGAGAAATTTGGTTGGGAATTGTACAAATCCCAAATCTACCGCCAGAGGCGGTTATCCAGTTTTCATACAAAATTTCTCGCTTTGCAAATGCGTTTGTGAGGGCTATACTCGAGTCGAAAGTCAAAACAAATGCACAGACTCATTGAAAATATCGCTGCCTAGGTACTCTGTCATCCGTTACTTTAGTCGGTCACTAAGTAGTATGCGAGCGCACCCACTTTGCCTAAACAAATCACCACTCCGAATGGTTGTTGGATCACGAGTCCTCGTCTCGTTCCGCTCAACACTAGCCGCGATGCAAATCTAAACAATCCCCAGGAAGTGTGAGCTGCACCTATATTATAGAGCAGCAGCCAGCTGGATGAAGTCGATTTTGCAGAGGTGGGACAATTCCTAATTTGTGCAACAATATCTAAAGTGTTCATTTGTACGATACAGTATAATAGCGGCTTCATCGCTGAAAGCGATTTCTACAATTATTACAATCTTATAATACAGTTCAGGACATAAATTCCAAGTCATCTATAAAAACTTGAATATCGTGGAAACCACAGATCATATAATACTATACTAAGAGGAAACTATAAATTCTACCTTAATGAAATAAGTTATAGAGCTCAATTGTTTTCAGTAGGACTTGACTATAGTAAAATTATTTCTGCTTCTTTACTTTTGTGCCAATTATACAAAAATTGGGTACTAGGTACTTGAAGAGCCAAGATTTTTCTTAACCTTAGCTCTCGCACTAGCACAAGTACCCTAGTACATTCAGCTACAATTTGAAGTGTAAATAGTATGCACACTATGCACAGTCGGCGAGTGTAGGGTTTATTTCCGCCCGCGCCGACGGTCACGACTCAAGTTACTGCATACCAAGATTGGTAACTTCTAGGTGAGTAGGCAACTACTTGAGACTTGGTCAAAGCAAAAACAGCTCTGTTCATCAGAATAGATTGTAATTTAAGAGCACAGGCACCATAAAATAATTGTAAAAAAAACCTATCTTACCTACGCCTCTAGCCAAGGCGACATACAATAGAGTTCGCTAGATAATAGAAAACATTAAAAATAACACGGGATTAGTCACGTGACCGTTAAAAAATTCATTAGTTTTCTATTTTCTATGGTGACTATAGAATTTTCTGGTATTGTTGACTAAGCTGATATACTAAAACGCGAAACACACATAGAACGGGTGCGGGTCGGGCGCATACGTGACCCACGCGTTCTGTGTGTAATGTGTGTACCTATGTGTGTTTTATTTATTTATTTTATTTTATTGACGGAGACGTTTGACGGAGATGTATTATCAATCAACCAGATGTTCTCCCGCACCCTCTACTTTTCTGATAAACCAACAACCTTCTAGGATTTCTAACAAGGCTTTATCTGTAGACCACTTTTACTAGAGATTAGTGTTAGATTTCTCCACGTAATCTGCTAAGTGCGGGCACGCCCTCGGGTAAACAGAACGCTCATGCTAAGCCTAAAGTTATGTTTGTATGAATTCTCTTTTATAGACCTACTTAGTAGATAAGGTACATAGGTACCTACAGAAGATTACTAAGATTCAATGGGCAGGGATTCGTATCATATTCAGAGATGTTTTTAAATCATCAACTTTCGTCTTGAGGACCGCCAAGGAGAGGAACTTCTTGCCGGCGTCTGTGTTTCCGAATACTATAATTTAAATGTTTTCAAGAGGAGAGTGAATAGGTATCTTTTATGCAAATGTGCTACACCATCGACCGCATCATTGCTTAACATCAGGTGAGATTGTTGTCAAACGTTTGCCTATAATATGTAGGTAAAAAATAATAAAAAAATCATTACTTTTTAATAAGGTGCAAATTCTGTAAAGTATCATTTATTCGTAAAACGGTTTGCAACTTTCCGTCTAATTCTATATAATTTTATTGAATGCACGAGTGTCGTGTTGACTGCTGGAAAGTGTACACTGTGTATAGCTCTACATTACCCCCAGGTTCTACTTATTGGCATTAAGCTGCATTCTAATAAAGTCCTCGTTTTATGAAATAACGGTGTCGTTTTTAAAGTTTTGATATCCACCTCGCCATATCCTCCTTTGATTGAATTACCTTAAACGCTTGATACAATGAGGGTTTTATACCTATGCATGAGATTTGCCTAATTAGCTATTTACCCCAAACGAAAGATGCCAATGAAGCAGTATGCCTAAAATTACCTAATGCCAAAGCATTTTAGAATCATTTGACATGTTGTCAATAAACATGGTGAATTTAATGGTTTTGAACACGAGCACAAAATATATTTTTTAAAAGGCATTTGGTTTGAACTAGCTTATTTTCGACTAATCTATTTAAGTAGGTACCTAAAGACTTATTTACCCAATAGCCGTCACCAACGTCTACCTCTGATGGGCGCCACTTCAGAAACCCCGGCTTTAGCAAAGTAAGCGAACACTAAATAAATAAGGCAGGATTTACGGTCTCACAGCTGAATAAAGTTGTTAGTACGAAAGGGCAGATTTTATCCGTGGTCTTTTGAAATGTGGCCTTCCTCGACTGGGCTATGTGGAGCAAGATTGCTGATCAAAACTGCTTAGCTGAAAAGTCCTCTTAATTGGTTGGAGAATTCGTTACACTTTACAAACAAAGCTTCCTTTTCTTCTATAGTTTTAGTTTTCGCTGCTGTTGTCAACTTGTACCTACCTAAGTACTCGTACTTCTGGAATTAAAAAAAAAGAGAATCAGTGTGTTGAATATGTAATAATATTGATTAAAATCTAGCATGGATTCCACTCAGGCAGGCGGATATTGGCAACGTTGTAAGGTGTATATTATAGCGTTGTTTAATGCCCACCTTCTGATGGGGTTTACTCACGATAGGGCACAGTACTTCTATGTGAAGAGATCAATTATTATAGTCATGTAGATAGACCTCCGTAGGTACAAACTTACGTTTGTTCATCGCTAATCGTAGGTGCATTTTGCAAGCAATTTTCGAAATTCAACCCCTAAGCCGCATGGAGGTAATCACCCAGCTGGGTCAAAATACCCACGCGAATGAAGCCGTGGGCACTTCTCTAGCAAAAAATAATTGCATTTTAATTTGACTGGTTATTGCAGATCCACTAATAAACTAAAACAGAAAGGTGTAATTTGATATTCCGCCTTTTATGAGTGGCCGTAAAAAACGCATAAAATTCACCATCAAGCAGTCAACGCGACTATTCACAATTATATTTATAAGTACAGAAAATAATACTTCAGGTTCTTACTAACACAGTAAAAACTGTGAAATAATTATTTAATTTCATAATTTGTTTAGTTCCAACGAATTAAAAAATATCCCCCTGTTACTTTTTATAGAAAATGGTCTCAGGATTTTAAAATATGAACAGAAAGTGAGCAATGTGAAGCCCGTATTAGGATAATTAACAAGAGTCAGCTAAGAGCTAGACCCGTTTCTAGGCATGAGTCAGTGTCTAGGGAACCTAGGGACGGGGAGATGTGGGAGGTGACATGCCGCTTTTAATCATTGAATGTTTTGTTGGACACTAGTCCACTCTTAGTAACTTTGGTATTAGTAGGTAATACCTGCTTTACAACGTTATTTTTGTCAAAAAGTCTACACAGTAGATACGAGCAGTGACCCATTCGATTCATCACCAGTCACGTGAAAGATAGTACAAATTCTATCCCCTTATCAAAACTGAATTTGTATAGAATTATGCACCTACGTAAGACACGATTTGTGTTCATTATTGTTTTAGCCTACGGCAATGATGCGGCCTACATATCTAGCCCTACGACTGATGGTCGTTACTAGCTGGTTCTTAGGATCCTTTGCTTTGCTATCTAGCTTATAATTGAGAATACTGGTAAAAGTACATCAATTTAATTTCAACAATAAAATACAATAATTAGCACCTAAGAGTTTGGCGTGAATGCGCAAAATGAGAGGACGAGTGACGCTTGCAACGCCTTATAAAGTCGCGGTGCAGCGCCCTCTGCAGTGACGCGTAGACAATTATGAATAAATTATTTTATTGCAATTTACAGCATAGTAACTGTGAGGTACAAGACAACGGCTATAACACTTTAAGCCAAAACACACAGAGGACACACAGAGGGTGCGGATCGGGCGCATAGTATGTAAATCACCCACCATGTATGTAATCCCCCGACCAGCACCCTTATTGTGTAACTTGAAATCCATTACCACCGGTCGACTCTGTCAGAATTTTTTCGGTATCGTATACAAAACAAATACGAAAGTGACAGTTGAAGTCCAGTCTAGGTTTCAAATGTCAAAAACGAAGCCGATGTCGATTACCACTGAACTTACACAATAAGGCTGCAGCACACGCGGTCTGTGTGTTGTCGTCAATTTAAACGTAACTAAATACCTACACGCGCGCCCGACCCGCACCCGTCCTCTGTGTGTTAGGTTCCTACGCTGGATAAACACTAGTGTGAAGTGTTTCCTAAATAGCCTGCATATGGCAAAGAACGCATAGCATGCAATTATCGCATACCACGAGGGATTCTAAGCCTTTATTTAAAAGCGGCATTCCCCGACCAGCTGACATGATAAATATCGTATAGCTAGATATAGATAGCGAGGCTAAGCTATTTTCATTATCTTATCTAGGTACGTAGAGTACACGGAAAAAAATAAACTTTAGCAAAGTACCAATTTGGCTTGTTTAAAATTATTTGGGCTACTTCCAAATAAAATTTATTTAAAAGCTGCTTTACAGCTTGGCAACTAATAGCCATGTTAGTTTTGCTAAAGTGTAACGGTATTATTAATTAAGACCTTAGTTAATTCCTAATGAGTGACTCTGTAACATCAAATCAAGATCGTACTTAATAAAAAATGTACAAGTGCGGCTTTGTTATATGCTGATAAGTAACTTATTAATATTTAGATAATTTATAAGTTAGTTACAATTAAGCATGATACGTATTTGTTTACAGTACCGTCACTTAATTCGATGAAACAAAGCACTCGTCTGTTATTTACTAGGAGTCACAGGTAATCATAATTTAAGCGTCTTCCTCTTACCGGGTCCTCTCAGTCGACGAATGGCCGACTAGCCATTTTATTCTATTACCACATCCAGGCGACACTTGTTTTACGCGGGGCAAAATTTTTAATTTTACTGCCTAAGATGTGAATGTGTTATTGTGTACTTGCGTGTTCTTTTGTGCATTATTGTGCATTAAGTATAAATGAACGAAGTTGAAATTTACTCACTTTTGGAGGCTAGAAGAGTACATAGAAGTTTTTAAACGTAAGTACCTACTTATACAATTTATATTATAAGTTGCTGCGTGTGTCAGCGCCACTATAGACTAAATTTCTACACAATACAATCTAGACTAAATTTGTCTAAAGAGCTGACGATATTCCAATATTTGAATCAATATCCATCGTTACTAAAACCAAAAGGATACCTATCTTCTTGTGAGTATCATAGTTGTATGCCATGCTCAGAATCTTATTCGAATGAGTTTAACAGTATTAATCTCTATTTATTTTCCAGCTAGAAAAAGACTTGGAACAATTGTATGCTGAAAAGTACACAGACATCATAGAAAATTTCCCCGCTTCCAAAGCAAAAATATTTGTAGCTAGGAAGCGCGAAAAAGGCAGCAAGGACAAAACTCAGAACTTCTTTTGACGTATCAAGAAGGTATGTATACTTAGTAATTGTGGAAATAATATTAATTGTTACTTTATTTAAAGTTGCATGCTATTTATTTAATTTTATAAGAGTTATATGTTACTTTAAATCATTTAGATTTGGATTTAGGTTAGTAGGTATAAGGTTCAGCAAAAATACTGATTTCATCCAAACAAGTTATTTTTTACCAATTTTTTTTTCTTTTCTTTTCTCTTTACTCAGTGATTTTATAATTTTAAAAATGTAGGAATGAGCGTGCGAGTTAGGTAACTGTCTGCACTGCACCCATTCAAAAGACCTGGACTGTTATGTTGGTTCTGAATATAATTATTGTGTGTTGTTAACATTGTATTTCTATTTTGCAGGTTCAGAAGAGGCAGCAAACATCGCCTGTTTGCTACTGATACCATCTCTTTTGTCAGTCACAAGTGTGCGTCTCAAGAACAGTCTCAAAAAGTTTTGGCGTCTGTCAAAAGCAGAGGTTAGGGATGGATTTATCACCCATGTCAAAAATTATTCAAAAAAATAATTAATTATGTAGGTACCTAGGTACCTACTGTCTCACTTAAATCAATCTGACAGAGCTAAAGGTATTATGTAAATGAGATAGAACGACAAGCTACAACATGCAAATTTATGACTTGTAAATTTTATAAAAAATGTGAACTTTGTAAACAAATTGTGTTAATTTTCTTAGTACTAGGTACTTAGACTACATGCAGCTATATAGGTATTTTTCATGTGCATTGTTGGTATTATTTGTAGCTATTGCACATATAATGTAATAACCTCAATAGTAAGCTAGCTATACTAGATTTATTTTATCTAGTGTATAAAAATGTAAAAGCGTGCTTGAGGTACCTAATTACGATGTACCTGCCGTGTACTACTTTATGTTATTTTGATGAAAAATAAAACACTTTTTTATACTATTCTATTCTATGTATTAACTGTCGTAGGTAGTAATTCTATAAACCCTATTAGGAATACCAGGTACATTATCTATGAGTACCGATTTGATTCATTTAGAAATAACCAAGTAAATCGGGTGTAGGTACCCAGTAAACCCGACTAGGAATACTAAGTACATTATGTAGGAGTAATGATTTGATTCATTTAAAAATAACCAAGTAAATCGGTTGTAGTTACCCAGTAAACCCGACTAGGAATACTAAGTACATTATCTATGAGTACCGATTTGAGTCATTTAGAAATAGCCAAGTAGATGGTTGTGATTACCCAGTAAACTTATCTAGGAATACTAAGTACAAATCTGCGAGTACCGATTTTATTCAAAAATAACCCAGTAGATTGGTTGTAGTTACTAAGTAAACCGACTAGGTATACGAAGTACATTAGGGTAACATAGCAAAGTTAGCTGGGTTAGTTTTAAATAAGCTATTTTTAACAAACTTACTCGGTTAATGTTACATAAGTATCGTTAACAAACTTGACTTATTTAATTTTAGCAATAAACTTTGCAAGCGCCCTCCGAAATAAGTTACTCGGTTGTACCCAGCAAAAACTTGTTTATTATTAACCTTTTTTTTTTCTCAGTGTAGCGTCAGGCACAGAGGCAGTCTCATTTAGTTTACGAACTAGTTAGAGCCTTTTGAATTGAAATGACAAACAGCAGCTTCCTAGTTAGTAGATTCTTTGTGATCTTTGGCATGTAACGTGAGTAAATAAGGTGTAAAGTTTTTAGTCGGAGTCCAGCCGCGTACAGTAAAAGGTGGGTAATGATGTGATGGCAGATAAGGAAGGAAGGGGTTTTACTCTGACCGTTTGGAAAATTCAATTAGCTAAAACTAAGCGCAGAACTTCCATAAAATTAAAACTTGACTAAGTAAAGTAACCATCTCTTTTCATCTCTTTGCCCGACGCGGGACGTCAGTGCAGATCTCATTCCCCCACGACGAATTAAGGCAAGCGTCCACAGCCCCGCATCGCACGCATCGGACGCATCGCACGCAATGTATTTTAGTTTGCCTTGTATAAAAACTCTTACAACTGCGTCCACTGATCCGCACCGTACGGACGAGTACAAGGCAAACTAAAATCCGTTGCGTGCAATGCGGGCCTGTAGACGCTAGCCATTAGAAGCATCTCTTTGAACTATCATAGCTCAAACGAAATGTGTTGAACTCCGCAACTCTGTTGAAAATACTATACCCAAGCAACATCTTCAAAATAATCAACAACTATTATCTATTCCGCTTATACAATATCTATAAAACAACAATGAATATCGCTTTAGCTAATATGAGTTCTATTATGAAGAAGCATCATAAGCCGTAAAATTTTTTACGATGATTTTACAACTTGCCTTGTGAATACTTTAACGTGTTTGCTACAAAGCGATGACGATTATGACGGTGGTAATAAAACGGTGAAAAGTCACAATTATTCAGCTTTATTTGCGCTAAATATTATTATTATTTCATTATGTAGGTAATCTATTTGTTCTTTTAGCTAATTATGACCTAAGCTACATACATACATATACATAAACCAGGTATGAAATCAATAATTGAAATGAAATGAAATAATGGCACGAAACACGGGTTAAGTAACGCTGATGTCGGTCGAGCTTACGAATGAACACTATGTTTTATCAGGCACAGCACTGAGACGCAGAAGTCAGGAGGACTTTTGTCAAAAACAATGCAATCGACGTCCACTCAATTACCAAGTGTAGAATGAAGCTAAAGTACTCTACTCTAGCATGCCCTTGATTTATCTCCAAATCGCAAAAGCAGTGTGCGCGTGGAGAAACATGGAGGAATGCGTAAGTGGCCCCTGATGCAGTAAAACATCTTGATTAGATGCAAAGGCATGTTTATCATTCAGTCGTTATATTGGCCACCAGTTTTAGAAGCACAGGTTTTTCAATAAAGCACAAGAATGCACTCCGATCATCATACAAATTATCTATATCTCTCCGTTATGTTACGAAATATCAAAGTGGTGCCAAACTCGCTAGCATATTTAAAGTTTATTACTCGGGATCTAGAGCAAATGATAATTCGAATAGCAATTCTTATGTTACTGCGTTTGCTTAGTGGTAGCAAGTCCGCTATCTGATTCTAAATCGTGCTCCGATTCGGTCGTGCACTGAAGGGAAAGGTAAAAAAATAGGTAAAAAAATAAAAATAGGTAGTAGGTTTTCCATGTTTTTTTTTAATACTATACCTATAGGCAACCGTTTGACCACAATCTTACCTGATTTTAACCAATGATGTGGTCGACGATGTAGCACGGTTACCTATAAGATATCTATTCACTCGACTCTTGAAAACATCCAAATTATAGTCATTCGGGAACACACGCCGGCAACGAGTTCTACTCATTGGCTGTCCACATATGAAATGTTGACGCAGTTGGAGTTCTCTTAACATACCAACTTAATACTTAAATGTGCTAAAAAATTCGAGGATAACCATAATCATGGCATGAGTGATGTTTTCAGTGAGGTAGAAATACTCGGTAAGTTAGAAGTGCTACTCGCACCTAAGTAAGCACAGTCAAATGAAAGCTCATCGGAATAACTTAGATTGTACTTGTTTTAACAATCGTAAAACGTGTGCGTTCTTTTTAGTCTTATTTCAGGTGTAATAAAGCTCAAATTACATTGAAGTTGAGAAATCGTAACAGTACGAGCTTGCGCACCTGCGCCATGTTTTTATTTTGAGCCATTGTTTCGTTCAATGCAGCTCGAATTACTCGTGTAGTATCGGGTTGTTGAATGGTAATGCATAATAAGCAATCTGGATTATTTTAGTAATAGTTACTTTACCAATTTTCTGATAAAACTATGTACTTGTACGTGACCGTTGAGTTCTTTTTTCAAATGCTCGCGTTGAATCTAAAATCGAATATTACTAATATTTTTGACTGGTTTTAATTGAAAAAAACTTAAGTCTCGATTCGCTTAATCGTAATCGTAATCGCTTTCATTGAGTCGGGTACTTATACTTAGTGCTTTAGTCATGCAATGCAACATAGGTTTATTCCTTGCTCGGTAAAGGTAAGTGTCCATTATGTACAACAGTGCAAAGCGTGCCAACGCAGAAACTCAATCACTGGCATGCAATACCATTTTAACACGTCAGTTTGGAAGTTTGAAGTTTTTCTACTGCGAAATGCACTCAGAAGGCCAAACCACTATAGCTTATTTGAAAACCTGTAAAAAGTTGTCGTCTATTTTAACAATAATAACACTTACTAATACAATTATTGTAGGCAAGACAATGATTTTTCGGCAGTTTTCTCGTGGTCCTACTATTTTGTCCTACTAGTAGGACCGCTTCTACAATAATAGGAGCTAGATGAAATGTCTTCTCCAAATTTTTGTCTCTAAATCATCCCAAACCATCCTGAACGATAAAAGTCAACCACCACACTTTCACAAACTACCCGGAGTGGTGGACGCTCAGCTTTGCCTCTACAATCTCGAACCCGGTTCGCCCATCACCGATCAGCATTATCATTGACTCAGAATCGAGTTGCTAACTGTTTTAATCTCTTGTTTAATGTACGAACAAGCAATAATCTGTTTTATTAGCATTGAACGCAGGATTATGCAAGCGATAAACGAATGATCGAGCTAAGTGGACACCAAGATCTTCACTTACAGCCACAGATAATAAATAAATCAGTTTGTTTCATTGATTATTTCAGAGAACAACAAGTACCTAAGTGACTGTTTTTCACTTCGATAAAAGGCCACAAAAAGAAATAAAAAAGAAATTATGTTTTACAGAACGTAATCAAAGCCTACTAGCAATGGAGGCTTTTTAGTACTATTTGAATAATAATAATAAATTGTTAATTTACCAGAAACACATAAATTATTAAACAGGTATCAACATTAATTAAATTAAGTTATCAGTTGAGTAGGTACAAATAATTATTACGTAGGATTTCCAGCGAAGGCCAAACTAAGCGAAATACAAAGGTTTTCGGTGTTCAAAAGTTTCAAAAATCTATACTATGGACGCCAGTAAGTTCACAGTCAAGCTGTAGGTAAGGTACCTGTCTTTACATGAAGACAGCTACCTACAGCTTCACTCTGTGATTCTAGATTTGATCGCTCTAAGCTCAATCAGCATAGACCTATAGGCACAAAGGAGCCATCATTACGAAAAAGGCCATTTTGTCACTTTTGAAATGTTTACGTTTCTTGTTAGTTACTTGCTTACGCCGCTAAGTAATGCAATGTTCTTTGTTTATAGTTTTTCAGTACAAATAGTCCAACAATGCTTCATGTTTGTTCCAGGTTGCAACTGCTCTACAATTGGCTCCGAGAGCAATGTGTGCGATATCAGAACAGGGCAATGCAGATGTCGGCTCCACGTTATTGGCAGAACTTGTGATACCTGCGAGGTGAGAATGGTTTTATTTTTTCAATACCAATTGCCAATCACTATGAATAATAATTTCTTTATGATAACTAACGAAGCGCTCGTGACTAGGCTTGCTTAGTCAATCTTCACCGATTATCTAAGTTAAGCACTGTTCTGCGCGGTCACTATTTGGATGGGTGACCGTTAGTGGCATTTACATCTGAGCGCTTCCGTACTTCGGAGGGCACGTTAAACTGTCGGTCCCGGCTCTAGCAGTCGTTAAGCCATGACGGAGGCCTTAAGGCGGCCTAAAAACTCCGTCACCAGAGTTGGCCACTAACTCATACGAGCTTGCTTGCTTGCTATAATAACTAAACCCCCATAGGCCTAGTTGAATCCATTATAGCAAAGAATGTGTAGGTACCTACGTAGTTCTTACGTAAGAAGAAGCGGAACTCCCATTCTACTAAAATTACATATACTGAAAATCTCGTTTTGTATGAAACGCAAGTTCAAATTTTGATCTCCGTTTCATACATTGTTAGTTTTTCGAAAGCACGTCTAGTTCGAGAGTTTCGCAGCCGGGCTGATTATACGGTTAATCAAACCAAAAAGGCTCTAGCTAAAAATGTACTGAGCCTTATTTGTGCAAAGAGTTTGCTATTTTTGATTTTGGAACTGGCAGACTAGAAAAAAACATCATTTAGAATTTGAAAATAGAATGGTCTTTTTTCGTGTGGCGAGAGAAGGGACGAGTTTTGTATATTGTAAGTGGCGGGAAGTAGAATTTTATTTTATTAATCGTAATTAAAACGAAAGCTGCCAAGTAATTTTTGTCATTTAAATTATATTGTAAATACGTAGATAATGTTATGAATTTATGTTTGACTTTGCATCCGCTTGATAATTGTATAAGTACCTCCCATTATTATTGACATTCATCCAACTTTTACCATGACATTATCACTATTTCATTATGCAGGTAATCTATAATATTAATTTACTACTGCTATCTACTTTAGTACAATTGCTGCGCCCTCACAGGGTACATGACTGTTCTTTTAGCTAAATAAGACCTAAGCTATATATATAAACCATGTATGCAATAAATAAATAAATAAATAATAAATAATGAGTGTGCCTATAGTAGAATAAAAACAAAACAGTAGAGGAAGCGAATTTACTGCCTAGGTAACTTTGATTTGTTTTACCCAAAATCTAATTTACGTAGCCACAGTATTTTCAGTTTCCGAGCTATTTTCACAAATCATGTTTTACAAATTCCGTCAGTATTTTGTTGGCAAGATTGGTAACAATGAGGCCGGAAATCGGAGTATTAACCCAAAAACAAGTGAACATAACACAGTGATGTTTATGACGCAAATAACATTTGTAGAAACGTTTTGTTGATGTTGACATTATCCCGCCGTAAAGTAGGAAAAGGTAACGGTTTGAGGATATCGAGCGAATCGTATCGCGCAAAAGTGCTACCGCGATCCAAGCAGGGGCGTAATAAGAAACTCTTACACTGCAAGCTGACTCAAAACTGAATTGATTTTCTTGCTTGAATGAAAAGTTGACTGCAATTGAATCTCGATTTAATCTTCAGATTAAGAGGTTGGCTAGGCAGGTATTTTATGAAGTTTGTATAAGCATTGGAAGATGATTATATATAATTGCATACAAAAGAACAATATAAGATTCATCTTAACTGACATGTTGTGTCACCAAATTATGTACCTACAACATCCTTATTTACACATGTTTTTGCAAATAAATTATCTTTATCTTTATCACTTTTTGATGAATCTATAGACAAAACATTTGAAGTGTAAAAATTTCTCATAAACCTCTTATAGAAGACATCAACGCGCTCAGTGCTAGTATAACTGTCAGTAAAAACTAAAAATTGTGTCATCGTCCGGTGGCATGGCAGAGTGAAAATAGCAATTGGCAGAGAGAAATAATGGCTATCCTGAATCCGTCCCGCATCGCTATAATAATGCCAATAATTGGCCGCCTTGCCTGGAATGACGCCGCATTTATTCAATTAAATGTCATTCGGCCACTCTGATTTGCGATGTAGGCCAGCCGAGTTATGCCGTGGCCACAAAACTCGACTCTTATAAGTTTAACATATAAATCCGTATTTTTCGTGTGCATCTTAGGGGGCGTCCATTAATTACGTGAGGTGTTCTAGGGGGGGAGGGGATCAAATCTCACTTAGGGGGGAGGGGGGTTTTTGGCAAATATCACGTAATTATTTTTCTCGCAGAAAACGGTGTAAAATTGCATGAAAAATTATTTCTAGAATAAAATATGGCCAAATCTGAGACAATAGTATTTGTTGTATTTTTTTTTTCAATAATCCAACACGTTTACAGCGAAAATAGAAGTCTTGAACAATCTCGCGTGAGATTAGGTGAGGGGGGAGGGAGTTGAGGAAAATCTTACGATATCTCATCAAGGGGGGTAAGGGGTCGAAAAATTGACAAAAATGCCTCACGTAATTAATGGACGCCCCCTTATTTGATTAGTTGCTCATGTCGATTTTTTGGTCACTCGCTTAGTTACCCACTTTGTATGTTTATCTTGGTAAAACATTTCCTATGTTTGCGTGACGAGTTACATAAACAGTATGCAAAAAAATGTCTTTAGAATCCTTCAGGGTAAGCAACGCACCGACAGTGCTCCTAGTTTTGTCGGTGTTTCTAGGCGATGGCGACCGCTTACCACCAGCTGTATGCCTGCTTGTCTAAGTACTTACATGAAAAAAGTAACATTGGAATAGTATAAAAGGCTATACTTTACATTGGATTTTAGCTAAATAATCTACAGTCAGTAGTAGTCAGATTTCGTAGCCTAGTTTAATGGTATCAAAGGCAATC
Source organism: Eulithis testata (assembly GCA_947507515.1). Classification (NCBI taxonomy): domain Eukaryota; kingdom Metazoa; phylum Arthropoda; class Insecta; order Lepidoptera; family Geometridae; genus Eulithis; species Eulithis testata. Next base: position 724,919 of record OX382194.1, read on the forward strand.
ACCAACAACTTGTGCACCTTTTTATTGAAATGTATACTTATTTTTAATGTGCTACCTATGACTACTCTAAGAACATTGTAAAAATGTCGAAAGAAGAATAAATGAAATGAAATAAATGAAATGAAATGAAACTATTGGTACTATTCATCACAGTACGGCAGTACTGTCTGTAAGCCATGTTGATGGGTTCTTCAGAAGCACTAATTTACTTACCAGTCGATTTGTGTAGATCGGCCACGCAAACGTAGATTAGATTTGCCTCGTATATTGTAGTTAGGCTTTGGATCAGTTGGACCTACCGCTATTACTTTCCAGCTACTGCTAATAATTATTTACAACCGCTATGAAAATACCTTTCGTATTTTATTCGAGCTTTGTCACTAGCAAAACGAAATAACTTAGGTAAACTAAATAACTCTTGATAAACATACTCGAAATGTACATCGATAAATAGGTGGACCTGAAAGTAAGATAGTTGAGATTTTTTGAGACAATTTTCGTAGTCTTCCCCAGACTTCTACGCCACTATATTGCATGCAACTGTGCCAAAAAATCACACGAGTATAAATATAATGGAAATTACATTGATAACGTTTCGTTTTAATATTGTCTGTTATTTGCAGCAAGGCTACTGGGGCTTGGAGCGAGGTGGATGCAAGAGGTGTAACTGCGGTGCTGGGACGGCAGCGTGTGACCCTGTCACTGGAGCGTGCGCGTGCGCAGTGGGCGTCGGAGGCCCTCAGTGTGACAAGTGCCTGACGGGGTATTACGGGTTCAGTTCTACGGGATGTCTGCGTAAGTTACCAAATGGCATGATAACGAATTTTGAAAAAAACTATTCGTTATAGTGCCTACTCACGGGTCTACTGTTGCCGAAAATGGATTTAAGAAAAAAATTTGAATGTTACGATTAAAAATAGCTGCTAACTTTATTGCTTGTTATACTTAATTGTATTTATTTTTCTTGCTAGCATGTCCGGAGTGTAAGGACGGCAAGGTGTGCTCGCCACACAGCGGTAGATGCGTGTGTCCGGGAGGCTCACTGGGCGCTGACTGCAGACAATGCGCTCGCGGCTACTGGCTGCACGGAACTGGTTGCGAAGCCTGTTCCTGTGGCAGAGGAGCACAGTCTGGTAACTTTCTTATTCACTCTAACTTGCTGAATATTGCACAAGTTATGGAAGGAGCTATGCTCGGAATTTCAATACAAATCAAGAAATTCTGCAAAAGACTGGAAGCCATTGGCGTAATAGGCCGTTTTGTAGCCCATGGATAATTTTTCTTCGTTTCCAGACGTCTGCGACCCACGAACCGGACAGTGCAAGTGTAAAGCCGGCTGGACAGGTCTCGGCTGCAACTCCTGCGCACCTGGACATTATGGAGCACGCTGCAAGCCTTGCCATTGCAACATAGCCGGAACCAGGGGCTGTAACAGCACGACCTGTGATTGTGACCAGTGGGGCCGGTGTCCTTGCAAGGTATTCTGAAGTCTCATGAAAGTACTGATAGGTACTTAGAAGCATGCTTGGTTGCCCATTTCTGGGCGATAAAGATTGGAAAAAGCGTTTCAAACCCATTGGTATTTAGTTTTCTCTAAAAATTTCATATTTTTGTGCCTTCATGGCTTTGTGACCTGTCTCAGCTTTGCTAATGAACATCGAAGACCGAAATGAGCCGTCTCGCACCGAAAGAACAGAGCATATAGTACTACAAAAGCACAACTTCTTACAATTTCGTAGGAGAACGTAGTAGGCGACAGATGCGACGAATGCCTGGAAGGCACATTCGGCCTCACCGCGGAGAGTCCCTCCGGTTGCACAGCTTGCTTCTGCTTCGGGCGCGTGTCGCAGTGCACGCAGGCGTCGTTGACTCGCGCTGCATTACACGCGGCGGCGCCTGCGCATATCACACTGCTGCGGGCTACTGGACCTGATGCTATCACCAATGTAAGTAACTTAATATATAACCTAGTCTTCAACTAGGTATCATCATCATCGTCATCATCATCACCAGGTAGAGTCAACATTTCTACCCTTGTCTTTAATTACCTGGTCAAAGGGTAAAAGTCAGGACTTGGAAATTAAGCTAATCACTTCTAAATGTATAAAAAAATCTATAAATCGTTTGCAACGGTTTGTGGATAGCTCAACTGTTTCATGTGTATTTTGTAAATATTGTAAATACTGTATTAGTTTAAAAAAAAGAGTTATCTTTATGTAGCCCAGAAGACGAAGCTAGTTCTCTTCCACGCTTCACTGAATAATGTCAATAAATACTACAGCCGAACATGAACTCATAAACTAAAAAGCGAGCCATACAACGTTCTTCAATTGGATAATTCTATATGGGAGGCCTTAAAATCCTGCAATGGGCAGTTCTACAGGCAATCAAATGAAGATATTGATGAAACACTGCAAAAGTTGAAAGCTCTCCATCATTTGTTTACCAGGTGGACCAAGAGTCATTGCTAGCCATCCACACGCACGCATCAGACTCCACCATCACTCTCCCCTGGCCGCCAGTGCCAGTATACATGGAGCTCGACAAGCGGTTCCTTGGTGACCGCGTGACGTCATACGGAGGTTCTCTCCGGTTCCGGGTCGAAGAGGAAGGAGGAACAGAGCTGTCAAGGGAAGTGCTGGCGCGATTCCCGCTCGTTAGACTCTACTCCAAGAACATTGTACTGGATTACTATGATGTAAGGGTATAAATCATGCCATTTAGACTTAGCCACGCTATCAGCATGAACCAGAAAACAGCATTCCACTTGATGCCTTGAAAATTTTACTGCTGGATTACGTAAACCTGTCTCCAGCAGTGGGCTTCTTGAAGCTCTTGAAGCTTGAAGCTCTTAAAATCATGATCTTGAGTTATCAACGATAAAGGTAGTCTAATAGATTTAGTAGCGAGATGCCTACTATTGGACTTTGAAAATGAAAATGAAAATTTATTTACATTGACATAAAAAATGTAGCAAAATGGGTAGGTAGTATTTGAATCCATAGGATCCCGAACTAGTATAAACTGTGTTTCGGGAGCCAGTGGCTTCTAATTAAAACATTCGATTGGTTTTTTATTGTCGACAGTGACTTAGCTAAAAATAATCTGGAATTTAGTAGCTGGAACTTAGTAGCTAACTTTGCTTATTAAAAGCATTTAATTCCAAAACCATTTGACTTGAATCCAGCTGAACTATCTGATGCATGTCTTTTTTTAGCACTTGCATTTAGTGAACGAGACTCACTCGGTCCGCTTCCACGAGTCGTTATGGATGGTGCGCGGAAGGCATGTTGCTTCAAGGAGTGCTCTCATGCTGGCACTCCTCAGGGTCGAGAGGATCCTGCTGCGGGCTACTACCAGAGCACCTGCTTATGACGACCCAGTTCATGCTTTGTAAGTATACTTTCATTTTATTAACCTCAGAATAGTTTTCTTTGGTGTACATGTGAGTAAATAATAAGATACAGATACTTATCGTAAAAAGTGGTATACCTGAACTAATTCATGTCTCCATTGTTCAAAATTATAGACCAGCCAGTTCTTGGTTCTTGGTACTAGAATGTAAAGCTGCCGTTTATACTATTCTCGTCATTCTGCAGACTCCTGAACGTATCTCTAGACACAGCCATTCCCGGCCTCAGCCGAACAGCTCCAGCTCTCGGCGTGGAACTCTGCAACTGTCCTCGTGGATACACAGCTTCCTCCTGCCAGGAGCCTGCCATTGGCTTTTGGATGCCGCCGCAGTCTGTCCACATGACGTCAGTGCAAGGGACCATAGTGATTCATATAGAAGGAGACGCGAAGCCATGCCATTGCAATAATCGAGCAACAGAGTGTGACCCTGATACTGGAGACTGTATAGTGAGTTTCTTTTTGTAATTTATTTGGTTTCTTTAAATAAAGAGGATGGTGGTACAGTGTCAAGTCCATTCTTCATGTTTCCCTGCTTTTGTGGTCTATATGACAGAATTTTACGTTTTGGATAATTTCTTGAAAACCTCTTAGTAACCCTCGTCAGTGGTTTTTGACTGATAGATACGAATCCGAGTGTCCAATACACTTGACACTGGCAAAATTGCCTGCCGAAATGGCGGACAGATGCCATTTAAAGAAGAAGAAAAAGAAGAAGATACGCCAGCACGCAACTCGTCTCTTTTTAATGAGTATTTTTTTTTCTATGAAACCCGTCGTGCACAATTTCTCGCAATCTCACAAGCATGCTACCACTCCAATGGTACCAACTGAACTATTATTTCCCCCAGAACTGCACTCGTGGCACAGGTGGAGATCGTTGCCACACGTGCGCCGCCGGTCACTACGGATCACCGGACGCGCCAGGAGGCTGCCAAGCCTGTCCGTGCCCTTCGCGAGCTGCCAACTTCGCAGACGCCTGTGTGATGACCCCCAGTGGACGGCTGCAGTGCCTTTGCAAACCAGGTACGTTTGGAAAAACGTATGGACATTCAATTGGACCACCAATTTTTCGGCCAAATTACCTAGTAATACTAACTGTCACTATCGTGATTTTATGATCAAACTGAAGACTTCCATCATCAGATACAGACATTCAAGCGTAGGTATCCACGTAGGATGGTGCCAAGTTTTTTCTATCCATCAATTTTACAAAGCCAGTCTAGTTGATCGTTGTCATGGGAGTATTTGTATTCCCCAGCAATTGTCAATTCTGCGAATCCTTTCACCAGGTTTGTGACAGAACTCCACTTGACTGGAGCTGACTTAATTTTAATGGCAAAACCCGAATCCTAAAGAACTACAATGACAAAATTGAGCCACAATAGAAGAAACCCTTTGTTAAGAACCCCGTCACCAGGATCATCAACAAGCTCGACCATCCTTCCAGGTTACAGTGGCGTTGAATGCGAGTCATGTGCATCAGGCTACTTCCGCAGTGGTCGCGGCTGCGCGGCTTGTGGCTGCGAGTCACGTGGTGCTGCCTCGCCGCGCTGCGACGCACGGGGACGCTGCCAGTGCCGGCCACACGCGGCCGGAGACAAGTGTGACTTGTGTGCTGCTAGACGGACCTTTCTCGATGTGGATGGCTGTAGACGTGAGTATCATCGCTGTGATAATGATAAGTCAGGTAAGGTAACTTCCTTCGCAGCGGATGACTGTTTTGCAGCGGTACTTCACTTATTCCATAAATATAAAGAACTTCTGCTACTATCGTGTGTAAGAATCGCCGGATCAACGCCGATAGGTTGGTTTAGTTACTTCCATATTTTAGTCGCATTAAACCCTTCTGCCGATAATTTTTCGAAGAAGTAGCTTATATAATCCACTTTACTTCCAGCATGTGATAACTGCACGCAAACCCTGTTGGATTCCCTGGAACAGCTCACCTCCCATCTTCGCACCAACGCCAATTCCGACGAGCTGAGTCGGATACCGAAGCCGTTTCCAGCAGTACGGGAATTCGGTCGAAACACTTCCTTGTTGCGTGCAGAACTACGCCAAGTGAAGAACGATCTTACACATTCTAGGAACCTAGAACCGTTGATCAGCCGTCTAGAAGCGATTGAACACAAAATGTTCACGGATGCAAATCAATTAAAAGACGAAGCAGTCAAACGAGAAAAGCAAGCAGAGTACCTAAGTTTGGAGGGGATGAGTGCGTTGGAGGATGTACTGAAACAGAGGAGAAAGTTGGGCGAACAAGTCGAAGGATTAGATGATTTTGCGAGAGGAGAGAGGCATCTCAGTGCACATCGAGCATTGAAGGAAGCCAAGCATTTGCTAAAGCGGATCAAAGAGATGAAAGTATCTGATTACGTTACTGGAGCCAACGATGTTTTTGATTCGGTAAGTGGCAATTTCCCCCAAAAAACTATCAAGTATTGCTATCTTCTAGCTGCAGATTCAATACTTTTCTGTTCCTTAGGCACATGTCCAATCAACAGCAGTGCAAGAGTACAACTACCGCATCCAGGACACTTACCGTCGCCTCAACAAGTTGGTTTCTTCGTTAGATGAGTGGGACCGAAAGGCGGCAGATTTGTCCCAACTGGCGCAAACTGTGTGGAGCGCGGATGATACTGTCACTGCACTGCAAGGGAGAGTCAAGCCTAGATTAGCTGCTGTGAGAGATATAGGGCTTCGGTGTCGACTTATACTGGAAGTAAGTGAACATTGAATCTACCCATCGTAGAGTTTGGTCAAAAACCTGCATGTTCCTTTACGATTTGCCTTGGACTCTAAAGAGTTCTAATGCGAATTTTCGACAGCCAGACCACTAATCTGTAGTCGAACTTATAAATATATTCCTTCTTGCTTATTTATCCAATTCCACAGGATGTCACAACACTCTCTTCACACAACCTGACGGATGAGATCGGTGCCTCCATTCTTCGTGCCCAAACGCTCTCCATCCGGTTTCCGACCCTCATCACCGAGCTGAAGGAGCTAACATTGGCTGCAGAAGAAAAGGAGGGCATCCTGTACAACTTGACGCCAACTTATAGAGAAAAGTACCTGGATAACGTGCAGAAACATGTCGAAGAGTTGTCAGCCAAAGCAGAGGAGTATAAAAGGTACACAACGACAAATTGCTTTTAAGTCTTTAGGTACCTACCGAAAAGGTTGTTTGCCTAAAGATAATTTACAATTTACGATTATTGCGCTTGCCGCCCTAAAAGACCCAACTAGGTCATACGAAGAATTTAACCTCCAAATCCTTCCAGGTTGTTCGCCGGTACTCGTGCGGCCGCATCCCACGGTGTGACAGCCGCACAAGCCTGGGCCAACGTAGCCGCTGGAGTACGTGACGCTGGCATCCAGGCTGATGAGGCTACCAGGAATATAGCTGCAGCAGCCGCATTAGCCAGAGGACCTTCCCCCATGGCCAGGCTGGCGGCTAAGGGAAAAACAGCGTCGGAGGCGCTGAGAAGGCGAGGAGAAGACGTATTGGGTAAAGCTGAAAGTAAGTATCTTCTACCTTTTATCAGATTTATGCTACCTTTAGTCACTGGCGGCCTTATCAAAAGCAGCATTAGAGACACTTAGGAGATAAAAACAAGATGACTCGGGCAAAACTGAAAGCCAGTTAAACGTATAAAACAAACGTCTATTAGGTTCTCGAGGTAACCAGGAATATGTCGCTCCAGCCACATTAGCCAGAGAACCTTCCTCCATGGCCACGCTGGTTGCTAGAAGAAAAGCAGCGTCAGAGGAGCTGAGGAGGCAAAGGGAGCATATCTTTGCTATCTCTATTAGGAGTCCAGCTTGCATTTAGCAATTGACAATGATCGGAACCACAGAAATCTGATCATTTCACCTGTTTTCAGAGCTGCGAACACAACTGGACCACCTCCGTCGCGGAGCTGATCTCGTCAGCGTGGTGCTACGAGGCGTGGGCTGGCAGGAGAGGGAACTAGGAGCCAGGCCTGTTGCAAGAGTCGCGGAGACATTAGCAGCGGCTGATGAACAAGCAGACAGAGTGTACGCTACCACCAGAGCACTGTATGACGAGGCCAGTGAACTCAGGAGGAGAGTCAGGTGAGAAAGTAGACCGCTAGACTAAAATAACAAATAACATTTGCAAAAAGGTGCTGAAACAGTTTTTGGATTAAAATGCATCAAAAAGCCAATAAAATCGTTACGCGAAACAAGACTCTGTTGACTTTTGAACCATTTGTCAAAGCTATTGATCAAGAACAGTTTGCTTACATTCTTTTGTTTTGTTGAAAGGTATTCCCTGCGACGGCAACTAGCTGAGCTACAAAAACATGGAGACACCGCATTAGGAGCTGCCCAAGAACATGGTAGGTTTTACTCCTAAATACTTCCTTATAAAAATATCGCAAGTGTCAAAAGTTGGCTTATTCTTCAAGTTCTTTCATTACTAGTTTATCTTACTGGCATTTATTTGAGTCGAGATGGTGAGTTAACAAATGACCACATTGATCAGTGTCGCAGATTCGTGGGAACACGGTGCGGGGCGCGGAGACTGCCGAGGCACTGGCGACCGCCGCTGCAGCCAGAGCGAGACAGCACGATGCAGCGGCCGCCACGCTCAGTCCAGCGCTGCGGGCGCTGAGAGATAAAGTCATGCGAGCCAAACATGCTGCTGATTCGGTGAGTCTATGCATGAAACTTGTAATCCTCATGCCGGATGTTTTAGATCTTTACATGCCTACTCTACCTTTTGTGATTGCCTAAGGAGAAAAAGTCAGTGGAAATACTATTCCAACATTGGGTAGGATCACCAGCAGGTCCAGGTTAAAAAGCTCAAGTTCCCAAAAGCTTCAGGTCTGCCTCAGAGTGGACCAGAATTTATTTGGAAATGCTTTAAATAATTCGGCCCAAATCAAAACCCTGGGTGAAGCCGTTCCCAAACTGAAATCTTATATCCACCGCTGGGTATTTAAAGCTATTAGGCGATCATGATACAATACAGTCACTGCATAATATGCAAGACAGCGGACATTTATCGATCTTCATTTGTTCGTTCTTGTTCCAGATATCAGTGTCAGTGACGTCAGTGTTCGGCGCGGCCGGCTGTTCCCGCGGCTACGGCGTGTCGAGCGCGTCCGGCGCGGTCACTCGGATCGCACTCGCTGTGTCCTTCGAGAATGTCGTACGAGATGGACCGTTGCTGTCTTTAGTTGATGATACACAGGTATGCAAGACACTATTCAACTCTTCTGCAGGGATGATTATGGCAATACGTGCAGAGCCAACTAGATGAGAGGATCTAAAGGTGCTATAAGCCTACAGACAACCTCCATGATGGTCAACGGAATTGAGACTTTAGTCGGGCACTTGCAAAGGGACCAAAAATAATAGAGAAATAAAGAGAAGGCACATACTCAGCAGTGAGAGAAAATGTACTAAAATAATGATGGGTTTTAATACTGGTAACACCCAGGCGCCCAGGCGTCTAACGCCCTGATAAAAATATCAGTAAAACTATGTTTTGTTTGTATCAGGATAAGCAACGGTACATGAAACTTACAGTCGAGAACAAGAGATTACGCATGTCCTGGAATCTGGGTGCTGGGGAAGGAATCATTCTTCATCCTGAAATCTTGCAGCCAACACACGATGACGCCGACCACACTTCTTACAGGATTGACATCGAAAGGTTCGTTCTTTCTTGAAGATAACTTGGAGAGGTTCCGCTGCTAAACAGTAACCCTTGCGTTGCTGTGAAACGCAGTGAACGTGCTCAATTAGGCAATTTAAGTACTATTGTTATAGGCAAAACTCTTTTCACGTCAGAAGGGATATATGCTCGTTCCATAGATAATTCTCTTATATCCAAAAATTCTAACCCTCTGTATATTTCAGGGTATGGCACACAGTGCATCTCAAAGTGGAGCGTGCAGGAGGCAACGGCGTCACAGCTACTAACAGCTCAGCTTCTACAGCCGTCAGTCTCAGTAGTTCCCAGCTGTGGTTAGGAGCACCTACTGGTATCGGTCTGCCGGGCTGTGTGCATGCCTTGTATGCCGATGACATCACTGTGGGACTGTGGAACTTCAACGAGCAGCCGAAGGAAGCGCAATGCACCGGATGTACCCAGAGGTTGGTTTCAGCTTCCACAGTTATCAAATCAATTCTGCACCTACATTTATGCATGAGTCCAATTTTCCTGCTGTTCTAATGTCTGTGGAGAGTGCTTTGATTAGTAGCCTACTTATTTTACGCTTTATCCGATAGTTCCGCTTGGATTATCTTCAATTGGATCTGGCTGTTTCAGAGCTTTCTATTTCAGCAGCAGGTATTGGTGGAAATCTATAGGAACTGATTGTTCTCATCCTGTTTTCTGCGATTCTCATAGATGGTACGGCGTAAGCAGAGGGGGAGAGCCCACAATGGTGTGGTTCAATGGACGAGGGTACGCAGAACTGCGCCGATCGCGACTGCGGCCAGCAGATCGGAGACAGTTCAGCATTGCATTCACATTCAGGACGAGAGACGAAAACGCACTTCTATTTTCTGCTGTTGATGTTGCCAATGTAAGTGGATAACTGTAACTATTCAGCATTTATTGGAGTTTTTTCTTAGCAGTGGAATAAGTAGATGAAGTAAAACGTTCATCATGATGGCGAGCCTCACTCAAAAACCTGACCTGGTCCAAAAACTCCTGTACTTCAGACAGTTGTGATAAATCTGTCTGTATGGGTGCCTCGATCTATCGAGCATCTCACAATGTTCTTGGTCAACCGTCGAACTCTTTCCAACCAATATACTTGATTCCTTGACTAGAAGCTAGGTCATTGATACCGCAAGATAGACCGCTAAAGAGATCTTCATTTTTCAGAATCGTTCAGTATCAGTGATCCTACGGTCGTGCCGCGTAGAGTTCATAGTCCAGTACTCAGGCGCGCGACTTCGCATCGCGGCCGGTGGGGCGCACTGCGACAACCGACCCAAGCACGTGCAGGCCATCCGCGTGTTCGCAACCAACAAGCTGGAGAAAGGTACTGTTACTGCTTAGATTAGTGGCTCCTCTTCGTCGCACCTTGTGGTAGACTTAGGCAGGACGTAGTCTACGCTCGGATATCCAGAAAGATATTCATGGTAGTCATGGCCTTGTGCGCCAGGAAGGTGATAGAAGTTACCATCACCATCAACTACTTATATCGGTCTACTTGCACACCCAGTCATTCACAATACAATGTTTTAGCTGAAATACCAAAAATCATTCAATGTACTTTTGTTTCCAACCTGAATATTGATCAGGCCATGGCTTTCGAGTCACAACTTCTTGCAACAAACCCTGAAAAATGACTCGGCTAGCCATGGCGTGGGCTCCTGGCGTCTCCCTATCACCACAGCTCTCGACTCCGACTCCCAGCTCCACAACTCCTGTCCACAACGTTCCCCTCCCAAGGCGTCAAAATGAGTTAGTTCTGAGTCGGCGGTGTCCCCAGGCAGCCTGCGCGTGAACGGCGAGGAGACCCTTGGCTCGCCGTCGCCCCCCGTGCAGGCGGCGGCCGCGCTCCCCGAGCTGGGGGGCGCCACCTACTGGGTGGGGGGCGCGCCACCCGCCGGCCCCCACCCCTCACACCCCCCACAGCCCGCGCTACTCGGCTGTCTCGGAGCTCTCACTGTCGACCGGGAGGGATACGACCTGCTCGACACCCCCACCAGACACGGGATCGAACCCAGGTGCGGAGGCAGGGTAAGACATCTTTACTTACTACAAATCGATTCAGGTGGGATGTTTTTTTTTGTATTGTCTAGGCTGTCGCATGCCAAGTGCGAAGGATGAAGGGTGGCTGTTTTGACCAGCTGCAGTACATTACAAGCAACAGCATGTGTGTAGTTCAAAATCTTGATGAGTGGAAGGTACCTAAGATAGTGGGTCTTCCCGGTATCTTAGGTTAACACCGTCTAGCCTTAGGGACTTCTTTTTAGAAGTCCATAAGGCTAGACGGTGTTCTAACAGCTGAAATCATCGTCTGCATCCCATAGGTAGATGGAAACAATACCTGATGTGCCAGTAGCTGCATGGAACCCTATTCTCCGACTTGAGGGAAAGATTCAGGAAGGAGGGACATATCCACTGTGGTTTCGATCGACACGCTACATTCTTTCAATAAAATATCTACTGTACGTTGTCTAAGGTTTTTTCGTAATTGTCCAGATATTCCGGTCAGCTATTCTCGAAGGTGAAGGCTACATCGAACTGCCATCTCCTGCGTTCCAGCGGAAGGCAGCTCTCGGCCTCTCCTTCAGAACGGGGAAGCCGGATGGCTTGCTGCTGTTCCGGACGCCTTCCAACATGAGCGACAACCAAGTCGACGATGACGATGGAGATGAGAAGCATTATCTGGCGATCGTGTTGGTTGCTGGTGAGTTTTTCACACAAGTTCCACTATAGGCATAATGTGTTAATCGCCGATGTCGCTGGGTAGAACTTACATATTCATAGGAGGATAGGATACTCACATCTTACCGCGTTCTCCCCAACATTTAAAACTTATAATTGCAGGTGAGCTGCAAGTGATAGCAGCAGCTGGTAAAAGCGAGGTTCAGCTGAAGAGCAACGGCACCAAATACGACGACAAGCGACTTCACACTTTGCGACTCGTTCGTGCCCACAAACAGGTAACCTTTGTACCTTTGATGATAAAAATCACTTTAGGGCCTGAAGAGTCACTTGGATATCATGACAATGGCGTAGTTTAACATCGTGTATATGACTTGGGCCCAACAATACTACCTCAAAGTTAAGGTTATTTATTTTCTGAATTTAATTTCAGCTTTCTCTTGTTTTGGTTGCTCCAACGAATGTCCTCGTATGTTCCAGCTAGAGCTATGGGTGGACGACACACTGGTAGCGAGTGGAGTACTGGCCGGGAATAAGTACAGGAGTCGCGGGGGGGGACTGTTTGTGGGGGGGGCGGGGGGAGGGCACGCCGCCGTCATCAAGAGAATTCCCGACGCGGGGTTCAAGGGGACTGTCGCAGACTTCATTGTAGACTCACAGTGAGTTACAACCTTCAATAGACTTGCTGTTAGCAGCCACGCAGAGGGGGGGTCTTGCATGTGACGTGCTGTTAGCAGCCACGCAGAGGGGGGGTCTTGCATGTGACGTGCTGTTAGCAGCCACGCAGAGGGGGGGTCTTGCATGTGACGTGCTGTTAGCAGCCACGCAGAAGGGGCTCAAGCATAAGTAAATATAAGTACATTAGAGAATCAGGAGCACAGGTAGAAGTTGAATGATACTACCAATACTTTCCAGGTTAATTGGTTTCGAGACTGCTGTGAAATGGAGTAAAGCACAGTTGGGAAGGGGCGAGGTAACCCCGCGAGCGCCGCCCAGAGCTGAACCAAGATCCTTACACGCGCCCAATGATAACTCACCATGCACAAAGGTAAGTTCATCTATTTCAGGACAATCTTTCTATGAATTTTGAAACTCCAAAACTGCTTCTTCTTCTGCTACGAAATTGGGCATGCAATGCTGGCTTTTGTCATGTGAGATGGGCAATTCTGTGCGCAATTCTGTGATATTATTACTGATAGTAATATAACATTCTTGTCTCCAGTCACCATCATATACGGTAGAAGCAGGCGCAGTCAAGTTCGGCGACGTGAAGTGGTCACATGGTACATTGCGAACCCCACGTCGTGCGCCCACGCTCTCTGTCACGTTACAGTTACGAACCTATGCTGATAGTGGACTGTTGCTTCTTGTACCGGTAAGTACTAACTAGAGTACCTAAATAATCCAGGAGATATAGGAGACAGTGACAGCCCATTCAGAAGCTGTCTGTCCAAAGAACAATCAACTAAAGCCTCGTAGGAAGGAACCTCTAGCAACTGAATGGAAAGAAAAATTAAAGTTTTTCTTCAAAGCCAACCAAGCCTTTGCAGGAAGTTTCCGTTTGAAATTACGTACATGCCAAATGTCCACAAAGAATGTCGGGGAGATTTGGAGATACTGACGTCACTATTTGTGTGGTGCCTTTCCAGGGTTCCAAGAACAAGCCAAAGCACTACACAGCATTAGTTGTGAGAGAGGGAAGACTACGATTAGTGGTGCGAGGTCGGAAGAGAAAAGAAATTGCACTTGCTGCGAATATTACAACGGGAGAATGGAAATCGGTGAGTGTCGTGTTTGAACTTGACTTCGGTGCCTCATTGACTAGGGTATCTGTATAGTTACATTTTGGGAACCTGTAGGCTTACTCCTGGACCACCGCCGTTCCAAATTGGATACAGATTTAGGCGCTGGTAGTTATGCCGGTCAAGACAGGTGGATTACTCTCGACCACAGTTCCAATCTGGATCCATAGATTTTGACAAAAGTCGTTTCATTTTTCATTACAAAATAACACGAAATCTGTCAAAATCTATGGGTCCAGATTCGACCTGTGGTCAAAAGTAACCCACCTGCCTTGAACGGCATAACTACCAGCGCCTTGTCCCTCTGCATCTTGTGTTTGGACTAAAGGTAGAGCTGTGAGACTCTCCATATCTTATCTTATTAATTTAGACCTTAAGCTGTCATTCAATGTGCGTTGTAACAACAAAATGAAGGTATGAATGAGATCGCTCAGCTGCACGCAGCAGTGCAGCCACGGTGGTGTTGTGCTGCAGTGCTGCTTGCCACGCTGATTCCGAGCACAATACTTTTTGTCTGTCGCGGTGGGCGACACTGCCGCTCGGAGCTCGGAATGTAATCTATGATAAACCTAAAAATATATGGGGACCAGTAGTGCTGTGGCAGCACTGCTGCGTGCAGCGAAGTTCAGATTCATACCATTAGGTTTCTTTTACACACACGTTTTTACGGCGTAAAAATCTACGGTTGACAGTCACGGCGGCGCGACGGCTGCTACGTGCAAGCACGTGTCAACAAGCTGCCACAATGATCCATACAACACTGACAACCGCGCCTACACACGGCGAATTAACCGTAGATTTTTACGCCGAAAAAACGTGTGTGTACATGAGGCCTTAAGGTGGCGGTTCGCGCCGCGACAGAGACCGGAGACCGAGACGAGAGAGTGCGACAAGTGTCTCGGTCTCTTCTGCATGTACTGTAGGTCGAGAGTCTCTGTCTCCGGTCTCTGTCGCGGCGCGAACCGCCACCTATACATTGCCTAACCTCAAGTGACGGTCGCGGTCTCTGGTCTCTGTCTCCCGTCTCGGTCTCCGCTACCGCCACCTTTAGAGTGATAATTCGGATGCAGGTGTCGGTCCGCGTGTCCCGCGGCCGCTGCGTGTTGTCGGAGGGCGGGGAGGCGAGCAGCGCGCACGCGGCGGCGGCGGCGCGCGCACAGCGCCTCTACGTCGGAGGCATGCCGCCGCCGCCCACACTCAACAACATACCCAACTCTGTGAGTACACACACACACACACACACACACACACACACACACAGAGATTATTATTATTTATTATTATTTAATAAATAAATAAATATTCACGGACACTTAACACAACGCCTTCTAGTCCCAAACTAAGCAAAGCTTGTACGATGGAAACAAGATGGCTGATAGAATACATACATACATTTTTTTTATGTAAATACATACTTATAATACATAGAAACACCCAGACACAGAACAAACATCTATGTTTACAGCACACAAATGTTTGTTCTCGGTGGGGATCGAACCCACGACCCACAGCACGGAAGGTAGAACTACTACCGACTGAGCCATGACGCCTGTCTTAACTCTTTATTGCACAAAAGAACAAATGTACAACTAGGTGGGCTTAATGCTATAGGCATTTTCTACCGGCCAACCTTACAGGTCAGGAGAATGTTTGGCGTGCAAACTTAAGATAAACAGTACCTACATGTTCAAAACAATCAGAATGAATAAACAGAAAAGAGAACAAATTGCACTAATAGTATGAGTACCTACATGAGCTAAAATTCAGAACACAGATATCATTCTGGACCGACTGTAATAGGCCTTTACATCTATTGAAGATGATTTATACAAAACGTCCGGAGGCAACCTATGCCTACACTTAACAACACACTGTAGTGCCTGGGACAATGTTTAGATGGAGTAGGCCCAGCACCTATACCATCCTCTCAGCCTAGTTAGCCATATCCACAGGAAGGACAAGGTCAATACGTGCGGAGCTGACTAAGTCAAGGGTTACCTCACGATGTTTTCTTTCACCGTTAAGCTCATGAAACGAAAAATCCATTGATGCACGGTCGGGATTCGAACCCACGACCTTCGGATTGAAAGTCGAGGTGCAATCCCACTCGGCCAACACGCCTTTTTTTTTAACCGACTACAGGTTCATTAATTCATCGTGTCAATGGTCACTCAAACTAGTTTCTGCTAGAAAATGGCAACTTGTATGGCCGATGCTGATGCCCCTGCGACATTCTCTGCACTGGAGCTCCGCACTCACACTGTACTTCGGATGGGTCTGTTATACCCCACTTGGCTAAATTGCTCTTGCAACGACCAACTTGACTGCGGAGTCTGTTAAGCGACTTCCAGATTGGCCATTGCAACTCGTGACCAGGGCATGGCAGGTGTTCTGCCGGGGTAACAAAGTCCAATGGAGGGGAGTGCTTGTGTTTCCATAGTTCGCATCTTGTTTCCACTGCAGTTTGTTCTAACGGATGTATGTGGGAATGTATTTCATATAGAAATGTAAGCGTTCTACGTTTATTTGATTAAATTTCGTGTATTTCAGATAATCCGGTTAGGTGGGTTCCGTGGCTGCATTAGAAAGGTGACCGTGAACGGTCGCGCAGAGGACCTCGTGCGAGATGCGCAGGCGCACCACGGCGTCGGACAATGCTTCCCTAATGTCGAGAGAGGAGCGTATTTCGGCGGTAAGTTTTTATAAGTGTCTTCTAGGCCGTCTTGCTCCATCGTCAGATTTCATCCACACCACCTGGATGGCTGGTTTTCCACAACTTCTCGTTTCACGCGGTCTTTTTTGCCTTGTACGTGTAAGTTGTGGAACGAACTTCCTTCTGCGGTTTCCCTCAGAGTTTTAAGATGGAGTCCTTTAAAAGGTGGGTTTATCTCCTCTTAAAAAGCCGGCAGCGCACTAGCATCACCTCTGGTGTTGCAGGTGTCCATGGGCGGCGGTGACCACTTTCCATCAGGTGGCCCGATTTTTTTTTTATGCCATTGCTGTCAGACGAGCAGGTAAAAAAAAAATCGTCACCATCAGGTGACATTGAAGTCAAAAGATGGTCTATTCAATATATAAAAAAAACTTCTTTGTAGACTTCGTTTCTTTGAATTGTATTTTTTTTTGGAAAAGCTAGGCCATGGCAGTAAAATAAAGACTTTAATCTAAAAACTACGTATTTTTAAGCTACCGGAACATAAACGGTCGCAAGATGAAGAAAAGTCAAGACCTAGAAGAAGTCAGAGTGGTAGAGATCTGTGAGAAAGAGTTCATCTACCGTCAAAACTTTTGCTGCCAAGCAATGATGTGTTTCAGAAAAATTAGATCACGACTATCCCCAGCCATGCTATCCTTAGATACTTGGTACTTTGTCATTTCAAATTTGATATGTGTGTAAATGGGTGTCAGTAGATTAGATATTACAGGCTATGCTTATATTATGATTATATTAGGCTATGATCATGCTTCTGTCCACCCAAAGGTTATCTGGAAGAGATCGCCTATACCGATAAGACCACCCATTGTACCTCATACTTAAAACTTATTTCTCTTTTATTGTTTTTCTTCTTTTCTTGGTGTGCAATAAATAATATTGGTCTATCTTATAAAAAGTTAGAGTAGACATTATGTCTTGTTTATCATACGTAATCAGGACATAATGTCTACTCTAACTTTTTATAAGATAGGGGTTAATTTATCTATCTATTTTATCTCAGGGCAGCAGTCCTCTCAACCAGCGCCGTTCCAAATTGGATAGAACGAACGATTGTCAAATTCCGGATCCAATTTGGAACGGCGGCGGTTGTCAAGAGTAGCTCTACACAGGGGTAGGTTCATGGTTACGAATTGTCAAATTCCGAATCCAATTTGGAACGGCGGTTGTCAAGAGTAGCTCTACACAGGGGTAGGTTCATGGTCACGAATTGTCAAATTCCGGATCCAATTTGGAACGGTGGTTGTCAAGAGTAGCTCTACAGGGGTAGGTTCATGGTTGGTACTTGGTACTCACAGCGGTTATATTCCAGGAGATGCGTACGCGACGTGGTCTAGTACATGGTCGACAGTTGGAACGGCGTCTGCATTGGAACTGTCGCTGCAGTTCCGCACCACGGAGCCGGCGGGCGTGCTGCTCGCCGCCAACGGACTACTGCTGGAAGTCAACGATGCAGCGGTAACTAAACAACACTTTATAAACAACTAGCGACCCGCCCCGGCTTCGCACGGGTGCAATGCTGACACGTTCAGCGAGCGTTTGCGATGTGAGCGCAAAAAAATTTGTTTATTTACGGCATCACCTTAGAAACCTATAAATTTATCAGTGTTTCTCTACAATATTATGCATGTATTATACCTTCCTCTTGAATCACTCTATCTATTAAAAAAAAGCCGCTTTGAGATCCGTTGCGTAGTTTTAAAGATTTAAGCATACACAGGGACGGACAGACAGCGACAGCGACTTTGTTTTATACTATGTAGTGATGAAGTGATAGTGACTAGCTTCCAACCGCAACTTTGTCGGCGACATGTTTGATGCTGTTGATTTTCCAGGATAAAAAGTAGCCTATGTATTAATCGAGATTACGAACTATATAGGTATAGTCTATATAAGTTTCATCCAAATCAGACTAGTGGTTGCAGCGTGATTGGAACACAAACATCTAAACTTTGACATTTGACATCCCGCATCAGCGCTTGAATCCTCTGAGTCCAAGATACAAGATACAAGATGTTTATTTGCATAAACAAGGCCCGTATTCCGAGACAGAAATCGTTAGTCAAGTGCTGCGATAGGCGAGTGTTAGTTGAAACTGGGTTGGCAGACTGTTAAGCTCCGTTTATAAGTTCGGGGGTTCATTTCACAGCTGGTTCGATGGTTCAGTTGGTATGCTTAGCTGTGTAGATTGTTGATTCGACACGGAACAGATATTTAGGTGATAGATTTTTATTCGGAGTCCATGTTATTGAGGAGTGCAAGTTGGTTTACAACATATTGTAAAATATAAGCCAATTCCTGTCCTAAATATGATCATGGTCCCAGTTCCAAAGATTCAGATCAGGTGGGTTACTCTCGACCACAGTTCCAATCCGGATCCATAGAGTTTGACAGAAGTCGTGTCATTTTTCAGTACAAAATGACACGAAATCTATCAAAATCCGGATCCAATCTGGAACGGTGGTGGTCAAGAGTAGCCCTGCAGGCCTGACATCAGGCTCCAGGAACCGACACAGATGGAACTAGCATGAGCTGTGGAATCATTTGGGCCACAGATCAAAATTATGAAACAAACTTACCTACGTTCTGTTATTTCCCAGGTGGTTCTAAGCAGACAGCAGTCTCCCGGCGGCGAATGGACGCGAGTCTCATCTGTGGTCGGCGCTGACGTCAGCGGTGGCGTCTGCGGCGGCTCCTGGCACTCCGTGAAGGCGAGGGTGCATGCCGCGAGGCTGTCTCTCTCCCTGGATGGAGGCCTGCCGTTACAATCAGCACCGCATTCCGCATTGTTGGACGAATCTGACGCTGTTCTAAACCATGAGCCACTGTATCTTGGAGGAATACCAGGTACGCTTCCTTCCTCAAAGGATTCTGAGAGCAGGATCTATGGAACCGTGCCTAGGAGCTATATTAAGTTACTAGCTTCCACCCGCGACTTCGTTCGCGTCCCGTTGGATCGCGCAGATTTTCCGGTACAAAATGTAGCCTATGTGTTAATCCAGGTCACGGACAACATATATTCCGTGTTTCATCCAAATCGGAAAAGTAACAAACATCCATACAAACTTTCACGTTTATAATATTAGTAGAATATGATATATTTATTAGGTTACTAGCCGTCGCCCGCGGCGTTGCTCGCGTTCTAAACCCTTTACAGTGCGAATTTTCAAAATTCCTTTCTTAGTGCACCCATACACTACATAAGGATACTTCCTTCCAAATTTCATACCTCTAGGACTTATGGTATAGGCTGTGAGTTGATTATCAGTCAGCTTCAAAATTTTTTTATATATATTCTGAGTTTTCTATTCCATTTCAGATGGAATAATAGACACTACGGAAGGCGGGAAGGCGAACTTCAAAGGTTGTATCCGTGACGTCACGATTGGAACGCAAACCAAGGACTGG
Organism: Eulithis testata; assembly: GCA_947507515.1. Taxonomy (NCBI): domain Eukaryota; kingdom Metazoa; phylum Arthropoda; class Insecta; order Lepidoptera; family Geometridae; genus Eulithis; species Eulithis testata. The sequence continues at coordinate 744,639 of OX382194.1, forward strand.
GCGGATATGGAGTTTCTGCACAATGTACTGATGGACTCCTGTCCTATAGCGCAGTGAATTCAACCTTATGCAGAAAGAAATAGGATTTCATTTGTAATTTTGAAAAGACTAGTGCAAGAATGTTGGATATGAATGATGAAATCAACAGTGATAGTGTGACCACGCTAAGTCTGCAGAGCTTAAAATAAGGCAGAATTGGAAAGAATTACCGTTGAACGCAACGTTTTGTACGTTGAACATGACATGTAAGATGAAAATTACTGTAAGATACCATCTTTTAGGGGTTGCCCATTTTTTACATTTTAGACTTAGCGTGGATACCTTTACGATAATAGAATAATAGAAAATAGTCTGGCATGTGCCTTAATAATATTATGAATAAGATACTAGTATTTACCATAGTGCCATAAAACAGAAAGTCAATTTTAGATGTATTTCACAGATTTTCTAGCTTCAATCACTTCTTTTTGTCGATCACTTGCCAACACAAACACTATTAATAATCACTTAACACTTTACACATAATCACTTTATAAAACACTTTCATCATTCAATTCATAAATACTTCAACTATAGTTAATTTATGTTCAAATAAAAATAGATATAGATTCCTAGAAACCGTGTTTCCTACAAATGCCTTAATTTCGAGGCTTTCCTATGAGGCTATGTAAATATTTTGTGTAGGTGTCTTGGGTAACTCCCATTTGTTTTATAGAACTGTTAAAACTTTTTTTTATCCCTAATATCTGGTAACTTCCATTTGGTAGGACTATTGAAACGAAAACTAGCCCTAATAGGCTAGTTTCAATAGTCCTACCATGGAACTACAGGGATAAAAAAGTTTTAAAAACAGTCCCATAGAACAAATGGAAGTTACCCGGTGTCTTAAGTTTTAATTATCATCACACTTAATAAATAAATACTCAATGTAAATACGTACTTAATTTTCCACCAGTATTTGTATTTGTTCTAGTTTTTGTACTTAGAATGTAAATAAGTTTTTTTAGTTCATAAAAACTATGTCAAGTTCAAAACTAAAGAATTCCACGTCAATACAATGAGTACAAATTGTAAATTATATTACAAAACAAATGGAAAACGTGCATTTATAAAGTTAGTCCCGCTACCTATTTAAAGTTAAATAAAATTGTAACAATTTATACTACCTAGTACCTAGGTATCGACCTTTTTACGACTTTTACAACTACATAGCGAGTTGTAATTTACATACGATTTGTAAATACATATTTCTACCTTTAGTAGTGAACAATCTGCATTTTAATCGTCACAAAATATATAACTATTTATTAAATAAAACCGTGTTCAGTAGAATTACCTGTAAATACACATTTAGCTGTAAATAGCGTAGTTACGTATTTATTTTAAATGCTTTTGTAAGAAGAAATAAAACAACATTATGGCAATACAAAACATTTTATTTTTACGTCAGAACTTCACAAACGTATGTGATACTACACTTGAGAACTGCATTTCTATCAACTACTATTCATACATATTTAGGTTCCTTTCGTTTGAATAGGTACAATTTTTGTGTGATGATTTATCTTAGTAACGGAAATCAATCTCAAGGAGTATCACATCCGTTACGCTCAAAAGAAATATTGCTCCTGTCCTCAACTAAATTGAATAAATGAATGAAACCTGCATTCAATTCAGTCGAGCAAAGGGGGCCCAATTTAAACTCATAACCGTACCTTACTGCAAATGCTTTTGCTACCTATCGAGTTTGATAAGTATGACATGTGTTTCTTACTGCGTATTGGTGTTAGAGCAAAAAACTGTCAAAATATTAGTATCGTTGAGATGGAACAGATTTTTTTGTACAGTTTAGTGTTTGGTCTGCCACAACCCTTATTAGTTTTGCAGTTTTGATGGTTTCTTGCAAAAAGCATTGCTACAATACTGGCCAACTCATTGCCAGACTTTTTTAAATATTTATTTCTGGCAACTCTATGAAAAATGAAATAGTTGCCAGATATTACGTATAATGAAAAGGATTAATGAAACATGAAAATTACTTAAGTGTATATCTATATATTTTGAGTTTAAATATAGCAATGTAATTGTCCTGCAAACAACTGTTACGCTTATATTAGTTTGACAATAGTATCTAGTTGAAGACTGCGTTTTGAACTAGCACTCCGCATCGTGTTTGCCCAAATCAGAAAAGTAAAATCACCCTTGTGTAGTGTAAATAGAGTTCGGTTTCGTTTTGACAAGATAAAGCTACTTTTGAAACTATTCAGCGATGCTAGTGCTAGTGTTACTTATCTACATTCCATTAGAAGCACTATAATGGAATTCGAATCAGTTATACAACGTATAACTATAGAAGAATTATATCTTTGGACAGTACTAGATCACAATAATCAATATAAATATAAATAAAAATAAAATTGAAGAAAACCCTTTGACAACTCAATAATTTTATATTATTTTCTGTTTTAATAACAAAACTAGCCACACGTGCTTAATTTTCTATTATTATGGCCGAAACTAAAATAAAATTAATGGCTTTAAAACTGAAATATTTCTAAAATAATTCTAATATTTAATTTCTTTCTTACTATCAGATAAATTTTAACTGGCAACCAAATATTAACTTGCAAGATCGACAAGAGCGCCATCTATTACATAAAACGGACTACAATAAATTTTACACACAAGACACTGCTACCGCTGTCAGATTCGTTACGTCATGGTGTTACCAGCGTTCAATAATCTTGAGCAATTATTATTATTTTCCTTATCTACCCTCAGAAAATTTCCTTGACCTTTTACTTTACAACTATGAAGGAACATGAGGCGCACTCTGTTGTACCGAACTACGATGTCCTAGTGAATGGTGATATAGGAATAATTTGAACCTGTATATATTACTTTTACTACCCGTTCGAGGACTCATCATCTGAAAAAGAAAGAAAAAACATCTCAATAGACTTCTAATAGAGAAAATCTATAAATTTAAAAACTGACAGCTCTTACTGCTCGACAAAAGATTCCTTTCCTATTTCCTATCTGGAAGTTTCTCGATCTGTGGAACTCAGCACATGGAGAGGTCATCGTTGTGTTGATCATGGGCTTAAGGCGGCCTAAAAACTCCGTCAACAGAGTTGGCCACTAACTCATACGAGCTTGCTTGCTCATCGTTCAGTACAGTAGTGAGTTACTTACATCTACATGGAGACGTATCCTCTTGCGGCGCTGGTGCGGCGTCCCACCAGGTAGGCCACGAGCACCACCACCACCAGCCCCCCGAGTGCACAGCCCACCGCTATCGGCACGGCGTCCGGCAGGTCAGCGCCGCTGCACTCACGTGCTAAACACAACACAATAATAGTTTTAAACCGACTTCAAATAAGGATGTTTTAAATTGGGTTGTATTTTTTTATGTTTGTTATCTCAGAAGTTAGTCATTGAACCGATTTGAAAATATATTTTTTATCTGTAAGAGTTCCAGCTTGGTCCCATAATTTTTTTTTATCAAAATCGGTTCTGTTTGGCTGCTAAATAAGAATAACTGGAAAAAATACGCCGTGTTTATGATCAATAGAACAATCCCAATGAACTGCATGTGATGATGAAGCTGTATCAAATTAAAGTCGGTTTTTTAAGTTTTTAAACTTATAAATGTTATTCTATATCCAGCTTTAATGTTACTTAGCTGATCACATAGCTGGAGCGGCTCTGGGGCCTTATGCTCACTTCGGCAGAAATTTTACCCTGTATAAATGCAGAATACTGACCGCTGGACTGTATAGGTAAATCGGACTTTCTCAAATCCTTACTAATATTATAATGCGAAAGTAACTCTGTCTATCTGCCGCTATTTCACGCCAAAACTACCGAACCGATTTAAATGAAATTTGATACACAGATAGTCTAGAGCCTGAGATCGGACATAGGCTACTTTTTAATGCGAAAAAAGTGTTTAAAAGATCAAAAGTTATATAGAAGAAACTAATTTTTTAGGATGTTGATTTGATATAAATAAATATGACATTCAAAGTTTGTAAAAGTTTCACGCGGATGAAGTCGCGGGGCGCAGCTAGTATTGCATATATCTGAGGAAGTCGATTTACCTATCAACTACACTGGCGATGTTTAGCGTATCGGTACCCAAATCGCATACCTACGCCCCTTGTATACCTAACCTAAATAATACTAATAACGTCTCTGGACAAATAAATGATAGATTTCGTGGAACCAATCGTTCACCCGACTGAAACCAGCGACAGACCTAAACCGTAACGAATTTGTATTCGTCATTAAAAATAGTTTATTCTTGCTAAAGTTAGAGGCATAACTGCACGCAGTATAATACAGGATACTGTACCCACGCCTCCATTCGCTGTCCATAACAATAATATGATTCAGTAAATATTGGTACCTACTCGCTGATAGTGTAGCAGCTAAACACACATATTATTGTGTGCTAATAGATAATAAAGGCATGGCAATACGCTTCTATAGTAAGTGCCAAATAACACCGCAATGCAGGTCTATCACCCACCTTAACCACGTTGTCGCAAAATTCAATTTATGAATGGCTAATTCTGTCGCTTTCCATACAAACCTGTCGCTAAGACGGTAATCGCTCGAATCTCGTAGTACTGTTTGTTTACCATACATAAATTGAATTTTGCGACATCGTGGTGAAGGTGGGCGAATGACCTGTATTGCGGTGTTATTATAGCAACGTATTAACTAAATAACTTAAGTGCACAGTTTTAATACAATTAATAAGGACTTTTGAATGGACTATTAATGAAAGAAAAATCTTTTTCATGTGTAAATAATGTAAATATTGTAAATAATGTATAGTCGTAAGTTTCTTAGTGAATAAAGTTCAATTTTTTTATATACTACGATATTTTGTGCGTACGCTGCACACCAGTATGGATTTACTTCTAACATAACATTATGGGTTCGATTCCAGAGAGTACCTCTCTAACGATAACCACGCTGAATTCAGATCGATTAAAATTTAGTCGATCTGTTTAGAATCGAAAGCTACGAACGAGATAAAATGGCGATAATAATACTTCAGTTGTAGATTGTGAACTACGTACGTAGTTAATAATTATTTTCAACATTTCAACACGTTCTGATTAATAGGCATGATATTACGTTCATTATAATGAACGTTATCTGCAGCCAGACGTGCGATAACAGGGAATGTCATCGGTTTCATTTTAAATCGTGCCATTTTACAGGAATCGCAATTTTTCACATAAAATTATTTATGAATCGTTAGTCGTACATATCCCCGGTTTAATCAGTAAACTTGCATTGCTATAAGACAAGATGACACGACACAAAGAGTTGACAACAGATATTCAATCATTCTAGCAGTGGAGGTATTAGCAACTAATGTGCATAAAAATATTCTACTAAAAACAGAACCATTTAGAAGAGAGTGGATATAATCTACTATAGTAGGTGCCAAATAACACGGCAATACAGGTCATTCACCCACCTTCACCAAGATGTCGCAAAATTCAACTTATGTATGGCTAATTCTGTCGCTTTCCATACAAACCTGTCGCTAAGACGGTATCGCTCAAATCTCGTTAGTACTGTTTGTTTACCATACATAAATTGAATTTTCGACATCGTGGTGAAGGTGGGTGAATGACCTGTATTGCCGTGTTATTTGGCACCTACTATATCGCCACCATCAATTTCATGCAGCGGTTAAGACGTGGCCAACTTAGGTCAGTTCATAGTGTACTGACCTGCGCTGAAGTCCTTGCCGGCAGCACTAGTCCTGAAGGCCTCCTCCTGTAGATGCGAGAGAGTGAGAGTGGCCACCGCGCCCATGACGCCGCTGGTCGCCGTCAGGTTCATGCGTGAAGCCGGGGTGCAGCGGTAAGACGTGGCTAGGGGGATCTGCCAGTCGCAGCCGTGGGTCAGTTCCACTACGTTCGACGCTGTGGGGTAGAAATTTGAACTGATAAGTACAGTCTTTACAGCCACTCAAAACTTAAGTAGTCACAGTGGCCAGAGTTTACAGTTACTTATTTGTTTTTATAGGCATAAGCGTGGAACAAGAGCATAAGAAGGTACACTAATTATTGAATTTCAAAAAAGTGATAGTGTCTAATGTTTGGGTGCGTCTAATATTTTACACAGAGAAAGACGTTAAAAATAAAATACTCGTACTTCAGAAAATTTGAGAAAAATTAAAGCAAATTTTAGGCTTCTCGCGGCCCGCTGGTTAAACCAGATTTGAAGTACGTATGCACCGGGTAGGTTTCCTGGCTGAGACGTAAAGATTATCACATAGTAAGAAAATCACTCACTCGAGTTATCGAAGACATCGGGAGACAGCTCGAAGTCCAAGCTCTTCAGTGCGTAAGAGTGGGCGGTGAAATTCTTATGGTAGTTCAAGGTCATGGTGTTGGGAGTGGTACTGTTCTCCACCGGCCAGCTGAGCGTGATGAACTGGTCATTGTCCTCGCAGCTTCCATTGACCACACTGGCATTTAGTGGCACGTTCAGCATCGCGTAGGCGAGATCGGTTGCTGGAAGAAGAGGTTTTCAATAACTAACCCTTAAAATTCATCAACAACGTAGAGGTGGATTTCTAGATGTAGATTCAGGCGCTGGGTAGAATGCCGGTTGAAACGGTTTCGCGGATAATTCAGCCTCTAAGAATTCGGGGTTACGTCATGCATCCGTCCGTAAGATCTGCGTATTTTAACGTGACGTTATGCATGACGTTAGTGATTATGATCAAAATCCCCAACCCAAGCAGAATATGCCTAACCAGCAGTGCAAGTACCGTTCTTATCGATCGCTAAAGTCGATAAACGTATCGAATCGTATGGTTCCATGGGAGTACAGATCTCTTGTCGACAAAAGATCCGTACTCCCAAAAATAAGGACAGAGTTTATCGAAATCATTCGTTCACTGCTGCCATGATTTACTAGTTTACTGTCAATATCACTGTTAATCACTTTCGTTTGTCAGAATCAAAACATAGTAAACATACACCACTGCCAATTCGTTCTCTCTCGTTTTATTTGGCTGCGCAGAGTGCCAAGAGGTACTCTGCGCAGCCAAATAAATCTAAAATTTGACTTCTGAACACTCATGATTAGCTCTATTAAACTGTGCCGGTACCTATATCCTCAGTGATTATGAAGCTGAGAAAGTTGACATTGAGTCGAATCGATGTGTCAAAGACCATTTCCTGTTATCGAGTTAAACAGGTTTGGTTGACCACCAAGTCATGAATCACTGTCATAGTTCAATAATCTTCTTTCCCGGATTGCCATGTTGCTTTTTCGCTGAGTCATCTCACAGTCATAACTCAAGTTACCTATGTTCGTCACACACATAGTACAACACAACGATGATTAAGGCCCAATTACACCATATCATTTTCTTGTACGTACCAGTGCAATAATTGAATGCAATAGTTGAGGCGCCATAATTGACGTTCAAGAATTGTAAGAACTGTTTACACGCGGATATATTAAACAAAGTTGAATGCAATTATTGACCACCACCAAGGAAAGTTTTGAACCAAAACTTGTATACCAGGTCAAAAATGTTACGTGTTGTTTACACCATGCAATTAATTTATTGCATTTAACTATTGCACTGGTATGTACAAGAAAATGGTATGGTGTAATTGAGCCTTTATTATATATTGCATGCAACGAGTTGCATAATGTGAAAAACGTCACTCAGATCTACTAAATAAGTACAGCCTTTTAGAACTTTCCAGTTATAATTAAGCAAGTCAAGGTCTCAAGCGTTCGATATTGTGATACAAATCTTATTACGAATAAGCCTTAGACTAAGCCAAGATGCGCACCGCGAGATATTTGTCATGTCGTTCTGTCAAAATGTAAGCATTTTGTACCAGTTTAGGAACTATTGCATTATCTGTGGTAATGTTGTCGAGAAACCGCGCCTTTGAATTTTCAACTTTTGACATTTCTGCATGACTATTATCTCGTCCTCAGAGAGGTACGACTACTAAGAAGTGTCAAAAGTGTACATTATGGCGCGTTTTGTCGACACTATTAGGTACCACAGATAGATAGATTGATAATACTTTATTGTACACAAGGATTAAATACAAACAAATCTTAAAACTAAGTATAGTACAATGGGCGGCCTTATCACAGATAATGCAATAGTTCCGAAACTGGTACAAAATGCTTACATTTTGACAGAACGACATGACAAATATCTCGCGGTGCGCATCTTAGGCCCGCAAGTCATCTTGAACCAAATTACACCATTTCTTTACGTAGTCTAGTTTCAGTTAGTTGTAGACACGTAGGTACTGAGACAAAGAAATTGAGTCACGCCAAGGTTATAGTGGCATACTTTCCAATCGTAGTTTAAGTTTACAGTTCACCAATTAACAAGGAGCAGTTATAAGTATATAGTAACCATCGTTAAGTTAATGACAATTTTGATAATCTCTGGTTGTTTCAGCTCAAGTTTGGCGGTTGACGGGCCACATAGCTCGCCGAACTGAGAATCGCGGGGTAATGTCCTCGAATAGCGACTACGAACCGGAAATCTGAGTATAGGACGGCCTGCCACCCGATGGACCGACGGCATTGATAAGATCGCGGAAATTCTTTGGATGGAGAAGACCCAAAATAGCTCTTTCTGAAACTCTGCTGGGAAGCCTATGTCCGTGTACTTCAGACTGATATGACGATGAAGGCCAAATATAACATTAATTCGGTTTAACGGACTATATAACTTTTATTTCAAAATGATTTAGTCAATAATTTGATAATAAACCGGCACGTTTTGACAACGTAAACAAATTCTGCATCTCATGAATACCGGTTTAGTAAAATGGTAAACTCTTTGTTCCATCGCCTTCGTTTTGGTTCATGAATTGCAAAATAAACGACGTAGACGTATAAATAAATTATTTTGTTGTGATGAAACTGACGCCCTCCATTATAAGTGAGATGGTTTCCTAGCCACTGGTCTGGTCTAGAAAATGTGTATTTTGCGTTGGTTGCATAAATATTTTAACTGTATTTTTACTAATTTTATTTAGACGGGTAGTCGATTGGGGCCGTAATTTTATTTCCTAGTAATTCCCGCTATGGGTATTTTTTTTTCAGTTGATAATAAAGTGCGTTTCTTTGTTGACAAGCGCGGAAATCTATATACTGCAAAAATATACGAATACAATGAAGGTGGTGCTAATATAGGTACGTAAATAGTTATTCCGTGGGAATGCCAAGACTAAGTACCTAATAACAATATACCTACCAGTTTTGTGAAAGCAAACAAAAATACACAGCTCAACAAAGTGCGATAGCGACTAACAATATCGTTTGAAACAATATTTGCAATCTTGTTTGACAAGATTTTATTCATTTTAAGGTATTGAACTCTTACACTATCTCTTACTAGTGGCTCTGGGAGCTGTAGACCTCGCGAGCATACTAAATATTCCAATATTCAACATCATCAATCAACATCATCAATGTCGTGTAAGGTGTTTTCTGAAAGTCTTTAAGTGCACTTTTATTAATTTCTAATTTAAGGCTTATTATTATGCTGATGCTCTCATTCAGTGAAGGAAAACATCATGAAGATAATTATCAGTTAGTATTCTAACAGCGACGAAACGCTTGCAGCCTGTCACCTATTGAAAACTAACTATAATGCAAAATGTTGTGTGTGTGTGTGTGTGTGTGTGTGTGTGTGTGTGTGTGTGTGTGTGATGTGATGTTTTTTCTATTTAATTTTGTAATTTTTTGAGGAATGTAATGTGCAAGTGCATTATCCGTTTTGTGATTTTTTTGATCTTTTTGATTTTTTTTGCATCATCTTGTGTAGAATGAGCTCCTTTGTGTTTCTCTCAAATTTGATTGAAAACCATCGATTGTTTGATGAGCTATCCTGTTCATCATGCTGAAGATCCTTATCAGATCTTCGCCAAACTTTTATGAGACCAACTTATAGTTACTACCTTTCAAATAAAAAAAGAATAATCGAAATCGGATCTCATTTGGTGGAGATATCCAGTATATCAAATAGCCCCCTTTTTGCCCTTTTTTTGGGGGAAGTACCCCTCCAATCAAAAATCCCCGACGACAAAAAAATTCTAATAAGTCATATAACCTGTGTACCAAGTTTCGTCCAGATCGGTTGAAAAATGCGACCTGTAGAGGAGAACAGACAGACAGACAGACAGACAGACAGACAGACAGACATCCGGAAAAACGCATTTTTGGCCAATGTGGAAACTGAGACGCTTCGCTCGCTCGGTCAATAACTCTTTGACGTCACTGCTCTCAATTTAATCATGCATTAAGAAAGTGTCCCTAACGAATAGTCGTTGTACTAATAATATGTTAGTAAATAAGCAAACTATCTATACTAAACCACCAATAAGCAATAACCATCTCGTACGAACTAAGCTAGTATGTTTGGTAGGTACCTACCTATATATGAGCGTGTTGGCATCCAACTTGGAATGAGTCATATCGCTCGAATCGATGTCTCACAGTCACAACTCTCTCACACGTGCCCGAAGATCGGATTACAGGAAAACATTCAACAATAATCATATTCTTTGATGTTTCTATATGAAACTAAAGAGTGGTGGACGCAGTGCATTGTCTCACAGGACTCGTCCTTAACGGACTTGCTATGAGGTATTGTTATGGCAGAGGTAACCGCTTAACACGGTCGGTCATGTGATTGTTCTATCACTTTACCCGACTACGGGGAAGCAAAAAGCCCTATTTTCTGCTTCACCGTAGTTACCGTGATATGATTTAGACCGATATGTATGTATGTTTATCTATTCCCTCATAACTCTCATTAAACAAACCGTAGATGAGCTGGAATTGTAGTGGAAAATGTTCTCGTTGGATACGATACGATAGCGATTACAATCAATATTCCCAAGGTTGTGAAGCTGGGTGTTACGCGATCTAGTGATCCCGACAGAGTTGAACATAAAAACTAGTCAAGTGCGAGTAGAGTCCAGTTGTTTTATAGCCATCGAATTTACCTAGGTACTTACCTACCTATCTACTGTTGCGTGTCGATAAGTCATATTTACATTTAAATATCTACCAAAGAAAAATACCTAGGTGATGTAAAATAACCACTGACACGCACATTACTTACTAAAAACATACAATATCATAGTAACTTAAAATTAATTATTCAGAAAGTCAAACCTCCGAATGCTAAAAACACACAGACGCGAAACTAAAAGACCGTCAAACCAATAACACCTTCCTTTTTCAAAAAGAGTGGTTTATTGTAAATGTTGGTATGTGCTGGTATGACTCGTAGTTCCAATGGAGCTTCGATTTCAATGCAGTTTGTTTGGTAAAATCGGTGAAGCCGTTTCAAAATCATGAGGACAACCTGTTTTAAAAGCCTCTAACGTGTTTGTAGTTTAAAATATTTCGACTGGAGTACATACTCGAAGGTTTGAGATATTTTCAAGTAAGTTTACGCGTTTTAATTAAATAAATATATAAATAGGGTGATTTTAAGTAATTAGCTTTGGTTTCCATTTCACTGTGCGTCAAAGTGGAGTAAATCAACAGTGCTATGTAGGTACAGAAACATTTTTAAGTTATCTAAGGACTGGTAAACACACCGAGTTCCAGACTTCTTTCTCAATTACCTCAACTGAATTCCTGCTTGACTCTATACTAATTATGCAACTACCTATATAATACCTATCTTAGTAAATTGTGTAACTACCTATACCAATCTTAGTAACAAGTCGTAACGACAGTACCCTCCATAAGCCAGAGCAAAGACTATTTTTATCCCATCTTTTCAGATTATTATCGGTGCGACGAGAGACGGTGCCGTCCGCCCCGCTCAAAGGGGCGTTGTATTACACATCCAGTGTGTCAATATATAAGCCACACAGCATGATGCATAAATAAATGGTTACTAACTATGAGTATAACATTTTGTTTATTGAAAAACTGACCTAATTTTCCAGTAAATAAATACACAAAGTGTCACTTAGGACACTGTCGTAATAAATTTTGTCCGTATCGTCAGCAACTTAAATATTTTTATACCCAACAGTGTGGGTGAGCAGAGGCTGATTAGATAGATAAATACAATATTATTGTGTCTATCTATCTAATTGGTATTTATATATAGGTAGGTATTTTCTATTCTAAATGATCCTTGTGATTCTACCGGTAAAATATTTTTCGACTTTGTCATAGCAGCAACATACTGCACTTAAACTGCTGCTAAGTTAAACTGTGAGAATTGAAAAAATACAGTCGGAATGGCTCTTCTAAAATCTATGCTGGAATCTTGGTTCAGACTAAGGCTGTATGCTGATGAAGAAAATGTTACTCAAACAGTCCGGATCAGTGTTTGAGCAGTAAATCAGAACCACCATTATAAACCATTGATAATTTGGGCCTCGACATTATCAGAGACGCTGATCATTGCTGTCATCAACCCAAAGACCTTCTCCGTTACTTTAAGGAGTTGTACTGGCTGGAGTGAGGTCAGCAGGGGGCAATGCACAATATACCCCCACTGGGATGTCAGTGCAGATCTTATTTCCCCAAGACAAATAAAAATTAGGATTAGGCCACCATACCCATGCTCTTAAATATATTTTTAGAATACTGGCATAAGTAAAGTAAAGCAGTAAGTACTTACAGTTTGGTTTAGTGTAAGTGATATTAAGCTGAGCTGCAAACTGGACCATTATGCATGTCAGGTTTGTCTTTTCATCCTTATACGACCAGCTGCCTTGCTCTGGTGGGGTGGGTTTAGGGGCTGGTGGGGTGGGAGTAGTTGTAGGTGCAGTAGTAGGGGCTGTAGTAGGAGCCGTAGTAGGGGCTGTAGTAGGGGCTGTAGTAGGAGCGGTAGTAGGGGCTGCAGTAGGGTCTGTAGTAAGGGCTGCAGTAGGGGCTGTAGTAGGAGGCTGGACCGGGATTGTGGTGGAAGCCTCGACTTTCGTGTCATTGCTCAGTGCACTGGGTTTGCCAGTGTCATCAGTATCAGGAGACGCGATGTTTGATGGGAGCACAGTTTTGTTCACATTTTCGGGTGGTACAGCAGAACTGAGACCTGAAAAAATAAATGGCTTTTTGGTTTGTGTAAATTATATTGCCTATCAAATTAATAGACCGTTTCTATTTCATTTTTGGTCAAATAAATTGCTATTCGTGCTGATTTACGTCACCATTTGTTTAGCGAAGTTGATAAGTACAACCCATAGTAGTTATAGCGGTGTAAACCGATCATACAGTAACAAACAGTAAACATGGTTTGAAGACTCACTACTGTCATTGACCCATATAAATTACCTCTTTTTAAGTACACACTAGGTATTAACACAGAGGTTCTAAGTAGGTAAGTATGTATATATACTAGAAGGTTCCTGTTAAAAAGTCAATCTTGGTAGGTAGTTACCTATTCGAAAACAAAGAAATCACCTCTGCATGTTGATTTACATAGGTATATTAAAATCAGGTAAAACACATGACCTAATAGCCTATGGCACGGTGCAGGTAGAAAAATATGGTCTGGTACAAGATTGCGATGACATTGTGATAATGATGAATTTGTAGGTACCTACCTACTTTTTTTGTAGCAAATTGCGCAAACATCGCTCAATCACGCACGACAACAAAGCCCTAGAATGGACGGGTTGCACGTTCCTTGATACAACGCGATAAAACCAACAAAGAACTAAGAACAGTTATTTTTTTACTTACCGAGACTACCGCAAGCGCAGAGCGCCGCTAACAACAACGCAATCCTGATGTGCATTTTTAGAACACTATTATTATGTTTAAAACTGTTTATTGAATCGCGAACACTTGAAAATGTACAATTAATGCTAAGGAAGCTCCGTGCACGATAAATTCGGTAGCAACTAGCAACAGAAAATTTAACTGCGCGAGTGACAGTCTTTCAAGTCAGCTAGAGTCAGCTGCAGCGGTGAAATGTCAATTGGTTTGACAGTTTTCGTGTCAAGTCAAGTCCAGAGTCAGCTCGGGTCCCATTATTTCACAACCATGGAAAACACAGCTCTGGAATATCACACACAAGATGCTATATACGTCGTCAGAAGGAACCTCATCATCCCTCAGACAGACTTATTTCGGGATAACTTGAGGGTGGAGGAGAAAATCTGTTTAATAACCATCTTAGCGTAGGTAGCATACAATTGAACTTAGCTATACGCTCATGATTAGTCGAAACTAGAAGGTATTTTGTATGGTTGTGTACTCCATGGTTGTGCACTGTGCAGTCCTAGTCGGCTTGCCAGCTGCAAAAATAAAATTCTACGTAAAATAGTAGGTTTTGTAAGTTGAAACTAGTTATGTGGGTGGCACTACGCGAAAGAAGATTATGTAGGTAGTCAGTCAAGGTGAAACACATTCATCATCATCATTATCAGCCTACCAATAGTAAATCCACTGCGGGACGTAGGTAGTTCTCTCACACTCAGATCTTGATATTATTATTAACATGAACCTATGCTTCATTCAACACATACATTCTAACTAATCGAATTAACTCCATCTATCGAACCACTATTTGGAATTATTTTTCTTGGTGAAATGAAGAAGCCTTAATAACTTTCTCCTTACCTACCCCCATTTGTAAAAAAATACTAATATAGTAGATTTTTAACCATAGTCGAACTAATTTGTTTTTAGGATGTTGGTTTTTTTTTGTGTTAATTATGAGTATTGTTGTTTAATTTTGGTGGAATTTTAACTAATAATACTTAGTTCATAACTTAAAGTGTGAGCCATTGGAATAAATGTGTGTAAAGTGGTTTTTCTGAATGTGAAAATTCGATTCCGGTTTTGGAGGGAAAATCCACCATTTTCTCTTTAAAACAAACGACAGCCGACTTGACGAAGACTTGACTTGATTTATCATTTACGCAAGACAAACACATAAACAAACGAACTTACTATGGGAAAAAACATAACGTAAGACTAGGCGGTATGGTTTTAATTATAGCCTGCTTCAAGGAGCTAAAAAAAAAACAATTTTGCGCCAAAATTTTAAAAATGGTGGATCAGCAGCAGCAGCTCTCTTTTTTTCTGTGAGCTTACAGCTCACAGTTTTTTTGTATGCAGCAATTCGTTCAACCTATGCAGTGTACACAGCAACTGAAGCAGCAGTCTAGCTCTTTGCCTAGCTTCCTGGCTTCAGCCGTCAAGGGAAACAAAAAAACAAAGATTTAAATTAGGTAAATACGGTAAATAACCATTTACAACTTATTTATTATCTAGATTTTCTGAATAGGTTTTTATTGAATCGAAATACTTAGATTAGGTTAGATACATTTACAAAAGTAACGAATAGAAAACTTATTAAAAATTTAGGTAGGTAAATAAATGAATTACATTTCGATTACTACATAATTATATACACATATTTTTGACGGTATTTTATATTATATTCGCTGGCTACTGCAAAAGACAGACGGATTTAGACAGACAACGGCCAATGCTGGTTCTAAGTAGGTACCTACTTAGGTATCTAACGATAATTTTGTCATACGACATGTTGAGGTAGGGTAGGTACCTACCTACGTACCTGCATAGTTATTATGTAATTTTATACCCAATACGCCAATACCAATACCTAGGTACTTTCCGAGTCGGCATACCTACGTCACAATGTCCTGTGTTGCCTTGTGTTTTTACAGGGTATATCTACCTAGGTTCAGAATATTAGTAGGTACCTACTTACTACAACTTACAAGCATATAGGTAGGTACCTACTGCTATAACTTCTTTCTAAACAGAATTCATGGAGATAACTTAGCAAGGAATCACAACAACTTAGTCACTAGAACACCACGACACAGAAAAAACTTAGATTCCCCTGACTGGGGAGAATGGCCCTTCTACTGGACAAATAGTTCAAAGCGTGCACGACCGTAGCGGCTAGAGCGGTCATAGTAGATGTCTCGCGTCCAGATGCGACACTCCACGTTAATTAGCACACCACCTAGAATAGAAAGGAGAAATTCATTACCAATCAAAAATTGCCTAGATATTTTCACTTTGTTTAGAGCTAAGAAAAAGAAGAAACTTACGACGTGGATTTTCAAATTGCAGCGCAATCAGTGGACCTTGCACCTGGTCCGGCATGTTTCTGGTGGAGTAGGGGATCCTATCAGCCGTGTGCAGGCGGCTGGTAGGGAACCCGGGGAAGGGGATGAACATGATCGGCCCTATGTTCTCCTTATCTGCGCTGAACTCGCCCTCGCACGTCACCCAGATGAAGTCCCCGTATTGGTGGGCTGGTCTTTGAAGCTGTGGAATAAACACCATGTATTTATAAACTTTTAGAGCTACCGAGGTCATCCTGCCCTAAGAGGTAGCCAGTGACCTGGCTAGGGGTTATCCTGACAAATCTTGGTCCACTCTTAGGTAGACCTGAAGCTTTTGGGTTTTTGCTTTGGCCCGCGAAACTAGCGGATCCAAGGAAGCTAGGGGGCTAGGGGTCTAGATCCACTAGTGTTGCACATATTAAATAGGTTTTATACAGAGTCGTTTTCAGAGTAATAACTGCCCAATGTATGTCATGGTTACCATGAGTGATTTTATTTGCTCAGGCATTTCGTTCGGCAGTGGCAGCGATGACGTCATGTTGTACGGCTCCGGAACCCAGTAGTGGATCTGCACACAGAAATTAAACATGGTTTTAGTCGAACAATGCGGTTCGAATGTTGGGAAGGTACCCAAAAACAAATTATTTTGCTAAGCGGTTCCTTACATGCGCCAATCTGAGGAATACACAGGGCGATCCTTGCAAGTATCCGTAGTAGTTGTCTGCAGTACATGGCCCCCACATGCGCATGGCCATGGCGCATGCCTCGGAGCGCAGCTGCTGGTCGCGAAAGTTGTGGGTGGAGCACGGTGCCCGAGGTGGGTCTTCAGGGACTGAGGTCTCGTAGTCTGGTGGAGAGAAATATCATGGAAACTGAAGAACTGACGTAGAATGGAAAAGTATAGGGAGTTGGCAAAAGCGATACTTTGGGTTTTTAAGCCAGCTGTGAGTTTGGTTACTTTAAGCAGTATTATAATGATTTGTGCTATATTTAGGTACTCCACCAGCTAATGTGAAGCGAGATTATAGGTACCACAGATGCTCGTAGATTATGAAACCCAGGTATAAGTAAGTAATCAATCAATTCAGCGTAAGTTCTTCCAGGTCCTTGTCAAATTTTACATTCGGTATCCAGGCTAAGAGTCTTCAAAAGTCTCACCTCTTAGGAATTCATTGATTCGCTGGTACCAGATTTGCCAGCTGCCTGCATCTCCAGGGCGGAACTGGATTACGGGCTGGTTCCAGTTGTACTCCTCGGAGCGAGGCCACACCTCCAGCTCTGAGGAAAGACATTATTCTCTATAATCTGCTCAACACTGGTATTACTTAGCATGTCATAAAAATTGCTGCCATTTCACGATCTCTCATAAGAGATTTTTTTATCACCTTTTTGCGGCTATATGATGTCGCCACTACGTAAGAGATACAGAGGAGCAAGCCTCTGTCTGGAAAATATTTATCACCGTAAAATGTGGGCAAGTTATTTGCAAAAGAATAGATACATGGTGCTACTTACCCACGTAGGGTCGAGGTAGCACTAGTCCCAGCACAAGTCCAATAACTCCACCTGTAAGAGTTTTAGAAATGATGAAGAGCGTGCAAGAGATTAGTTACGTGGAAGACGAACGTATTTAGTAGGTAAAGGATCTTTACGTCTCATAGTGGTGGACGCAGTGAAATTCCTAACAGGACATGCCCTCAATGGACGCGCTAGGTGAAACAATGCACTTTTATAGGCAAAGCTTAGCATTAGGCTTATTCGATCATTTATTCACAGTACAACACTAAACTATAGCAATATGAACCTAGGTCTTAGACCATTGTCCGATGCATGCAACAAAGTAGGTAAACCCTTTATATACAAACGAAGCCTTGTAAATGTCGAGTTTGCCGACAAAAGCTTCAAGAGCCGTAAGGTAGGGAGACACTGGAGGGATGTAGATTTAAAAACTTCTGGAATAAAATCTCTTTGTTTCAAATAGCTATACAGTATTTCAGCGAGTTTGTTTCACCCCATGTGTTCGTAGACTTCGTAGAGGATCTCTACGCACCTTGCTACGCTAGCCCTACGACACACGACACATAAAACTAATACCCACCAGTGGGCCGGCTGGTGGGCTCGATGGGAATAAGCCGTTTTTATTGAAATTTTTTCTTTGCATTGCTACTTTTTTTTGGCACACGAGATGAATAATAACTTCAAGATTAGATTCGTACAATAAACTCAGCTTTTTAAAGTAGTCAAGAAGGAATAGAGGCACAAAAGAAGTAGGTAAAAAATTCGTAGAATGTAATTTTTACCTGCTTCTTTTAGATAATTCTCAAGTTTAATTTTGCCTTTCACTATTTGTAGCAATTTGTAGCACGCTCGTAGCACTTCGTAGCAGTATCCCGTTTATATTCTAAAATTAATATTATTATTTTTTTAACTTATTTTTCTTCTCACCTATAACAAGCAGCACGACAGCTACAATCACTATGATCTTTACTGTCTTTCTATCAACACCCATGGTTTATTTTTATTTTTAAACGGTTTAGGCGAGCACGTCCTTTCAGGCAGGAGTCACCACAGCAAGTAACGCACTGTCTATACTTTCCAATGGGATGGGGAGTTAATGTAATGCTGGACTGTGTACATTGCTGGTTTAAAAGCTAGTTATTATCGTGCGCGCCGTTTCAGTTGAAACAAAAAGGCAGGTTTAAAAAAAAGTAAAAGTGGTATGAACGCGTGCATGTAGAGAATATAACAAACGCACTCTGCCAACAGGGTCATGCATGCGATAGGATAACCTCTTACTTATCAGAAATGATAATAATTATCAATGACCTTCTTTTACCTAAAAATGTATATGACTTAAAAAAATTTTTGGTTTAATTCAACGACTCATACTTCCATTTTTTTATTAACAAATTAGTACCTTTCTATTAGGTACCTAGGTGTATGTACTAAAACACAGCGGATTTTTTATGTACTTAGCTACATTTTTAGTACATTCGCGATCTTTTATTGATCGAGTGAGCGAAGCGAACGAAGATCAATGCTTTGTATGTTTGTTCTTCGAAATCTATTGAACCGCTTATCTGATCTTCACAGAATTTGGTAGGTAAGTATACGGATAGTACTCTTGAGTTTTACTCGTTTGTTAAATGAAGTAAATCGGTCAAGGGGTCGTGAACTTATGAGGGTCCAAAGAGAGTAAAAAAAAAAGTCGTTTAAAAAATATTAAGTGGGGTGTAATAATTATGATAGGGTTTTGTTTAGATATTCCAAAACCGTTTTTATTTTGATTCTAGGTCTAATAATTATTGAGTTGTTGTAAAAATTATAAAATTGGAAAACCCAGTATAACATGAGCTAACATTTGGAGTTTCAATGATTTTTTAGTTTAAGCAAGGCTGGTACCTACTTAGCTAGACGGCGATTTTGATGCGATTTGCAAAGTTTATTGCAAAATTGTTGGGGTTTTATTAACCTCTGACCATCACGAGATCTCAGTTCGGGGCGAACTACTAGTTCAGCCAGTCCGCAATGTAAAGCGTACGTCCATCCCCTAAGCACTACGAGCGGCGTCACACCGCCTGGCGCCCCGAGCTCGGCGTCACAGCGGCGCCTCGCAGCCTCCCTCAACTTATCAAATAGCCTGCTGATGCTGTGGAGAAAACTAATTTTACTACGCAATTCCTATTTTCAGAGCGTTTTTTTGTGATTCAATAGAGCTCCGGGAAGTTATTTCGACGTAACAATGTAAAGTTTGTTTTGTACCTGGGTGATTTACATTTAGGTACCTACTTATTTTACAGCAGTGTCACAGATATTTTTTATCCATAGTTGGTCTACTTATTTTGTTACTCGCAGAACATTCAAAGTGGTCACTATGTATGGATGGCCGCTAGTAGTCTTACTACATTTTTCTTTCGTGGGTTAGAGAGGACGTAGCATATTTTAAATTCAGGAAGGAGTGAAACAAAGTTACAAAGTTATTGTTGAAGGGATGTTTCTATTCAGTTGAGGAATTTATGACTTCGGACCATCTTGTTAATTTGAGTTGATTTATTTTTATGATTTTATAATATGCACCATTGTATTGTAATTATTATTATGTTATGTGTTTTTATTTTTATTTTTGTGTTATTGTCTGTGTTGTGGTGTCTTTCAAATGTTAGATATTTCAAATACAATTCTGATGATTGTTTGTGAATAAATGAAATGAAATGAAACAGAGCTTGCTTAGTGACTCAACTGTAAACCTGCGAACACATCGATGATGTCAGAGCCTATTAGCTTTACCTAGGGTAGTCTATATTGTAGTAGGTACGGGTATTGTTTCGTTAACCTACATTACTCGCGTAGTAAACTGTTGCTAGACTGAGAGGCTAGGCGTTGCCTCGTAGAGTTTGTACTGAGTATTATTATTATATACCTACGATAGACCATAGGTTTAACTTCAATCATGTTGAATCTATTCTATGTTCAGCTTCACTTATGCATTTTTTTTAATGAGAATAAGTGATGCTCTACCTTATATTAAGTGGTTACCTTATATTTATGGAAAAGATGTTTACTGAAAGCGTCTTCTGGGCAGCACTGCTTCCACCACTTTTTCATCTCTGAGACGTAAAAAAAGTGTCTCATGTAACTGTAATTGCACCGACACCCATCTTCCCTTCAAACCGGAACAAAGCAACCCTGGCGTCAGAAATAGGTTCAGTAGTATATAACTAACCTAGACGAACTCTTCACAAAGAGCACTAGGTACAGGCACTACTGTGGTACTAAACTATAATTACATTCCGCTGATTTACTGCTCAAGAACTGATCCGGACTATAGCATAGAGTTAAGTATGAAAATCTCTACTGAAATCTAAGCGTGAGTAACGATTTCTCTATCTGTTTACGGGTTCTAGAATGCTAAATTGGCAATTCCACAAAAAGCTTGATGGTAAGTATCTGATTTCATTTTCATCCTGACTTCTGTTGGTTATTCTGCACCCCATTCGATGAAAATTGCGTAAATCCCAGTCAAAATAGCCCTCCCACAGAGACAAAGCTGTAGTAGGTCACCGTTACTAGAGGGTGGAAGTGAAACTGTTACAGTATTCTATGGTGCGACAGTGTGGCGCCGAGGGTTGCCAATATAGTGCAAAATGCTAAGCCCTACTTGCGTCTACTGGGCAAGCTTAGTTAAACCTGGGTTATGAAACTTCTCAAGACTATTGACATCGCGGACTACTTTGACTCTTATACCTATAACTGGATTTCCGATTGGATCCGATTTGGATGAAACTTGAAATATATAGTTTCCGTGACTTGGAAGAACACATAGCCTACTTTTTATCCCGAAAAATCAACGGAATCCAACGGGACGCGAACGAAGTCGCGGGCGGAAGCTAGTCAAAGTCAAAGTCAAAAATATTTTATTCATTAAAATCTCACTGATCACTTTGAATCGTCATTACGTTTTGTATGATTAGGTATGATTACATTTTTTTTCATTGGATGAGTTGGAGCTAGTTCGTCTCAAGCTTGTTTGTCTTCTAAATAATCAGATATTTTATAGTATGCTTTTAAAAGAAGTCTCTGTTTTATTACGTTTTTGAACTTGCCAATCGACAACTGAGACACATCACTTGGGATTTTGTTAAAGAAGCGTACACATTGCCCTTTGAAAGATTTACTAATTTTTGTGAGCCTAGTGGTGGGAACAGCCAGTTTGTCTTTATTTCTAGTGTTAACATTATGATTATCACTTTTTTTGTTGAATAGATTGATATTTTTTTGAACATACAATAAGTTTTCATAGATGTACTGGCAAGGTACTGTCATTATATTTATTTCCTTAAACTTATTTCTTAGTGAAGGTTCTTGCGCATAGTAAAACTCTCCGATCTGCATCTGCTCAGACTGAACAAACGGAAAGTAGACGGATTAAAATTAAAGTTCCAGCCATTAAGACCTCGTTTGCTAGACGCTTTAAAAACTTTTCCTTTCCTTTCATTTATCGCTGCGCCAGTAAACACTGTGAATTGTCTTATTCCCTCTATGGAGTAAAGGAAAGGATAAGAAAGTGGCTTCTCACGCTTGATTACGACAAAACGGGAAGTCTACCTACTGGCCATTTTAGTCTAGTAAAAAGTATATTTATAAATGTCTTAAATTTAAATATTTAGAGTAAAATAAGGAATTGAGTTTGATTAGTTAGTATTTTATGAATAATGAATTATTAGTTATTCAAATACATAATTATTATTTGTTAGTTAATATTTGACACACTACACTATACCAAAATTATCATAGCGTAAACGTAGCTTTACGCATAAATCTCTACTCCTACTCCTTTAATATCGCAGACCCTCACACTCTACATGACCCTCTTACTACAACACACACTATTTACACATTACCTCTCATACTTAGTTTAAAATAACCACCCTAATATCTGTGCCTACATACTTATTCCTGACTGTTTTCGATCAAAGCCGTGCTCTATGTTGCTACCACACCTTGACCCACTTACTATATTATTATATAATTTCCCTTCTCTCTTTTTATATTGATGTATTTTTTGTTACTGTCCTTTGTGGTTGTATAAGGTAATCTGTTTTTGTTCTCGGCCTCCCGCGACACAGGCTAGATCTAGTGCGGGGACCACAGGTGATTTCATGTACTTTTAGCAACTACTCCTTTGGTAAATAAATGAATTTTGTATTTGTATTTGTATTAGTGATTCTCTGGGACCCATGTTATAAATTGCACGAATAGCCCTCTTCTGCAACACAAATATGGTGTTTATGTCTGCAGCACTCCCCCACAACAAAATGCCGTACGACATAATGCTATGAAAGTAGCTGAAATAGACTAGTCTTGCGGTTTCCACATCTGTAAGGAAGCGGATCTTCTTGACTGCATATGCTGCAGAACTAAGTCTCTTCGACAATTTATCTATGTGTGGGCCCCATTGAAGTTTATTATCTAGAATTATGCCTAAAAATACTGTGGTGTCCACGAGATCTATATTATCTTCTTTGATTTTTACATTGGCATTTATTTGTTTGACGTTTGGTAGAATAAACCGAATACATTTAGTTTAGTAATAAATTGTTTACATTAAACCAGTTTACAACCTTAGAGATTGCATTATTTACATCGTCATAATTAGTTTGTCGTCGTTTCACTTTAAATACAAGTGAAGTGTCATCTGCAAACAGTACAATCTCATGATCGTTTCTAACCACTCGTGGTAGATCGTTAATGTAAATTAAAAACAAGAACGGTCCTAGTATTGATCCTTGTTGTACACCCATGTTTACCACTGAGTAAAATATAGATTCAAGTAAAAAAATATTTATTTGTAACATTACAACTTGAGGTAGTTGATAGTCGTGAGAAGCGTCCAATTAATCCAGAGATATATTTTTAACAACTTATTCGAATAAATATTAAAATTACAAAATAGAGTTCAGTAATATAGCTACAAATTTTTATGGTTTTCCACGTATTAGCACTATTTGTAGAGCTGCTGGAAGAGCACCTAAGCTTGTTCCACAAGCACTTGCGTGTGAAGCTATAATGGTCCCATTTGTATCACTTGCAAGGACTCAAATCTCTAGTTGATCAGAAGAGAGAAGTGGACAGTGCCTTGCTGTTCGTCCTCATCATTCTTGATATTCTTCGCCCACGCTGTGCACACGACTTTGATCAGCACTCCCGCTGTGGAGGAAAAAATAGATGTTACCTTACCGCTACAGGAAAAGGATCAAGACCAAGTGAGACGTTTTGCTCTTACGTTTAGACTTAAGGCTAGGGGGGGGGGGGGGGCTGAGGGGTCATGCTGCCCCCCACTCAATGCCCAGGGTCTACCCCAAGGATGGTCTATAAGTTACTGGATCAACACCCCCTCTCCCTAGGCACAGATTATATAATACTATACTAGTACCCTAGGCAAGTTCAGTTAACTTACTGGTCGGCCTTTCAAACCGCACAGCGACCAGAGGATCGAGGTATCCGACATTGTTTCTGTAAGGGAAGTAGTAAGTAGGGAAGCCTCTTCTCGGAAGGTATTGCACGGGGCCAATGAACTCCTTGTCAGCAGGGTCCTCACCCTCACAGGATAACCACACGTTGTTTGCCTCAACCGATCCGTTCTGAAATACACGATAAATGTTTTTTGTTTGCTATTTTTTTTTCCTTTTTGAACTTCTAAGAGCTGTAAGTACACACCAACAAAATAAAGAATCAAAGCCGTAATACTTTTTAGGACGTATCAGAATGATCCAAGCCAAGCTTAGTAGGTACGGGAGCAATGTTAATAGTGATGAGGTTTTAAAATTGGCAGAAGACTATTTTGTATTGGCTTGGTGGCTGTTACCAGATGGTACCGGATCTGGGCAATGGCATTCTCTAGAGGTTTAGATGCATAATAATCAATTATTATTTTATCTGGTCTGGCAAATTGTAGCTACTGCAAATTATACGGTTTTGTTGGTTCAAAAACTTACATAACTTTGGATATGACTCCGCAGATCTTCAGGCATATTCTGGGGTAGCCCTGCCACGGTGTCGTTGAAAGGTTTTGGTATCCAGTTCCGTATCTGAAAAGAGACATAAACAATTATTAGTGAGAATAGCGTCATCACTAACCTAATATCAGTCCACTGCGAGTGACTCTAAGACGCGCCGATGAACCTTTGCACTCTTCTCATCCAGAACTATATCGGTACCGGATCTGGACAATGGCATTCTCTAGAGGTTTAGGGGCATAATAATCAATTATTATTTTAGCTGGTCAAGCGAATTGTAGCTACTACAAATTATACGGTGTTGTTGGTTCAAAAACTTACATAACTTTGGATATGATCTTCAGGCATATTCTGGGGTAGCCCTGCCACGGTGTCGTTGAAAGGTATTGGTATCCAGTTAGGTATCTGAAAAGAGACATAAACAATTATTAGTGAGAATAGCATCATCACTAACCTAATATCAGTCCACTGCGAGTGACTCTAAGACGCGCCGATGAACCTTTGCACTCTTCTCATACAGAACTATATCGATACGACTACATATCACGTGGTCGTCATCTTGGCGTACGCAATGGTAACTAAATAAACAGAGTGATACAATAATACAATCATATACCTTACTGAGCTTGAAGAACAAGCAAGGGCTAGTTGACTGGAAGTTGTCGTTCAGCGTGCAAGGGTAAAAGCCATCGATAGGCACGTCGCAGACCTGCTTATCCCCCAAGACCTGTCGAATATCATACGAGCAGGCCACGCGCTGGATCTCTTGGAGGTGTTGTGGTAAGGGCTGCAACCCGTCATTCCTGTATTCTGTAACGATAATGTAAAGAGAATTGAACTAGTTCATAGAGATGTGAGCGAATCCTCGTGATCGTGGTTTGGAGAACAAACGTCGTGACTCAGGTTTTTATAAGAATTTAATGCTCCTAGTGATATGACTAGGTAATCTCTTACCTTTGAGGAGTTCAGAAAGACGTGAGTTCCAGGTGAACCAGCTGGTAGCATCGTTGGCATTGTATTGGATGAGGGGCGAAGCTGAATTATCATCTGGGTGCGGCCACACTTCTAGTCCTAAAAATAAAACCAATTTCTCATAAAAATTATACATAAAATAAATCCTTACTGGTAGGGATTTTTTGGTGGGCATTTCTGGAATATATCAAAGCACAGACCTATCATACCGATAGTGACAAGCCTATATAAGGTACACTAGTGATATTTCAAAAACCTAGCTGTTAATTTCTGAATAGGTGGCCTTTCTATGAAAATATGTGGTAAAACGGGTGGAACAAGCACATAGCCCACCTACGTTGCATTCTAAGATGTATTGTATAGGTGCTAATTGCGCCGTATTTTTCAATTGAGGTTAACTTACTAATTGTGGATGAGCCGGGTAGTAGTAGTCCCAACGCTAGTGCGACAATGACACCTGAAATAGTTTAATTACATTTGTTAAAAAACATAAAACCTTTGTGTTCTGATGTGGTTCTGATATAAAATGTTGATAAACGTAGATTAAAATAACAAAAACCAGAAAAAAAAGAAGTTGAAGTGAGTTTGTTTATTGGTTCTGAACTACTTTTCATCTGAGCTTTTAATGTACATTATTAAGTTTATCTACATAATCAGTAAGAATTTAACAGTCAGTCCGTCTTTAACATTTTTGTTAACTTAGATATCTACCTACTTACTTGGAACAATGCGATTATTGATATATCAATTGTTTCTGTGTCTCTGTCTAGCACGAGGGCTACTATAGCTTATATGCGAGACAAGAACAGGGCAGTGATAATTTTGGGTTTTGGTATGCGCCACGTTCAGATGCGCCACGTTATAAACACAAAAGATATATGTTCGCTTTCAAGGCTGCGCGTACGCATACTGATCAGAGAAGAGCACTATCGACTCTACCTCTAAGTATAGGTACTTACCATAATAATATAAATAAATGTTTACATATTGTGTAAGTAACTATGAATTATGCAATTAGAAGTTTGTTTGTCTACCTGTTGTTGTTATAAGCGGAACACTAAAATATGATGTTATCAATGTGGTTTCAATCAATACCAGTTTGAGAATTTTGTTTACTTTCTATTTTATCTACGTTTACTACGAAAATGAGGGCGATGCTGAATAGAATCGCCATAGGTATGCAGCTTATACAACTCTACCAACCAACTTAGTTAAAACATTGAGGTTTCTACCAAAAAATACGAGTGGAACTTTCAAAAATCTAAAATAACCTGTAAAGCATCATTTTAATAAGAGAAAGCTCCAAAAATATTATTGGAAAGCCCCAAAAATATAATCAACTTACCTAGAGAAACAAGCGTCACCACAATCACTATTATTTTTGTTCTTTTCTCCATTTTATATTATTTTATTTTCACAACGTACAGCTCGTACGGAATACAAATTGTAGCTTCAAACTCGATACTTTGCAGGGCCGAAGTAGCCGACAGACCGGACAACCGGCTTGGTACTGACGACGCCACTACCGGCGGCGCCCGCGCCCCAAACAACTGGTTCTATAGAGCGTGACGTCATTTTACTGACTTGTAAGACAGCTTATCTAATGCTATAAGCTGATGGCTTTTAAGTCAATGAGGATATTAGACAAGATAGTAAAACAGATAGCCAGCATCAGTTTGACCGTCTACTTGTTCTATTTTTTTTGCCAAAAGTGTTTGCAAACACCTCGCTGATCCCGCCTCGAAAACCGAACCTGTGGGTTCGGAGATGTGTGCATCTCCGTGCTACGAGATATCTGTGACATTATCGTATTATTTGAATTAAGAACATATCAAAATAATACCCCTAGTTTCGCAACCCTCTGGCACCGGACTGTCGCGTCGCCTCACTAACAGTGTCTACATTTTAGGGCCGTATTTACCATCTACCTACGTAATATGCCATGACCTATTTTCAGTTCTTTGCTCCATGTTAATTTTTAAACCTACGTAAAGCCTGCACAGCGCCACGCTTGTGCATGTGTGTAATTATCTACACAATGGGGTCTTGTGACGTCATTTAACCGACTTCCAAAACCGAGGAGGTTCTCATAAGCTGACAGGAAGAGTAGTAGCACATTTTTCGTATGAGGGTGCGTAGGTGTGTGTACCATGCAAAGTAGCTACCCGTATTTGTTTGAATAATTGATCAATGAGATAAAAAAATATCAATAGTCGACCTACACACAGCTCAGGCACAGGAACGTGAAAAAGAGTATTATATAATCTGTGGTTCAGGTCAGAAAATAAAACAACATTATATCCTAAAGTTGAACCAACTATTGCGTGTTTATTGACATCTCGTCCAGAAAACGTTACATAATTTATTTATAAATAAGTACCAACCAATAATTTAAAATTTTAATGACTTCGAAGCGTGAAACAAACATTCGCCCTGATGCTTATTCTAAAACGAATAGAAATAAATGCCGACTATGTGGCTATTGCTGTGGGGCTCCAGATCCTCTGGAACCGACGCCAGCACCTGACGACCTGACGGCAACTGGCGACTGCGACTAGCTGAACTCCAAACTCAAACATGCCTACCTACATGTAACCGCACACTCCTCTTTATACATTTTATGAGAACATGATTAAAATTACCTACCTATTCATTCGTTCACCAACGCATTCACTCACTCGATAAAAAGCGTAACCCACCACCGACGACCACCAATCAACAGAGATCTACGAAGAACGATTTGGCAGTAAGATGATGGCCAATTGGCGATCAATGAGACCTGCAGCGGTGGCTGGATCCAACCACAGGCCAGCAGTGACGCAGTCTGTCAGTTGGATCCGGCCAGCGGTCGGTGGCCGACTGGTTGGGGACTTAGTTGCGGTCCACCATCAGCTCGAAGTGGACTGAGCCGCGCCGCTCGTAGCGATCGTACTGAATGTTCTTCGCCCACGCTTTGCACTCGATGTTGATCAGGACACCCGCTGCAGAAAGATAAAAAAACACTCAGAAATTTGTGTCTTCATCCAATGACTATCAAGTCTACACAAGCCTAGAGTAAGGCAGTTTATTCATACTCTCTACACAGACTGTATAAAAAATAACAATTCGAAAGAAGTCTCTACTTACTCCTGGGCTTCTCAAACAGCACAGCGACCAAAGGGCTGAGGTATCCCTCCTTGTTGGTGAAGGGATAGTAATACGCGGGGAAGCCACGACGGGGGATGTACTGCAGGGGACCAATGTTCTCAACGTCAACAGGATTCTCTCCCTCGCAGGACACCCACACCGTGTTTGCTTCTGGTTTGCCGGACTGGAATGAAATTAAATCGATTAACTTGAAATTTGAAGAATTATAACAACACCATAATTAGCCGTAGCTTTGTAGAGGTAAAAAGGTCAAGGTATGAGAGGTCATAGATACTTACAACCACCATGATGTGCTGCTTCAGATCCTCGGGCATCTTGTCGGGAAGACTCTCCGTGCTATTGTAAGGCATTGGTGACCAGTTGAAAATCTGAAGCAGGAAAATAATTGGTTTGTTTGGGACTTTACTACCTACTAAATATGTATGATGTATGCCACATTGCCATTGTCTTAGGACTAGTTGACCCAGCCTAACATGGCATTGGGTCGTTCTCCACAAATCGAACTATCTGTACTGTATAACAGTGTGCACTAGGAAAATACTTTCAATAAGGAACAGATGAAAGATACGGTACCTAGGTGCCCATACCTTCTGCGTGGGTGATGAGGAATGATTTACCTTGTTCAGCTTGAGGAACACACAAGGGCCGGCAGCTTCGTAATTATACTGGTTGGCGGAGGTACAAGGGTGGAAGTCGTCGACCGGTACGTCACAGACTTGTTTTTCTCCCAGTTGATTCTGTCCGTTGGTGGGTGAGCAGGGCACGCGGTTCGCTGCACCAGCGCTCTCGGCTTGGCCAGTGCCCTTCTCGCGGTATTCTGTAAAACAAAATAAAATACTTAGGATAGTAATAAAATATCATGATTAAATACTTACAAGCTAGTGATGTTTCTCAAAAAAATCACACATATCTTATATTATCACACAAATATCTTACCTTTGAGGAGTTCCGAAAGACGTGAGGTCCAGGTGAACCAGCTAGTAGCATCGTTGGCATTGTATTGGATGAGGAGCGAAGCTGAATTATCATCTGGGCGCGGCCACACTTCTAGTCCTAAAAATAAAACCAATTTCTCATAAAACTTATTGACCGAGCGAGCGAAGCGAGCGAAGCGTCTCAGTTTCCACATTGGCCAAAAATGCGTTTGTCCGGATGTCTGTCTGTCTGTCTGTCTGTCTGTCTGTTCTCTACAGGTCGCATTTTTCAACCGATCTGGACGAAACTTGGTAGTTTCGTCCAGATCGGTTGAAACGAAACTTGGTCATTTAACCTACACAGGTTAAATGACTTATTAGAATTTTTTTGTCGTCGGGGATTTTTGATTGGAGGGGTACTTCCCCCAAAAAAGGGCAAAAAGGGGGCTATTTGATATACTGGATATCTCCACCAAATGAGATCCGATTTCGATTATTCTTTTTTTATTTGAAAGGTAGTAACTATAAGTTGGTCTCATAAAAGTTTGGCGAAGATCTGATAAGGATCTTCAGCATGATGAACAGGATAGCTCATCAAACAATCGATGGTTTTCAATCAAATTTGAGAGAAACACAAAGGACCTCATTCTACACAAGATGATGCAAAAAAAATCTAAAAGATCAAAAAAATCACAAACGGATAATGCACTTGCACATTACATTCCTCAAAAAATTACAAAATTAAATAAAAAAAACATCACATCACACACACACACACACACACAACATTTTGCATTATAGTTAGTTTTCAATACGTGACAGGCTGCAAGCGTTTCGTCGCTGTTAGAATACTAACTGATAATTATCTTCATGATGTTTTCCTTCACTGAATGAGAGCATCAGCATAATAATAATAATAATAAGCATAATTAGAAATTAATAAAAGTGCACTTAAAGACTTTCAGAAAACACCTTACACGACATTGATGATGTTGAATATTGGAATATTTAGTATGCTCGCGAGGTCTACAGCTCCCAGAGCCACTAGTACATAAAAAGCACAGAATAAGATAAACTTAGGTACTACTTTACTACTCCATAGTAATACCTATAGTGACAACCTAGCCTATATCATGGACTAGATAAATTAAATATACTATATTTATGTATATGGTAGGTACACTAGTGATATCTCCAAAATAAACCTAACTGTTGGAGATTTCTGGATAGGTGGTCTTTCTATGAAAAAATGTAGTACAACGGGTGGAACAAGCAAATATCCCACCTGCGTTGCATTCTAAAATAATATTGTATAAATAGGTGCTAATTGCACCCTATTTTTCAATTGAGATTAACTTACTAAGTGTGGATGAGCCGGGTAATAGTAGTCCCAACGCTAGTGCGACGATGACACCTGAAAACATTGAAAAATATTTTTTTTTTAATTAACCTATGTCGTCCCACTGCTGGGCAAAGGTCTCCCCCAAAGACAAAAAAATTGTTAAAAAACATAAAACCTTTGTGTCTATACTATTATAAAACTGTAAAATAACCAAAAACTAAAATTGAAGATATATTATGGATAAACTAAATATGCAGATCTACTAAATAAACGATTCTGATTCCGAAAATCAAGTTTGTCTGTTTGTTTGTTCGCGGATCACGCCTAAACTACTGGACCAATTATAATAAAACTTATACCATTCAGAAGCCCTTTTACCGGATTGAAACATAGGCTATATTTTATTTAAATCGAAGATGTGGATCCTTAGATACAGCTTGAACTTTCTAAATCAAAAGCAGCCATTTGTCACGAGGTTCATCGTATGCTGGTTGACAGATATTTTGGTGGAAAGTTTCGCACGCGTACGAAGTCGCGGGTATCAGCTAGTTCTGACGAACAAATGTCAGAAAAAAGAAGTTGAAGTGAGTTGGTCTGAGCTTTCAATGTACATTAAGTATTAAGTTTATCTACATCATCATTAAGACTTCAACAGTCAGTCAGTCTTTAAATTTTTGTTTACTTAGGTACTTACTTGAAACAAAGCGATTATAGATAACAATTATTGTTTCTGTTTCTCTGTCTAGCATGAGAGGTTTTATATCTTATGCGAGACAGGAACAGGCAGTGCTAATTTTGGGGTTTGGTATGCGCCACGCTCAGATACGCCACGTTATAAATACAAAAGATAAGTTCGCTTTCAAGGCTGCGCGTACGCATACACATCAGAGTAGAGCACTATTGACTCTACCTCTAAGTACCTAAGTACCATAATAATATAAATAAATACTTTGTAGGCAACTATGAATTATGCAATTAGAAGTTTTTTTGTCTATCTGTTGTTGTTATAAGTGGAACACTAAAATATGATTTGTTGATACACATCAAAGTTGTATCAATCAATACCAGTTTGAGAATTTCGTTTACTCTCTATTTAGGGCGATGCTGAATAGAATCGCCATAGATATGCAAAAAGTCTGTTGCAACGAAAAATATGTGTGGAGCTTTTAAAAATCTAAAATAACCTGCAAAGCATCATTTTAATAAGAGAAAGCTTCAAAAATATTATTAGAAAGCCCCAAAAATATAATCAACTTACCTAGAGAAACAAGCGTCACCACAATCACTATTATTTTCGTTCTTTTCTCCATTTTATATTATTTTATTTGCACAACGTACAGCTCGTACGGAATACCAATTGTAGCTTCGCACTCGATACTTTGCAGGGCCGAAGTAGCCGACAGACCGGACAACCAACTTGGTACTGACGCTACCACTGGCACCCGCGCTCCAAACCACTGGTACCTACTTACTATAGCAGAGCGTGACGTCATTTTACTGACTTGTAAAACAGCTTATCTAAAGCTAAAAGGAAGAGGAAGGAAGAGCAGTACCACATTTTCCGTATGAGGCTGCGTAGGTATATGTTCGTATACCATACAAAGTAGCTACACGTATTTGTTTGAATAATTGATCAATGAGATACAAAAAATATCAATAGTCGACCTACACACAGCTCAGGGACGCATCTTGACCTCCATGGTCCCCCTGGAACCGCCCTTGGCACAGGAACGTGGAAAAGGTTCAGGTCAGAAAATAAAACAACATTATATCCTAAAGTTGAATCAACTATTGCGTGTTTATTGACATCTCGTCCAGAAAACGTTACATAATTTATTTATAAATAAGTACCTACCAATAATTTAAAATTTTAATAACTTCGAAGCGTGAAACAAACATTCGCCCTGAGGCTTATTCTAAAACGAATAGAAATAAATGCCGACTATGTGGCTATTGCTGTGGGGCTCCAGATTCTCTGGAACCGACGCCAGCACCTGACGACCTGACGGCAACTGGCGACTGCGACTAGCTGAACTCCAAACTCGAACATGCCTACCTACATGTAACCTCACACTCCTCTTTATACATTTTATGAGAACATGATTAAAATTACCTATTCATTCATTCACCAACGCATTCACTCACTCGATAAAAAGCGAAACCCACAACCGGTGACCACCAATCAACAGATATCTACGAAGAACTATTTGGCAGTAAGATGATGGCCAATTGGCGGTCAATGAGACCTGCAGCGGTGGCTGGATCCAACCACAGGCTAGCAGTGACGCAGTCTGTCAGTTGGAGCCGGCCAGCGGTCGGTGGCCGACTGGTTGGGGACTTAGTTGCGGTCCACCATCAGCTCGAAGTGGACTGAGCCGCGCCGCTCGTAGCGATCGTACTGAATGTTCTTCGCCCACGCTTTGCACTCGATGTTGATCAGGACACCCGCTGCAGAAAGATAAAAAAACACTCAGAAATTTGTCTTCAACTAATGACTATCAAGTCTAGAGTAAGGCAGTTTATTCATACTCTCTACACAGACTGTATAAAAAATAATAATTCGAAAGAAGTCTCTACTTACTCCTGGGCTTCTCAAACAGCACAGCGACCAAAGGGCTGAGGTATCCCTCTTTGTTGGTGAAGGGATAGTAATACGCGGGGAAGCCACGACGGGGGATGTATTGCACGGGGCCAATGTTCTCAACGTCAGCAGGATTCTCTCCCTCGCAGGACACCCACACCGTGTTCGCTTCTGGTTTTCCGGACTAGAATAAGATTAAAAGTGAGGTCTGAAGAATTACAAATAACAATACCATAGTTAGGTAGAAGCGCTCGTGGCGTAGCTTGCTTAGCCAATCTTCACCGATTATCTAAGTTACGCAACGTTCTGTGCGGTCACTATTTGGATGGGTGACCGTTAGTGGCATTTACATCTCAGTGCTTCCATGCTTCGGAGGGCACGTCAAACTGTCGGTCCCGGCTCTAGCAGTCGTTAAGCCACGACGGAGGCCTTAAGGCGACCTAAAAACTCCGTCACCAGAGTTGGCCACTAGCTCATACGAGCTTGCTTGCTTGCTTGATAGTTAGGTACTCGTAGCTTTGTAGAGGTAAAAAGGTCATGGTATTAGAGGTCATAGATACTTACCACCATCTTGATGTGCTGCTTCAGATCCTCAGGCATCTTGTCAGGAAGACTCTCCGTGCTATTGTAAGGCATTGGTGACCAGTTGAAAATCTGAAGCAGAAAAGTGATTTGTTTTTGTGGGACTTTACTGATGTATGTCACATTGCCACCATCGGACTAGCTGACCCAGCCTAACATGCAATTGGTTCCTTCTTCTCAATGTACACTGGAAAAATCCTTTCAGTGAGAAACAGATGAAAGATATTTAATGTATCTACCTACGTTCCTATACCCTTTGCGTGGGTCAGTGGGTCATGTGATGGGTAAGGATTTACCTTGTTCAGCTTGAGGAACACACAAGGGCCGGCAGCTTCGTAATTATACTGGTTGGCGGGGGTACAAGGGTTGAAGTCGTCGACCGGTACGTCACAGACTTGCTTTTCTCCCAGTTGGTTCTGTCCGTTGGTGGGGGAGCAGGGCACGCGGTTCTCTGCACCAGCGATCTCGGCTTGGCCAGTGCCCTTCTTGCGGTATTCTGTAAAACAAAATAAAGTACTTAGGATAGTAATAAACCATCATGATCAAGTAATTACAAGCTAGTGATGTTTCTCAAAAAAATCAAGGCTTTTTTTTGCAAACATTAGATACTACAGAATTCTTTTTCGATATCCAACCTCAGAGCCTTTTCAAGAAAAAAATGTCGAACATTATCAAGGTCCATATTTACTAAGTTGGTAGTGGGTACCTACTAAATGGTTTAGGTAAATAAATCTTACGGTCAAGGAACTCGTCGATGATGCTGGCCCACTTGAGCACGGATCCCTTGTCGTTAGCGCGGTAGTAGATAAGGGTGCTCTCGACATTTGCAGACTCTGGCATGGGCCTGAAGCCTAGACCTGTAAAGAGTGACATTGAAGAATAACAATATAGATATAGAGGTTAAATTAGTTTATTGTTAGAGCTTTCTTTGGACAATGGAGAAAAAAATGGAGGTCTTAAATAAAAAGTTGGAACGTACCAGGGTTGTTTCCAATCAAGGAACTTTCCAGCTGCCATTTGGGCATCTTAGAGTCCAAGGTCTGGTAGAAGATGGCCAACATGGCCGCGAAGAAGCCCACGAGGATAGCATAGAAGATCACGTAGAATAGAAGGATTTTCGCTGTGGACAAGATTGATCATTACTAGATGCTCTAGGTACTCATAGTCATCCATACAATTTACGGACGTGCAATCGATCTGATAATTGGCGGCAATAGCAGTTTCCTACCGAATTGTCGTCGAACACTGACCGAGTTTTAAATTACTAAGCGTAC
The DNA here is from genome assembly GCA_947507515.1 of Eulithis testata. NCBI lineage: Eukaryota > Metazoa > Arthropoda > Insecta > Lepidoptera > Geometridae > Eulithis > Eulithis testata. The sequence goes on from OX382194.1 coordinate 780,088, forward strand.
GTATTGGAAGTTAGCATTCCACTTTCAATTTAGTGCTGAATATGAGAGTGATATGAAAACTTCTTACATAGACCTAAAGAAATGAGGAGGTATATTTTTTTTTTTATTTAAACCTTACATCTATTATTATCATACAAAAAAAGACACATATCTCAAACACAAATAGAGGCCTAATTTTCACAAGACAGTTGACTAATGGAATAGCAATAAACAAACCCTTACCCCCTTACTTACGATCGCTGCATAACTTTATTCAGCTGTTTAAATTTTTGCTGGCACCTACTAACAGGTAATGCCAAACAGTGACAGAGCTAGACTTTGATTCAACTGTTTAACTATTCGTCTGTCGTAAGTAAGGCCCTTAGGTATTGCATTTCTAGAAAATATAGAGTCGAGAAGCAGTTCCTAATAAATAAAGTTTTCCTCTTGTTTTCCTTAGATATGGAAGGAGCCGATCGTAATCTCCCAAACAATTTATAAATATCTACCATAGTGTTCTGCTATTTGTAAGTACTATACTCATTAGGAGCTGGAGTATTTAGCAAGCATCTATCGTAGTGCATTTGCGATGACACTCTGGCAAAGTAGTCCAAAATTTAGAAAAAAATCATTAAATTGAGGATAGTATAGAAGTCATTGAATTTGTCGATGGCTGGATGCTCTTTTTGCCACTAAGTGCGCATGTATCCTAACTGGTTCAAAGATGGCGTGTGATGACAATTGGTGCGACAATTAGTGCAGCGCCAATGCCAAGTTATCAGAGCCATGTCAGTTTCAGATCCAGGCCGCGGTGGCCTTGAGTAATCCTGAATCTGTCACACCTACTTTATGAAATAAATTCTAGAGCTGTCCGACTTCCGTGTCCGTGAAATACAGGTTTCCCTAAGTTCCAAATTTTCTTAGATGGATTTGCTGAATTATGGATCATTAGGTAAATACGAGTATCAAACCACATAAAACTCCGTTGCGGACCACCACTGAAATATTGAATAAATTATGTTCATCTAGCAGATACTTTATAATTTCTAGTATTTCTTTAGTTATGGCGGATTGGCGTAATAATTAGGAGGCAGTAGGTTGCTGACGGGCTGAAATGATGATGATGATGATGATGGCGGAATAAAATATAAATCATAGGTATATACTTCAGTTCGGACATTGAATTAAAAAAAAATGGTTTAGATGTTTAGAACCGCGAGAAACTGCAATAGTTGATTGACCTGCAAGTGGCACCGATTGATTTTCTCTGATTCACAGGTTCGATGAGTATGCATAAGGGTTTCCACGAACCCCACCCAAACTGCAGCGCCGCATCGAGCGAAGGTGTCCTAGGTCACGGAGTATGCGCCGTGACTACGGCAGCGCTCCACTTTGATTTATAACCTTACATTTGTGCTATATTCACTAATGCTTCTATCATCCAAATAAAAACTCAATTGGGATAAAGACAAGAAGATGATCCACGAATAAACTACTTAGTATTTCAAGGTCACTTTAGTTTAAAAATCCCAATCTTTTCAGGGTTGATTTTGTAAGAACCGATACTAAAAAGTATCCGTTTACCAGTTTTTTACAGCAGCCAACAGAAAATGAAGGCTTCACTCTCATGGTCGGTAGTAATACAAACCTACAATAATAAAGATTTACAACTGTAGAGTAGTACCTAAATGTGCCAAAGATCATGGTAGCAGCAATCAATATATATAAAACTCTTTTGAAGCTGACATAGAATCAACGCACAGCCTAAACTATAAGTCTTATGGGCGAATACTCAAACGCCACTCAAACCCCACTCAATTTAAGTCCCGCTTAAATTATTGCCATCTCTTACAAATGAGTAATGTCAAACAGAGGAAGAGCAACTTTAAGTGGTGCTCAAATTTAAATGACTTTTGAGTATTTCAGCCCTAGAGGTATGAAATTTGGAGGGTAGTATCCTTATATAGTGTAGGGGTGCACTAAGAAAGGAATTTTGAAAAGTCACACTCTAACGCGAGCAACGCCGCGGGAGACGGCTAGTCTAATATATGGCTGTCAGTAGTTCTATGGGGCGTCCTCTCTTGCCCATGAGGCGCGCCAGGGGGCTCGTGAACCCGTGACATGAGTAACGGTAGTTAAGTTTTATGTAATTTTTAACTAAATAAGTTAGTAGGCAAAGTGAGCTGAGCTTCCAGGCTAAAAAATAGCATGATTGAATAACAAACAAAATACCAGCGCTGATTTTTTTTGGTTTCTATGAGGTAAAATATTCACTACCACTGGAAGGCCTCTATTGTGGAACTAAATAAGCCGATGTGCGTATATTGCTGATTGGATAACGTTGGAGACCAACCTAGTAGTCTCTAGTTTTTTTAGACTATCTAAAATGATTCTATTGAGAACAATAATTGGCTTTAGCTTCAATGTCTATCACACCATGTTAACGTTATGCACGGCGTGTCTTCTATCTGGCTTATTTTTGTAACAAATTTGTCAGCATCGTTTTAGAACTTTCATACGCCCATCATTACGTTAATTACGTAATGTATTCAGAATTGACGTCGAGGTATACCTACTTGTTCCTACTTGTACCTACTAGTACCTAGTTAACCTCATTGTGTTTCCCCATTCCATATTATTGATATCGATATTGATATTTTATTTTCCTGTCGTGTCGATGTTACAAAATGAGTACCTAAAAGCATTTTTGACCAAAATGGCTGCGTCCACGCCAATGCCTCAGTCGGTCATGGGGCGAATTATACGTTTTTGTGAATATCAATGCTGAACAATAATTATTGAGATCTGAATTGAACAAAATATGATTATGGTTGTGGTGAGTTTATACCATTTTGCATGATTACTAGTATCTCTATAGTAATAGACATCTCTACAATCAAGTAAAGGGCATTAATGAGTTCAACAACAGATCCAGCTGTAAAGATACTTGCAGGTGGATTTCAGTATACCTCTAGCATGAGCTTTATCTGCCGAAGGGAAATCAGTTATTTTCGTCTACGCCCGTCCTTGGGTCGATAGCCAAGGACGCTGCGCGCGCATCCGTGTTACCTCCGTTACGAATTACCCTCAATTCTCTCAAAAATCTACCTTCATTACATAAAAAACGCTTTATTGTAAACTTTAAACTAGATTTAGAGTAAATCTTTCAGTAGTAACTTATTTTTAACATTCATGTGTTATTTGTTTGCTCTACATTTAGCGGCCATGTTTTAAAAAGTAGATTCCTGTTTTGATTTACTTTTATTTGCGAAAAGATAAAAGGTCACTGTAGATCACACAAGTTCACTTTTATCAGTAATATTCATAAACTCGCTACATAAAATAACAAAATATATGGAGATATTTTAAATCTTCAGTGAAATGGTTCCGGGGTATTCCAGGAATGCAGCAGATAATAGATAAAAGGTTCACTAGGAAAACTTCAATACACCTAAAGACTTCAGTCATGAAAATAAGTTACGTAACGAACAACCCTGTGCCCTACATCTCAGATAAAAACTGCTTTTCACGAGCTTACTCGGTTAAGAATACAAAATAAAGTCAGTAATTACTTAAGAATAATTAGCGATTCAGCTGACTGGAAAACCCGTATCGATTTTCCCTCCAAAATAGCTCCTTTGTTCTTGCGATGTAAAGCACTCACCCCAACTGGCTCCCGTGCGGCCTAGGAACTGGCCGGTCTCGGAGTTCCACAGGAAGATCCTGAAGGATTCCCATTTTCCTAGATCTGGTGGGGGAGTGTAGTACTGCTCTGCAACTTTGTTCTTGTCCGCCATTGTCGAGAGCTAAATCGGACTGCGGATGGGAATCGATTGCCAGTGGCTTCGCCCCAACTGTCCCGCGTCTCACCCCGCCGATACCTTCCCCTCTTCTTGCCCCTCCATACCCCTGCAACCCTCCTTACGTAACGATTACGCAAGGCGGCGCGCGCACACCGAGAATCTATTTCCCGCTGGCCGAATTTCCATGACCTCTACCGAAGTTTTCCTCTACCCTTAGTTTTGGGGAAAACGTGCGAGATTCGAGCAACATGAAAGTTCTACGTAAACTGGTCGCGAACAAGGGTTGCAAAACGAATAGTGCGCAGTTAAAACTGACTCTATGCTAACAACTTTAGAGACGATAATACGTAACTTTGATTTACGAGTATGATAGTTGTTGGTCTAAATAAAAATTGATTTCATTTTGTCAGTCGGCACAATCTAGACTTCTGCTATGACCTATCTTTGTTATTGCTATGAACTGTTTGCATCAGACTAAGCTGATTATACTGTTAAACTAAAATATACCTAATTATAATTTTTATTACTTACATACATAAGTACCTAATTAAATTATAATTTTCTGTTATTGAATCGTGCTCGTAATATGTAATAAGAATAAGAACATAATAAAAGCCTTCAAGCATTTATTATACTTAGTTCCTACGTGTGATCGTCATGTCCATAATAATATGATGTCTGGGATAGATCCAAACGGTGATTACATTTATGTACCTACCATGCTGATAACCACCTATGTACTTGCACCATAGAAATATTTATTCCTACACCTACACATGTACAGATTAATTTATCCACCTCGATGACAAATAATAAAGATCTGATGGAAGATTTAAAACATAAGGTTACTTACTGGCTGACCTATTGTATGTTTCTAGATTGATCTTGAATCTAACAAAAACCGCGTCTGTTTTGGACTTAACTAGGTTTTTTTCATATTACGTAACATAAATCTGACAGCTTTGACAGGCGTTAAGTCCAACACAAACGCGGTTTTGGGCGGTTTTTGTAAGATCCAAGATAAATCTGAAAACATAATTTGGCGGTAAGGGTTTCTATCGTGTAAAATTAGGTATGTGTGGAAACCAAATAAAAAATAAGAAATTATTAGGTATGGATAGTTTAATTCACGTAAATAAAGCCTACAAAATAAACAGTCATCGCAAGCGTCTTGCAAAGAGATCAGTACTAAAACTAAGCGCCTGGAGAAAAACTCTGAGCAAATATTCAGTATTGCAAATATTTAGGCGCAGGGGTTGATTCAATTATCTCTACAATAGCGGGTTCATGCACTACAACGGGTATTACAGGTACCGGACTGTCAGCTAATGGTGCGTCACTTAGAACTGGCTTTTCTATTTTTTCTTGAGGCTTGGTCCAAGTTTGGCAGATGCACGTAGGACCTGGGATACCCTGGTGGCTTGAAGACTGAGAGCTGAAGCTACTGGACTGTCCTCCTTGAGTCTGAGTGGTCTGGCTGCCTTGGTAGTTACTCTGGCCGGATGAGCTGGAAGTAGACGTCTGTATTCCTTGATAATTGCCTCCAGGTGAGCTGGTTTGGCTTCCTTGATAATTACTCTGATTGGCACCAGAAGTCTGACTTCCTTGATAGTTATTTTGACCTGAGGACGTAGTCTGTCCGGTCTGACTTCCTTGATAGTTGCCAGTTTGACCTCCTGGGTAATTTCCGGTGGGTCCACCCTGGTAGTTACTAGTCGAAGTGCCTTGGTAATTTCCAGTCTGTCCACCTTGGTAGTTACCGGTTGGTCCACCTGCCGTATTACTGTTGTGACTACTTTGGTAATTACCAGTCTGACTACCCTGGTAGTTACCAGTTTGTCCACTCTGCGTGTTACCTTGCTGACTTCCTTGATAATTACCAGTTTGACTGCCCTGGTAGTTACCAGTCTGCCCACTCTGCGTGGTCTGAGTTCCCTGGTAATTACCCTGTTGGTTTTGTCCTGTAGTTTGCACGAAGCCTCCTTGCTGATATTGGCCGTTCTGGTTCACTCCTTGGTACTGCCCTGTGGGAGCATTTTGGTTGGTACCGGTAGACTGGACGTATTGTCCTGACCCTTGGTAATTTCCTGAGCCAAACTGTCCTGATGGCTGGTACCCGGTCTGTCCTTGGTATTGGTTTTGGTTCTGAGATTGTACAAAGCCACTTTGCTGTTGGTTTTGATTTTGATTTTGAAACTGGCCTTGCTGATTTTGGTTTTGGTTTTGGAGCTGTTGTTGGTTTTGAGGATACGGTTGATATGCTCCTGGTTGCTGGAAATTTTGGTACTGACCGGTTCCAGTGCTGGTTGGATAAGAACCCTGATTATTGGGATAGGAATTCGTTCCTTGATAGCTTCCAGAAGAAACTCCTACTCCAGCTGCTACGGAGCCACTGGAGCCGTAGTGGCCATAGTTATTGGCATATTGTGCCTGCCCTTGTATCTGAGCTTGGAACCCTGCGTTGTTTTGGCTGCTACCTCCATTCCACGGCTGCTGGTATGCTGGTCCTTGCTGACTAAAGGACTGCTGTGTGTTGACGCTCTGTTGAAAGTTTGATTGGGAAGAAGGTTTGTTTTTGTGGCTTTGGACGATGTCGATAACTCCACCGATGATCTTTTCGGGTATGTTCAGAGATTTTATAGCAGTAGATGGTGATGTTTGGTGGAGTACCGCTATGATGAGCACCTGGAATTAAAAAAGCCAGTAATATTAACTGTCACTATTACAAAGATACCACTTTTAACTTCTTACGCACGTATACTAGTAGCAACATTATAGCTCTAGAGTTTTCAAATATAGAAGTAAAGCGTTAGTATTGATTTTATATTCAAACCTCTTTTGTGTAGCAGAATAGGTAAGAAAATTGGTGGCAAATGAGGTTTTAATGAAATTGAACTCACTAGTATTGGAGTCTTGCGATGTCCAGCCATGGTGCACTGGTAGAGTCCTGTAGTCGATTGCAGCTCTGCCCCAAGGACACACTTTTATATACATTTTGGAAGTTCTGTTACTGTTACTCTTTCTGTGGTCCAGCCTCTGAATTTATTTTTTTGGTTAGGGCTGCCTCTTGCTTTAAACCCGGATCAATTAGGTACAGCTTAAAAAGATTGATTTTAAAAAAACTATTTACAAAAAAGAAATTAACTTTTTTTACTGGTTGGTATTCTCACATTGATATCGAAAACTAATAGACTGAAAATTATATGGCGAGTAAGACAACAGTATATATTGGTACCGATTCTGAATCGACAGAGAATGCAATAATATTAGTGCTGTCAAAATAGGTTAGTTTAGAAAAATGCACCAACGGAATTGACACCTCTGAAACAAAAAACACACCCGTATTATTTACCATAGCATAGGTAGCTTAGGTATAGGTCGCTTAGTTATTTTACAAAAAATTATTAAGCTACCTATACGTACTCAAACTGGCACCCCTAACAGTAGGCATCATGAATCGCATATCGCATGTGATCGAACAGCGCACGAGTTATCTCACCCCTTGTTCAAGTACCGCTATAATGACATGCAATTAGTGTTGTCCTTGCGCTGGACCTTGTCGATACTTTGGATTTATCGATGAGGGATTTGAATTTACGACCGTACGAGTACGGGAGTTATCAATGATTTATGATGATCCCGACTTTTAAGTTCAACTTTGTGATCGAAAGTTTTCAGAAAACTTCTAATCGTCAATATGAACCACTTTTTCTATGGAATCAACGGTGTGAATGCAAAAATAAATATTAACTGTTTTATACCAAATGTAATACTTATTTGGCAAAAATGTTTGAAATGTTTGAAGAAAAAAGTCTATATTGATAAGTAGTAGTGTGAGTACTCTTCTTTAGAACCGACTCGCAGGAAAGCCATTTTGTTTTGTTTTCATGTTTTAAATTGACTATCGATATCGATACTTAAGAGTACCTAATTCACATCCCTACCAGCCCGATAGATGTCTGTTCCGATTATGATTGACGCTGCGTCTGCGCACGGTCGAGGTGTTCTTTTCGTCGTTTTTGACAAATTATCGAGCGAAATCATCGCTCAGCGCCAATTCGACAATACGATTTATAACTGTGACCTCTTTAATGATACCTTCGAGGAAATTATGGACCTCCTTGTTAGTGGTTTGAGAAAGTAATTCTATAGAATTACCCAGAATCAACCAAGTATTTCATAAAACATAACTCTATTTCCAGCGATATTTAGAAAAATCCTGTTAGAATTCGTATGATGTAAAAATACTTGATTATGGATTTCGGCAAAGTTTGTTGGAATAACGATATACCTAAGTATGGAAGCACTTTCAATAGGCCAAGGTCATACAAACTTTTTAATAATCTGTGAAGATAATGTTGCTAGTTGCTACCTATCTTTCAAAGTACTCAAACCGTCTCCACTCTTAATTGTAGAAAATAACTGAAATCCTGTCTGAATCATACAGCCTCGTAGGTTAGGTACCTACCTAGTAACAATAGGAAAAACTAAAAACTTTTGCTCTAGTGATGATGAGAGATGTGAGATTATAATTATGTAGGTAAGTATAGGTACTGGCTCAGAATACTGTTTTCATATTCTAAGTATAGAGTCTTTAGATTAGACTAGATAAATAGAACCAGGCAGACTTATTCATATTGATCTTTTAAAGCTCCGCTAACTAAAATGGCTGCTAAAGCAGAAACCTTGCCACCTTCTTCTTCTTCTTCTTCTTCCTGCCCTTATCCCACTAGGACGGGGTCGGCACAACATGTTCTTTTCTTCCATTCTCCCCTATCACCGACTTCAAATACACTCAGTGGAATCTTAAAACTTTCTTTACCACTGTACCTATACCCATATTTCTAGAAATTAATTTAGAGTTGTTTAAATGCGTTGGATGTATACGCATATTATTGGATACCTACTTACCCTGTTACGAACGACAAACTATACTATAATGTTAACCCTGTTCTCAAGTAAGTGACTGTAATTTGTCTTTTTTGAGAATAAATTTCTTTAATCCTACCCTATTGGGTAGGATTAAAGAACAACATACAACATAAACCCGACTGCCAACCAACAATGAACTAACCTTACGCTAGTGCGTCTACAAGCCTGTATTACTTAGCAAGTATACAAGTAGCTGATGGGCAGAGGTCGCCGCCAGGATGCCGGAGCGACAATGGACCGCGTCCGCTTGTGCTCTCGTCATCTATACGTATACCTTCAAAGTGAGCAATAACTGGTTCAATGCTACAAGAAATTAAAAGGAGATTGACCAATTTGACCATGTAATGAGCGACGTGTTAGTAAAATGTACGTTTATTTTGTAGTGTGAGTTAAAAAATTCAAGATGACAAAAGCAGAATCTGACAAGTCCAGCATAACAAAGTAATCGAAGTGCTTAGATACCCTAGAAGAAAAGAGGCACTTCATCTTCAACTTCACAGGCGTCATGGTTCAGTCGGTAGTAGACGTAGCTCTGCTTTCCGTGCTGTGGGTCACGGGTTCGATCCCCGCAGAGAACAAACATTTGTGTGTATGGCAAACATAGAAAATATGTTTGTTCTGTTGTGTTGTTACTCACTGAAAAAAATGGTAGGTAAACAGAAATATCGTGAATTCAGCTTAATATATGATGATATGACGTATGATGATAATGACTGTGTTGATATCACCAAAAAGTTTGATGATAACTGCATTTAAGAGGACGTGTCACCATGTTTAATTTGGACGAGCATATGTTTTCTATACTACATATTTATGTTTCCTGTCATCATACCTCAACTTCTGTCCTATTATTTTTCCTGCTATTTATCGATGACTTCCTCATATATTCGATTAGGTCCTAATATTTTTCCTACTATTTCCTCATATCTCTGGTTATATTCCATTGCTTAATGTGCTGTTTATTATTACTCCCTCTTATCTCGGGCATGAATAAGGTATACATGGTACATCAAGTATCAAAATCGTATTTTAGTAGGATTCATTTAAAGTAATATGAATTTAATATAAAATTTTGATGCCTAATTTAAAAAGCAGAAGATTTTGTCATCGTATTGCAGTAGGATTCACCTAAAATAATGGCTTATTCTCATCGAGCCCACCGGCCGGCCCACTGGTGGGCCCGATTATGACCGTAATATAAAAAAAATTGCATTCTCTAAAAATATAGGCTTCTTGTAATTTTGAAGATACTTCTATATATAAAATTATGAAATCTATATAAATACGATGGCACTGTCACTTATTTTATGTGAAAGCAATTATTGTTGCATTATTTACCCAAACAGTTCGCTTAACGCCTATTTAAGACCAACCGTTACGCCAAAATATCATTTTTCTCAGTGTATACATCATAAGGGCGTCATGGCTCAGTCGGTAGTAGCTCTGCCTTCCGTGCTGTGGGTCGTGGGTTCGATCCCCACCGAGAACAAACATTTGTGTGGCAAACATAAATGTTTGTTCTGTGTCTGGGTGTTTCTATGTATTATAAGTATGTATTTACAAAAAAAATGTATGTATGTATTCTATCAGCCATCTAGTTTCCATCGTACAAGCTTTGCTTAATTTGGGACTAGAGAGCGTTGTGTGATATGTAAAAAAAGAAGAAAAACACGCAAAACTAGAAAGCTTGAGAAACATAACACAGCACGAGGTAAGTAGAGCAGGAGGACAAAAATATTAAGGATTTAGTGATAGTGATAGCGAGGTTAATATATTGATGATGATGATGATGTGCAGCTCTACCGTTAACTCTAGAATCGAATTCAAACAAAACAAAATTTATCGATTGAATTGAATCACAACAATTTCATTAATAATAAATTAGTTGGTCTGATCCTTGAATCTCCAAGGTAAACGTTCAGATTAGATGTTAACATGAAGTTACTCGTAATTGTGAATTGTGACTAGACGAATTGAGGACCCCCACTGGTGTGTGAGGGGGCGACGGGATGGATGTATTCCACATAACTTCATCGTGTCTTTCTTGGTCACTCGAGGTACCGTGATTCAATACAAAACTGCTGAAACATTCCCAAAAATACGCATCGTCTTATTACATACAAAGTAAAATCCCAAAAAAAATATTGCAACATCTCGAAACTTCGTAGTTCGTTCATAAGAGGATCAGTGACTGAAGAACTCTGTAATAGCATGGGCAATAATATATCAAGGTAAGGTAATAGTCACCAATTTACATCGGATTGGTTAAAAAGGTTATATTATTTATTTGCTATTCTTTTATCTATATGTGTTGTACACGTACCCACTTTCATTTTCCCATCTCTCACATCCTAAGGTTTGCTGGAAGAGAACTCTTTTTAGGGTTAAGCTCGCCTTTATGTACATGTTTTAAGTTTAAGTTTTAAGTTAAGTATCTCTGTGTACAATAAAGAATAAAGAATAAAAATTGGTATGTATTGGTGACTGTCTGCCTCTATAACACGATACTACTATGCAGAGGCTACCAATATTATATAAGTTACTTCGTCAACACATTTCAATAGAACTTGCTTGAATGCAAGTTCATTCATATATCCACATCATGAGAATTTATCTTTTTGTATCAGCTTTTTTGAGTTAGTTCATCCACGCATGCTCCCGTCCTATTATCCTAGCAACAAGCGAGCTGCGCCGGCGCAGTCGCGCAGTGGCCCGCGTGCTCCAGACCCGCGCTCGCACCTGACGGCTCACTTGAGGTGCTTGCCAGGTACGTCTCCCTTGACATTTACCAAGAATTCCTCCATAAACCAACACTTCATCATTTACATCTTCTGAAAATAGTGACTTTGAAACCTCATTGGTTGCTACACTTGCCACAATCAACTAAAAACTTTTTTTTTATTTAGTTATTATACCAACCACGCTGTTACATGTGAAATTGAAAAAATAAGTGGTTTTAATAATCATGCCACCATACAGTGTTCTCAGATACCGTGTAAAATTACTCTATCAAAGTTTGCCCAGCTTATTGTCTTCCCGCCATTCAAATGTATTTTTTTACTGATAGTGTTGTCCTCAGACCTACCCGTCAAAAATGACGGTGAAGAAGGTATCGAAGCGCATGTCCGACCTGACGTCCCTGGAGCGGTTCAACCTGTACTACAAGGAGTCGGAGCCGGAACTAACAGGTGCAGCGAAGGTCAAGCGGTTCTTGTGGAACCCAAAGACTAAGCAGATCTGCGGGCGAACCACTGCTAGCTGGTGTAAGTAAGCCCTTGTATTATCTCTGCTAAGTAGATAGGTACCTACTCCAAATGTTAATACTTTTGTCTGTTGTTGTACCGTCCATTAACATCGTAGTAACTATTTGGTAATCAACATCGGGGACAGGCCAGTATGGGGTCAGGACAGACTAAGTCAAAATGTTCTTTTACTGCAAGTTGTTTACCTGAACACTCCTTTAGACTCTATCAAAATCAGTGCAGTACTTTTGGCATGAATAGAGCGCAATCATACTAGAAGTAATTAGTGTATATGGGTGCTTAGTGCTTTTTTATATCAAAAGTAAGTAGGTACTTTTCAAGTAGGAAACATAGTATGGAAACACGTGTTTTGTGGTGGAAACGAATCACATACGCACCACTTTTTACTCTAGACTCTAGAGTATCTCTAAAGTCTCTAGAGTCTAGAGACTTTAGGGATACTCTAGAAATCTAAGCGCTTTGACGTTAGAAATCATGCAGCAACAGGATTTGTATCGTCATGCACATGAACGGGCAAAACTAAGTAATATCCTATGAAACAGATGCCATAATTTGCTGATCGTGTTAGGATGACAGTGCCTTGATCACGAATAAATGTGACAATCGTAAGGCCGTACTCGCTTTGGACACGAATTTGTTCGGTACGTAAACGTACGAGTAATGTTCGTACGAATTGAGTGCTCACACTGAATACGTTTTTCTCCGTCAAATAGTACGACTGCGTGATAAATCCCAACAAGCTCGGATTGTATTCGGACGTCGTAAGTAAACGTACGTATACGTACGACTGATCGCATGCAGTGTGAGCGCTCCCATAGTCCTTGGAAGGTCGGTATCATTCGTGCGTAGTCGTACGATTCCAATTCGGATGAAATCGTATCCAAAGTGAGCACGGCCTAAATGTATCGTAACCGCAGGGTATCAAATATACTGTGCGACGAAGCTACATCGTTTGACAATCTAGCTAGCGTTGACGCGCAATATGATCAATATACGTTAGGCTTACGTAACATGGCGACTGTCAAATTTGTGATCACCCCTTTGGTTTCACAGGGGAGTGACTTAGGACGAATTTCATTAAGTTTCTTTATGAGCTAAGCAAATTCCTTCAGGTAAATAAAAGTATATCAACCGCTCCACATTAGGTAACCTAGTCACACAATTGTCCAAGGAGCATACAATCATGAGCGGAAGTCGTAGCCACCGCAATTGCCACAATGAGATCATGGGGCACATCCTGCGCGCGAGACCGTACAGCAGATCTAACCAGACGAGACCGCGTCTGTCTTGTTTAATTACATAAGTGGAGGTCAGATTTTGGTCAATCCGTCTGAGTCAATGAAATGGATTAAAGACTAGTGTAGTGTAGCCTCTGATCCTTAAGTTGTGGGTTCAAATGGAGGAATAGTATTTTTCCCAGTTTTATGTTTATGAATATGGCATGGTACAGTTCAGTATATTTTTAACCCGCGACCGACGTTCTGTGTGTTTTCACATAGCTCCAAAAGCAGGGCTCCAATTTGAATGCTATTTTTTGCATGGTTTGGTTTAAATAAGATGATGTTTGGTGAAAATTAGTGCAGCCGTTTCCATAATTATCCATTCATCAGCTCTGAAAACTAGTTTTGAGAAATAACGGCTATCCTCTAACTAAACATACTATGTACATAACAATTCCAGATGAGAATATTTTCTTGTCTCATACTTTTTAAGAGCATGATTTTCAGTACTAGTCGGATTTTAGTTACTGTTTTTTTTTTTGTAAAATTATGTTATTTGCGTCTGCGAATATTTAAAATGTGTCTTGCCATTGTTTTAGCCCACTCAGTTGGTCTACACCACAACTTCTGTATTTTTACAGCTAAAATATGCCTATTCTACTTCCTCTTCTACTTGGCGCTGGCTATCCTGGTAGCGATTTGCATGTGGACGTTCATGCAACTCCTGGACTCGCGGCAGCCGAAGTGGCAGCTCGAGAGCAGCATCATCGGCACCAACCCTGGCCTCGGCTTCCGGCCGATGCCGCCAGAGGTTGCTAGCAGTGTCATCTGGTACAAGGGCAATGACCCTGGTAGCTACAAGTTCTGGGTGAAAGAAGTGTCAAACTTTTTGACAGGTATGGAAAATAATTGATATGATTTAAAATATATCTACATCAAATCCGATTGTATAAGGTCCATCAAGCAGGTCGTACAATCAACTTACAATAAAAAAAAAGCAGGAACATTGTAAAAAGGCTCGATCCCTAAACCATATTTTACTCTGAACTATTCTTCGACTTTTTTGTCTCAGCGTACAAGCGAGATGGTACCGGCGGAGTTGGCCAGAACATCTTGAACTGCAATTTCAACCTCCATCCCCCCGCCGGCAAGGTCTGCGACGTCGACATTAGCGCCTGGGGGCCTTGCGTTGAAGAGAACCATTACGCCTACCACAAGTCAACGCCTTGCGTCTTCCTAAAACTGAACAAGATATTTGGATGGAAGCCTAACTTTTACAACAGCTCTGACCATCTCCCGGAGGCCATGCCTGAAGATTTGAAAGAGCATATAAAAAATAAGACGGCGTATGATAAGAATTATGTAAGTTTTCTATGTATTCGCTACTGTTTTTCGGCTCATAGAATTGTGCAGGAACTTTAGGAGTTAAAATAAAAATCGGTTATCGTTACAGAAATTAGCTGTATCGATATTATTGTAAACCTGAACATTAACTTTATTCGCTCATAGTATCGGCGATTACCTAATCACCAAATTATCACATATTTTTTTACAACTGTGGATTAGTGATGCTGTATCCTTAGCAAAGTGAAAGGCACCGAAATGACCTTTTGTTTTAAATAATTTCGGCTAACTCGTTAGTCGGCTCGTTGGTCTAGGGGTATGATTTTCGCTTAGGGTGCGAGAGGTCCCGGGTTCAAATCCCGGACGAGCCCAAATTTTTGTCTTTTTATTTTTCTAATTCATTTTGTATGTAGCCTTTTTCTTACATTTTTTTGTGCTTCCAGCTAAACATGGTATGGGTATCCTGCCAAGGTGAGAACCCCGCAGACCGAGAGAACATCGGACCCATCAAGTACCTGCCTGAGTACCGCGGCTTCCCAGGATATTACTTCCCGTTCACCAACCAGGATGGCTACCTAAGTCCGCTAGTTGCTGTGCATCTGGAACGGCCTAAGAGTACGTTGGAAAAATACACTTTATTTTGGAAGGCATAGTAATCATTTTGATTCGAAGTTATTTACTATCAATCTGCATATTTTTAACCAATTGCAAAAAAGGAAGAGGCTTTTTAATTCGGTTATATTATTTTAAAAAGTTTATTTAGGCCCGTATGCCGATATAAAAATTTGTTACCCAAGCATTTTATGCTTGAGTTCGGATGTGCTTGAGCAGCAAATCAGCATATGAGCCTAATTAAGTATCTCAGAACAACAAATTACCCTCGTAATAATTATGTAGGTATGTACCCGAACCACTAATAATTCGATTTGCAAATCGCACATTAGCATTTCGATGCGTGAAGTGGCGTTGAGAGATGAGATGGTGTGTGGTACAATATCCGTCTAAAAAGAGTATTTTGCTTCCAGCCGGTATGCTGATCAACATCGAGTGTCGCGCGTGGGCCAACAACATCGTGTACGACCGCCACGAAGGCATGGGCAGCGTCCACATCGAGGTGATGATCGAGTAGAGGTTAACACTAGGGAATCTAAAGACACTATCGAGTTGAATCGAACAAATGTCGCAAATGTCATGTAATTTAGTCAGATTTGGGGCCATACTTATAAGGCTGTAGGCAAACTGTTAGCGGCTTACTGAGTTTGTGGCGTATCGGTTTAGTACGCCCTTCCATATATTTGAAACGGAGTGTCCACAGTTTGCTGTTTTGTGCTCATTTTACGCAGTTTGCAGCGTACGTGCGCCGACTGTCTCAGTAAGCGGCTAACTCATAACAGTTTGCTTGCGACGCACAAAAATTGATCGGAGTCTGCAGTTAATTCAAATTTCAGTTCGCCACAAATTTGCGGGTCGCTCAGTCGGCCGCTTACAGTTTGCCTACTGTGGACACAGCCGAATAGCTGAATAGTTAAATAGTTTATTAAAATCTAGCTCTGTCACTGTTTGACATAACCTGTTAGTAAGAGACAGCAATAATTTAAACAGCTGAATAAAGTTATGCATCGATTATAAGTAAGCAGGTTAATCGATACAATCGACTTACTAGGTACATATCGACGGTTGAAAGGCAATAATGACCAAGCGACATTTTGGGCGATATTGAGTTATATATATCATTAGAATCAGAAAAAAATCCTGCGTCGATTGGTCTTACTCTCATGCCGCTAGGACGAAGTTTGTTGTCGCTTGGTCATTTAAAAAAACACACATTTTCTCAGTTTTCGGCGTCCAAGCGACTATAATTTTACCGATTTATGAATAATTTTCACTTAGTATGCATTTGATTTTTATTTTTTACATTTAGTAATTTTTGCCTAGATTCGAAATAATGCGTTTAAACATAAAGTATTTTTTGCCTGGCACTACCTAAGGTATGAATATTGCTTAAGAAATTTTACCTGATACAATTATTTTTTATCTCGTAATTTAAGACTTTTTAACACACATTAATTATGTATTCCTTTTCATTTAGTACTTTTTACCTAAATGCAATGGACTTAAAAACGTAAAGTAGTAATATTTACCTACCTAAAAAGTATATTATATTGTCGTTTGGTAATTTTTTACCTGCCGTTTTTTTTCCCTGTTTTTGTTACTTAGGAAACTATTTCTGATATGAAATTTCTATACAAGTGAGCTTATCTCTGATGCACTTATTTTGTTTTGTCGCTTATCCGCACTGTAAAGTAGATTTTGAGTGGCTGTTAGAAACAAAAAAATGATTTCGTCTTCACTGAACTGTCGCATAGGTAACCTGTGTGCTCGCGCGCATCGCACATAGTGCTTCATCGCGTAGCGTGAAGTGTACTGGGTAAGTGCACTTCACTGCCCACTGGGCTGGGAATCCTTTTCATAATTGCTTGTCATCATCAGACCTTAGAGTATGGACTCTAATTCATCTAATTTCAAAACTTTGAGATGAATTAAAACTGCAATTATGCCAGAAATTCCTTAAAATTGGTTTTCACAGCTGATGGATATCCCCGTAATGTTTTGGAATGTCTAAACAAAGCTCTATCGACACCCCATTTGATATTTTTGTACAACTTAATTTTTTTTTACGACCTTGGACCCTCATACCTTTACAATCCCTTGACCGATTAACTTCATTTTTAAAACCAGTACCTACCAAATTCTGTGAAGATCGGATAAGCGGTTTAAAAGATCTCGACGAACAAACATACAAAGCATTTTTGCCCAAGTTGTCACTAAGATCTCCGTTCGCTACGCGCACTCGATCAAAAATTGTAATTTTTAAGGGCCAAGATATATGTAGGTACATACATACCTAGAAGATATACTCGTCATTACAAAAAGAGAGTTAACACGTTCAGATACTTAGGAAGCCTCATAACGGCAGACTCTAGATGCACACAAGATATCAGATCCAGAATAGCAATAGCAAAACAAGCATTTAACAATAAAAAACAAATTTTCACATCCAAAATGTCAAAAAGTTAAAAAAAAAATCATTAAATCATACGTTTGAAGTATAGCCCTTTATGGGTGTGAGACATGGACAATGACTCAAAAAGACAGAGAGTATCTGGAAGCATTTGAGATGTGGTGTTGGAGGAGAATGGAAAAGATAAGCTGGACGGAAAAAATTACTAACGTGGAAGTACTGAGTAGGCTGAATGAAGAAAGAGCCCTTAAGAGGGTTATTGAAAACCGGAGAGGAAAAATTATGGGATACCTCATACGACATGACAGTTTAATTAAAAATATCATTGAAGGAAAGGTAGAAGGTAAGAGAGGAAGGGGAAGACCGCGTAAAAGCTATACGAGCCAGCTGAAAGAAAAGATTGCTGTCATGTCGTTTAAGGACGTCTAGAAAGCTGCACTGGAAAGGGACAAATGGCGAGAACTGTATAATTAAATTACACCGACAAGAGCTGAGCTCTTAAGTTAGAAGAAGAATACAAAAATAAATACGAAAAACTGCAACAATTGGACCAAGTTCGCAAAAAAAGTTCTTAATTTTTGACAGCCATTTTCTCCAACATTACTGTGATTGTTTTTGAACTAGTAGTTTGCCCCGAACTGAGATCTTGTGATGTTCCTGATAAAATTACCCGACTATGAAAGTCTCCTTAAATCCTTTTCATAATTGATAATCATTAATATCTTAGAGTAAAGTATGGACTCCAGCTCATTTAATTTAAAACTTTGAGATGAATTAAATGTTTCAAACTGCAATTATACCTGAAATTCCTCAAAATCGGGTTTCACAGCTGATGAATATCCATGGTTACATTAAACTTTGCAAATCGCATCGATACCGCCATCTAGCTAATGTCCAGTCTTACTTGAACTACAAAATCATTAAAACTAATAAATGATAGCTCACGTTATACTGGTTTTGCTTAGTTTATAATTTTTACAACTCAAAATTTTACCTAGAATAAAAATAAAGGGTTTTGGGATATCTAAACAAAGTCCTATCATATTATTATGACACCCCACTTGATATTTTTGTAGATTTTTTTTACTCTTTTTGGACTTTCATAACTTTACAAACCCTTGACCGATTTACTTCATTTTTTAAACCAGTAAAATTTAAGACTACTATCCGTATACCTGCTAACTTCTGTGAAGATCAGATAAGTGGTTCAAAAGATCTCGACGAACAAACATACAAAGCCTTTTTGCCCAAGTTGTCACTAAAATCTTCGCTTCGCTCACTCGATCAAAACCAAGGCAAATCATGTTCTTTATAAAATCCACTTTCCGAGATTTGACTGCAATATTGGTGTGTTAGAGGCTTATATAGACCTTTTTAACAAAGGGTTAATAGTGACAGGCCTAAAACCTCCACCAACCTGCACAAGAGCAGCTTGGCGGAGTAAGCTCTAACTAATTCGTCCCTCGTCAGATACCCATCGTCAGATACACTCTTCAGAAGCCCATAATCAGTAGTCAGTTATTGTAGGTCTACTACAATATACATACATAGTCAATATGATAGACTACAAGGGCTGTTTTGATGTTGATAATAATAATATCTATCGAAAACCTTTGTCCAAAGTCTTTAATCTTGCGTACTAAAACCTAAATTCTTTGTTACTTGTCTAAAAATGCCCTACACTTACCTTAATTAATCTGTACTATGGTTGAAATTGCTTGGCAGAAAAGTTTTTTGCTTCAATATTTCGATCATTTTACCTATGTGTCAAACATCTGTTACTTCTGGATGAGTCATTTTGCTTGAAACACAATTATAAAATGTTAGGGTTTAGTTAATTTTACATGTTTTATTATAAAAAAAAATTGACGATAAGTAATTTTTACCTGTTTGTGATTTTGATTAAAATTTTACTAACCGACACTATTACTTAAAGTATTAAGAAAATGCATAAATTTGAAATGCCAGTTTATAAAGCTTTTAAACTGCATTTAAAATTCGTTGGAATCGAGTAGCTACGACAAATAGGCGATTTTTCACGATTTTTTTTCCAAAAATAAAAACTTTAAAATGCTCTGGTGTAAAGTTGCCAATATGTCGCTTAGTCATTATTGCCTTTCAAGCGTCGATATGTATCTATGCTATAGGAGTCGATTGTTTGTACCAAAAAAGTTAGGGGTCCAATAATGATTGCGTTTCATCAAGGTGCATTGGTTTTTTTGTATATTTGTGGATGTGGATGTGAGTGAGACAATAATTCTAATTTATTTGAATAAATGTAGTTTTCAAAAGCTTTGTTGTGCATTTTCATTTCTTTGATAAACGCTGAAGACTTAGTACTTTATTAACAGTAATAAAAGTAAACTCAATTTACATAGGATGAGGTGATAAAATAAAACAACGCTTTTGGCTTCAAATAGTTGTACACTGTTACAAATACCACACACAGCTGAAATAAATGCTATAAAACTTACAATCGTAATTATTTGACTAGCTAGTTTGGGATTTGCTACAAAAAAATAATCTTCGTCTTTATAAAACACATCTCATTAAACAAACATTCTAATCAACATTATACGGTAGGAAAGACAGAGTTACTCTAAAAAATACAGAGTCACTCGAAACGTGACCAAATACGATGTGAAGTGAAAGAGTATGCTTGAAAATGCACCCACTAAATAGTATGCTCCATTTGGAATTTTAGACTTATCTCTCGCTATGTAGAGTCTACTTTGCCTCCTTGTAAATAAGACACACTAAAAAGTAGTCCTAAAGCTAAATATCTACTTAGACTAACGCCCTATGCAATAGATGAGTAAAATCATGTAAAACTTACAAGAATCGAAATTCCATCAGTACAGTTTACTCATCTGCGTTTGGGCGACTTATTCCTATATATTGTTGCGTTCACACTCAGCCGCAGTCGGAGGGAAGTGGGCATGACCATAATCTAAACAAGATCATGCCTCTGTCCCGGCATGTTCATGACCTTGCTCTCTAAAGAATAAAGGTGATGTTGCTGTAGCAATAATGCCGGTAGCGGCATCGTCTGAGTGTGTATGCGGTATATTGGTCCATATTCAGTCGATCATGATCTCCAGATGCGTGGAGCCGAGCCTTTCCTTCAGCGACTCCGTGTACTCGATGTTGTGCGCCCATGCACGGCAGCGTATGTTGATAATTTGGTTCACTACGTGCAACAAGTATCTTATTATTTCATTCCCTATGGTGAAGGTAAGCTAAGGATCTAATGCGTCATCACACACTTAAGAATTACTGTTTCTTTATGAAAGCAGACTACCAGCTAGTAGGCGGACGATATTGTAAAGGAATCAGAAGCACACACATCAAACAGGATTTGATTTCTATATTTATATATGTATAATCAGGATCCTGCATGCATCTCTGAGTACTAAAACCCAACTTGGGATGATTGATGCCCCAAAAACTTTAAAACCCTCTTGTCTGAAAGACTCAAGTCATGTGCAAGTACTCTTTTTTATAAAAATAAGGAAAGCAACTAAAGTAGTGCCTCAAACTTTGATCAAGATTTTAGATTACTCACATTTAGGTTTCGTCAGCTGCACTGCGACAAGGGGACTGAGGTATCCAGGAGTGTTGTCATACGGGAAGTACGTCTCCTTGAGCCCAGGGTATGGATAGTAGCTTAACGGACCCAGAGCTTCATTATCCGCAGACCGCTCGCCTTTGCATGACACCCACACTTTGCGGCGCTAAAATAGATGAACAATTAGGTACTTCCTCATCAGGTTCAAGTTATTAAACAGTGAGTTTATTGCCTCTTGTGCTGTTGCGTTGGTAATGTAGTCCTTCAGGTCTGAGGGCATGTCTGACGGCAGGTTCTCAGGATCATCATAGAATACAGGCTCCCAATCATATAACTGAAACAGACAGTGTCACAGACTTTATTTTGGCAACTCGCGTTTTTAACAAGCCACTTTGAAACTTACTGCACCGACAAAAAGACTCACCCGGTTCAGCTTGATGATGAAACAGGGCGTCTTATTTGCGTACCCATAGTCGTTCTCCAGAGAGCAGGGTCCGAACTGGACAGGGTCGAAGTCACACACCTCGTTCCTTGGTGGCTTCACGTCGCCACATGCAAGCTGGTTCTCACCCTGGGTGACCAGAAGGGACTTGTTCTTATATGCTGAAAATGAGAAATGGAACTTCTAAAGTTAGTTAGAATTTAGACATCTCGATATTGTTGCAAAGGGGTAGTCAGAAGCCCAACGAAGCATTACAAAGACACGACAGATTACGATAGGTGCATTACTTAGTATGACCCAAAACTTACGTGCTAAAAACTCCTCGATATTATCCACCCATTTCTTAACTTCCGTGGAGTTGTCAGCTCTATACGAAATAAGAGCACCTTCTTCTAACAGCAGTGGCCTGTGCCCCATGCCAGGGTTGGCACCTGGAATACAAAAATAATCGACTAAATATTACACCGTAACCTTCTTTGGAGTCAGAGCTACCTATTCCTTCTGTACGTTTCTCCTACAGTTACTGTTCAAGTACTATGTGGCTTAAGATCTGCCATCAAGTGACGACCGAGTATTACTAGAATATGGCCAGTGTGGACACCAGAATACAGAATACCAAATATAGCAGTGGACAGAAGAATGAGTTCTCTATATTACGTTCAGAATGAATGATAAATGTATTTCGTATTGATGATCACTGCACAGCGTGCCCCATCACTATGAATCACCCCTATGTGTAAAGAATTAACCTCTTAGGTAAAAGGTAAAATCCGAGCTGTTAGTGACCCAAATGGCTGGACCGAAGCAATTTTAGTTCACAGAGGAAACATTATCGTAAAAGATGAAATGCGTGAATTATGGCTTCTGAGATCGACCTTCTATGCGTGTACGTATTTATTTTTCTATTTGCGGATTCGCTGTTATGAGAAGTTTACCAAGGTTTTAAAAATACTTCGTTACTAAGGAATTACTTTTACTAACTAGTTATTCACAACTACACTTCATGGTCATGAACACAGTCCAACCTGGCAGTTGGTTTTCCTCGCCGTGGATAGCAACCCCACCACTACGTATACTAGAGTACCACAGCACACTGACCCAGAACCAATAATTACAGGTCATGATAACATTTATCTTGCTACGAGAATCAAACAATGACTTGGTAATCTACGTCGGAACTCACCAATAATAGAGTCAGCCAGGGTGAAGTATGGTATCCGATCGTCCATGGAGGCGAGCAGACCACACATGCAGAGGGAGAAGAAGATGATGATGCAGATGTACATCACCAGGTATATCAGACCAATCACTCCTGGAACAGATATCAGATCCAGATTGTAGAGTTCTAAAGAAAGCTAAAGCCTATATAATTCAATTCAATTCTTGTATGTGGCCTTTGCAGTGTTGCCCGCAATTTCGCCAATGTCACGTTTTGTTAGACCTTAGCACGATGGAGAATGACCGGTGATGAGAAGTAATGTTCTATACATATAATACAAAACTTTGAGGTGATAAATTAGAAATATTACGGGTATAGAATAAACACACAGTTCATAATCCTATACTCAGCTTAAGGCGTATGTACAAGGCAGACAACCCTCTCGCTCGCACATTTCAACATATTTGAAGATATAATATAACTAAATGTAATTACGTGAAATTGCAGACCTTCAGGGTCGAGAGAATAACAATGCAAAGGTTCAGTAAAAATATCACATTGATCCAAACCAAATTTTTTGGTTTTATTAATACAAAATTAGCACTATTAATCCTCTGTTCATAGTTGATCTAAAAAAATCCTCTGTATTTCGCCTGAAACAGTAACACCAACTTAGTACTAAATGATATGTCTCGAAGCCACAATGTTCGGTATTTTATTTACCATTTAGCACCTATTCATGTTTAATTCACAAGTTTATATTACACCCGTTTTACTGTTTTGACGGTCTATTACCACGAGATACGACATAATGACAGTGCTAATGACAACATAACGAAAGATCATTGCATAGATCATTGAAAGGATTCTAAAAACTTACAGTCAAGCTGTAATCATCGATCAGATTATTTATGATGATGTGGAGAAGGGATGAATTGGTGATTAGACTCAAGGTAGATTTCGTTTATTGATACGAAACGGGAATATTTCCATTTCGTCTTATAACGATATATTACTCAAAGGGTTGATACATAATTCGTCAGCAAAGACTTTATTACTATACTGACGTCAAACTCTGAAATAGAGTTTCATATCGAAGTAGGTAAGGTACTTAGGTAACACATAAATAACCTCGCTCGGCACATTTACCTAGTAACTTCTATACCTTCCTACAGGGTATAAAAGCTGAAAACGGCAGACGTTCAGAACTTCTGGTATTTTCCGAAGATTTTGAGCATGATCTGGATTTTTAGGTGGTATATCTGTGGGTAGGTGTAGGTAATATAGCAAGTAAACAACCTTTCTAGTTCAAGGACCGTTTATTACTGACTCGCAGATTGAAAGGCAGCACAGATAATTTATGCCTACTACGTTCATACATATCACTCCTTCCTCATTAATTTGAGAACCTGGCAACAATAGAAAACATAATCTAATAATCTTTAAACAACATAGCTATTCCTTATAATTAATGACTCTGGACCGAGGTCTCAAGTTGATGCGGTGACGACAGGCATTTACGTTGCTATTACTTTGAGGCACACGCGATTGTGCTTTCACTGGCGCCGGAGGTGGCGACGGCAGCGCTGACGGCGATAGCGGCATCACCGGTGACGGCGGTGACGAAAACGGTGATGGCGGTGAAACAACAAAGCATCCCGAACGCGGACTGATCTGCGTCCCCGCAACAACTTGCCTATCTTGGCACGGTGACGATGCCGAGCTGACACAGTTGTCAACTGGTGCGTCACTACTCGAGCCAGACTCCGTCTCTTCACTAATCGCAGGAGGTAAAGCGTTTTGAGCTTGATCTGCGGAACCTCCTCCCGACCCATTACAAGACCAACTCACCCGAGACGGAGTTTGGAACGATACACGTCTCTGATTATCTTCCTTATCAGAAAATCGTAACAACTGATCGACATGCCTTTTAAACGTGCCAAGATCTTCAACTGAAACATTATACATTCTATTGCCTAAACTACATATTATTCTACCTATTTTCCAAAAAGGCTTCCTACCTCGATAGCATCTCACCCACACTTTCTGGTTTTCATGAAATATCCTACTGTTATTCAACTCCAAAGCGGCATTGGCGAAAGCCGGATTCCTCTTAGGTGGCAACACTAGATCTAAACGACAGCGCAGCTCTCGATTAAACATGAGCTTTGCCGGAGTCTCGCCAGTGCTACAATGGGCTGTAGTGCGGTATTCAAATAAAAACGCTAGTAATTTGTCGGTTATCCTAGCACAAGATGAACTGTTCTCAGCACTCTTTAGAATACATTTAATCATCTTTTTACAAGTCTTAACTGAATTCTCAGCCTGGCCATTACTGCAAGGATGATACACCGGAGAAGTTAATTGTTTTATGCCGGCATGTTTACAAAACCCGATAAACTCTTCATTACTTATCTTAGGATCGTTATCGGACACAATGACCTTGGGTAGGCCGAATGTAGAAAATAAAACCTTTAATTTTTGAATGAGACATTTTGTAGTTAAGCCATTACCCATCAATAGGCACTCAACCCATTTACTGTAAGCATCAACCACGACCAAAAATACCATTTGTCCTATTTGCATATAGTCGATGTGGATGCGCTCCCACGCCGCCAGCGGCCGCGGCCAGGGCGCTGGTGGCGCGGCGGGAGGCGCCGGCCGCAGCGCGCTGCACACCGAGCAAGCACGCACTAAACCTTCGATAGCGCTATCTATTCCAGGCCACCACATTCTGCTACGAGCTGAACATTTGGTTTTTACCATGCCAAAATGGCCTCTATGCAATTCGCTTAGCATTATTTCACGAAGTGCCAACGGAATTACAATTCTGTGACCTCTCAATAAGCACCCGTTTTCTACTTCTAAGTCCGTTTTACAGTAGAAATAAGGCTTAATATTTGTGCAAGTAATCTTACGCGGCCAACCATTGCGTACATACTTCATAACTGTCTGCAAAGTTCGGTCCGACGCTACAGCAGCTTTCACATCCTCAAAAGATATCGGTAAATTATCATGATCAAGAAAATTTAAATACGACGCCCCTTCATCGACATCCAATTCCACATAGCTGTCACATATCGGAGCCCGAGAAAAAAAATCCGCTATTGCATTATTTTCACTTGTAATGTATTCAATATCGTAATTGTAAGCTGACAAATATATAGCATAACGCTGAAGCCTCGAAGCAGCCATTATAGATACGCCGTTCTTTTTACCAAAAATCGCTAACAAAGGTCTATGATCTGTTCTAAGTATAAATGGATATTCTCTGCCATATAAATATTGGTGAAAATGCTTTACACCAAATACAATAGCAGCGGCCTCTTTATGAATTTGGCTATAATTTCGCTCGCTCGCGGTGAGTGACCTTGAAGCAAAAGCCACCGGTCTCTCAGCGCCTTTTGCGCCCTGATGCAATACAGCACCCAGGCCGGTTGGGCTCGCGTCCACGCACAGCACGAGTCTCGCGGTGGGATCAAAATGCACCAGCACGCGCATTGATGATAACTCATTCTTAACCGCATTGAATGCCGCCTCTTGATGCTCACCCCATACCCAAGCGGAGTCGTTACGAAGCAATTCATTTAGTGGAGCTAGTACCATCGATGCTTGAGGAATAAAATTTCTATAATAATTTATAACGCCCAAAAAACGTTTAACCTCCAACACATTAGTGGGACGCGGCGCCTCCGTAATAGCCCGTACTTTCTTAGTACATGATCTAAGACCGGTTTTATCAATAACAAAACCCAGGTAAGTTACACTTTCCTTAAAAAACTCGCATTTTTCGCGCTGTAGTTTTAAGCCCGCGTCTCTTAGCCTATTAAGTACTTCGCGAAGTCTCGCCATGTGAATCTCTGTAGTGGGCCCCGTGATACAAACGTCATCGAGCCAGCAACTCACCCCTTCTATACCTATCAGCAATGTTTCCATTGTTCTCTGAAAAATAGCGGGGGCGTTGGCCAAACCATAAACTAATCTCGAGTATTTAAACAGACCACGATGTGTACTTATCGTTGTAAGCAACTGTGACTCATCATCGAGCTCAAACTGATTATAGGCATTACTCAGATCAATCTTTGTATACGTCTCCCCACCCCCCAACTTAGCAAAAACCTCCTCGATACGAGGCATGGGATACTTATCGATACATAAGTCTTTATTCAACGTAATTGAGTAATCGCCAGCAATTTTGACCTTCCCGTTATCCTTCAATACCGGCACAATAGGAGTAGCGTAATCAGAATATTTTACTGCCACTAAAATACCTAAACTGACTAAACGGTCTATCTCCGCATCGACTTTGCTTTTTAAGGCAAACGGCACTGATCGAGGTTTAAAAAAATTCGGATTTGCGCCTTCTTTTAATGATAATTTAATTTTAAACTTATTAAACCTCCCTAGATCATCAGTCCACAGATCCTCATACGATTTTAATAGTGTTTCGGCTTCATTTCTAAGCAAGCCCGAATCGAATAGATTTTTTATTTCTGTAGAAGTTAAATTTAATTTAAATTTTTACATAAAATCACGGCCCAGGAGTGGTGCTCCGCCATTTTTAATAACAAATAATTTTATCTGTTCCGTTTTACCGTTGTAAACAACATCTGCTATGAAATATCCAAGTGGCATGATTTTGTGTCCATCATAAAAACACATCCTTAGTTTACAGCTAGTCAAGCGATACTGAACAAAATGCTGTCTATAAAATAGTTCTGAAATAACGGATACCCCAGCCCCAGAATCTAATTCCATAGGAATAACTTTATCACAAACGGTTACTTTTACTATAATAGGTTTATAATTATCGTACCTTATATTATACAAGCTACACTCCTGGCAGTCCTCGCATTCCCCGACACAGGAATTATCGTCGACGTTGATATTATTCACTCGCGCCTTACACACTTTTCGTAAATGACCTTTCACTCCACAAACTTGACATGTATAATTTTTAAAACGGCACTTTTCGGCACTATGATTTTTTAATCCACACACTGGACACCTTTGGACTGCTGCTGATGCGGTGGCAGCAGGGGCGCTGGCGGCAGCACTCGAGCTGCGCCCGGCCGCGCACGCTCCACTGCCACGTCCGGCGGCGGTACCACTTCGCTCCCTTGCGCCTCCGGTCCACATACGAAAAATTGGCTCCTCTTTCACATCGCTGAGTCTCGCGACCGACGACACCGGCGATACAGACTCCTTCCCTTGACGAGCGCTCGCAGCTTGTTCGGCAACCTCCAACGCCCGCGTCATGGTCAAGCTTGCCGCATCCTTTTCGAATAGCTTATCGCGCTCCGGTCCAGTCGCCAGACCAAGAACAAAACGGTCTCGGAGAACAGTTTCCAGAGCAGTACCGAAGTCGCAGTGGATAGCTAAACCTCTTAGTCGTGCCGCCCAATCTCCCAAAGTTTCGTCTGACGTCTTCGTGGCGTTATAAAATTTTGCTCGATCGGCAAAAGAGCAACGTTTCGGTTTGAAATGCGCATTTAGACTAGTCACCAATTCGTCGTAAGATAACGTATCCAATTCTTTAGGAAACACAAGATTTCGTAATAGACGGTAGGATTCGTCGGTTAAATGCGTTATGAGAATCGCACTTTTCTTCGCTTCTTCCACCGCATTCACTTTAAAAAACTGATTAAGTCGCCCGAGATAAACCAGCCAATCTCCAGTTTTATGATCGAAATCTGAAATACTTCCTAGATACGTAGTCATTTTGCATGACCAAACTACTCGCGCGCGGGTAAAACCACCTCGTCGTCAAATGGTATATCTGTGGGTAGGTGTAGGTAATATAGCAAGTAAACAACCTTTCTAGTTCAAGGACCGTTTATTACTGACTCGCAGATTGAAAGGCAGCACAGATAATTTATGCCTACTACGTTCATACATATCATTAGGCCATTCATGCTCTTAGTTTAAGTTTTTTATTTGAAAAATGGTTTCCTGTGAGTTTTTTTCGAATGGACCGAACATTCCTGTGAGGTTTTATTAGTTCTCTTACGAACCCTGTATATTACCGCTAGCACACATTTTATCACTTTTCATTTTATTTTATATAAATAATAAAAAATAAATATTCACGGACACTTAACACAACGCCTTCTAGTCCCAAACTGAGCAAAGCTTGTACGATGGGAACTAGCTGGCTGATAGAATACATAGATACATTTGTTTTTGTAAATACATACTTATAATACATAGAAACACCCAGACACAGAACAAACATCTATGTTTGCCACACAAATGTTTGTTCTCAGTGGGGATCGAATATTTAGGTCACAGAGCCAACTATCAAAAATCAAGGTACTTAATGCCTAAGTTGGTACATAAAGCACTTTGTACGTAACAATACGCAACGAATCCACCATACGTTACCAAATTATCCAATAATGACCGCCCTACCCAAATTCCCCCCAAACTACGAGAAATTCCATGAGCTAGGTATACTTAAATTTAGGTATAGTAGGTATAGATATAGTGGTTACTGACGTCATAGCAGAATAAACAGTCCATGACCGGCTTACAGACGCTATTTCAGACTTTCCCGATGTATGGAATCGTTGCTACTGAAATGTACTAAAATCTAGTACGGTTTACGTTCTGTAGGTGGAGTACAGCGTCTGTCACGGCCGTCTTTAGCAAAAAGAATTGGTACAGCATATTGAATTGAATGGAATAAGCTCTGCCTTCCATGCTGTGGGCTGTGAGTTCGATCCCCACAAAGAACAAACACTTGACGTCATTTAGATACAAACTTTTTTTATAATAAATATATTTTATAAAACTCTTTTGAAGCTGACTTATATAATCAACGCACAGCCTAAACCATAAGTCCTAGAGGTATGAAATTTGGAAGGTAGTATCCTTATGTAGTGTAGGAGTGCACTAAGAAAGGAATTTTGAAAAGTCAAAGTCAAGGGTCTAGAACGCGAGCAACGCCGCGGGCGACGGCTAGTATTGAATATAAACCATCTTTTGCCAATCTCACTTGATGGTAAGCGACAATGAAACCGAAGATTGAACAAGACCACGTAACGTAAGTCATAAATTCAGATTATTCCATGCTAAGGAACCTCCCAGTGTAAAAAGAAAGGAAGAATCTAGGAAGCATGCTTACAAATGGAATCTAGCTAGTAGAGTAGTATTAGTAGTAGATATGCTATTAGTATACTGCAGAGAAGTGCTACAACGTTAGAACTGAGTGAGTATTACATTTTACGAGCTCGAGACACGTAATTGGATTGCTAGGTAGGTACCTAAATTGCTTTTCAAGATAAAATATAGGTATATTTTATCTTGAAAAGCAATTTATCTGGTAAATGAAGGGGAAATAGACTCACGACTGTAATTTTTAGGCACTGTAGACATTCTTTTAAGCACCAACAAGATCCTTGACGTAAGGGAAATCGACGTAGATAGGTACATTATGAAGTTACATATTTTGGTGGTTAGATGCGAGTTTGACTTACTGGGTGTCGGTAAGCTGGGTTACGCTAGCCTGACCCCATACTGGCCTGTCCCTGATGTTGATTACCGAATAGTTACTACGTGCTGAGACTGACTTATGAGATTTCATAGAATTATTTACTTATAGAGACGGACCATCTGATAGCTCATCTGATGTTGAGTGGAAACTTTTACTCTACCTATAGTAATTTCCTACTCACAAAGCACCACAACTGAGGATTGGCTATGTGTGGTGTGGCATTGCACGCTACAAATATTTGGTGACGTCCTGATATACCATACCCATAGTATTTCGAGCCTCAGCTCAAGATATAGAAGTTCTTTCTGTGTAGCAAAGAGCACATCACTACGACACATATCTCTATTTAATTTCTGTAGCTTTCTGTACTTATGATTTGAAATACAGCTTTGGTCTGTTTGTCGATTTATTAATAAACTGGAGTTACGATTGAGTTTAAAATAACCAGATCAGGAAAGTCAATGAATCATTTTCAATAACGCACAATATTTGAGGTTTGCACCCAAATAAAATAAATCTTATGTTATTAGGTCACTTTAGCTGCTGAAAAAATTCCTTCACTTATTGTGTAATCGAACCGTGCTTCAACTCAAACACAAGTAAATACGTACAAATTAAATAAGTATAATGTAAGTATATGGAATTTATTTCTAGAGAACTTTTGGGTGTAAACATAACTAATTATACTAAAGCAGTTGTCTCATACAAAAGACATCAACGCGTTCACTGTGTTGTGTTGTTTTTACTATGTCTTCTGAAATAAATGAATTTTCATTTTATTTATTTTCTACCAGTTTTGCATTTTCAATGAACCAGATTGCAAAAATTATTAAAAAAAATATTGCTATAAAATCATTGACCAGTGTCTGCTAATAAAGCGATCTCTTCCAGACAACTTATGGAGTGCTTGTAACGATGAAGTTAGGCTTACGTAGGTGCATAGCAACTGGAAAACTTCTCCTTAGATCTTTTACCACTTGATAGGAGTAGTTAGAGCCACGTTCAAATATTTATCTAATGCTCTATAGTTCCTCACTCTATTCATTATAGGATAGATTTCTGAGTAGGTACATTTTTATTCTAAACTAGCTGATACCCGCGACTTCATACGCGTGCAAAACTTTCTAAACCAAAATATCTGTCAACCAGCATACGATGAACCTCGTGCCAAAGGCGGCTTTTGGTTTAGAGAGGTCAAGCTGTATCTAAGAATCCACGTCTTTCATTTCAATAAAATATAGCCTATGTTTCAATCCGGAAAATGGGCTTCTGAATGGTATAAGTTTCATTGAAATTGGCCCAGTAGTTTAGGCGTGATCCGCGAACAAACAAACAAACAGACAAACAAACATACAGATAAACAAACTCGATTTTCGGAATCAGAATCGTTTATTTAGTAGATCTGCATATTTAGTTTATCCATATCTTTAATTTAAGTTTTTGGTTTTTTTTACAGATTTATAATAGTAGGTATAGATTGTGAGTGACCCAACTTTACTTATTATACAACTTTACTTAACATATTATAAAGTCAAACCATGGTGGATGGTAAAGTTGGGTGCCTTTACCCCAGTAAAGTTAGTTTCAATTTGAACTTACCCCATCTATGCGGCGTGCGTCCCAAAAACTTGCCCTCGTCAGGATCCCAGACCGCATACTGGATGCGCTGAAGAAAAGGCCGGTGTGGAGGCCGTCGGTTGTACCCCACAGTAGGATGTGCCACACCGTTCGACTTGTCCGCGCCCATCCTGAACGAGCGCTGCTGATGGACTGGTCGACAGCAGCCGTGGTGACTGTGACGCGACTCTCAGACGCTCAAAGAAAAGGTAGTACCTAACTTGAATGGTTTTCAGTGACACAGTTAGATCTTATTACTTGTATTTTTCTAGGATATGGTTTGAAAATAGTTTAACATTATTTATGCGTCAATGCGATTGCTAATACATATCTCCTACTTACTTATCGCAAACGTAAATAGGTTTCAGTGATCAACCTCGGTCTGCCTCCCATGTAATTATTGTAATTACCTACCGGGTACATTATTGAGACTTATTTTTGTTACCTCCTTTACTACAACTATTAATTCAATGAGTACGTAGGTACTAGGGTATGCAGTTAAAAATGCATAGCTACCTACAAGTTTGGGGGATTCAGGGTTTCAAAAAATATGGCCTAACCATAGCTGGTGCTGAAGCTGGTTCACGATGCATATTTATTTACGCTATTATTATGATTATTTGTCTAGACTAGACTATTCTAGACTCGACTATTCTATAGGTGAAAATAACGTTCATAACCGCAAGTCACAAAATACTGTTTTTGGAAATTCAAATCGATTCCTTCTACTCATTATTCTTTGTCAGTATCCGCCCAAATCTGCCTGCAACCGCTCGCCGCCCGCCCTAGCGACCTTACCGCGCCTAGACCACGTCAGTTCTTCTTACCGATGTACTCGCATCGTACTACTTCATTTTATGAGTGTTTCGTGAGTTTTCGTCTTTATATATTGGTTGCCTATGATCGCATTTTATGTTGGTCTACTAGTGTAACTATTTTAGTTATTGTTGTACTCGCCTTTTTCTTAACTAAAATTGGTACATAGCAATTCCGACTTAGTGACGATTCGGACCAAATATTTTGGGACAAATTCTCCCAATCGTCACTTTTGATTTTAATAATTTTTGTTGTGACGATTCGGAGAACATCAAATTAAGGAAGCCGTTGAGTACAGTCAGGTAAAAAAATGTTAAGCAAAATATGATTTAGCTATTTAAATTGCTTTGCGAGCGTGTGGTTACATTAAGGTGGTTCGATTTCCATACTAATTTATTTAACCAATTTGGGGGAAATTATATTATTATACCTAATAAGCAATTTTTATTTCTTTCTTGAATCATAGAACTTAAAATCAAGATCTATTTTTTTGATGACAGCTGTCAAACTTCAAACGCCCATATCTCGGAAACTACTCACCCTAGAGTTCTCGTTCCAAAACCAAATGAAAGGTGTGATCAAGATCTATTTTTTTGATGACAGCTGTGAAACTTCAAACGCCCATATCTCGGAAACTACTCACCCTAGAGTTCTCGTTCCAAAACCAAATGAAAGGTGTGATCAAGATCTATTTTTTTGATGACAACTGTCAAACTTCAAACGGCTATATCTCGGAAACTACTCACCCTAGAGATCTCGTTCCAAAACCAAATGAAAGGTGTGATCAAGATCTATTTTTTTGATGACAGCTGTCAAACTTCAAACGCCCATATCTCGGAAACTACTCACCCTAGAGATCTCGTTCCAAAACCAAATGAAAGGTGTGATCAAGATCTATTTTTTTGATGACAGCTGTTAAACTTCAAACGCCCATATCTCGGAAACTACTCACCCTAGAGTTCTCGTTCCAAAACCAAATGAAAGGTGTGATCAAGATCTATTTTTCTGATGACAGCTGTCAAACTTCAAACGGCTATATCTCGGAAACTACTCACCTTAGAGATCTCGTTCCAAAACCAAATGAAAGGTGTGATCAAGATCTATTTTTTTGATGACAGCTGTCAAACTTCAAACGCCCATATCTCGGAAACTACTCACCCTAGAGTTCTCGTTCCAAAACCAAATGAAAGGTGTGATCAAGATCTATTTTTTTGATGACAGCTGTCAAACTTCAAACGCCCATATCTCGGAAACTACTCACCCTAGAGTTCTCGTTCCAAAACCAAATGAAAGGTGTGATCAAGATCTATTTTTTTGATGACAACTGTCAAACTTCAAACGGCTATATCTCGGAAACTACTCACCCTAGAGATCTCGTTCCAAAACCAAATGAAAGGTGTGATCAAGATCTATTTTTTTGATGACAGCTGTCAAACTTCAAACGCCCATATCTCGGAAACTACTCACCCTAGAGTTCTCGTTCCAAAACCAAATGAAAGGTGTGATCAAGATCTATTTTTTTGATGACAACTGTCAAACTTCAAACGGCTATATCTCGGAAACTACTCACCCTAGAGATCTCGTTCCAAAACCAAATGAAAGGTGTGATCAAGATCTATTTTTTTGATGACAGCTGTCAAACTTCAAACGCCCATATCTCGGAAACTACTCACCCTAGAGATCTCGTTCCAAAACCAAATGAAAGGTGTGATCAAGATCTATTTTTTTGATGACAGCTGTTAAACTTCAAACGCCCATATCTCGGAAACTACTCACCCTAGAGTTCTCGTTCCAAAACCAAATGAAAGGTGTGATCAAGATCTATTTTTCTGATGACAGCTGTCAAACTTCAAACGGCTATATCTCGGAAACTACTCACCTTAGAGATCTCGTTCCAAAACCAAATGAAAGGTGTGATCAAGATCTATTTTTTTGATGACAGCTGTCAAACTTCAAACGCCCATATCTCGGAAACTACTCACCCTAGAGTTCTCGTTCCAAAACCAAATGAAAGGTGTGATCAAGATCTATTTTTTTGATGACAGCTGTCAAACTTCAAACGCCCATATCTCGGAAACTACTCACCCTAGAGTTCTCGTTCCAAAACCAAATGAAAGGTGTGATCAAGATCTATTTTTTTGATGACAACTGTCAAACTTCAAACGGCTATATCTCGGAAACTACTCACCCTAGAGATCTCGTTCCAAAACCAAATGAAAGGTGTGATCAAGATCTATTTTTTTGATGACAGCTGTCAAACTTCAAACGCCCATATCTCGGAAACTACTCACCCTAGAGATCTCGTTCCAAAACCAAATGAAAGGTGTGATCAAGATCTATTTTTTTGATGACAGCTGTCAAACTTCAAACGCCCATATCTCGGAAACTACTCACCCTAGAGTTCTCGTTCCAAAACCAAATGAAAGGTGTGATCAAGATCTATTTTTCTGATGACAGCTGTCAAACTTCAAACGGCTATATCTCGGAAACTACTCACCTTAGAGATCTCGTTCCAAAACCAAATGAAAGGTGTGATCAAGATCTATTTTTTTGATGACAGCTGTCAAACTTCAAACGCCCATATCTCGGAAACTACTCACCCTAGAGTTCTCGTTCCAAAACCAAATGAAAGGTGTGATCAAGATCTATTTTTTTGATGACAGCTGTCAAACTTCAAACGGCTATATCTCGGAAACTACTCACCCTAGAGATCTCGTTCCAAAACTAAATGAAAGGTGTGATCAAGATCTATTTTTTTGATGACAGCTGTCAAACTTCAAACGCCCATATCTCGGAAACTACTCACCCTAGAGTTCGCGTTAGATTTTCTTATATCTAAATTTTTAAATTGTATGACTGTGATGTGAAGTATGGAAAGTATTTTTGTTGGTTTGTTCTTCACGTAAAAATAAAAAACAATAATTTTCTCTAGGAGAACTCTAGGGTGAGTAGTTTCCGAGATATAGCCGTTTGAAGTTTGACAGCTGTCATCAAAAAAATAGATCTTGATCACACCTTTCATTTGATTTTAGAACGAGAACTCTAGGGTGAGTAGTTTCCGAGATATAGCCGTTTGAAGTTTGACAGCTGCCATCAAAAAAATAGATCTTGATCACACCTTTCATTTGGTTTTGGAACGAGATCTCTAGGGTGAGTAGTTTCCGAGATATAGCCATTTGAAGTTTGACAACTGTCATCAAAAAAATAGGTCTTAATCACACCTTTCATTTAGTTCTGAAACGAGAACTCTAGGGTGAGTAGTTTCCAAGATATAGCAGTTTGAAGTTTGACAACTGTCATCAAAAAAATAGATCTTGATCACACCTTTCATTTGGTTTTGGAACGAGATCTCTAGGGTGAGTAGTTTCCGAGATATAGCCGTTTGAAGTTTGACAGCTGTCATCAAAAAAATAGATCTTGATCACACCTTTCATTTGATTTTAGAACGAGAACTCTAGGGTGAGTAGTTTCCGAGATATAGCTGTTTGAAGTTTGACAGCTGTCTTCAAACATTTAGATCTTGATCACACCTTTCATTTGGTTTTGGAACGAGATCTCTAGGGTGAGTAGTTTCCGAGATATAGCCGTTTGAAGTTTGACAGCTGTCATCAAAAAAATAGATCTTGATCACACCTTTCATTTGATTTTAGAACGAGAACTCTAGGGTGAGTAGTTTCCGAGATATAGCCGTTTGAAGTTTGACAGCTGTCTTCAAACATTTAGATCTTGATCACACCTTTCATTTGGTTTTGGAACGAGAACTCTAGGGTGAGTAGTTTCCGAGATATGGGCGTTTGAAGTTTGACAGCTGTCATCAAAAAAATAGATCTTGATTTTAAGTTCTATGATTCAAGAAATAAATAAAAATTGCTTGTTAGGTATAATAATATAATTTCCCCCAAATTGGTAAAATAAATTAATATGGAAATCGAACCACCTTAATAGCTATATCACATTTTGCTTAAAAATTGTTTACCTGACTGTACAATGCAGCTATTTTTAAAGTTGTCCGAATCGTCACAACAAAAATTATTAAAATCAAAAGTGACGATTGGGAGAATTTGTCCCAAAATATTTGGTCCGAATCGTCACTAAGTCGCAATTCCTACTTACCGATATTTTCGATATAGTCGCGATCGTGCCTAGAAATTTTGGAGAGATACGTCTCGTGATGTCGGTATCAAAGGAGTCCGTGTTATTTTCTTGAAAACTAAACAGGTATTGAGAGATTTAACGAGATGAAAAAAACTCTGCCAGGAACGAGTATGTTTTAAATAAATCAAAAACTTGTTTAAAATATCTGGAAGCAAATAAAAAAACAAAGTTTAAATTATCTCAGTTTTTATTTCAACGCTAACAGGAATCAAACAACATGGAATAGTATCTACTTACGAAAACTAAGCTTTTTACACCCTAACATCTAAATGTACAATTTTGTACTTATTTCAGGTCAAAACGAACCAAAAAAAACTTTAGGTATACCTACTCAGAACATTTCAGATCAGGTTTCAAAAGAGTGGCAATTTGTTAAAGTTTAAGTTATATTTGGAAAAGATTTAGTGCTAAATAAGTAATACCTATTTAAGTCCTTACTTAAAGTAGTAATTATGAAGCACTCGAACTTAGCTATAAATTAACGGTTTCATTTTGTGTTCAACTTTACATAAAATATGAAAACTAGACAGTAAGATGACACAAATTCTTAATATTCTAAACATAACATAAAATGTACATTTTAAACCATTCTAAACAGTATAATGTGACTCAATAACATAGAATACAATCATAGAATCCGATTTCCTTTAAACATTATTTTTATAAATAGTACCTAACATTAGACAGACAGTGGTATTGTACTGAAGTAAACTAAGTACTTTCCTATCTACATATTATTTTATATGGTCGACCACACCTATTTACAAGTAAACATCACAAAAAACCGAATCCACATTTATATTTAATCAAATAAATTAATGGTTTTTAACAAAACATAAAACGAAACCTGTTTTACGTTTTGTAATACAAACTATTAAAAATAAATATTTAAATGGTGGGGTATTTGGTACTGTTAAATTTTTACAAATTTTGTAAACTCGGAATTTTACCTAAGAAGTAAGTATAGTAGTATTGTTTAGAGTTTGGAAATTACTAAAATATGGAACAAGCTTACTCGCTTGATAAATATGACATTTACAAAAAGCCTAACCAGCGGCCCTAAAGTAGGTGATGATGCGCACCGCGAGATATTTGTCATGTCGTTCTGTCAAAATGTAAGCATTTTGTACCAGTTTAGGAACTATTGCATTATCTGTGGTACCTAATGGTGTCGACAAAACGCGCCATAATGTACACTTTTGACACTTCTTAGTCGTCGTACCTCTCTGAGGACGAGATAATAGTCATGCAGAAATGTCAAAAGTTGAAAATGCAAAGGCGCGGTTTCTCGACAACATTACCACAGATAATGTAGTTCCTGAACTGGTATATAATGCTTACATTTTGACAGAACGACATGACAAATATCTCGCGGTGCGCATCTTAGGCCCGCAGGATGGGTTTAGAAGTCATGCATCTTCTTAGTTCGCGATGAACTGGATCCTGGCGTAACCTCGCGGCTCCTTTATACTCTTGTTGTATACGATGTTCTTGGCCCACGCTCTGCATCGCACTGTTATTTCTTTTCCCACTGCAAGAAAAGACAGTTTATTAGAACTTTGCAGATAACGCAGAAACTGCTGACGTGCTAACAAAAGTCACAGATCATACAGGATGTATCTACAATGGCGATATTAAATTGACACACGGGTAGAGCTACTTATTAGTATTCTTAGAAAAATAATTAATGTACAGTCAGCTGCACTAAAATGTGTACGATTCGTAACTTTCAAACTAGTGTCACCGTATTGCAATAGACATTTACAGGATATAAACTAAAAAATTATAAACACAGTTGATAATTTTACTTATTTATTTAGTATTGGGACCGTCAAAGTACATAACAATGCTGCGGCCCTTCATTGAAAATTACGAATTGTACACATTTTAGTACAGCTGACTGTACATTAATTATTTTTCTAAGAATACTAATAAGTAGCTCTCTACCCTTATATCAATTTAATGTCGCCATTGTAGATACATGCTGTATACTAACTATACATTTTTCAATCAAACTATTTTAGATGCGAATCTAATCTTCTGATACTCTTGGAAATGACAGCAAATTCATAAAAAAAATTGAAGAAAGAATTAACCGTATTCTAGGTCAACTTTCTTACAGAAAAATGCTTCCGTTCATAGAGACAGGGACATGCGTAAAGGGTGTTTTTTATGTCGATATGTATATTTTTATAGATAAGCCAGGAGAGCCCAGTTGAGGTTCTACATTTTTGAAAACGCATTACCTTCAGCAACCATCTTGACAGGCACCACTGGTGCTCTATACCCCTCAGCATTGACATAGGGGAAGAATGACGCCGGCATCCCTCGGCCCCAAGGGTACTCGAAGGTGGTGCCATTGTTTTTCTCCTCCCAGCAGTTCACCCATACTTGTTTTTGCTGAGGATCACAAAAGAGGTTATATTTTAGACGTGTTTTTGTAACACTGAAGCCAACTCACTGTTTCAAAAAAAAAAGTTTGTGTTGATTTTTTATTTACAGATGGCCAGTCTCTTTTCAAACTAAGCAAATCATGAAGTACGTCCATTTTTTTTTTTTATAAAAAATGTTTTTTGCTGAATAGAACTGGCATTTTTTTATAAAACAAGCAGGGAAGCATGGAGGTTTTTATAAAATCATCACTTTTTCAGCAGGTAGAGTTCCAATGAATTCCTTCAAATCCTCAGGCATGTCTTCTGGGAGAGCTGAAGCCTCATAATAATCGGGAAGCCAGCCGTAAATCTGAAAAATAAAATTCAGAATTTATTGGTACCAAAACTTGGGGCTTAGAGGACGTTTATACGGGGCCAGTAACATGGCAATACAGTAAACCAGTCTAGCGCTGACTTGCTACTGGGTGCATGTAAACAATAGTTTTGTGCCGTTTTGGCAGTGACTCCAAAACCAATTAAGATAACTGGGTCCAGTCACTGGCATTGTGTAAACTTTGCATAACAATATA
The DNA here is from genome assembly GCA_947507515.1 of Eulithis testata. Classification (NCBI taxonomy): domain Eukaryota; kingdom Metazoa; phylum Arthropoda; class Insecta; order Lepidoptera; family Geometridae; genus Eulithis; species Eulithis testata. Next base: position 819,865 of record OX382194.1, read on the forward strand.
CCCCGGCCAGTAGGACTGACGACAAGCAGACTGGTTGATGAACAAAGTCCAAAATAATTCTAGTTGAAAATGTACGAGCCCTAAGCTGTATGCAGCTAATATGATGATTTTTAGCTTGTTCAGAACTACTATATAGTAGGAACCTCTCTCACTGTAGTTGTTAGAACACTAAACTTACTTTATTGACTTTGATGAAAAAACACGGCGCGCTTGGAAAACCGTAGTTATCTTCACTAGAACAGGTTTTCTGAGATGAAAACCACGATTCACTCTTGTACGCTGTAAAAAAATATAGATACAAATGGATGTACCCACGAGATATAGCTTTTATCAGACAGTCGAAGAGTATACGGCCTTACCACGTTATCAGATTTATCTTGGATCTAACAAAAACCGCCAAAAACCACGTGTGTTTTGGACTTAGTTCCCTGTCAATAAGTTGTCAGATTTATTGTAACATATAAATCTGACGACTTATTGACAGGGGTTAAGTACAAAACACACGCGGTTTTTGGCGGTTTTTGTTAGATCGAAGATAAATCCGGAAACATAATTTGGGGGTTAATGTTTTGGTACCAAAAATGTACCTCTCCGTTTATTTCACAAACCAAAATAAAATAAAACTTTGGGTTTGCCAGCAATTTTCATCAACACCGAGTACCTATCAGTTACTAGGTACATGTAGGTTGTCTAATTCATCAGCTTGATGAGAAACCGCGCCTGGTTTACTGAATATAGGTGTGGCCACACTATAGCGTATTCTATTTCTAATCAGTAGTGGGTGGCAATTTAAATTACAAAGATTGATAGATATATACCAGAAATCCCCACTAAGTAATCCCTACCAGTGGGGATTTCAAATTTTTTCCCCAGAAATCCCCACTGCTACGACGTAGCATAGTGTATACTTAGTCACTCTTTTTTTTTACGGGGAAGAATGCTTTACTTATACCTCTCACTCGGGGAGAGCGGGGATGTTGGACTCTCTGTCGGTTAACACTCTGCCAAGTAGCATCATCAAACCAATCGTCACGTGACGGTTGGTTCGAACTTGCATCGACACTTGACCGAGCCCAGTTATATTCTAACGTGAAGCTTGTCACTTATGTCACTCTTTGGCTCAACCACAGATCATAATAGTACTATACTATTAGTACCTCAACTTATCTTTCGAATTTCAAACTTCGAATGAAAAAAAAGCATTTAAAGGTATTGAGGTAAGTAGAAGGAGGAGAAAATGAAAAGGTAAGGAGAAAACTCGAGCTGTGGAATAACTTCATGATCAAGCGGATGACCATAAACCAAGTATATATTTGCAGGGGCATTATTCTGTATGACTTAAGAGATTCCTTGCCGTAACCGTATGACGTCACCGTAAGGAATGACATTTATGGCATAAGAAATACGGTACAGGCATAGGGCGATTTCACGCCGCTGTCTTGTCGTGCTGCGTAACGCGCTTGTATTGGTCATAGTGAATAAGGCCCCAGAATGGTTTAGCGTTAAAATGAAAGCACAGTGTATATTAGAATAATCTTGACTTACGTTCCAAGAACTCATTCAACTGCGTGACGATAGGGTGCGACTCAGACATGTTGTTGGTGTGGTACGACAGCAAGAAACCATTCTCCGGTAACGGTCTGTATGACACCCCTGGGTTATCACCTGGAATTACAAATGTTTTACACATTTTGCTATCAATAGCAGATGGACTATTCATATCCCAGTCCAAATAGTAGTTTTTATTAAAATTTCGTTTCTGCCATTTGGCAACAGAGCCCTGAGTCTGTGCATTTGTTGAGACTTTCGACTCGATTATAACACACGCGAACGCATTCGCAAAGCGAAATTTTGTATGAAACCCGGATAAGCGCCTCTAGCGCGAGATTCGGGAATTGTGCAATCTCCAACAAAAATTCTCGCTTTGCGAATGCTTTTGCGTGTGCTACACTCGAGTCGAAAGTCAAAACAAATGCACAGACTCGGGGCTCTGGGTCCAAAGTAAAAAAGACGTGAAATAGAGTTTCAAAGGTAATCTTAATTTAAAAAAATAACCATTTATTTTTCAGATACCTATGCACATTTCGTTTGTATTATGTTTTTTTGTTATTAATGGGTTAGTATAATCATTACAATACTTAGTGAGGATTACTGATGGAAAATCCTTCGTTCGAGCTTCAATAAAGAGGTCTTCTTCAAGAATTCTTTGAGAAATTCTTCGAGGAGTCTTTAGACTGGAACGAAAGATTTCGTAATAATGCAGTGCATCGTAGTTATATCACACCAAATCAGTTGAAAAGTGACATCGTACTAAAATAACCCACTATAAGATTGCATTCTTCGATTTAGTAGGTAACATGATAGCCCATTAGAATCAGACCAGCATAAACAATTTAGTAGATTGATTTGCGGCGTCGTGTTTCATTTTAAGTTGAATAACGTAAGTAAAAACTACTACAATCATCATACTATCCCACTACAGTCTGTGGGCGTATCCTACTAATCAAACTCTTTGGACGAGCAATTCTTGTATATAATCTGAATATCGAAAACGGCTCCGACGATTTTCATGAAATTGAGTATACAGGGGATTTTGAGGGCGAAAAACCGATCTAGCTGGGACTCATTTTCAGAAAATGTCCTTTTATTCATGTTTTCAAGTAAACACTTAAACAGAAAAATGTGACTCTTCCCGACATCTATTGGCGAATAATAATACTATTTTTTGAAGTTATACTTCTAATCGTTAATAGTTGGCAGTGTTCAGCATTTGAAAGATGTCCCTGCTGAAATTACTTCAAATCAAATGAGCATAGAATCTTTTCTAACTAAATAAGTACTGTTTTGGTTATGTACATAAAAATAAATACTAAAAAAAGGTCATCCAGCTGGTATTTGAATGTAAGTTTGTTTGTTACGCTTTCACGCAAAAAATACTTAACCGATCATCATGAAACTTTGTACACATATTCTTGGAGGTATTAGAAGTAACATAGGATACTTTTTATCCCGGAAAATTAACGGGATCCAATGGGATGCGAACGAAGTCGCGGGGGGAAGCTAGTTTATATTATTACAAAATATGTTTTCATATGTCGGGACACGCGCCATACAACATTTTTCTTGTCTTGTGTTCGTGTGTTATAATGTGCAAAGAGCTTTACCTACTATCGTCAAAATGTTTTGTCTTTCGAAGGACCCAACAAGATAGGCTGCTAGAAGCTGCAGTTCATAATTATGAACTCACCTTATGTTATGTTATAAGTCAATGCAACACGCACGTGGAACCTGCTCCCATAAATATTTACATTTGAATATATTACGACCGGCTATAGTTTCTATGAATGCGATTGCAGTGTGTATTCTGCTCTACATGATTGCTAAGGAAATAGAATCTGAACCGTATCACGTTGGAATAAGTCTTACAACTTCATGAAAAGAAGTACCGCCTAATATACACGGGTAGAGTAAACTATAGAGCCACTAGTTGACTTACCATGCTGCTGTCTACTTTATTGGCATATGTTTAAGTACCTACTCTACTGTGATACCTACCTACTATGCGATTGTCTCTACACCACCGCTACTTTGACGATCCATAGATTATTTATTCTGTGCCTACCGTTCCATAAAGCCACGAATTCACTAGGGGACAAATGTCCCACGACATGTATCGGCGACATGTCAAACGAAGCCGGCCGATATCGCCTGACATATATGGCGAAAACGCGCGACTTATGTCCGCACTGTCCGCATAAGTCGATGTTGCTAGACATGTCGAGCGACGTCTGGCAACGCCGTGCTACCTTACCCAACGTCGCTGGCGACACGTGTCGCAGGACATTTGTCCCCTAGTGAATCCGTGGCTAATAATATTAAAATAAAAGTAAATTAACTACTTGAATATTTATAGGTAATTAGATACTTTAATAAGTTGAAAGAGTAAGCGCAAGCAAGGTTCAGACCTTTACTAGTACACGTTTTTCCACTATTTATTTTTGTTTCTGACTGTACAAAAATTAAGTTAGTATGAAGCAATCAGAATTTGAGACGAAACTAGAAATACTAATACAATTTTGAAGATAGTGTTTCGTCCGAGTGGTACCTACGAGATACCAATAAATAGTCCCTCTTATATTTCTGTGAATAATTTACTATGTATGTAATTACAATGTACTTAATTTACTGCCTAGGCAAGGATCACAAAAGTCACAGTCTACACCTATTTACTTTTTATGTAGGTAAATTACATTCATAGACAAACAGCTATTTAATGAACCGCAGGATACACGAAGGTAATTATTACCAACACGTGCAATTATTGTTGATTTCCTTTTGCTTTATGAGTCGTTAAATATGACACAGAGGCCAATGTTCACCAAACACATCACACCAGTGAGATAATTAAATATTTAAAAAGAATATTTTAAAAAAATGTCATCCTATACTCGTCGCTTCAAAGGGAAACTGGTACACAAAAATCCCATAGAGAGGACCTAAGTCTTAGGCCATCACAAGAAGAAGAAGGCAATTTTTTTTACTGTCAATTTTAATGGGTACGACAATGTGATTTCTATAAAAAGTACTTTTAACAAAATATGTAAGTACAGGCCCGACACGGTTTAATAGCTTTTACCTTGAATGCACAAAAGTTGTTTTTTTCTTTACGTATCTTGTTGGCTGTGAAAAGCACCCTCACTTCTCGTCCATTTAAAGTCAGAACTACTAAGCCGTGTCGGGACCTGTACCTTCCATTTCAGATATTTTTAGCTCTGTATAAATACGCCGTCATATTTAACCGCGTTAGTTATTGTTTTGGTGTTTTAGAAGGGCAGTGGTGGGCTATTTCTGTTTTGATAGACAGAATGAAGATTAACGAACTGAAATTATGGTTTCTATATCTAGAACCTCTTGATATAGCGTCGATAGCTAATGGTACCGTACTAGAAGGAAATGGTTTCATATTACTCACTCGGTAACTAACCCACAGCAGAGATACTGTGGTTTGAATGAATGAATGAATGAATGAAAATACTTTATTGTACGTAGGTACACCTTACAAACTATATGCGAGACAGATTATATTAAGTATATTACATTACGTACAATGGGCGGTCTTATCGCTAGGGAGCGATTTCTTCCCGACAACTTCTGTGGTTTTTTAGTAAGTTTAGTAAATTATGTTCATCAGAAAGACACAACTTTAGCTTTGGTGTGGTTAGTGGAAGCATGCAATTTTGAGCACCAAGCTTAAAATCGATCGGTGCTCAAAAGTGGAATAAGTAAATTTAAAAACTTCTATAACTTCTAAGCTTGGTAGTTGACTTACCGATCAATGAGCCGGTGAGTATATAGGCGGGTTTGTCCACGTCGATGGTGTAGAAGAGACCAGCCATGCACGCAGCGAACATGGCTGCCAGGACTGCGTAGAAAATGGCGTAGAACACCAGCACGATACCTGAAAATACAAATTGAAAATCAATAATCGAAAAGTTATAATTCTCCTGTAATTATTTTTCATTGCAATCATTACATATTAGTAAGAAATTATCGTCATCTCAGTTTGTACAAGTCCACAGCTGGACTAAGCCTTGCTATTTTTCAGAATATACGTTTTTGTGCCATCCATATCCACTCCCCTGATCCAGTTCTAAAAAGGGTGGCAGAGTATCACATCCATATCCAGTAGGGCTGCAAGTGGAATGCTTCTACTCTTGACCACTGTTCCAAACTGAATCCACGGATTTTGACAGAAGTCGTGAGTGTCAGAAGTCATAAAATCAGAAAAAACAATCAGATTTGGCCAAAGTCAAAGTCAAAGTCAAAAATCTTTTATTCAATAAAATCTCACTGATCACTTTGAATCGTCATTACGTTTTGTATGATTAGGTATGATTACATTTTTTTTATTGGATGAGTTGGAGCTAGTTCGTCCCAAGCTTGTTTGTCTTCTAAATAATCAGATATTTTATAGTATGCTTTTAAAAGAAGTCTCTGTTTTATTACGTTTTTGAACTTGCCAATCGACAACTGAGACACATCACTTGGGATTTTGTTAAAGAAGCGTACACATTGCCCTTTGAAAGATTTACTAATTTTTGTGAGCCTAGTGGTGGGAACAGCGAGTGGCCGAAAGCAAATCTGATTTTTTTTTCTGATTTTATGGAGGTTAGCATATATTTAAGGATCTGTTGCCATGGGTCTCATCCTTGTATCAGATTACGTTGATATTTTACTGTCGGCTCCCGTACTAACTGGTCTGGCATCAAATTCAAATTGTGCTGACGTAAAAATGACGTTTTGAGAATCAAAGAAAATCGTATGTCAAACATTTCCAGCTCAACGATTCACTTGATGTCCGATTGGGATTCGGCCAACAGTGTTTTAGAAACTGCATTCTATTGCACGATTTCAAAATCTTTGCTCATTGTTGATGACAACTGGCAAAGGTAGTTGACTACTACGAAACCTTAATCTATATGTCTTGCTTACTTACAGTAAACAATATTTTGTAAACACGGTGAGCACCAACAATGTTGCAGGACAAAACACTCGCTAGTATATCACGTAGCTTTCTGCTAGCCTATATACCGGACATTGCAATTTGAACCCAAAATGTTACACGATAAAGCATAACTCGGTGGACAACATTCAAATGCTACCAATGACGAAAGCCACGCTATATCCGTAAATGTTACACAGGTTAGTGCATAGTTTGTGCGGTCCGAAATAAACCGCGGACGCATTACTGCGTCGCTCAAAATAATGTTTTTTGTCAGTATTAATTTATGTCGCATTCTGTGACGTAAGAGGGTGTCGACTCTAGACTTTGCTCACTTTATCTTGAACGGGAATTTAAAGACTTATTTTAGTTTAAAAAAAATTCAAAAACCTTTGCTAAATTATGAGAGAGTGACGTTTAATCACGTGACTAATCTCTTACATGTGGCACATCGACGTACGTGCCTCATGTAAGAGATTATTCACGTGATTAAATGTTTCGATTGATAGGTAATTTCTGCACACTTTGATTATAATTATATTCTCTGTCGGCTGTGGACTAATAACTTGGCTAGGGGGGTCTGCAAGGTTACCATCTTCCCAACGCAAAGGAAGGTGAGTTAGCCGAGGGAGCTATTACGCCTTCCTGCAAGAAGTTCCTTTTCCGTCTCCAGCGCCAGCGCCCCCCAGCGGACGACATAAACGTCATATGGAAAATATATAGCGTCATTTTCAAAGTCATATCGGACCGATGTGTTCCATCATGCTATTATTTATAAAGTCTATTAAAAAGGTCACTATCATCAGTAACAGTCTGATGCGACTCTGGCGTAGCAACAAGAGGAAGAGAAGCCCATTATACAAATGAATGGGCTCGATAGTACAGTGAAACTTGGTTAAGTGGGACCTGGATAAGTGAGAAACCTCCATAACTGGAACTCATGCTGAGGTCCCAACACTTTGGCACTGAATTACCTCTGTTAGTGGGACGAGGTAAACCTCTATATCTGGGATTTGTTCTTTCGATTTATCATCATAGTTACCTCTATAACTGAGACAGCGAGTAAATTTTATATGCATAAACCTCTGTAACTGAGATAACATTGTTTGTTTACTCATTCTTATTCTACCCACAAATTCCACACGTAATTCCAAGTACGTAAGTACGTTATTTTATTTAATGATCGCACCTGTATAACTGAAATAACCTGTATTCTCACCTCTATTAATGGAACCCTCTGTAAATGAGACAGATATTTATTTATACCTGTATATCTGAGACACTGGGTAAGTGGAATACCTCTATAAGTGAAACGACATTGCAGGTCCCTTGATGTCTCACTTAACCAGGTTTCACTGTATTTTCTTTTACATCTGGCCCACCAGTGACCCAGCCGGTGGGCTCACCAAAGGACCAAAGTAACAGATATTCAGCGTCAAGTAGTAGGTATATATCATAGTCTCCACGCATGTCAGTGTTTTGAAAACGACGTGTAATCGTTTATGTGTGCAACCACTTCAGAAATGTAGTAGGTAAGTTTAATTAGTAAATGAGTTGAAAATGTAAAATTGAATACTAAGAGGATTGATACGACTCCGAATGGCCTAGACCCTAACCTGCAATGTCTAGGCCCTAGACACTGTAGCTTAGGATCAAAGTCAAAGCGTTTATTCCATATAGATAGGCCTTTGCATTGACGTGGAGAGATTAGCATTTTTAAAATAAGCTGTCTGGTGTACTTCGTTCAAAATTCACATTTGTGACTCAATTTTGGGCTGTTTGAAGGGCACAGACATGAATTTAAGTTGGTTGTGGTATAGTCTGAACGTCGAGAAAGCAAACCAGACCTTTGTGAATCTAATATCGATCTAAGCCTTTCAAAATAATAATGCTGTCATATTTGGTTTAGCTCAGTGGATCTGTAGGACGGCGGTAAACAAGAACATACCACAATTCTCTCCCAGATTATTGTTAATCTTGTCGCGGTGAGAATCAAGTACTCATAATGTAAGCACGACGAAAATACAGCTTATTTACACAAAATCTCGCTAGTTACTCATTCTGTTTTTCATCATCTATGTCTAATTTGTACCTATTATTCTCAAAGTAACCTACAGGTAGTATCAGACGTCTGTCCTTCCACTTGCTATAAAACATGATGGTGGTCCACCTATAAAGATAGATACGAATTGGTCGGTTTAGTTTACGATCCCCAACACAATGGTTATGATGACAGAACAGATATTTTCTACAATTCTGTGACCGTCATGAATACGTAGCTAATACAGAAAGGAGGTTGTACAAGGGTGAGTGAAGCGCCAAATCTAGTGAAGAGTATTCCTATCCAAAAGTTTGGTGTTTCCTTACTTCGCCTAGCTTAGTTTAGTTGCTCTAGTGGTAGAGTTTTGGTAGTAGTAGTTTTGCTAGTAGCCTATCCTGAAAACAGTTTTCAAGTCGTCTGAAAACCCCTCCCTGTTGATATTCTACAGGTTAGGGGTTAGGTGAAGAACGTCACAAATGTATGGGAATGGTATTGAACTGTCATTTCTATAATATGTTTTGAATATTCTCTACGAATCAGTCTCTACAGTCCATCCAAAGGTTCCCTGGAAGAGATCGCTCATAGCGATAAGGCCGCCCATTGTACTTCACATGAGAATAATTAACTCTGTGTTTATTTTATAATTTCTGTAAAAGTGGTGTACAATAAAGAGTTTTCTATCTATCTATCTATCTATGAAAGTAGGCTAGATCATAGATCCTATTAGCAATTGTTAAACTATAATGTCGTACAGAGTCAAAACTAGATGGCGCGACTAAAAATGACCAAATCCTGAATCGCGCTGACGAAAACGCACGGCTCTGTACCACCTAATCGTTACAAACTATGTAATTTGAGAAATATACACATACCTACTCGCAGCAAGTGTTGTGTTTATATTGATCCACCTACCTAGGCCTCCTTCACTGGTTGTTCTAGCTACCTATATCGAGGGCTCCTTGAGTACCTGCTGTACATTTTGGTCCTTCTGAGTCGGGTACGTTACGGAGCGTATCACGGCAGGTAGTAACATTTTTGACGCGGAAGCCCACCCCACCTGGGCGATATTGGTAGGGACTAGGAACCAGTCGAAGAGGTAATCTGGCGGCAGGGACGTGCTCAGCTTAAAGCATAAGCTAGATATAGCGCATATTATCAAGCACCCACGCTCAGGAGGGAGCGGGGTGTAGCCGTCCAGCAGCAACTAAGCGGCAGCAAAGCTGCATCCAAGCGGCATCGTAGCTGCATCCAAGCTACATCCGAGCGGCATCGCAGCTACATCCAAGCGGCATCGCATCTACATCCAGGCGGCGACCGAGCTGCATCCAAGCGGTGACGGAGCTGCATCCAAGCGGCAGCAGGGAAGCCGACTCAGGAGAGTCAGGCAAGCAGAGAGGAATCCGGACAACAAGGAAATTTGGTGATATAACAATTGGACTATTTAATTTAGTAATGTAAAGTAGTAAATTCACTTGAACTAATTTCTAACTTTAAAATCATTTGAAATAGTAGTAGCATTCATTAACTTAGAATATTTTTAAGAAATTTGGTCAGACGGGGAACCTATGCCCGATTTTCGTTTTTTTTGTTCAAACACTTATAAAATTTTAGCAAAAAAATATTTGGACTTGTAAAATTTTTACAAATTAATTTCATTTTGTAAGCTTCAACGATGGAACAACTTTTATTTACTCAAGAAGATTTAAGTACACGGGTCTCGAAAGGGTTTAGCAATTATAAAAAAACGTCAAAAGAAAGAAAAACTAAACAGTTGAGTAAATTAAAACTTGAGGCATTAGAGAAGCTATGGGAAACATTTGTGTATACTCACGCCGAACTGTACAAAATAGCTGATCCTGTAAAGTTAAAGACAACAGAGTATGTAACAAAAGATGTGTTTGACGCTACGGAAGAACTATACATAGATTACAAATGTCGTTTGATTCAGGATTTGCATGTTGACGGCGTTGCGATGAGCGAACCAGTAGGGTCTCAGCTGGTAGATAAATCGGGGGGGAACAAAGCAAATATTGCCAAATTACCAAAAATTGTGATTCCAAAGTTCACTGGCAACTATGCGGAGTGGACCACGTTCCGTGATCTTTTCAAATCATTGGTTCATGACACAGACATGGACAATGCAGTCAAAATGCAATATCTCAAAGGGTTACTGGGGGGAGAAGCAGAACAGTTAGTAAGGAATTTTATCATATCATCAGCGAATTACGACAAATGTTGGAATACTCTAATCGAGCGTTATAATAATAAGCGATATCTTTGTAACACAATTTTAAAGCGGTTATTCAGCCAACGTAGTAGCAACTCCGAATCAGCTTCCTTTTTAAAGGAAATACTAGACAACACCGTGGAATGTATGGGTGCTTTAAGTAATCTTGGAGTAGATGTGTCCACTTGGGATTTGATCATAATCTACATGACTTCGTTGAAGTTGGACCCTGAATCCAGAAAGCAGTGGGAGCTTGAAAGCACGAACATTAGTGGCAACGAAATGCCTAACTTTAAATCATTTCAAGAGTTCTTAACTAAACGATTCCGGGCGTTAGAGTTCGTGGACACGGGATCCAGCTCCAACAAGTCGAGAGTTGCACCAAGATCTTTTCACGTTGCTGAAGAAGCCAATGTATCTGTAACATGTAAATTTTGCAAAGAACAGCATAAGCTGGTACATTGTAAGTCATTTGAAAGCGAAGAGGTACCAGCCCGTAGGGTATTTGTCGAAAAACAGCGTTTGTGCTTTAACTGCTTAGGCGATGGTCACTCTGCCAATCAATGCCGGTGCCGAATTTCATGTCGCGTTTGCCGACGTCGGCATCATACATCTTTGCACTTAACAGGTGATACAAATTCGAAACCAGTAGCAAGTAGTGGTTCACCTGCAGTTAGTTCAGTGGAGGAAGCACCTGTAGTGTGCTTCGCATCAGGAGGAGTAGCGCCACAGAATCAAGTGTTGCTGGCTACTGCTCTCGTCAAAGCGGAATCCAAAAACGGAGATACTCAAATCGTGAGGGCGTTGCTTGATCAAGGCTCCCAGGCATCCTTTATCACAGAAGCAACGGCTCAACACTTGGGTCTAACAAAGACCCCGGTAAGGGGAGTTATCTCAGGAGTAGGAGGAGGACATAACGTTTCCTCCAAATCGAAAGTTAAACTTAACATTTCATCAATGCACGAAGGCTTCCAGAATATCAAGTTATCACTGGACGTGTACGTCTTGAAATCTATCACGACCTTACTTCCCAGCAAACAGGTAGTTGCAGCAGAATGGGTATGCAGTTTACCACTAGCTGATCCAGGATATAACACGCCAAGCAGGATCGATCTTCTGTTGGGTGCTGAGGTCGTTGGTCAAGTAATGCGGGAAGGAATTCAGAAACAGGGATCCTTATTAGCACAACACACATCACTAGGGTGGATTTTATCTGGGTTGGCGGGTTCAAATTCAAACAAGCAAGCAACGAATTTGATAGCCATGCATCAAGTGTGTGTTGAAGAGGATAATCAACTTAAGAAGTTCTGGGAGCTAGAAGCAGATACAAAAGCAAACATAAAGCCATTACTTACTGAAGAGGAAACACGCTGCGAGAAGTTTTTTGCAGAAACCACCAAAAGAGATGAAGATGGGAGATATATTGTGAAGCTGCCATTTAAATCCAACGATCTAAGAGTAGAAAAATCTAAGAAAATAGCAGAGAAGCGATTAACATACCTAGAAGCAAAGCTGAACAAAGAAACAGAATTGAAAGCGAAATATGTAGAAGTACTTGAAGAATACTTGCATCTGGATCACATGGAGAGGGTACCTGAGGAGGAAACAAACAATATAAATGGGACATACTTACCGCATTTCGCTGTAGTTAGAGATGACAAGGATACCACGAAGGTCCGGATAGTCTTTGACGCGTCCTGCAAAGGAGAAAATGGCGTTTCACTAAACGACACTATGATGATAGGACCTACCTTGCAGCCAGAGCTGAGAAATCTTCTGATGAGATGGAGGCAGCATTGCATTTGCTTGTCATCCGATATAGTAAAGATGTATCGCCAGGTGAAAGTTGCAGCTGAAGACGTGGACTTCCAGCGGATTCTGTGGAGAAAAGATCTAACAACAACGGCTTCTTCTGCGGTCGTAGCAAAATCTGAAAAACAAACAGCAAGATTAGAAGAATTTCGTTTACTGAGAGTCACGTTCGGTACGGCCTCAGCCCCATATTTAGCGGTAAAAGCACTCCAGCAGGTGGCGATCGATGAAGGAGCAAACTACCCAGAAGCAGCTGCAAGAGTTAACAAGGACTACTATATGGATGATCTATTAACAGGTGCTGAGAATGTGGAATCTGCAATGAAACTATACAGCGAAATGGTTAATCTTCTAAAAAGAGGTGGATTTGAACTGCAAAAGTGGTCTAGTAATAGCGAAGAACTTTTAGAAAGAATCAAGGAAACAGGAAAAGGAGTGGATAAAGGAGAAGGAATAAGACTTAAAACGGATGAAGCTATGAAACTGTTGGGACTTACCTGGAACCGAAGAAGCGATGCATTCCAATACACGGTGACACTTCCGCAGCTGAAGGAACCTGTAACAAAAAGAATAGTTATCTCAGATATATCACGTCTATTCGATCCATTAGGATGGGTTGCGCCTACTGTGATAGTAGCAAAAATGATCATCCAGAAGCTTTGGATATCAGGCATTGAGTGGGACGAGAAAGTTCCAAGCAAAATCTTAGAGGAATGGTTAACTTACCGTAACGAATTACCTGATTTAGCTTTATTGCGAATAACTCGTTGGCTTCACACTTCGCAGAAGAACACGCTCGTCGAACTTCACGGGTTTTCCGATGCATCGAAGTTGGCGTATGCAGCCGCAGTGTATCTTCGGGTTATTGACGACAAAGGGGACATCTATGTTAATCTCGTCACAGCTAAAACCAAGGTGGCACCGATCAAGCAGGTATCAATTCCAAGACTAGAATTGTGTGGAGCTGTTCTCGCGACGAGATTATTAGTTGAGGTGGCTGAGACTCTGAAAGTTGAAAAACAATACATCCATGCTTGGACGGACTCCACTGTGGTGTTGGCATGGCTTAATAGCCATCCCAATCGCTGGCAAACGTTCGTAGCTAATCGGGTATCTGAAATTCTAACAACATTAGACTCGCACCAGTGGTCACACATCCCATCAAAACAAAATCCAGCGGATTGTGCTTCACGGGGATTAAAACCTACGGAACTCGTTCACGATGCGTTGTGGTTCAATGGCCCAGAAGTGTTGCACAAGAAAGAGGTGATCTATGACAGAAAGAAAGAGGAAGAAACTAACATGGAAGAGATAAAGGTTCACATCGTAACAAACACGGACAGATTATGGGAAAGGTTTTCGAATCTGGGTAAACTAGTTAGAGTAATAGCATATTGTAGACGATTTATGACGTGGAAGGAACGAAAACAAAACAAAGATCAAGGGTTTCTGACTACACAAGAACTGAAAGAAGCGTTAGAGGTGTGTATCAAGCAATGTCAGAAAGAAAACTTTACAGCAGAAATAACAAACATAGAGAAAAGTGGTAGTGGAAATGAAGCAATAAAACTTAAGGGTCCATTCAAAGCTTTGAATCCATTCCTAGACGATAAGCAAATATTAAGGGTAGGAGGACGATTAGAAATGTCGTCTCTAAGCGATGATAGGAAACATCCTATACTGATACCAAAGAAGTCTGTTTTTACGAACTTACTTATAGCTGATGCTCACTTAAAGACACTCCATGGGGGGCCGCAACTGATGATTAGCTACTTGCGGTCAAGATTCTGGGTGTTCGGAGCTAAAGAGTTGGTCAAAGCTCATGTCAGGAAGTGCGTCAAATGCATCAGGTATTCAGCAATATCCTCAACTCAACTAATGGGACAACTGCCAGCAGCCAGGGTAACACCGACGCGACCATTTAAATGTAGTGGAGTAGATTATGCAGGTCCGATAAACGTTAGAACATCCAAAGGCCGCGGTCATCATGCGTACAAGGGCTACATTTGTTTGTTTGTCTGCATGTCCACAAAAGCAGTGCATATCGAAGTAGTGAGCGATCTTACAACAGAAGGGTTTTTAGCAGCGTTTAAGCGATTCGTTTCACGTAGGGGGCACTGTTCAGACATCTGGAGTGATAATGGGACGGGGTTTGTAGGAGCATCCAGGCAGTTGCCGAAAATGTTTTCTGCAGAACAGTCAGAAATGCAGACCGAAGTTGCAGCTAGCTTAGCCAGCAATGGAACAAAATGGCATTTTATTCCCCCACTTTCGCCGAACTTCGGTGGATTATGGGAAGCGGGAGTAAAATCGGTTAAATTCCACCTGAAACGCGTTGTTGGCGAAACAACCTTAACATATGAAGAGTTAAGCACAGTACTAGGGCAAATAGAAGCATGCCTCAACTCACGCCCGCTGGCAAGAGTAGACACAGACTCCGAAGGGTACGAAGCCTTAACTCCGGGACACTTTCTTGTAGGGAAACCACTGCTCACTGTCCCGGATTACTCTTTCGAAAATTCTAACATGGGAAGTTTGCGTCGTTGGCAACTTACCCAAAAGATGACTCAAGACTTTTGGCGACGCTGGTCCCAAGAGTATTTATCATCTCTTATACATAGGTACAAATGGTCTTTTCAAACTCCAGAGCCAGCAATAGGAGATTTGGTACTGGTAAAGGAGGAGGGACTACCTCCTTCTCGTTGGTTGCTTGGCCGAGTGATCACTAAACATCCTGGTCCGGACAATATCACTCGGGTTGTATCTCTTCGTACCAAATCAAATGTCCTGAAAAGACCCACCTCAAAACTATGTATTCTGCCTATTACGGCATAGTTAGCTATAAACTTAGATTATAACTTAGGTTAGAACGTGGGAATGTTAGATTGTAATAAGAAACACTAGCTCAACTTAAAACTTTATTGTATGAATGTAACTTAACTTAGGTCAACTTAACATTATGTAACTTAACTACCTAGCAATTTAACTTAACAGAACTAAAACTAAACTTAATTTACACCAAAGCTCATAGTGGGCGGTATATTAAGGACAAATTTTGTCACTTTGTCCTTAGTGGGCGGTAATGTTAAACTATAATGTCGTACAGAGTCAAAACTAGATGGCGCGACTAAAAATGACCAAATCCTGAATCGCGCTGACGAAAACGCACGGCTCTGTACCACCTAATCGTTACAAACTATGTAATTTGAGAAATATACACATACCTACTCGCAGCAAGTGTTGTGTTTATATTGATCCACCTACCTAGGCCTCCTTCACTGGTTGTTCTAGCTACCTATATCGAGGGCTCCTTGAGTACCTGCTGTACAGCAATTAAACAAAAGAAGGCTATGAGTGTCAAAACAAGTGACGGTAAAGACCCGACTTACGGAAGTCATAAACCGACCGTTGTTTATGACATCAGTCAGACTCAACAGTTGCAGTTTACACAGTATTTAATACAACTGGATAATCGGTGTATTTATTTATAAAAACCCGTGTACCATCAAACTAATTGGACTTATTTCAGACAGCCGTACAAAGCTGTGTTGTTTTCCGTTATCAGTGTAAATGATAAAAGCTTCTTACTAAACGTAGATCATTATCGTTTGGGGTAACTAAGACTACAGATTGAACATGAAATATGCTTGGTTCGTTGGACAAAAGTACATGTTTCATTTGGCATTTCGATGGGCAACACGTTTCATTACATAAAGGGAGGAATGGAAATAGATTCATAAACATCATGACGTCAATCTGGATAACGACGACGCGACGAGACGGTGGCAAACGCGCTATGTCTCTGGCAGAATCACTACTCTATGTAAACGCACAGAGTAGGTAGCAAAGTATTCTTTAATAAAATGTGACTGTAGGGTGTGCTATGACATCTCCAGAATACCGAAAGGGCATGTCATACCTACTTATAATATCGACCTTACAGTAGTATATTACGAGACGCTTCGTAGGCTTTTCGCAGGATACAAACATTTGGCTAAAAAAAAAATTTCTTCTTGGTTCACTTCATTTGTGCTATGAGATTGAAGCCAAAGGAAAGTCTCTAAATAATCAAAACATTCGACAAGCACCAAAATATACGATGCAACACATGGTACCTAGCTGTAGGTATATTACAGTTATTATGGTCAGCTCATCGCCACGCCACTCAGACATCACTGCCCCTCCAACCAAGTTGACAATTGTATGGAAAAAGAAAACGTGATATGATACCTAAATGTAAAGAAACTACACGTTACCTAGGTATCCTGTCTCATATGTTTTAATTAGTTTTCTACTAGAACTAGAGCTAGAGTAGGTAAAGCCGTGGGCAAGAAGGAACATTCTGAAAAGTGTATGACGTTTGAAAAAGTGGGTGGCGGCGCTGTACTAGATTGAAGTTCATTCTGCCAATACTCATCATCGATTTTACGGTTCAGCGGGCAGATGAGAATGAGTCAAGGTCATTCTGTTGTCATTCTGTGCATCCATTCATTCATTTCATATGCTGAAGGTTTAGGGAACCACTATGACCTACAAACTAACTGCACTGTGTTGTATGTAGGTAAGTAGGCTAACATAAAAGAGGTACCTAACTACATAGGTAGGCACACTTGTATTCATCTACTATTTCGTTACCTATTATAAGAATCTATGTTTAAAAGTTCCTCAGTACCTACACTATGTTTTATTATGGACAAAATTGAACAAAATCTTGTCAAATTATTTTAGTGCCCGTTCAAACCCTTTTATCGGGATTTATCAAATCAAAATCACCCCTATTTGCCAAAGAGACGACTCGTATTTTTAAACTTTGAAAGCAATTTCAAAAGAGCTTTACAAAATAAAATAATCACCAGATCCCCATCTGCCAACCGGTCTCTCCTTGAGCATTGTGGACGATGAATGGTACCTACATGGGAAGGATTTCTAAAGAACTTACAAAACCCTACGAATAAATGTCAATAGCTCCCAGCAGATTTAGCTGCTATAGTTGGTTTAAACCAAAATACAATGTAAAGAGTCGGACAATATAAAACCAAGGGCAATGTTATAGGCTAGGCTATTTAAAATATTTTTTCTTTACAACTCTAAGTAGGTACGTACCTACTGGAAATATAGATTCCAAAAATCGTATTTGACCTTCAAAACTTGCCTCTATAACAATTTAGGTGAACATAGTTTTTAACTAATATAACGAATTACTGTAAAAATAGATCAAACTTTCATGACCAAAAAATTTATCCCGTTCAAGTCTTTTTATTGAGTTCTATGGTGCTACGAGATTACTACGAAATAATCAATCAGAATGATATCTGTTGACTAAGAGAGATGACAAAACACAATCAACCAACATAAATGTCGTTACCTACTCATATTATTAGCATTTCCGTTTTTTAGAAAATGTACGAAAAAGTCCACGGATATTACAAGTTGTCCGAAAGAAACAATAATTTTCTATTTTATATATACCTAAAACCCAAAATACCTACTCGTATTTGTCTTGTCAACGCTTTATAAATATTTTAAACAAGACAAGTATATTTCACCAATTTTCTCTAGTATTTATTCATTTATAAATAAATAAATTAAAGTAGGTATCAGTCACAATAAAAGCTCGCATTTCGCTCAATAGCTGCAATCTCACGTTTTGGTAATCTGAGTGTGCAATGATTTAGGTTGCTTTTATTTCTCTTATATTGTGCTAATAGGCAGTAAAATCTACATACGTTCCTACTAGTGTAAGGTAACCTACGCAAGTTACCTTACACTATTAAGTAGTATAAGCTAGTATGATGTACACTTTACAAACAAACTGCCTAAGATTACACTACAGAAAATTAGCATGCATCGAATCGGTGTACACTAGAAATCAATTTGTCCCATTAGTTACTGTTGTGGTGTGCACTTGTAATGTTTCTTTAGTGTAATAATAATAACCAATATGAACACGAGTCTAGATTGAAGCGGTTACTACTATAATTTACCAGTAGGTATCTGACCACGCTTTATCAACCACACCTAAGCCATGGCTGAATTTTAAACCTGATTATTGGAAGAACCGTACTATGAACTGTAACGATTGGATAACCACAAGAGTTACTGAAGTAAGATTATAAAATGTATTTTTTGAGATTTTCTATTTGTCACTGCAGAATTAGCGTGTCTATACTCTATAACATCTATCAGTGAGCTACAATGATGATTCGCAAAAGTCATGGCCTATGAGATCCCGATTTTATTCTTCTTCATGGCCTTCTAGATCTTATCTACTGTCTAGTCTAAGTCACCTCAAGAAGGCCTCGATTCATTGAACTGCTTTGAACTAATCAGTAATAGGGTAATTGACCATTTGTCAAAACACAAAGTGTTTCTTGTTTTCGGTCATTGCTAGTAGATACAAAAACAATAAATATGTGATTATGTTTTCTGGCGTACGGGTTTCTGACTTATGAATATTGTGATTATATTCATATTGACCATTGTCTTTTGTGTCGTTTCTGACTACGCAGAGAGGATGGTATCGAGCCCACTCATTTCATAGTGGGCTCGATGGGTTTTTTTTCCCATCCGGCCCACCAGTGGGCCGGCCGGCGGGCTCGATGACAATAAGCCAATATTCTGGGCAAGACTACTCCATCAAAGTCTAAAAATGTCCCAGGCACTACAGCGTTCCGGTTACAAGTAGTAGGGCCTGCTGACGCTGTACAAATTTATATGAGATGACCTGTTTCATGTTTATGTTGAAATAGTAGAAAATAGAAAAAAACATTCTGTCGAATGGTGCCTACCGAACAATTCAACAGAATGTTAAAGCAACAATGTTGGTCACGACAGGAAGACCACTGTAGTTTTTTTTGACCGTAGCTTTTCCATATATTTTATCAGCATTTTCTGCGATAGCTGCTATAGGTACCTACTTCAGTCAAAACTATCAACATCGCATCGCAATATTGATTTTGAATATGATTCTGTAAGGAAAACATTAAACAATCATGTTGTTTGAAGAATAAGAAGTGAAAAGTACCTACTTACCCTGTACAATACACACCTGCTTATTATGTGTCTACGAATAGGCGTAAGCAGAACTATTAAAATGCGATTAATATGGCCACAGAATAATTATCAGGTAGTGAGTGTGCGTGCTGATGAATGAAATGATTACCTACTTACTTGGAATTGAATGTTACTTGGTAATCCTATATTACATATCTTGAAGAAGTAATAGTGGTCTCCTCGTTTAGGGCGGCCGTACACGGACTGCTTCAAGCAGTTGACACCGACTGCTTGAAGCCGCGACCGCGCGGTGTACTATAGGGCGGCCGTACACGGACTGCTCGAGCAGTTAACAGTTATTATAGTACACCGCGCCGTCGCGGCTTCAAGCAGTCGGTCTCAACTGCTTGAAGCAGTCCGTGTAGGGCCGCCCTATATTACACCGCGCGGTCGCGGCTTCATGCAGTCGGTCTCAACTGCTTGAAGCAGTCCGTGTACGGCCGCCCTTAGTATCACTTTATAAGTTCATCATATTATGCAAACTGAATTGAACTAAACCCCAAACTCAGTAGAAACAGTCGACCGTCAGTTGCATCGATACTGTCGAACACAGAAACCATACAGCTGGCTTGTAGACCTTGTTTTTTAACAAGCCACTGGATTCAGAGATTTTTAATTTTCTTTATAGATATTGCTCCTCTACGTCGTAGGGTCTCGTAGCATATGTCTACGCGGAGCGTAGCGATTACAGCAAAGAATATTATTACAAGTACTTTGTAGAATAAACAAAACTGTACGATGAGAATAAACCAGTATTTTGAGAAGAGGCAGCGACGACCTAGTGAGAGTTAGAATTTTTCTATGGTTGGTGCGTTGGTTAGCTTGACAGTCACGTGGCTATGGTTCATACAACAAACTGAGAGATATCTACTATCGTAGTACAACAAGATCGAAGGATCTTTGCGGCAATCGTTAACCACATCGACACGCAATGGAGTTTTTTCAAAATCGGTGACCGCAGTAACCGCTGTAGCTCATACGAACTTAAATAAACTAAACCTTGTTCTTATAGGATATTATACCTACTAACACCTAATGGTCGTCACTGCGGTTTCTTCCACAGTTTATGGCATCGGCAGGAATGTGTTTTGTAACAGAATATTCACTGAACACGCGCTTGTGACGGCATTTTTAAACGAATCAATTCTTATGGACTAGAGAGGTACATGTATTCACAATATACAGTATAACTCCAATTATCCGAACTCCGACTATCCGAATCGCCGATTATCCGAACCGGTTGAAGACCGCAAAACAGCTTACATTGACGGAGATGTTTAAAAAACAATGATTTTTATTTCTAAACTTGTACATAAGTACATTTTATTTATATTTAAAACATGTGAAAATTTCATGTTTCTTTCATTTAATTCAATAAAAAAATAGTGCAATATCAAAACGTAGCTTTTATTCTCTCCAATGGCATTTTTTTTTTAAAAATCCGAATATTTTATTATGCGAATGAGTCCCGGTCCCCATTCATTCGGATAATTGGAGTTCTACTGTACAATTTTTTTTATTGATTAGAAGCTTTAATAAACCTTTGAACATATTTCGGGACCACTATGCATGTCTTCGAAAAATTATTTTTCACTCTGAGTCTGAACAAAAGTTATAAAAACCAGAAGGGCCAGATAGCTCGATGATAGAAAAGAAAAAAAAACAAATCAGTCACAAAAACCAAACCGGGTCGGTCCACTGAACCCTTCTCAACAAAAACCAGAAGCAGTTACTAGATAGATGGTTCGGAGCACAGAACATTATTACTCTCACGTGGTTCGGAGAAGTAATTTAGGACGATAGTGGCATTCTTTAGTTCATGTGTTCGTTGATAAATCAAGCTGGTTGCCACTTGCCACTGGCTTAGTAGGTAACTATAGTGCATGGCGTACTAGACAGGCTAATAAACACGCAACGAAAGATAAAGAGCTTGTAGCCGCTGGTTATTGAACTAAATTATGGTTCTAGGTTGTCAGAAATTAATGGAAGACCATATTTAACCCTGTGTACCCCGGCATAGTATACCTACCTCCTATTTCTGCAGTAAAAGGAACAATGACGCACTCGTAAATGCAAGACGTGCTTAATAAAAAATCGATACAATTTGTTATGTTTAAATTATTATAGGAATTTGTACACCTAGTCGACCTTGCTGGGCCACTCATGACAACTGTTGGGTAATCGTAACTCATTAAAAAAAAAGCGGCCCTTACAGTTACGAGACGATACCGCTTTCGATTGACCAATTCATATTCTAAGGTTGTGGTAAAGTTATAGAAGAGTCACGTTCCCAACAACTTCTTTTTAATTCGATTTTATAATACTTTTGATAACATCATACCTAAAAGTTACAGGTAGGAAAGAATTGTGGTTTAAAAGAACTTAAGATTATTTTGCTTACTTATATAAACAAAATAAAACTTGGTAAAACAATACGATCCTGTATATCAAACACTGTTCTTAAAATTCCTGGTAATAATTACGTTGACTACGATTATTCTCACAACATGTAAACTTACCCCATCGTTTCGGAGTCCGTCCCAAGCAGCTATTATCCTCTGGATTGTACAGAGCTTTGCAGAACCTCTCCCAAGCGCTTCCTGGCGCCGGTGGAGCCCTAGCCCAGTCAGTCTCCATGTTATGCCCGTTCGACTTCCCCGCCATAATCGATATTCAACTAATATATTCGTAATGTTACAACGGGCGAGTGTTGCGACGCGCTCTGCGGTTCAGACTATACTGCGCTCGCGCATTCATTTCATGTCGCAGGGTATCGCTGAATCTGTGCGTTCTACAAAAGCCCTCGGTGCAAAGCCCTTGGACGCGGACGCACGCAGATTAGTAAAAAGTTTATACATATATAACTGCGTTATATATACTAGTTTCGTAAAGAGTTAGTATGCGCGAGGTGATCTTGAATAGTAGTGTTTGTTTAGGTTTATTTATCTCTGCGGTGCTGGTTTGTTTATCAGTTTTTTTTAAATAGTAACACATACATACTACGTGGTACTACTATGTGGGCAAGTGAAGTATGTAATGCCCCTATTGCGTGTATTGGCCTTTGATTTAGTTAGTAAGACCCGAGGGCTGGTGATTTATCTGCGCCAGTGCATCAGTATTGCTATTCAGCGCGGCAATACAGCCAGTGTCTTGGGCACGCTTCCGATTGGTACTGATTTGGACCAGTTGAGCTATCTATAAATCGTTTGCAACGGTTTGTAGATAGCTCAACTGTTTCTAGTGTATTTTGTAAATACTGTATTAGTTGTAATTTTCTTTGTAAATAAACTTTCTAGTAAAAGATCGATATGCTCATAAAGATATGCTAGAAATGGCGTAGAACAGTTTATCAACCAACGGTCTCCGGTTTGTTAGTTTTGCAAGACAACTGTCTGAATTGAAACTTCAAGCATTTGTTTGGACTTGGTAAAACCGCTGCTTGGCTTGACTTGGCTCTGCGTGCATTATAAGGGTGCGGCTACCAAAAATTTTACAATTATTATAGTAGACCAAAGTAGAAAATAAGCTGTTTTTGCTTATATTCCAAAACGGCTATCGACCATCTGGTGAATTTATAAAAACTCCCAGAAACCGTAATGAGCCGCGACACACGCGCATAGACACACATGAATGATCCGAATCCAATAACACAGATAACATAACACTTACTACATTCACAGCCGGCTCACAGAATAAATATAGTCACTATAGGTATAGGTTACTTTTTACTATTAATAGTACCTACGGTCTGCGCCCTTACCGCAAAACTCAATAGCAATGGAGTTTACAACCTAATACTTCACTAAGACTTCCATTTAATATTTTTAATAAATACCTAAACATGAATGTAAAAGTGACAACCCTACTTCAGCATGTATATCTATGTTTTTTACCTATGTACATAAACCCTCCAGTATACTAGAAGCCGAATAACATTACCTATTGTAGTGTTTGCATCTATTCAGTAGATGCGTTACCCTGTCTCGCTTGCACGAGTGGTTAGGTAACTGTCAAGTGTCAAACTCCCGACCTGTCAATGTCTCCCGACGTGAGGGCGGGAGACGAGGGGGTCGACATATACGATCACGGACGGCCGACGGGAGACAGTGAAAGACCAGCGGGCCTAAGATGCGCACCGCGAGATATTTGTCATGTCGTTCTGACAAAATGCAAGCATTTTGTACCAGTTTAGGAACTATTGCATTATCTGTGGTAATGTTGTCGAGAAACCGCGCCTTTGAATTTTCAACTTTTGACATTTCTGCATGACTATTATCTCGTCCTCAGAGAGGTACGACGACTAAGAAGTGTCAAAAGTGTACATTATGGCGCGTTTTGTCGACACCATTAGGTACCACAGATAATGCAATAGTTCCTAAACTGGTACAAAATGCTTACATTTTGACAGAACGACATGACTAATATCTCGCGGTGCGCATCGCAGGCCCGCTGCTCGGTGTACCAGTGAGCCAGGGATATAAAGGACAGTATTTTACACCTATTATTATTAGAAATGATTGAGGTAGCAAAACTAGGTCCTAATTTTACATGAATGTAAAAGAGTAAATTATTTTTTTACAAACCTTTATTTCTAGAAAGACACACTATTTCAAATTACTTGAGTCAAATTAATTACCATATTTATCAACTGTCAAGTCTACGCTATAGGCAACATAACCTTTGAAATGTAGACACAAATATTTTCATAACTGTCTAAAAAGTTTGTCAAAGGTTAAGTACAATTGGACGGAATTGTTAAGTTGTACAATAAATTGTGTTAAAATATGAAACTGAAAATATTTAAGGTATACTTAAAATTATACATAAATATAAAGAGTGAGATTCAAAAAATCTAAATTGATTTATCTAATCTAAATGCATTTTCATGATTGATTGCTTAAATAAAGTATAAATACATAATTATAGTCAGTACACAGGTATAGACACATTAGACACCTATTTTATAATAATTATTGAAAAGTAGATATTATACATTTCTTCAGTCTTGTTACAATAATAATTTTGCTAAATTGATTTTACATAATAATTTTGCTAAATTGTACTTAATATGTGTATATAATAAAAATATATTGTCAATATTATTTACATAAATAATAATAAAAACGTATTAACAAGTCAAAAAAAGTGCTGCTCTTTGAATAAAAACTAACCTACGGTGGGTTTTCCTAATTCTACACAATCAGTTAGAATATACGCATTATTTACATAGGCACTGGAATAATACATTATTATTATAATCTAAGTACCTATTTACACGGACGGAACATTTACCCAATAGTAGGAATGTTTAATACATTAAAAAATAATAAGTAGAGAGACATAAGATATAATATTCCCAGTAATATGATTTAAAAAACCAATTGACTCATTTTAGTAATAGAAAAATATCAGCCGGCTAAAGCCCCGTTTTAAGGACACGAAATTTACATGTCGTCGGGCGATGTCGCAGGGAAAATGAACGAGTCGCAGGACATGTCAAATCGAGCGACTTCGTGTCCCACGACACGACAGTCGTCTGACAGGTATTGGGGTAGTTAGGACGCATGCGACATCTCAAAACAATCTATATATAGCTATTATAAAACTGTAAAAAAGCCAAAAACTAAAATTAAAGATAAACGAAAAACGAAATATGCAGAACCACTAAATAAACGATTCTGATTCCAAAAATCGAGTTTGTCTGTCTGTTTGTTCGCGGATCACGCCTAAACTACTGGACCAATTTCAATGAAACTTATACCATTCAGAAGCCTTTTTCCGGATTGAAACATAGTTTATATATCATTGAAATAAAAAACGTGGATTTTTAGATACAGCTTGATCTCTCTAAACCAAAAGAAGCCATAGCACGAGGTTCATCATAAGCTGGTTGACAGATATTTTGATGGAAAGTTTCGCACGCGTACGAAGTTCGCGGGTATCAGCTAGTATTGATATAAAAAAATAACGTGAACAAGCTAAATGTCCCTCAACATGGTCCGCGACTTCGTGCCTTAGTGAGGACATGGTGATAAAATAGAGTAATAAAATAGAACAAATTAAATAATACATTTGAAAGGCATAGATGGCGCTAGTTACTTATACTACGAAAGTTTTAATTCACTTGGACGGATAAGATATACTTATTTTTAACAATCTCTGCACACCAAAACTATACAGTTCCTGATATAGTGATATGTTGTAGAGAAATATTCACCAACACTTGCAAAATACAATTAAAATAGAATTTTTTTTTTTTTTTTTTACAATATAGGCAACCGTTTGACCACAATCTCACCTGATGTTAAGCAATGATGTGGTCTACGATGTAGCACGGTTACCTAGAAGATACCTATTCACTCTACTCTTGAAAACTTCCAAATTATAGTCATTCGGGAACACAGACGCCGGCAACGAGTTCCACTCTTTGGCTGATCTTCTCTATAAGATTTTTATATTCACTGGTAAGTCATGATTGTATATTTATATTGGTCTTCTAAAGCTAGCTAAAATGGCTGCTAATTTTGTTGTCATGCAATCTTTTAAAACCGAAAACAAACTCTTTTAAAACTTATGATCTTACCAAAGTGACGAGCGGCCTATAAGTATTGTAGTTATTCTATTTCGCGAAGGTTGGGCTATGTTTGCGTGCTCTTGAGGGCTCAAAATACCGAGATAGAAAGAGAAGGTACGTACCATTGTTGTACATGTACAACCACAAAAATAGTCAAACCGCTAGATAGAACAACTTAGCTTGTAGTCTGAGTTATGGTTGGTTTGATTCGGGATAAGTGAAATCACAAAACTGTATGTAGAAAAGATCAAAAACTATTTCTCTCCGTTATATAATAGTATATTATGCAACTAGTGAATAAAAGACGGATTTACAGCAAGGGCCATAAATGAATCACGAGCAAGTGAAGGATTCTAACGAGTGAATCACGATCGTTAAGAGTGATCCATGATGATTGAGATTCAAGTGTTAGAATCCTGAACGACATGAGTGGTTCATGGCCCTCGGTATAAATTCGTTTTATTCAAGAGTTGCATACTATACTTTATAACATGACTACCAGAGAAAGTAAGATTGGAGGTTGTATAGCCAATGCTATACAACCTCCTTGCGCAAAAACAATAATTAGATATATTAGTGTGTTCCAGATTCAAACACCAAAACAGTGAGTAAAAGTGGTTTTTATTCACTGTTTTCAGTGAATAAAATAAGCTTTTTAGAGGGGGAATGGTATAAAATTGCATTTCGATTTCGCTTTGAGTGAATAAAACGAAACACAAGTGAGACTGCAGGCTCTTAACTAGATTCTACTCGATCATGATCTCGAAGTGTACAATACCCATTTTCTCTTTGCGGTTGTACTTTATATTCCTGGCCCATGCTCGGCATTCTATGTTGATCAGGATACCGGCTGAAAAGGGGAATTTTATTTAAAGACTGAGATAATAACCTTATTAATATGCAGTCTTGTAAGAGATATTTTGTATAAACACTGAAAGTAGATTATCGTATATATCTTCACAATTTCATGTCTATCATATACCTCATATACGTTTTTTGTAAATAAATACGTGCGCCGAGAACATTTGTGTGTGGCAAAATCTATGTTTTTGCCACACACAAATGTTCTCGGCGGAGATCGAACCCACGTCTCACAGCACAGAAGGCAGAGCTATAGTAGGTGCCAAATAACACGGCAATACAGGTCATTGACCCACCTTCACTACGATGTCGCAAAATTCAATTTATGTATGGCTAATTCTGTCGCTTTCCATACAAACCTGTCGCTAAGACGGTATCGCTCGAATCTCGTTAGTACTGTTTGTTTACCATACATAAATTGAATTTTGCGACATCGTGGTGAAGGTGGGTGAATGACCTGTATTGCCGTGTTATTTGGCACCTACATTATTACCGACTGCGCTGTGACGCCTGTCAGTGATACGATAGGGGAGTACGAAATTACTATATTTATTCTTACTTTTAGGCCTTTGCAAGTGCACAGCGACCAGCGGACTGAGGTAACCCTCTGCATTCTCATACGGGTAGAAGTACCCCGGGAACCCGGGTCCCGGCAGGTATGCGATAGGACCGATGTTCTCCTTGTCCGCTGGAGTCTCACCTTGGCACGACACCCATATTGTGTTAGCCTGGGAAACAGCATCAGAATATTCGAATGAGGTTGAGTATAGATGCACGGCTACAAGTCACTAATTAAAATACTTCAGACTCTGATGTCCGTCGCACCAGAGACAGGGTACTGAGAGACAGGCCCAAGATACAGCCGTAGTATAAGCATGAGACATGCAAGATTGTACCTAAAGACTGTGCAGCTAGAGTCCTTTTTGAACGAGTAGACTTTCGAATTGTAGTACCATTTATGTCTATTCTGTAGCGTGAGCATAGCACAAAAGTCCGCGCCTAATACAACGACCACAAAGCATTCTTCTTACGTAAGATATTTTGACTAAACTTTTGGAAACGCTGTCGTTTCCGCTTTAGTAGTTTAGTTTAGAAGTGTAAACTGTGTAAAATGCTTACATAATCCTGGTTAGAAGTGCTTATGTTCGCAATGTGCTTTTGCAAGTCCAAAGGCATGTCGGGCGGCATGTTGAATATATTGTTGTAAAACTCCGGTCGCCAGCCATATATCCTGCAAGTTAATCATGCAAATTATTTATATGCCATTGATCTCTATGGGTAAGAGGACTTTACTGGTATTTACTAAGGACATGTACTGTGTTACCACACCACGTGCTGTGGGTGATGGGTTCGATCCCCACCGAGAACAAACATTTGCGTGTGGCAAACATAGATGTTTGTTCTGTGTCTGAGTGTTACTATGTATCTTATGACAAGTGTGTATTTACAAAAAAAATAAGTATAATGTATTCTATAGGCAATCTAGTTCCCATAGTACTTAAGTAAGCTTTGCTTAGTTTGGGACTAGAAGGCGTTGTGTGATAATAGAATTTAAAAAAGAAATAGGTACTAGAACAATTTAATTTTCTAAAAACTTAGAACCCTGGCCATAAAAATCTACATAGATGCCCCTTCAGTCATAATCAGACTTGTAGTATGGACTCCAATTCATCAAATCTCAATAGTAGGTGAACTCAGGGTTTCAAACTTGAAATTCTTCAAAACTGTAATTTTCGAATCTTCCTGTTCATATTCATTCAAGAGCCTTTACTTTCCGGTTCCGAGTTATATATATATATATTTATTTCTTTTTTAATACAATATAGGCAACCGTTTGACCACAATCTCACCTGATGTTAAGCAATGATGTGGTCGATTTTATGGAAAACAGCTTAAATTAACTAGATAAACATTTTTATTGCAGTATATAGGTTTTCAATTATAGGTCAGCCAATTATAGGTTTTCATGGATACGTTAACATAATAGTTACACATAGAACTATGAACATCTGGTCAACGACAAAGTGACTACCAATTATTATTCAATTACGTTTTATATGATTTTAAAGAGGGATTTAAATCCCCAAAGAATTCTCTGTTCAACCACTGTCTAGCCGAACCAACACTCGTGCAAAACGTTTGCACATGAACAGTTAGCCTCAGAACTTACTTATTGAGCTTTAGAAAGATGCAAGGCGAGGACTTGTGGAAGGAGAAATGGTTCTCCTCAATACAAGGCTGCAGTTTTCCGATCTCGAAGTCGCAGACTCGTCCTGGCGGCGGCGGAGGCTTGCCGTACCCGCAGTTGAAGATGTTCTGACCAGTGCCCGCTGTTTGACCCTTTTGCTTGTATACTGGGATAGATACACATACATTATTCACATATTCCTGATCTTACAAGATGTCTGAACTCTTTGAAAAATATTTAGGAACATTATGTAGATTTCTATGTGAGGGTGTTTCTATGTATTATAAGTATGTATTTAGAAAAAAAAAATGTATGTATGTATTCTATCAGCCATCTAGTTTCCATCGTACAAGCTTTGCTTAGTTTGGGACTAGAAGGCGTTGTGTTAAGTGTCCGTGAATATTTTTTTATTTAATATTTATTTATTTTCATATGAAAACTGATACGTTACAGACTGAAACAATACTGCATGCATAGTTTGTGAGATAGAGGTGCTGTGCTAATTGAATGCTAGTTGAAACAGCATGGGGGACTGTTTAGCCCCTATTTATGAATTCATTTAAGTGTAAGAACTTACCTATATTATTACAAAAGTTCATTGAATATTGAAAACTTTAAATTACATAACATAATAGAGTATTACATAACACTCCAAAAGAAATTGCACTATCGGTGATAGTGCAATTTCTGTTGGATAGTCTTTAGTCTATAGTATTTTGGTAGTGTTGTGATAGTCTATCACCCTGAATCATACCTGATAAGAATTCCTTTAGCTGATCCTCCCAGTACTTGTAGCTTTCGTACTCTGTGCCTTTGTACCAGATGAGAGTACTCCGTACATCAGGAGGCAGAGGTCTGAAGCCCAGTCCTGGGCTGGTGCCGATCACACTGTAGTCCTGCTGCAGGCGCGGCACGCGAGGATTTATGAACTGCTGGAGGAAGGTCACCATGCAGATCGCGAAGAGGGATATTAGTGCAGCATAGAAGATTAGGTAGAAGATCAGTATCTTTGCTGTGGATTAGAAAAGTTTTGTATGTTTAACCATAACTACATAGTATAAAGCAAAGTCGCTTCCCGCGTCTGTACTTGTTCGGCGGACTTGTTTCCGCAACTAGGCCACAGGTGGGCCCTTTTTGCGTGTCCCGCGTCTGTATGTATGTATGCTTAGATCTTTAAAACTACACAACGGATTTTGATGCAGTTTTTTTAATAGATAGAGTGATTCATGAGGAACGTTTATATGTATAATACATCATCATCATCACTGCATTGTACCCGTGCGAAGTCATTATAAAGGACTGGATCAATATCAGATCAAAGCAGACTTAAATTAAGTTGGTGTTCCTATTGTGTTGCACTGTTAGCTGTGGTTGTCACAGAGTATATCTAAGTAATTCTTAACTCGGCTATGTACATAAAAAAAAAACTTAAAACTATTATTTATTTATTTATTTTTCAGCTGTGATTTTGCCACTGCAGGGCAAAGGCCTCCCCTCCCTCCTTCCACTCTTCGCAATTTATTTATTTACTTATTGATTTAACGCCGTTACGGGCCAAGATGTTAAAACTATGGCAAGTATAAATGTTTTAATATTTGAACTAAAGTTCAACGCCTAGTTACTATGGCTAGGTTAGTTATTTGCAATACTTTATTTCAATATACCTACAAATTTCAACTCTATTTTCTAAAGGAGATTAGCAATTAAACTAGACAGCCAGATAGGTTAGCTCATCTAGGGTTTCTAAGTAGATTAGGATAAACCTTTTACACTCCAGTTGTAACCGATTTCATTAGACATACCTACTTTTTAAATAAATAAAGCGAAGCATAAAGGAGGGTTTTATCTAATTGTACCTACATTACCCGACATGAAAGTTGAGTAGGACCCTAATATTTGGTAAAGGGTACCATTAGCAGGGGGCCTAGGGAGCCCCTCCTTTCTCAAAAGAATCTAAGTCTACCCAAGAGAAAGGCAAACCCTAATAGCCTGGTAAAACCCCTTCTAAACCGAAACCCTCTAGACACTGCTAAAGAGGTACCTCCGCGTATGTTATGGCGGCGCAGAGGCACGCAAACTGCCGCTTAGGCTCAACTTCGATGCCGGGTACTAGTCCTATTTCTTTAGTAGTAGATTACTGAGTACAATGGCACCAGCGCGGTTGTGGCTCTAACTGTAAATTCAAAATACAAGACAGTGGAGGTATGTAATGTACCTATACATAGGTACCTGCTTTTGTTTACACTTCAGAAGCAGACCCCCAGAGCCACGCCCTCAAAGTAGGTAGTTTCTTTGTACGTTCATTTTAGTTGTAGGTACCTAGCTACAATTTACATAAAATAGGACAAAACAAAGGCACTCCCGACAAAAGACTGCCTACTTTTAAAAGTTGACTCACCCCAACTTGCAGGAGTTCGCCCCAAAAATGCTCCCGCGTCCTCATCGTATAGAAAACTTCTGAAAGTTTGTTTGGTAGGCTTTCTAGACGGCTTCATTTCAAACTCTTCTAGCCTAGGGTTTCTCATTATTGTAACTGTTTATTCACTTTTAATTTCAGGCGCTTCCTTTGCTGAGAATAATAAATAAAAGTTTTACGAAAATAACAGAACACAACACACCCCACCAACGAAACAGAAACTGACTGAATGAATGAATGAATGGATAAATGAAGGAGGGAAGGAAACGCTTGCTTACGGAATTATGTTTGATGGGTGGAAAATGATGGAGAGGAGAGATGAGCACTACGGTAAGCACACGGTAAATAAAAGATACCCTAAATTTAGGGAACTTCTTTATTTCTAGGGGTTTTTTAATATCATTTTTCTTCGGAAAAAAAAAGAGTAAAAGTTTTACTTGTACTCTCTATGATGATGTCTTCCGAATAAAAGTCGCTGCCGCCGTTACGTTCTATCTAGCTAGCCGCTATCCTTTCGGACGACGATGCGATGATGACTACCTGTGGTCTGGGTTTTTAAACTGAGGTTGGGTGAAAATACTAGTTTATAATGGTAGCACTGCTTTATGGTGCAGTCAATGTCATAATGTCATGCAAAATGAAAGCCAAATGACATGACAGTTAATAACTATCTCGTGTTAGCTCGCTCAGAACGAAAACCTCGCTCGAACAAAACAAATAAAATTCGGGTGCCGTCATTTCACAACCATGGAAAACACAACCCCGGAATGTACAGTCAGGAATTGACGTATAATTTGGCAGCCAATTCCATGGTTGTGCAATCTCGGGACGTGTTTTCCAGGCCGTACAATGTTTTGCACAGGGTGGGAATACACAGCCATGGAATTGGCTGCCAAATGGCATCGAATTCCCGGGCTGTACTTTCCTTGGTTGTGTTTTCCATGGCTGTGAAAGCTCAGCACGTGTCGGGAATGCCCATCCACGGAATGTACAACCTGGGAATTGGATGCCAAAATACGTCATCACCTATGCTTCGTTTACACTAACTTGCCTGACTATGTGAACGATTGAACGATTGAAAGGGAACGTAAACAGAACAAAATATTTCATTTTTACCTAGGTAGGTACCTATATTTTTTGTTTACTGCTATTATTCGGAATTATTCGTAAGAATTTTATGGGTGAACTCTTGATCAGCCACCCTATTAGTCAATATGACTATAAAGTGTTTGTAACTTCTGCACAACTGAAGGAATTCTTTAGAAAAAGTCTTTGAAAAGCGAAAAGATGCTCTACCATTATTGGTATATATTTGGTGTGAATGCCGTAAATTAGGAAAGGAATTCTAAGACCCACTTTACCTATATGAACACTATAGGACTTATACATGTAAGTTCATGTAAGATCCTATAACCTACTTTTGAGTAAGTACCTAAAGGATACTTGATGCACAAATATCTACATAATCTTTGTAAAGTATTCCTGTATTTGTATTTTTATAAGACAACAAGTTATAAAAACCAGTGTTCTCAAAATATAGTGAAGGAAAACTTCAGGAAACATGGTATTTAGTTAGCTCCATACATGTTGACCATGTTTTTCCTGTGTACACCAAGGGCCGACTAAACTGTGGAAAAAAGTGATTGGCAATCATTACTCCATCTAACTAAACTATTTCTCAGACACTTCATTGTCCTGTAAGTGTTTGAGAGTTCCTTACGATGCTAATCCTCAATCGTAAGGCATTTTAATAAATATTTTACTGTTATTTTTATTCTTTCAGCAGTTGTAACAATGTTTTCCTAACCAAAATACCAAAGAAGGTACCATACCTATCTGAATCAATGCATGGGTTAAAATTGAAGATCAACAGTGAAACAGAATTTTATTAGACAGATATTAATACAGGACAGAAGCCGTAACAATCACTTCAACATCTTGGCAGTTGCATCATTATTTCTGCCTTGCAAGTAAAATTATTATTATGGTTAAAAATGAATTAAATTTTGAAACTTACAGTCCCACTCAAAGATGTACATAATGTTAAAAGATAATCAAACAATATATTGACATATCTTACCAATGAGTAATGATAAATAGAGGTCCTCATTTTGTGGTATGATCTTTACTTCTCTGTCATAAACTTGTCTATCTAGACTCTAGATATAGACACTAAGACTTGTAGGTATGAATTTGCCTTCATTAACATTGGGCCTAATCACCAAACATGTACAAATTAAACAGACTAAAATGATTTATAATATTTATATCTCATGGGTACCTACTATGTAAACTATATAAGCAAAGTAAATAAAAAAATCATTTTTCCAGGTACCTTCTACATTCATCGGATCTACAACAAAGTCCAGTGGTGAACACTTTCTAATAAGCCGCAACTGCCTCTACTCCAGTACCTAGACATCACATATTCCAGTGGGTGGCTTTGGTACGCCTTATCAAAGGTTTTCCTAGTTTGGGTACCAATGTTGTCCAATCTGAATTAGCATAAAATATTTTTATTTTTTATGTAGGCACCAACCTGCTTATTTTATTTGTAGGTGCATTTATGAATCAGTAATAGTGATGACTATGCTAAGATTTGTGCAAGTAGCTACCGTGTAAAAGGATGAACGACTTTAACAAGCCTACATAACTAGACTAAGATAAGAGTTAAGTAGGTACCTACATAGAATAATAGCAACTGTATAGCATTATAATAATAGCATTCCTAAGAAGGTAGGCACAATAAAACAAATGTCTTTAAGTATGTATGTATACATTTTTTATTCATAAAGATAAAATATTTTACAACCACATCTAAAATAATAAAGCAAAGTCCTATCTTATTCACACAGACTATGTACATATCGCTTTAATGCAAATACATATTCCTAAACATAACTATTAATCATAGGTATAGTAATTAGAAATTATTTCTTTTATATAGGTAAACGTATCATTTAGGTAGTACATAAACAAAAAATGTCAGGTTATTGCAGTTAATAAATAACTTTAGAAATGCCATCTACCACTAGGGAATGGCACGCTTGCAAACAGCTTGAAGAGCCTGACATATGTAATATAATGGCATGGGCACCGCCTGCGGAGACCGTAGCCAACAGCGTTCCGCTGAGGCGCGGGTGCTCCGTGAGCGCTGCCCCCAAACCCTCCAAACTCTGTGGCACGGGCGGCTGTGCCGTTTTCCTCCACTTCCGCATCGACGAACCCACCGACTCAAACAGCAAATGGGCCGCCGCGTCTGGAAACCTGTAAACATACAAACAGTTAGTTACACAAATTATGTTCAAGTAAATAGATATACGGCAAAAAATGGAACTACATCATAGTGTTGTAGGATACATATATTCATTTTCACGTACCTACCTATCTTTAACAGTTTTTGCAGCGCACGCCAGAAAAGCTCGCAGATGGCAGAATTTTTTCCTACTTACTTGACACTGATCCTTATATTTTGGACAATTCACACAATATCTTTATAAGTTATAGCCTATGTGTTATTCTGATATATAACTTACATTATTGTAAAGTTTCATTAAAATCCATTCAGTAGTTTTTGCGTGAAAGAGTAACAAACATCCTCACAAACTTTCGCGTTTATAATATTAGTAGGATAAGTAGGGTGGTAGGTATTAGTATTACAAAATGTTTTAATAGAACAGAAAGCACTATTAAAACATACGTTTTCTCACAAACAAAATTAAAATTACGGATTGTAGATCGTAGGTAGTTATGTAGGTATATACCTGGCAGCCTCCTCCTCATACATTGCATTCAATGGAATGTTTTCCATTGTAGCCCTCCTTTTGAGGGCTTGAAACATGGCATTCCTGTGAAAAACAAGACAAGTGTGAATGGACTCGCCGGCCGAGATTTCCGAACCCTGGTAGTATACTCGTAGGTAGGTAGGTTTTTCAACTTCTTTCAAAAACTACTCATGACTCAAATGACCTTTGTTTTATTTGCCGTAAAATTATTATAGGTACAATTATTTTCCTGGATCCCACACTTCGGAGTTAAGGGTACCTATACCTAGCTCTTTGTAGTTTTAGACATTTTTTATTTTAGGTAAAAAAACTATGTGTCAGAAAAAATACATTTACCTACCTACATCCATAGCTTACTTACTTTTGGGGTGGCTCGATGGATGGATGGGGTGATAGCTAGCTGTAAATAACTTTTAATTTCACTTTACTCACCGGTTTGGAATCCAAGGCGTTGGCTCGTGATCGTGCTCACCAGTGAAAGGCCTGGATGTCCGTTTCTTATTAGGAAGCGGACCCACCCGTCACTGTGGCACCGCAGTGAAGTGGAGGCCTCTCTCGCTCGTGTGGTCACATAAAAGTGATCACCACGAGAGAACCAACTGCTGCCCTCCTTGTAGGGCTCTATTGGGGAAACCGGCTCCATCTTTATCAAACTAAAAAAGTGGGATTAAAATAAATTATTTGTCCATTATTTATCCTAAGTAGGTCCAAAGTACCTACTTAGGTACCTAGGTATATAAGTTTTTTATATTAGATAGGTACCTACCTACCTATGTAATCTAGGGTACATAACCCATACATAACCTACAAACAATGGCGTCCTTTGTAAGCTGAATGATGCTATGCTATTGCTAAAATATTACCTATTAACTATGTAGACAGGCTGAGAATTAAATTTAAACTAAATTCAAATAGATATAAACAATTATGAGAACTTACCTAAACAATCGGCAGCAGAAATAGAACCAATTAGGCTCGATTAGTATGTATGCAAACGCAGTGGGAACAGAGAACACCTTCGCAACCAAGAAAGTTTTCATTTCATTTTTTATTACGCCGCACGAGTTGGCTACTACGATAATCTCCAAGCCGCTAGAGTTCGCGTGTGAGTTCGCGCCTCTTCTTTGGTACAGAATAGCTAATAGATAGTAAGTAGGAAAGCGCGTTAGTCGCGGGCGCGTACTTTCCCGTCACCGGATTGGTTGTTCGTTTTGTTTGGGTTATAGTCTTGATTTTTTAAACCAATCTGAAGACGTCGTCGGGCAGAAAATAATAAAAATAATTTTGGGCGCTAGGTACCTCAGGCACCACCCACACCCCCGCCCGAGCTTGACCCCATTGCCACCTATTTTATAGGTAGGTACCTAACTCCCGACCGAAAAAAAGAGGTGTTCTAAGCTTGATGAATGATGACGTTGTGCGTCTGTCTGTTTATCCGTAGTTTTGAATGTTTGAGAACTGGTTTACCTACATAAAAATTACCAATCATAATCAGATTATTCAGGGCCCCGATTGCGCTAAATTTACACGGTCGACCGTGAGAGACGTAACGTGCAAGTAACGGTACGTCCAAACTACGTAGCGTTCTAATTTTTCCGGAAATCAGTATTGCGTTAGCTCAATATACGTTTATCATGCTTTTACGCTGCTGGTTCGTTGCCGTGGTCCACCGTTCGTTCAGCCGTTAAATATGTACGTCTTCTTCTTTAGAATTTCGCAAAACCGGTCAATCGATTCATCATTTTGCAGTGTCCAACCCTAGTTTTGATGGCTGACAGTGACAATAGTAAGAAAATGTCGAATGTGTACATAGAACATAATGCGTATTCTGTGGTAATGTATGTTTTTGTCTCGATTTTGTAAACAAACAATTTCATGAAACTCTTTCTATTTCTACATAATTTTAGGAGGTGGTTTGTAAAACTTGATAATGTCCTATTAGAACAAGAAAAGAAAGAGCCCGTGTAACGTTATTACCTACATATTTATAACAATATAAATTGTTTTGTGAAATGCTACCCATCTAACAAATTGTTTTTCTCTACAGGAATGTAACTACCACTAAATAGTTAAATACTCTTGTGTCAGTGCAAATTTGGTGCTATAGGTTATATACCGTACATGCTAAATAGAAATAGCTAGCAAGAAATAGCACCCAACATCCTAACCTGACTGATGGAAATAAATACCTACGCAA
The DNA here is from genome assembly GCA_947507515.1 of Eulithis testata. NCBI lineage: Eukaryota > Metazoa > Arthropoda > Insecta > Lepidoptera > Geometridae > Eulithis > Eulithis testata. Next base: position 857,521 of record OX382194.1, read on the forward strand.
AAACAATGTTGGAAGGTGTACCTCTCCCCGTCTCCTGCTGAGACAGGACAAACTAGACTATGACGATGTAAGTATACAAAGCATCTACCTACCTATATTTCCTAGTAGTTAGGCACTAGAACATTTCAATGTTTTTTTACAAATCTTTTGGGTGCAAAAACAGTTTCAGACAAATCAATCCCATTTTATATTAGTAATAACATAGAGTTATTATGAATGAAATGTAGCTAGGTACATCAAATTCATATTCAAGAAAACTTACCTATATTATTTTGTTTCAGTATTTGCATACCACCATCGGCTATACAAGTGATGTGACTAGTAGGTACTTACACAAACTTTGCTAGTTTTTTCATATTTTTGTTAACCGCCTAGTAAAGTAAGCTTAGCTATAGGTTTTATAACTGAATAAAATAACATTGATTATTATTTTACTTTATTTCAAGAGTTTTAGTCTTACTACCCCGGTCACATTTTAGGTATGTATTGCTAGTATATTAGCTCACAGTGGTAGCTTGCTTTGCAAAATGGATGGGCATCACTTTATACTCTGTAGTACCTAAGTGTAATTCACAACCTCAAGCATGTTAGGTTACGGGTCTAAGATGGGTGTCTTCAATCTGCATCCAAAGAAGCTGAAATAAATAAAATTCATTTATCATGAACTTACATAATAAAATTATAGTAGGATATACTTGTAATATAATATGGAATATGTAGCCCTTCAGAAATATCATACCATGAGGTATGGGTATAGTTAGTTTTGAACTGATCGGTGAATAGCTTAATACAATTTTAGAACAGCGTAAGTTGTAAAGATAGGTAACTGATCAGTAGTAAGGAAGTATTTAATATTAATAATTCTGTAAGTACCTGGATGTCTATAACTTCTTCAAGGTTTTCTTCACTCTTCTATGAATTGATTCATCTCATCATGAGCTCACCTAAAACGATTGGCACTGCTTTATTCCTATGGGATGTAGGTCTGTATACTTCTGCATCACAAGCTTGTTAAAGACCTGAAATAAAGAAAAGTTTAATTAGCAGGAAAAACTTACACAACATTAAGCTTATAACCTATTTACCCATAGTTTATTGTAGAATGATAGATGGATAGTTCTATAAAATAGTTTTTAGATGAAGGTGGGTAAGTATCTATAGGATTCCCTCTCATCATGCTGTAATGGGAAAGTCAGTAGGCAAGTAGGTACCTAAGTAAACTCAAGGTTACCTATGTAGATGTAAAATCTCAGAAATTGTAGTTATTTATGTACCTAGATAGGTACTTTAGACCTATCTATCTACTGTCTACTTGTGGAGTATGGAGTGGAACCAAACGGTAAATCATCTAGTCATCTAGCCTAGAGTGAGAGTTTTGCTGAGTCCACAGATGAGAAATTTTCCTAAACACAACATTCTTACCTTTGTAGTGTTGTTTGAAGTAAGTATCAACATATTATGTGATGTGGTACGATTGGTGGCAAGTGATGAGTAAACTTTGTAAACATTTGATGAGGCAAGTAGTCCAAAAGGGTCCATTATAGTGTAGGTATCTTTTCGACAAATTGCTGATCACTCCGCACTTTAGATAGATGTATCTTGCATTCTTGGCTTGGACAACGCATCCAATTCATTTGCCCTCACTAGTAAATCCTTACAAGTGCACTTTTTAATTATTTTCAAGGAATTTCAGTCACAAATAATTCTAAAACACTGTAACGTAGCAACAACGTTCACAAAAAGTACCTCCCGATGTACTTTTTCAAGCACGCTAATCAAACGTTATTCCGACATGTTTAGAGTAGAAGCAACGAGCGTCTGACGGATCAATTACGGTCAGAAAATTAAGGCAATACGATATCTGTGAAAATCGGCCATAACGAAGCAGTAACGGAAGCGGCTGAGCAGTTACAACTTAGCGCGATTGAGGCCCAGATTACTTAGGTACCTAGGTATACCTACCTAGTTAGGTAGATACTTACCTGCTTTATTCACGTCGATACTTATATGTATACCTGCCTATCTACCTAGTTGGTAAGTAAGGTAGGTAATTATTATGGTCTAGTACCTACCTAGTTTTTCACAAAAAGTAGATTTTCTTCTATCGAGAAAATATTTCTCTATCGTGTTTCGAGAATAGGACGGCCTTAGGAATTAGGTATATAATGAATTTTCTGTACCTACATATTTTTATTCTTGGTTTACTATACTTGTATTTACGGAAAACAATCAACACGAAGCTTGCGATTTTTACCCAGTGCTGGGCACTGGGTAAATCACTTCGATATAGCTTTTATTTATTACTAGCTTCCGCCCGCGACTTCGTTCGCGTCCCGTTGGATCCAGTTTATATTCCCGGATGAACTTGTCGTAGGTACCAATTCAGAAACCTTCGTGGGCTCATGCACAATACCTACTTTACTGAAGATCATCACATGATCAAATGCATAGTTTACGATTCTATAAAGGACATACAGACAAACATTCATTTATATATATAGAATAAACTCTTTATATTGCAGTGGATTGAGCATTCGAAATATTGAGTATGTAATATTTCTTTGGCAGAGGGGAAACTACGAACTATCCGTATAATTCTGAAACCATCTAAAAGTCGATTTTATTACACTCTGACGGAAGGCTTACATTTCTTTTTCGATCGTAATAACCCCTGACACACATGACACATGACATGACCAATATAAATATTGGTCATGTCTTGTCTATACAAATATTATAAAGAGGAAAGGTTTGATTTTTTGTTTGTTTGTTTGTTTGTATGAATTGAATAGGCTCCGAAACTACTGGACCGATTAAAAAAATTCTTTTACCATTAGAATCCTACATTATCCCTGATGAACATAGGCTATATTTTATCCCGGAATTCCCACGGGAACGGGAATTACGCGGGTGAAACCGCGAGGCGCTGCTAGTGTCTCATAAATGAATTAGTTTCGCTGATCTAATTTTTGATACATGTAGGTACCTACCTACCTACCTAGCTCTTAATTACCCCATAAAACCAGAGTGGTTCTCAATATTGTGGCCTAAGTATTTAGGAATAAGGGTACTAGGTATACCTACCTTTATCTATTTCCATCACTTCATGTTTGTAATTTGATGTCCGTAACCTGAAAAATACAGCAAAATCTCTACTCAAGCGTGGTCGGGAGCAAGCTTGAGTAGAGCTGCGGTTTTCCTAGAAAAATGTCAGATTGACATCTATGCTTGAGCGTTGATTCTAGGTTTAGCATAAAGAAAAACTTAAGTGTAGTTTTTAGCATAAACAAAACTTGGCTGAACTCTACTCAATTTAGGCAGCGTTTCAGAATTAAAGCTCCACTCAAATCGACACTTAAGTGTTGATCTGTATTTAAGTAAGGCTACAGAATACGGGCCTTAGTGCTCTGTCATCTAAGTCCTTCCCAAAACCAAAGTATAGTATACCTAAGTACTTTAATAGGTACCTACTTAAGAGGAAATGCGGGCGGAGAGACTTTAGAAAATTAGGTATTTGAAGAAACTATCGCTGTCGCTCTGCGAGCGCTTGGCGCCCGGCAGCTCTATCCATGTGTGAAGTTGACAGTGTGTGCGTGTCTCCGACGCGCGATCCCGCCGCCGCCGTTCGCCCGCGCGGCGCGCGGTAAACGAAACTCCCCCGTCACTCGTTGTATTTTTTGGTGTTCACATCGTTCAATATCTACTTACGCGAAGTGATTTTGTCTTATGATTGTGGTTTGTTTATTGGACTTTTTTTCCCTGCTACTCTTTTGTTTCAACTTATGGTTACTGGACTTCCCGATCCTGATATATACTGTATTTGACTCTGCTATGTTTACTGGACCTTGCCTTTTATAAAACCCAAGAATTCCTCGGTACCTACTATTTTGCATTTGAAGAATAATACATACCTACCTACTTGTGCAGGACAGCTTTATAAAATAGACATAGTTTACGTATACGATAGTATTAAGAAATTTCTAGTGTTAAGAACCTTCTAGATTTAATACAAAGTAGCTCATAGAACAGTCCAGTTGAAGAACTTTCTGGAATGTAAACATAGAATAGGATTGTGAACTTTATGTTTATAGCATAAGATTCAATTTTGTATAATAGTATTGTGAACCTTATGCCAATAGTTTTAAGATTCAGTTTTGTGTAACAGTACTGTAAGCCTTATGTCAATAGCTTTAAGATTCAAGTTCGTATAACAGTATCCATAGCGATTTCATATAAATAGGCTGACTGATTCAGCAGATAGCAATGTACCTCCGACCTCGGAAGTGAAAACATCAAAATAAATAGTTCCGAACAGTAGAAGAAATCTTTCACTTGAAGACTTTGCCTTTTTTTTACAATGGCAAAAGGAGGTAGAAAAGAAAAAAAACCCGTTTGTTTCCGAGTACTAAACGAAGAAAACACCATTTTAGTGTGAAACGGCAAGTTCACTATTTGGCACCACAGTTGAACCTAGCTCGCGTGCGTGTAACTCCCGACAACACTCAAATGATTCATTTATAGAAGAAAACGCAAGCTCATCAGTCTCATCAACATTAGAATCGCCAACGCTAGACAATTTGTATATAGAGCCAGAGAATGTTGTTGAAACTTATAAAGACGAAAGATTAGAAGGACGTAGAATCGTGGATATTAAATATTTATTTTCCAAGATCTCAAAAATAAAGCATGAACACACTAATTTTACTTTTGCTGACTTAAAATTTGTGCGTGAACGACGAAGTGGTTTTCATAGCGAGTTTGTTTTTGAGTGCAGAATGTGCAATAAAAAGGAAACTGTACACTCTGAAGAACCACAAATTAAAATGTGCATAAACACTGCTGTCGTCGAAGGAATAGTATGTACAGGAAACGGATATGCTCAATTAAATGAAATTTGTGGTGTTATGAATATGCCAAATATGGATCGTTCGACTTACACAAATATTGAACAAGTTTTAGCACCAACAATTGAAGAATGCGCCTTAGAAGAAATGATCACAGCTGGCCAAGAAGAAAAAAGACTAGCTATTTTAAATGGGGACGTTGATGAAAATGGCTACCCTTTAATAACAGTGATCGCAGATGGTTCTTGGGCAAAGAGATCATACAACAGTGGATTTAGTTCTTCATCCGGTGCAGGTTGCATAGTTGGTCTGCGCACTAAAAAAGTTTTATTCCTGGGCGTTAGAAACTCATACTGCTGCACATGTGCCAGAAGTCTGAAATTAAATATAGATGTGCCTGAGCACAGGTGCTTTAAAAACTGGCGTGACAGCGCTAATGCTATGGAGACCGATATTATAGCAGAAGGGTTTGCGAGGAGCATGGAAATGCATGGACTCAAATATAAAAAATTAATAGGAGATGGTGACTCTAGTATAATGAAGAAATTAACGCTAAAAAAGCCATATGGGCTTGATTTCATTATACAAAAAATCGAGTGCAAAAATCACTTGCTCCGCAATTTTTGCAACAAATTAAAAGCCCTAGGAAAGAAAACAAACAACAACAAAGGCTTTGTACCAGTTGAACTTAGAAAAAAGGTTAAGGCAAACGTTTTACGCTTGAGGAAGGCTATAGTTGGAGCAGTAAATTATAGAAAGGAACAAGAAAGCATTACGCAAAGTGACAAAATAAAAAATCTGAAAACGGATATAAAAAATGCCGCAAACCACGTTTTTGGTGATCATCGAAATTTGTGCATCATACTTTTGCAAGCCTGAAAAAATCATGAATGCATTCTGGGAAAAACTGTAACCAACATTAGAAAAATTCTACCTTCAATGCCTTTTACCAGAAATCATTGACGGTCGGATACCAAAAAATAGACCAGTGAGAGAAAGAACGTCGTCGTAAGTTTCGTTGATGAAACTAGTAACATAACTGTTCTGTGTTATTTTTTGTTTTGTAATAAACATTCAAAGACATGACATAAATTTTATTTTACTTATATCCATTACCAAAACTAAGGGCGCCCAAATCACGATGGGTCGACGATATCATTAAGGTCGCGGGGAACACCTGGATGAGGAGCGAACAAAACCGGAAGGCATGCATGGCAGAAGAGAAGGGAGGCCTATACTCAGCAGTGGGTGATTACGGGCAGATACGATGATGATGTGATCCATTACCTATTTAAAAAAAGTATTTCCCACTAAAGAGGACATGCAAACAATTTTAATGTTTATCGACAACTTTTTAAAACACATTAGTGTTGAAAACAGTTATCGTTATTTTCAACTACTTCGCATCACTTTTCCGTCTGTGTATGTATTAAGCAGACCCCCCCCCGCGTCACCCCTGCCCTCAAATTCGTGCAATAAGGACAACTGCAGATCCGACTCAAAAGCTTAAGTAAAAAGTTATAATTCGAGGTTTGGCTCTCGCCTATTCCCTCCTCCAATATTAAACCAATTTAAAAGATATTTTAGACACTGAATAAGGAGGATATATACTACGCCGCTATGTTTTTCTTTTTTCGTTAATAGTTGTCAAATTTGTACACTAGGACTCTGTTAACAGCGATCTAAATAAGCAATTTTGAGCATTTTTTGAGGGTTCTAGTTCTTATAAAAATAATTTATCACCAAAAAGAAAAACATAGGGGCATAGAAATAGTTAATATTTATTATTCTGTGAAAAATCATTGCTCTAGGGTCATTAACCAAAAAGAAAACAGGCGAGAGCGTTTGTACGGAGAAAAGACCTCCCACATTTCCTCTTTAAGTAATTAATAACGTAAAGAAAAAAGGTAGTAGGTACTAACTAAAGGTGGTAGGCAAGTACCCTTTATAAGAAGTGGGTTGTTTTTATTATGAAATCATGAAATTATTACAAAGCTACGATTTCGATTCTCTTCGATTGTAAATACCTACTTAGTAAAGTGTTTACTCAGATGCACGCTTCATCCATACGAGCAGTACCTACCTAGGTATATTTTTTGTTAGACTTGCGAGTCCTGAAGTAGGTAGGAAGGTAGCTGCTATCAAATAAAATGTAATATGTACGCAAAGATGTACATAATTATTACATGCGTAATATGTATGATAAATTATCATTATTTGGATTTAATGTAGTACATTGACGGGATTTATTCCGCCTGACTGATACCACATTATCCCCGCTTCAAAAAAATAAAAACCCGCTACTTGCTAAGCTGTCATGCGTCGGTTATGTCACTGTCATCTTGGCTTGGCAGTGACTGCTGCACTACTTGTAAAAATACAAACTGTAAAACTGGCAACTCTTTATAAAATATAACAATTCAGTGGCCGGTGTGGCCGCTAAAGTAATTTTGTCGCCAGATTCAGCTTTTCTTCGCAAATATAAGTACTATGATCGTACTGTTTTATTAATAATATTCTTGATTGGGTACCAAAATAAATTAAAAAAATAAGGCCTATGTTCTTAGCTATAAAAAAATAAAGCATTCAAAAGATTTCGTTGATTTTTTTTGTTAAACAAATAAAAATGATAAAATGTTTATTACACACTAATGTACACGCATAAAAGTTTATGCGTGTTATTTATTACAAAAACAGAATTGAAGGAAACAGAAAATAAAACCTTTGAAATGAAACCTATGAAATCTGGCATATTTTTTAGTCTAACTAAAATAATATTCCGGTATCGGCAACACTTTAACCAATGATTATAGTGTTTTTTTTTTAATTTATCACAGGGTTTTGTTGCTTAGCGACTATAGCCCTATTATAAACATCATCTTATAACAACTATTAAAAAACATATATATACATGAAACAGAACACTAAATAAAAACAGTTTATAGTGATGCATGTAAACATTATGTGGCGCCCATGGATGTAACGTGGCGCCCTCATTCATTTATTTTCTACTCCTTATGCTCGAACTTAAAGAAAAAAAACACATTGTTCATATAATTCATTTATATTTATTATTCATTTTCCTATTCTATTCAGACTTAGGTAGGTACAACTTTGTTGTTTTTCTCTATGCTTTTCAATCGTTCTATTTCTAATCTGTTTAATACCTTTGATAGCCTGTGCTTTACTAATCACTAAATTCACACTAGTACCATTTTTACTCTGTAGTTACATCTGAACGAAGCATAGAATGAATCGACCAATCAGGAGCAAGTACATCAATTCCATGGTTGTGCTTTCCACGGGCGTGAATTCCCTACACGTGTCGGGAATGCACGACCATGGAATTGACGTATTTTTTTGTTTTTTTTTTATACATGAATTCCATGGTTGTGTTTTACCGGGCTGTGCAAAATCGGGCCGTACAAACTCAGCACGTGTCAGGAAAGCACGACCGTGGAATTCATGTATTTTATACATGAATTCCATGGTCGTGCATTCCTGACTGCGCTTTCCACGGTTGTGTTTTCACAGGCTGTACATTCCATGGTTGTACAATAACCGGACCCATAAAATTCTACATTACTATAAATCAATTTTAAATTCTACCTACTGCTTACCACGTACTATTAGATTACCACAAGCTGAGTTAGTCGCTGAAAACATGGGTTCTGTAGTTCATAAAATAATCGTCACTATCGGTTTTATTTCGCTATTCCATAGTGCATTTTCAGCTGCCCAACGTAAATAGATTCTAATATCTTTTCGTCATCTTCCTCAAACCGTGTAAAAACACTATACCTACTTATTATATTCCAGATCGCTCTTATTTACGCATCACATCACAAGAATTTACAGGCCTGCCTGTGGATGTAAGTACCCACCTAATCACTGTTTTGTACAACCTAGTTCACGAATTGACATGCGCTAAAAGTCCAATTACATTTTCATGATCAAATGCAGACAGCAGACCAAACTTTTAACATTATCACACACCTTGCATTCTCAAGATAGACTTAAGTAGCATAATTTCTATAGGAAAATATACTAACAACCAAACTAAGCTAAAATAATAGTTAAAACAATGTTGCAGATTGTGGTGCAAGCTGTGGTAAGCTTATTTGCGGTCATATGGGGCGTTTTAAATGTGGCCGGGAATCTCCGTGAGATCCGAGCAGCCGCTGAAGTAAACAGTGTGAAATGGGAGACTCAGAGAAACCTTCCTTCCTTCTACATCTTCAACCACCGAGGAAGAGCCCTGGCCCATAACTACGTCCCTAGCTCAGGGAAATCAGATTTGGATCATTTAGAATAAGAATTAATTAAGTTGCTATTTTTCAATAGTTGCAATAGTCATTTTCAATCCACCTCTTCAAAATTAACGGCAACTCTACAGACCCTATGCTATGCTTTGCTCAGGTTGAAGGAAAGTGAGAAGTAATTTGGGAGGCCAGAATGGCGGTGACTACTGCACTTGTTGCACTAAGTTGGTGGGTAAATGTAGCTTGTCATGTCACCCAACAGTCATTTTGCAATAGGATCAAACCTATGGTCAGAGGTAATTGTAATCTAATCTATCTAGTATTTAGAAGTAAAGATAACTTTATGTCAACAAAGATTAAAATTTTTGACCATTTGTAATTAAATAACTAGGTTATAAGAAAACTGTTTCAATTCTTAGCATTTATTTCCAAGCCCTCACCACACAGGTGAATTGAAACACAAGGTTGATAAAAACTTGTACAGTAATAATCTGCATATTGGACGGTAATCTAGTAAATATGTAAGCTTATAGCTAATGTCCTATCTATAGGGCAATTTATATGTTACAGATATTGGTCAATAAACAGTGTTCTTATCATTAGGTACCTACTAGGTGGTAGTCAGCAGAAAATCGGATTGATACGATACATCTCTTGAATGACAATATTTAGGGTTACACCTAAAAAGTTGTAGGCAGAATATAAAAACTTCAGATAAATGTGACCCACAAGCACCTCATAAATTAAAACCTAAATGGTTCTAGTCCTCTGCATAGTGAGGGCTTTATAACAAAGTCTTAACACTAAGTGCACCGTCAAACACTCCAGTCTGGTTATCACTCGGAACTTGTAACTACCTGCGGCCACCTCGGAAGCCACCACCACGTCCTCCGCCGCCTCGACCGAAGCCGCCGCCCCCACCGCCGCGGTTGAATCCTCCGCCGCGGCCGCCACCGAAGCCCCCACCCCGGCCGCCGCCGCCGCGACCGAACCCGCCGCCTCCTCTCCCTCCGCCGAACCCTCCGCCACCACCGCGACCTCCCCTTCCTCCCCGACCCCCGCGACCGCCCCCTCTCGCACCCGGAGGCTGCGGTAGAAATCTCTTGAGCGGTAGCAACTTAGCCGGATCGATGAAAAACTGCTGACCGTCCTTGAAGCTCTTCGCCTTGATGTTCTCTCCGAGCTTCACCGACACGTAGTAGTCTCGCAGATTGCCAAAGATCTCGTCCACCTTGCCGATCTGCTCCTTGTTTTCGAGGAACAGCGGGGCGTTGAAGTACGGCACGTCTTCGATGTCCACCTTGCAGACGAGGTCGTCTTGGACAACCCAGCCGTAGTGTCCGAAGGGGACGACGGCCTCAGGCGGGCCCGCGTCCTGGTACTGCCTGAAGCCTCCTCCCCCGCCGCCGCCGCCGCGGCCGCGACCGCCGCCGAAGCCTCCGCGGCCGCGACCTCCGCCTCCGCCACCCCCACCCCCGCGTCCTCCGAAACCGCCTCGACCACCACCGCCACCTCCTCTGCCGCGGAAAGACATATTTTCAGTTTATTTTGTTTTTACAAAAATAACCTACACGCGCGCCGCACGCTTGCTTGATTTGATTGAATGAATGAATGAATGCACAGATTACTGTGGTAAGATTGAAATGTCATTTGAGTGTTCACCCACACAAATGCATGTATCCATATATAAAACGCACACATAAGTGTCCGCTGTAAGTACAAGTAGGATAGAGATGTTCGGTGAAGTACAAGTAGGTACGTGCCATAGAAAAAGAATACTCTTTAACAAGAGAAGAACGCCATCTCTCGGGTTAAAAAATGCAACCAAGAGGTTGTACATCAACACTAGCGGTGAAGCTACCAAAACAAAGCAAGGGAATGGCGGGAATATTTGATTTACCTAGGTAGTAAACCTATTTACTGTACCTAGGTATCCAACCTATTTGGTGTATCTATTTACATTTGCTGCTCAAGCACAGTAGGTACTTAGTGAGATTTTTGTATGAACATTTCTACTCAAATCTACGCTTGAGTTCTTTATCAGAATACAAACCTATCTTTTGGTATTCCTCGACACGTACCTACTTCAGTCGAATAACAAATAGCTAAAAAAAAATCTCAACTGTTGTCGCATAGGTAGGTAGGTATAAGTATCCAGTGTAGTATTTTCTTCATTAACTTTTGAAACCCTGGAATAATAAAAACGATGTAATCCAGCCCAGCACTGGTGGATCGAGCACGCTCGTTTATAGGACTGGAATAATGTGAACAGCGCATAGGTACCTGTATCTACTTCGTAATATTATTGCCTTGGATTCGGGAACCGATGATAGAGCTTTGAACCCTTGTAGTAGGTACGTTCTAGGTACCTATTAACTTTGAATAGGTACTTTCGATAGGTAGTCAACAGAAGAGTAGGTAAGTATTTCTTTTCACAGTCAAACAAAATCACAGAACACATATATCCTTACAAAAAAATGAAATTGCATAATTCACTCGACCAAAAGAACAAATAACAAAATTGTGATGTGATGTCACTTTCACTGACGACTTTCTGAATAATTGACGTATTAAATTTTTTTCTTCTATTTGATTTTTGTGAACCAGCCAGCTATACCCGTCTCTAATAAGTATGTATACTTATTTATAGACATCTTTTTAAATATTATATACATATAATGTATGTTTATAAGGTATACACCACAGACTAATGGGATACGTATCACCGAACATCTACATATATCCGATACGTATACACTAGCTCCACCGCTAGGGCACAACCAAGGAGGTTGTCTATGCTAAGGTGAAATACATGAGCATGAAAGATGGGGGGGGGGGGATGGTAGAGTCCTTTCCATGAAAGAAGTCCCGCAGACGCGGCGCTGTAGTCGACCTTAAGTATTATTTCTCGGGCAGCACTTTTAACAACTTTAGGCATTGAAAACAAGACTTTGATCACAGAAACCAAATAAAAACGCACTAGCATCCGAACACATTAACAGCACCTGACATCCGAACACATTAACAGCACCTGACAACTAATTTAAAATTTAGTTTTAAAGTTTAGTTCATGAAATTTCCGCGGGACTTCTTTCATGAAAAGGACTCTACATGCTTTGCTACAATGCTGACCATTTTTTTTCTGTGGCTGTGGCTGCAAGATTATATATTTTTTATGATTGTTTCATTTCACTGCGATTCGATCGATCGATCTTTTTTAGCAGATTAAACACCTCTAGTAAGATGTGTTTAGGATCGAGGTGTCAATATCGGTTGATTTTTTTAATAGTTATTGACAAAATGATAAAAAAAAACGATATTTTTAATGGTTGATTTCATCTGAATAAGTATTCGATAAAGTCGCTTAGATAAATTTATTTATACGCATGAGTGAATGATTGATATCTACTCTATGATGAGGGGATGAATGAATTTTGAACAATGAACTTTCTTTCATACTTTATCAGGCTTAGGACTGTCCAAGAGGAATATTAGCTCAATATTGTTTAGAAAATTATCATAATATGATAATAAAAATATTCGATCACCTCCATATTTTTTATCGAATAATAGTGATATTTTTTTTTATTTATTTATTTATTTATTTATTAGTCTAAGATTCACAGTTTTATTATGGTATATTAAAAGCTATCTATTTTACATTATTCGTCAACCAATTCGAATCTATATTTTGTAAGTCAATAATATAATATTAGTAAGCAGGTAGGTGCGAGGGTGTGTGTGTGTCTGTGAAGGGTGTAGGTATGCTGTGTGTAGTGTGGTGTGGGTGTGGGTGTGGGTGCAGCAGCGCCAATAGACAAACGCAAGTCCAACTCGAAACTCAAGCTTTGCAACACTAATATGATTGATGCAGATGTAGCCTAATTATCCAAAAGTGTAGCTGTAAAAAACAGGTTTCTACATAAATCCTGGTAAGCTAAGGTAGGGTTTACATATGGGTCGATTGGATTAAAATAATTATGTAATTTTCATATTTAATTTGGGCAGATATGTCGCGGAAAATAAATAAATAAATAATAATATAATTTTAAAGTACATTAAAAATTCAATTAACAATTACCTACAGCAAGTGTACCTAACATGAACCAGTATTATTTATCGCAACAAGCAGGCGCCTTGTATTATTTCAGCTGTCCAACGGGTAGGTACCCGTTGGTCAGCTGCTTATATATTTTTGACTTAAAAATATTCTTGGATGTGATGAAGGGATCTATGTCATTGAATAGTTTATTGTAGGTTTGAGGTAGCCGGCTGGTAACGCTGTTAGCTGCGTAGTTCGTGCGATGAGTGGGCACATAAAACATCTGTGTGTGTCTAGTGCGGGTATTTGGGGCTCTCAATTTTAATATCTTATTTATTAAGAAGGAACAATCTAAAGCACCAGAGCAAATATCATGTAACAATGACATATCTTGCAGCGTTCTTCTATCTCTGAGTGACATTAGTCCGTACTTGTGACACGAGACATCGTAGCTATCATTAAGTGACTTACTGCGAAAATTCAAATGTTTAATAAACTTTCTTTGTATAGTTTCTATAGCATGGTCATATGTCACATATTGTGGATTCCAAACGGGGCTGCAATATTAGTTGTTTTTATTGGTGGAAAGATTTACACCTCTAGTTTAGGACGTTTATGATGATTGTGCCATGCCATGCCGTTGGCATGGCACCTATGGCATGGCCTTTGCTTTCTTTGTTTGACATGCCAAACTTGATGGATTACACGGCAGACAGGCCGCAGGGCGGCAGTCCAACTCATAGTAAAGATGGGCGTTTTCGTTTTTTCTCCCAAACGGCTACGTAGCCGCTATACAGTTTGCATATCGATTTCAATAACGGATTTCAAATATCGATATGCGCTTCGTGCTTTCGCGCCGCAAAACCATGGACCAAAAAAAGTTACAGTAGAAAGTAAACCATATTGTTAGCTTCTTAAGACATATTTTTACGCACGCCACTAACATGCAAATATGTAGCTAACTTTACGTCACTCAAATTCGCCCCATCTCTTTCTAACCAGTAAAACTACATACTTAGAAAGAGAGGTGGCGAATTTAGCATATCGTATCGGTGTTTCATTATAGTTTTGGTTGGTTTGTGAAGTTTTCGTTTTGGTCGTCGGCTAACTTGAGGCCAGACTGCGCTGCGCGCTGCGCGCTCCCATAGTAGGTAGGTACTTGGAAAGTCGGGATCGTTCGTGGGTGTTCGTACGTGTACCTACTCACGAGTAAAAATCGTACGAAAGCGTAGGTATCCGCTCCGCGGCCTAACAGTAGGTAGTTTTCGTGAAATCGGTTATGTGGATGTAGGGTATCGATATGGTATGATAACCGACCCATAACCGTTTTTAGTTACGTTTCGCTATATCGAACTCATCTCTAACTCATAGTGATGTACATGACGAGTAGAGTGTTTTCAAACTCGTATGATTTGAGTAAACGTTTCGTTTGTTCGAATTGAATCGAAAACTTAAAAGTCGAGTAGCAAAAGCGTCCAATCCAAACACACAGATACAAATCATATTGAATAATGTCACTTCATTTCTGAGTTTTTAGTATTATGTTATTGTTATGTAAAATAACGCCATGGAAAAGGTTCTGTTATGTTATTTCTTTTTATTTCTGAATAAATTGAATTGAATTTCACAGCTGAATAGCGCGTGCGTTAAGTCGAGATCAACTCGAGTTTTGCATTTGCAGTCAAATATTATAATATCAACTGTCAACTCGCACGTCACGTTACTCACATCGGTGCTCACATCACTAAACAAAATGACAACATTTTCAAATGAGGAAAAGAATTTTGTGCAAAATTTTAATCAAATCGATTTATTTTCGCAACCCTTTGTGATTCTTCTTAGCTAGTGCAATAACTGCAATAACTTTTATTAAACCTCCTGCTGAGTTCGTTTTGTTGAGTTTCTTTGTAGGTACAAAATAATATAAGATGGCTAATCCGACTCCCGACCCCGAAGATGAAATCAAAGTTTTGAGGGAAAAAAACACGGAGCTTGTGCTAAAAGTTCAACACTGGAAGATGTTGGCCGCACAACGGGAGAATGAGAAACTGGATCTAATGAAAGAACTGAATGAATTGAGGCTAAAGTTAGCTGTAAGTAAACTTTATATTCCCATGCAAAACAAAGGTGACATGGCCCATGTATGTACCTATAATTAAATAATCGTTTTATTATTTTAGAGGCTCAGAAGCAACGGCAATGTTCAGGCCTCAAAACTAGACTCAGCTCTACAATCGGCCAGTGAGAAGGCCCTCGCACATCTCGTCCGAGCATCAGGCGAGATAGCGCGTACAATAGACCTCGCAAAGACTTACATGAGGGAACGTAACGAGGTGGACGCTGTGTCTCCGCGGTGGAGCGCCATCGGAGGGACTCCTAAGACAGAAAGGGTCCACAGAGTGCCTCCGATGATGATAGGGGGTCAGTCCATACAGCCAGTCGTCTCACTGAGCAGAACTTTGCTGAATACAAGTAGCCTAAGTAAGTTTCACACAATTTTTTTCAACCATCTGATAGCTAGTTCTGAAGGTAGCTACTGTAAGAGCTTATAAAGGAACAAGAATAAAAAAGCGAATTCTAGATTCTAATACATTGTATTTTGCAGGGCCTACTGCCAGAAGTCCGAACCAGACAAGAAATGTAACGGTGAGGGCTCAGACGGCTGTGCCCATGCATATGTTACAAGGTATGAAAGACAACACTGGCAAATACCTAAACTGCATGCAAGACTGTTAAAAACTACTCGGTGTCCGCGACTTTGTCAACGGAGGATTAGAAGTGCAATTTGCTATGCAAAATCTTCTAGGCATTTCTGAAGAGTTCCCTAAAAGATTACATAAATTCATAACCCTTCTATATGTATAAGGAGAGCTCCTCAATTCCAATAAAAGATTAGGACAATATGAATGTGCAATGTGTCTCTGGGTACTGGACACAGACCACTCATGCCTAAAGTTATTGCAGAACCAACAAAACTTGCTCAATACCCAAAAGATTAGATCATCAATGGATAAAAAAAATTGGTTACAAACTGTTGGTTTCAGATGTTTACATACCACTAACAAGGATAGATGCAGGAGAGACTCAGGCTACTAATATGGAGGCAGAAGACGAGGGTAACTCGGAAGACAGTACAGAAGGGTTGGAACTAGATGGTAAGCTTAGATTTATATCTTAGTGGGATTATTAAGTACCTCTTGTCTATCAGACTACTTCAACTCTTGTTTTTTGATAACATTATTCTTATCTTCCCTTGCCGTGAGATTCTAAGGGCTGTATAGATTTGATGAACTGACGAAACGGCAAAAAATAATTGGCGTGCGGTAATCTTTTTACGCACGCACAAATGTCGTGTATTTTCGTAACTCTGTGCGTTTTTGTTTAATTTAACACTGGAATGGATCCATATTCTGTCAATTGAGTATTATGTTAGTGTATGTACTAGCCTCAGATTCCTAACTTGTTAAATTAACTGTTACAGAAAGCGGCGAAAGGAGTGATTTAGAAGAATCACAACGAATGTCTGATGATGACTTTAATGGCTCGTAAGTAATTCTCTTTCATGAAATTTATCAATGCGTGGCTTACTCCAACGGATAATAAACAATTTGATTATTTCCAGAAGAAAGTTGGATGCTGTGGCTGAGGATATGGAGCCAGAAGAAGTGGAAACCCCACCAAGGTATGAAGTAAACTAAACTAACATCTTGGCAAATTGGCAATATGTACTTGGCAAGTATAAGCTGTGAATTTATAAAGTAGAGCAATTTTATGTTTACACTCTACTAGATCCAATAGCTCTTGTGGAAAAACATAATGTTAATCCCTTGTAATAATAGTATATTATGCAACTAGTAAATAAAAGACGGATTTAAAGTGAGGGCCATAAATGAATCACGAGCAAGTGAAGGATTCTAATGACTGAATCACGACCGTAGGGAGGTATTCATGATGATTGAATCACCAGCGTAGCGATTGATTTAAGTGTTAGAATCCTGAACTACGTGAGTGGTTCATGGCCTTCGGTATAAATCCGTTTTATTTCCTCCTTCCTTCCTCCGTCCTTGCGCAAAAACAATAATTAGATGGAGGTCAAATATATTAGGTAGTGTGTTCTAAACTCAAACACCAAAACAATGCTTTTTATTCACTGTTTTCAGTAAATAAAATAAGCTTTTTAGAGGGGGAATGGTATAAAGTGTATTTGTTGCAGAAACAGCAGAGCGGAAAGGGAAAATCCTCTAGAAGGCCCCAGTTGGTTATTAGATGCACCTAGTAGTAGTAGCAATAAGGTACGGTATTGCTTGGCGGCAGAACATCTAGCACTGGGATAATATTAACAAAATGTACCCCTACTTCAATGAAAATGTTTAACGTTTCAGAATGTATCATTGTCCCATACAAACTTGGAACCGGATTCTACTACAGAAGTTGAAGAGGTCACTACTCCTCACAATGTGAACACTAGACAAGAAGCCATGGAGGTTAGTATTTCCAACAAGGTTGCGTTAAACGTGAACGCGTTAGTCTAGACAGAGCGAGAGTGATCACAAACGGAGACCCCCACAAAACGCAAAACACTTCGATAGCGTTTTAGGATCCGACCAAACTTAGCAGCGCCATCTAGTTCTGATTTAGGCAACATGGGCATAAAACCTTTTCTAACTAAATAAGTACTGCATATTATTGGTTAATTACATAAAAATTCATACTAAATTAATTTCACATTAAACACAGAGCGAGAGTGAATGCGTGCCACTCGAAGTATAACTTCTTCCGCGCGGAGGGACTCCACTCACTGGTTTTTTTTATCCACAGGGACCTTTATGCTCAGTTCTCAGACTGAACATCCAAATTCAATACAATGCTTTTTAAAAGCTTACATGCAATAATACTTATATTAGTTCTCATAGTACAAGTGTGCAATATCCAAGGATATTTATTTATTTTACTTTTCTCTTGCGATCTTGACTTCGGTTTTGATAAAAAAATTCGCCCTTATCACCAAATCCTTATTTTAAATCTTTTGTCATGCCTATGGCCGTCATTACATCATGGAAATGAAATAACTTAATTCGACAAAACAGGCAGACCCCACCATCAGATGGGAATAATAATTGCTTAGGAGAGAGGGAGATTGCAATGGGTGTCGCAAAGACGCTATCTAGAAATCCTAATATATTACAGAACAACAAAGCATGTACGTCACGTGGTTCGAGTGAGTTTTCCCCCACGGTGCGACGTCGGAAGCGAACCTCATCGCCGCCGGCCGTCACGCCGCGCCGGCTGTCCCACTACTCACCTCGATCCTCACATACTAGGAGGAATAGGTATGTGTCTACTAATTAACAATGCGATGCGCATCTCATATGATTTTTCCCTCATTTTACGTTCATAGTTCTGTCTGCATGTTGCTATATAACAAAAATGTATTTACAAAAAATGTATTATATAAGTAAGAATTATATTTGTAATCTGATTCTATCAGTTGTTGGTTTGGAACTGGAGGGCGTTGTGTGAAATGTCCATGATTATTTATTTTGAAGCTTTATTGGCCACATATTCTAGGCATTTTTGACGCCGGATGCAATTCACTGAGCGAGTGATCTTTTCTGCCTTTCTTCGCAGTTGCACGGGCCGTGCCACGTCCTAAGCGATCAGGCATTCGGCTCATGCTTCTCGTTCAGTGACTAAGCGGCTACTGTTGAACTTATGTTATAAATTAGTTTTATAAGGTAGTTTTGTAATGTTTTCCAGTAACAGCAGCGGTCGGATCCTGAAGGTGATGGTAGCTAAGATGTGCCTGGAGTGCGTGTCGCCGGCGCCGAAGCGCGCCACGCTCGAGCTGCTGGACGCGCCCAGCCCTAACGGCGCCACTGTCGCCGGAGTCATCGTCTCGTATGTATCCTATCCATATATAGTACAACACCACATCCGCTACGTGCTACGTCCTCAACGTGGTGGTACATTGCATGTGCTTGGAGTGCGTTTCCCCGGCGCTACAGCGCCTTATTTCTTATCTCGAAAAAGCGCACACACATTCCTCGGAACATTAGGTCACTTTTAAGATTTCTAAAAGCAATGGTAAGATCCCCTGTTGGACTTCGTTCAGGTATTTATGAGCGAGTCAACCAGTGCTCCTATGGACGGGTTTCCACTACGACAGGCTGGTAAAACTGCCGGAAGGGCTAGTGGCTGTACAATTTATATAGAGCTATTCTCGTTATCCCGGCATTTTTGCCGGTCCGGTGTAGTGGGAACCCGGCCTTGGAGCTGAACTCTGAATGCAAAGCAAAACGTCAATAACTAAATTATTGGCCGGCGCACGACCCACATGTAAATACCGTTATTTCACGCTCTCATTCTGTTATTCATATGTAGAACTACACTAACAATAACAAAACAACAGGGAAGCAACATCGGACGATGTGGATGAAGGCGCATCAGGCGAGCCGCATGACGTCAGACGACACGATGACGGCACGCCCGGACACGACTTGGACACGCGCAGCGACACCGCACTACATATGGAACGGAACAGTCGGGGGAATAGACCCAGGCGACACGATCTTATCACCAGGTCAGTAAGACGTGGTTCACACGGCACTATCCTGCACGTTTTATTGCAGTATACGTCTTAACGAATAACCACGTCTAACTAAACATACACACGTCACGAATAAGTAGAGACAGACCTACTAATCTAAACATGAACGTTTTGATGACTAAACATGATGCGCATATATTTCCGTCCCTTTCTCATAAACTGAAACAACAAAGACAGCTATGACTTAAGTGCTGTCAAATTAGTTTACTTTAGAAATATGCACGGAATAGAGGTCAGCGCCTAAGTAATGGAGCGATCGGGTTTGAATTGGATGAAGAAATTGCACAAAAAAAGTGAAAAAAACTCGTGCGTTTTCGAACATGTATTTATTTGCAATCCTAATAATAGGCCTTTACATCTATCTATTGAAGAGGATTTATACAGGGTCAGGAGGCAACCTATGCCTACACTTAACGGGACACTGTAGTACCTGGGACTATGTTTAGATGGAGTAGGCTTATAGCACCTATCCCATCCTCTCAGCCTAGTCAGCCATATCCACAGGAAGGACATTGTCAATACGTGCGGAGCTGACTAAGCGAAGGGTTTCCTCAAGATGTTTTCCTTCACCGTTAAGCTCGTGTTAATGCGGATATAAACTTTCCGAAACGAAAAATTCATTTATGCACGGCCGGGATTCGAACTCACAACCTTCGGAGGCTTTTTTGCAACCCTACCCAGCCCCCCCAAGTACCGTTCTTGTCGATCGTATAATTTGACATTTAGAATAGTCAAAATTTGTTTTATCTACAGTTGCGGGTAGGTTACCAACTTAGTCGATCAATGGTGGCAATGGTGTATGTTTACTGTGTTTTGATTCTGACAAACGAAAGTGAATCTTATTTTGACGTTCGTAAGGCATCAGTAAAATTTGTCGACAAGAGATCCGTACTCCCATGGAGCGATACGATTCGATACGTTTATCGACTTTAGCGATCGATAAGAACGGTACTTGCACTGCAGCATGTGATAATGTTATAGTAGGTGCCAAATAACACCGCAATACAGGTCATTCACCCACCTTCACCACGATGTCGCAAAATTCAATTTATGTATGGTAAATAAACAATACTACGAGATTCGAGCAATACCGTCTTAGCGACAGGTTTGTATGGAAAGCGACAGAATTAGCCATTCATAAATTGAATTTTGGGACATCGTGATGAAGGTGGGTGAATGACCTGTATTGCGGTGTTATTTGGCACCTACTATAATATTTATTTATTTATTTATTGCATACATGGTTTATATATATATAGCTTAGGTCTTATTTAGCTAAAAGAACAGTCATGTACCCTGTGAGGGCGCAGCAATAGTACTAAAGTAGATAGCAGTAGTCAATTAATATATATGATGAGCAGTCACGAGAGCCGCGACAGCGACAGCGGCAGCGGCGGCGACCTGCACAGCGAGGGACGCACAAGGAGGACGAGAAACAAGGTCGTCAGCTATCAAGAGAAACCACTCAATAGGTAACTACATTACATTCTTTCTGTACTGTACCCCCATAAATTTTTTTTAAGTTTCAATGACTAGGGAAACCGACTTCGATTTGACTACTATATGGCGCCGAGCTGTGGGCGCGCGCTGCCGACTGGGAGCGCGCGTTCCGGATGCAGATAAGGGCCATACGTACCATCGTGCGGATACCGAGTGACGTATCAGCAAGGCCGCATTTTAAAACACTAGGCATCCTCACTTTGCCCTGTTTGCTGGTGTACCAGGTAGCGGTATACGTCAGGCTAAACCAGGACGTATACATGAAACGCGGTGACGTGCATACGCATATCACTCGGCACCGACACAAGCTGATGCAGGTCTCACGCTCACTATCGAAGTCGTCCAAACTGACACATATCATGGGACCGACAGTCTATAACAAACTCCCCGACACAGTAACAGAAGCTTCAAGTATGCATTCATTTAAGGCGAGGTTGAAGCGGTGGCTTATTGAACACACTTTTTATAGCTATGAGGAGTTCATAGCTTATAAGCCTGGACCATAGTATTGTTTTTAGTGTGTTATCTGTTTGAAATTTGTATATTATTTTTAGTTTTGTTTATTGAATTTTTATTAATTATTATTATAAATAGTGTTTTAGGACCGCCAGTGTACAAATTGTACCTCATATAATATGACGTGTAATGTATATTACAAATAAATACTATTATGACTATTATGACTACGTTCCGGTTTTATCATCATACCGCGTTCACACTATGCCCATGCCACTGCCGGAATGTATGGCGGCATCAATGCCGCGGACTTATTGCCACAGCAACATCGCCTTTATTCTCACTAAGCGGAATTCATGCCGGCAGCGGCATGGGCATAGTTTGCACGCGGTATCACGATGATGATGGCAGTTCGTTGGGATTATTCTAATGGCCGTACAACTATTGTAAAGTCGCAGGAAAGCAAAATAACGAAATTTGTGTACGTCGATGACATTAATAAATGGCCAAGTTCAGAGGTAACAACAGTCATAAAAAAAGTACAACCGAATTGAGAATCTCTTACTTTTTTTTAAGTTGGTTAAAAATTCTATGTATAGCCTGCATTGGTTTCCATTAAAAGTAGAATGTTTTATAGAAAAGGTTTAACAGCCGAAAGGTTCTTTACCGGGGACGTTCGCCAGTAAAACTTGCACAGAATCGACACCATTAATAACCTAAGATTCGATATAGACTACAAATCATTATAATCTTGTTTTCTTTTTTCAGGAAAATGAGAAGGTAAAACTCTTCAATGATTACTCACTATGTAGTTAGACGATAGGTATTTATCTAGTACTGTAATGTATTACATAGTACGCACCACGTTATAGTAGAACGTGAAAGGTTAAAATATAATCTGTTTGCAAAGAAATGGAAAAAGTCGGCGCTAAACAGAAGAAAATGATAGAAAGAAAGTAATAACGCTAAAAGAACTGAAACAAACCGACTGGAGCAATAATGACACTGCGTTTTGTATAGAATGGCCTCGTGTGTAGTATAGTAGTCGGCAAGTAAGTTGAACTCTAGTTAGCCTCCTATAGGTTAGTCCTGCATGTCGATATTCCGATATTTTTGACCCTTTTTCTGCTAGACAAAAGATGTAATAACTAATTCTATCGTATTATATATTATTATAAACGCGAAAGTATGCAAGGATGCATGTATGTATGTTTGTGTGTTCCTCATTCACGCAAAAACTACTGATCCGATTTGGATGAAACTTGGAATATATATTGTCCGTGACCTGGATTAGCACATAGGCTACTTTATATCCCGAAAAATAAACGAGATCCAACGGGACGCGAACGAAGTCGCGGGCGGCACCTAGTAATATTATAAACGCGAAAGTTTGTAAGGATGTATGTATGTATGTTTGTATGTTTGTTTGTTCCTCATTCACGCAAAAACTATTGATCCGATTTGGATGAAACTTGGAATATATATCGTCCGTGACCTGGATTACCTTTTATCCCGGAAACTCAACGGGATCCAACGGGCCGCGAACGAAGTCGCGGCCGGAAGCTAGTATGTAATAATTAATTTACGAACCTACTACAAATCTGAGATAAATCTGTAAAAAAATGTAAAATAGCATGTGAGAGAAACACAGTTCAACTTCCATGCCGGCGACTATATGCGGTTAGAACTGCATTTAAAGTCTGAATGAATTGTAATGTATGAGTATGATTGTTATTGTATACATACATTATTAATGTAGTAGCTAATTGTATTTATTCGATGTAATTATTATTTAGATAAAGTTATAAGATAGGTACAGGCAGACAACCTTCTCGCTCGCACATTTCAACATTTTTGAAGATATATAACTTAATGTAATTATGTGAAATTGCAGAGTTTCAGGGTCGAGAGAATAACAATGCAAAGGTTCAGTAATGTCGCATTGATCCAAACAAGTTTTCCGACCAAAAACTTGTACCAATGCAATAAATGAAAGTGCACATTTTTTGGTTAGAAAACTTGTTTGGATCAATGTGATATTTTTACTGAACGTTTGCATTGTTATTCTCTCGACCCTGAAGCTCTGCAATTTCACATAATTACATTTAGTTATATTATATCTTCAAAAATGTTGAAATGTGCGAGAGAGAAGGTTGTCTGCCTTTACCCTACGCCTTAACTGCTGATTTGTTAAATATCGATTGTTACTTTGGGTAACGCCCATTTGTTCTATGGGACTGTTACGTCATAGAACTGTTAAAACTTTTTTTATCCGTAATATCTGGTAACTTTCATTTGGGTATTGAAACGAAAACTATCCCTAATGGGTTAGTTTCAATCGTCCTACTATGGTACTACAGGGATAAAAAAGTTTTACGTAACAGTGCTATAGAACAAGTGGGAGTTACCCGTTACTTTTAACTACAGTTTTTTACTGACCTAGGTTCAGGCTTAACATAATAGTTCCGGAACACTCACGGTAGAACCTCCTATAGTATAGTCTGACTAAGCTAAGTCTGCAATGTTATAAATAGGCAATTAAATTTATACACGGCATCATCTTTACATACTCTCTTTGGTGAATAATAGTTTTCAGGGTAAAGAAAGTGTTAAGTTTACTGTAGGTATTTTAAAAGCTGCAGATTTAGCGTGGTTACTCTTTTTTATCGTCTGTTTTCATTAATAATTGTTATAAGTCTTGATAAAATGTTATCGTTTTTTAGATGATATTTTAGTTTGTGTTCTATTCCATTGTTTTAAGAATCAAACTCCCACCGACCTGTTTCGAATACCTATGAACTGTTGTGTAGTCATTATTTTTACTAAATTATTTACCATGATTTGCGAGTTTTTTTTGCTGATATTTCGGAATAGTTGCATGCGCCACGCGCTATGATCACAGATGACAGACGTCCGGTCTACCTTCTTACCACAACCATGATAGTTTCAAAGATAAAAGTCGTCGTAGAAAATTCTTAGGCCTCAAACGCACTAGCGGTTAACCGCGGGGGCGGCTGACCGCGCGTTTCCAGTTTAATATGCAACCGTTGCGTACAATCACAAGCGGTTGACGAGCGGTTGCATATTAAACTGGAAACGCGCGGTTAACCGCTAGTGCGTTTGAGGCCTTAGAAACTGAATAGTTTTGTAAAAGAATGTGATAATTATAATGTATTACTGTGTATCTCACATGTAAATAAAACTTTAGAATTACATAATTAGACTTTAATTTGATCACTATAACTACACTTGTGTGTAGACATGTAGGTACTACCAACTTTTAGGAGCTCAAACACAGCAAAGTTTTAAATTATAAATTAATTGTTATCCTACACTTAGAGGCAGGTTTTTACAGGGTCAGTGCGCAAGTCAGTATCGGCGCCGAAACTGACTACATTCGTTTACATGGAGTCAGTGTCATGGTAGCACTGACTTCCCGCCGCTGTACTGACTGTATCAGTTTACATCATCTTCCTACTCTTGTCCCACGCTAAGTGGGGTCAGTACAACACTTCGTCTTCCACTCTCCTCTATCAGCCGTCATCTCGGTGTTCATTCCTTTTTTACTCATATCTTCTTTCACACAGTCCATCCATATTTTCTTTGGCCTACCTCTACTTCTACATCCGTCCACATTCATGTCTAGCACTCTTCTCGTAATATGGCTTTCTTCCCTCCGCATGACATGTCCATACCACGCTAACCTATTACTCCTCAACTTGTCCGTTATTGGCGCTACTTTCAAACTTCCTCTTATCAGTTTACATTGGGTATTGACTGTATCAGTTTACATTGGGTATTTTTCGGGTCAGCGCTGACTTGTCTCGAAATCGAAGTCAGTTACTGACCCTGTAAAAACCAGCCTTTACAATCAGGGAAGTTGAAAACACAAACTTTTATATGTATCTTTATATTCATTTAATATAGCAATAGGTTCACAACATACACAACAATGAGTAATATTTCATTTATCTACATAAATTGGGGAGAACAGCTTATTTTACAAGAAATCACATCGTTCCAACAAAATAATCCATACATCTGATCTGTCACACACATGACTCGGAGAAAGGCACGATAAAGAAAAACTCCTGGCTCCAATATTTTTATCTCATAATATTTGTGTTTTTATTCAAGGAACTTTATACGATTCACACAATACTTCTACTGGCAATTCTCGGAATCCACTTCCCACATTTCTATACAATACACTCATTTACCCAGTAAACCTCAAGGATTCCAGTCCACAATTAAATGAATGGGCAATTCTATGATATCGGATTTCTGGGTTACTTGATCAAATAACCATTTTGTAAATGCTTGTTTTGTTACGATATTGGTGCTATAATACGAGTCCTTCGAATATAAAAATGGGATCGCTTGCACCAACAAATCTAGTCCGCAAAGGCAAAGACGAATACAAACAGTACCTATTATTAAAATTGTAATTATATCGCTAGCTTTTCGAGAATGAAACTGACTCGGCTGTTTGTCCACCATACAAGTGAATAAGTACCTAGGTACCACGTAAGAGACCTAAGCGAGCTTCTAGGGTATCCGAAAAATTTCGTGAACCTTGATCATAAATGATATAGATGCTCCTCTAGATGCGGATTCAGTCGCTGCGCTAAGTGAATGCTGGTTCAAACTGTTTGGCGTCCTATTTAGCCTCTGTATATGAATTCGGATTAATATTCGTAGAGCGATAATGCGACCGAAGCTGTTAGAATGAAATGTATGTATAGTTTAGCTAGTAGGTAGGGCTTTGTCAGGCGGCTCTGGTGACGGCTCAGGAGGCTGTAGCGTGATGCTGGCTGCGGGCTCTTGACTCACTGTCTCCTGCAAACGAAACAACTTATATATAAATTAATAAAACTAAAACTTTATAACATAAAAAACATTAAGTCTCACAACACATAAAGAAAATTAAAACTAATACAGTATTTGCAATATTCACAATATTTACAAAATACACATGAAACAGTTGAGCTATCTACAAACCGTTGCAAAACAAAACTTATCTAATATCTAACGTAAATAAAACTTATCTAATATAAATATAGGTATAAAACTCTTTCGAAGCTGACTGACAATCAACGCACAGTCTAAACTATATATCCTAGAAGTATGAAATTTTGAACGTACTATCCTTATAGTATAGAGGTGCACTGAGAAAGGAATTTTGATAAGTCTAAAGGGTCTAAAATTAGGATCAAAGATTTTAACCAAATAATGCGTATGCTGCTACCACGCGAGCAAAGCCGCGAGCGACAGCTAGTTATACATATTGTTACGACATTATGTACGCCCCGTATTAAATGGTAACCATTTAGTTGGGTGAATTTATACATACCTCTGCCTCATTGATGGTAACTGTAGCCTCCTGCTGCCGCTGATGATGATGAGCCCTCTTCTCGACGTGCCCGTAGCAATGCTCGCACTCATCATCACTGTCTTCCGAGTCAGACTCGTCGAACCGACGGGGCTTCTCGTAAATGCAGCAGCCTAGTTCAAACAGAAGCTGGTTTTAAAACGATAATAAACCCGGCTTGATGATAAAAATTAACTTCGAGTTAGTTAGTGGCCAGTTAGTGATGTAGTTGCCTTCAAGAGCAGAGACAGACAGAACGAAAGCGCTCAGATATAAATGCCACTAGTGGTCACCCATTCAAATAGTGACCGCGCAGAACGTTCGATGAAAATTGACTAAGCAAGTTACACCACGAGCGCTTCGTATCGAAATACCTCCAATAATTTATACAAAATAATGCTTTTCACCCTTGTTTAGGGCCATGATGAACTTTTTTTCAACACAAACCAAAAAATGTAAAATATATTTTTTACACAAACACTGCCATACCAGGAAACCAAAAATGTTCATAATTTTTATCTAGTGATTTTATCCGTTACAAACTTAAATTTTCTTACTTCTGAATACTACTGATACGGTTAGGTATAACGCTGCCGATGGTTTAACTGATCGTCGTCAGTCTCCAAAAGTGTGTTACATCAGCTAATGTCCCGAGTCTACTTTTCTAGACGATAAATAGCGTCAGGATCAACTTTTCACCTATTATCGCTGTAGGCTAATCTAGCAACCACATTAGCAGTCTAGTTGGCCTAATCCACGAAAAAACCAAGGTTTCCTCCTATTTTCCTAAATCCTACTAAGTTTCGTTGACTTACACTTTGATTTCTTCTTATTCATGTGTTCGTTATCAACGGTATCCTGTGTCCACACCACCTTCTTACGCGCCTCCTTTTTGGTGGCTGTGGGTCGCAATGTGATTACTGCTACGCGCTCCACCTCCTAGAAACACCATAATACCTATGGGTAGATCATAGAAGCTACTATTCTGAACGACGACAAGACGTTGACGATTCCTCAAAAGACTCGCACTATTTTATATACATTCATATAAAAGTCCCAACCTTTTGTCTACACAAGGTAGCTACTTTCTATTGATCTTAGGGCAATGTTCCATGAAAATTGACAATGGTACAATACAGAATTGTAATGTACTTTGGTATATCCTATCATGTTTTATCTAAATAAAAGCTTATTTGTAAATAACCATTTATTCCAACAACCGTTTATCTCAACAATCACCTTTTATTACATAAGAATATTTATTTACCGATAGATAAAAATATGTAAGCAACATACTAACAAGATAAAATATTTTTTAAAACCACAATTTACTTAAATGATTTCCTATTAAATTATTGCACAACCTTTTTGTCAAAAAGACCTTCAATCTTACTGTCATGGTATCCTAGAAAATTGGACAGAATGTCCTTTGTATGCTCTCCCAACCTGGGAGGGGCAAATCTAGCCGAGTTCCCTCCTTCACTGTACACAGTTGGAGGCCCCACCACCTTCAAAGTCCCAGCATCAGGATGTGACAACTCTTTAACTAACCCTATAGCCTGGACATGTTCATCTTCAAAAACGTCTTTCATCTTATTGATAGGTCCGTTAGCGAATGATGCATTCTTGAATACACTCATCCATTCTTTAATTGTTTTTGTTTTTATCACATCACTGATAATAGAAATGATCTCATCTCTGTTCTGAACTCTTGCAGAGTTGTTTTCAAATCTCTTATCAGTGATAAGTTCCTCTTTCTTAATTAGTTTACAGAAGTCTGCGAATTGCGGGTTTGACCCAGTACCGATCACCATCTCTCCATCTTTTGTTTTAAATGATTGGTACGGCACGAGATTTGCATGAGCGGTACCCCACCTCTGGCCCTCAATACCACAGTTCAAGTAATTACTAGCAACATATATCATGCTGGATATTTGAGTGGATAGTAAGTTGCAGTCAATTTTCTGTCCTTTTCCTGTTTTCTGACGGTAGTAAAGTGCAGTCATGATCGCTCCAAAGGCATGGAGGCCGGTGGTGATGTCAGTGATGGCTACTCCAGGCTTGCATGGGCTTCCATCTTTTTCTCCAGTGGTGTTAATTAGACCACCCATAGCTGATGCTATTACATCATAGCTGAAACCAAGACAACTTATGCAAACACACAATACTTATGAGACGAGTTTTGAATAAAAAACCTCATTCATTTGTTTTCTGAAATAGGTGGAATAAAATACTTGGTCATACCCAGGTTTCTTAGAATAAGGTCCAACAGGCCCAAAGCCAGTAATAGCGCAGTACACCAACTGTGGGTTGACTTTCTTAAGTTTTTCATAGCCTACTTCAAGAGTATCCAATTTGCTGGGGAGAAAGTTCTCCACTAGAACATCACATTTTCTTGCCAGATCGTAAATTACTTGTTTTCCTGAAAGACAACTTTAAGTGTAGGTACGTAAACAATTGTATCAAAAATTAATGTGATGTAAGGAAGGCTTGTTAATTTAATTCACATAAAGGTTTGATAAATTCAATTTTTAACATATTTGTAGGTTAGAATTGCTCACCTTGTTGACTCTTCAAGTCTATACAGATACTCTTCTTATTTCTGTTGATAGAGAGGAAGTAATAGGAGTCTGTACTGCCTTTTATAAAGGGTGGACCCCACTTGCGAGCTTCGTCACCTTCTAAACTTTCCACTTTAATTACATTAGCACCCAGATCCCCCAGAGTCATTGTACATAAAGGACCTGCCACCACCCTGGTCAGGTCTAGAACATTTATGTCGTTC
Organism: Eulithis testata; assembly: GCA_947507515.1. Lineage (NCBI taxonomy): Eukaryota > Metazoa > Arthropoda > Insecta > Lepidoptera > Geometridae > Eulithis > Eulithis testata. The sequence goes on from OX382194.1 coordinate 887,388, forward strand.
AATAGACCATGCGTCGAGTAACATCGCTGTACTTTGCATTGGGATCGTAATACGCAAAGCCCTAACCTACCGACGAATTCCATCACGATTTCGTTAAAGTAACTACTAGACTGGTGTATAAAACGACGGGCAATAACGCGCGAGTAGATAAGAATAAGAATAATTTATTCATACAAAAACTTAAATAATAACAACAAGATAGTGTAGGTAGGTACTTAGTAGGTAGGTATGTACATAGTAGGTATCAGTCTAATATAAAGAAAAGATTAGGCGTAGGAAAACAGTGTTCAATGTTACCTCCTGTACTTGCGGCGATACAGTCGCGACAGCGGTGCTTGTGGTCGCCATATCTTCAATTCTTGCAGTCCGCTGGTGCTCTCCCATCAAACGGAATTTCGATTATGAATTATCTTTACATAATAGTTGCAGAGAAGACGAATAAACACAGCGATTTACTACTTTTCCGCAATAACTTAACTTTTCTTCAACACAGTATAAATAAACAAGAGCACCGAAACGAACTGTCACGTAAAGTGACATTGACTTTGACAGTGATAATAAAAAAAAAATGACAGATTTCTTTTTTCTATGACAAAGGCCATGTGACACATTCTACCTGCAGCTACTCCAATACACATGCTATTTTATAGCGTGCTCTCACGCTCTCTTTGCACGCGCACCTGTCGCAAACGACTGATCGATCGATACTAGCATGCTCAATAAGCAAACCTGTTCAGAGGCGCTAAAAGCACGCCCCCCTTCACCCGCGCTGCAGGTAGCATGCTCAAAAATCGACGGTCATGCGATTTTCTAGCATGCTAATAATATAATTAGCATGCTAATTATTAGCAAGGTTTCGATACACATGCTAAATGAGCACGTGCTCACTAAAAGCCTGCTTTATTAGCATGTGTAACAGTACCTTACCTTTAGTAGTGTCGCTGAATAGCGAATACCTACCACATGGTAGGTAAAGAATATGTAGAATACCTACTGCGAGGTCTGACTGAAGCCGTTGGTTTCCTCACCATGTTTTCTTTCACCTTAAGAAAAATCTTTTGGGACACGATTGGATTTGAACTCACGACCTTAGGATCGGAAGGCAAGGTTGCTACCACTAGCCCACTGGTGCTCATCAGCCGCAAATGTTTGGTTTTATTCCTGGGTGGTATGTATATGGTGGTCGATACTAGATATTAGGTCTGGGAAATAGTACATTGTTCACCGAGAGGAGAAAGTGATAGGCGAGGGCTTTAAAACACCCGAGATCGGGAATCGCACTTTCTCTCGAGTGATACATAGTGCTTTATACTACACCTACAAGAAAAACAAAAATCTAAAACTGAATCCTCAAACAACACACAAATTGAAAATGGCGCCAATGGCGTCTGCAATTTTCACATGTTTTTTTTTTCAAATAGTTTATCCTGCCGCCGCAGGGTCGCACTGCCAGCCCGACACCATCCAACACACAGCTAGCGGCCAGTGTCATTTTGCGAACTTGGAGATAAAAACTCACTGTAAAAACTTTTTGGCTTTTGATATTTAGGTTACCGGCGCATAGTCTAACCCAAAATTAAAAAAGAAAAACCACGTAAGAAATGGATTTTCATACACTTTTCTCTCCCGCTCAGATGCGTTTTCTTCCCGCATATTTGTTCGATATGTAATGACGTACTTTCTACCGTAAATTTGATAAAGTATCAAGGTACTTTCCAAGCAGGTGTAGTATAATAGTAGATTATTATACAAGGGGATAAAGCAGTGTCTTCTGTCGCGGGTGACGATTTAAATCGCGAGCGTAACGAAGGACTCGACGTTTACTCCCGAGCGTAGCGAGGGTGTTAAAAACTTAAATCACGAGCGAAGCGAGGGATTTAAGACGAGTCCTGAGTATAGCGAGGGATTTAAGTTCACCCAAGACTAAGACAGCTTTATCACCGAGGAAAATACTCTACTTTTCGTACCATTGTAACGTATACGTTATCGTACGTACTTAATTCTAATTTAAATTATACAATCCTACCTACTTGCCTACCTATTCTATTATAAATAAAGATATCGACATAACAAGTTTCAGTGACACGCAATTTTGTCCCTGGCAGTACGCCTAGCACTTTTCTACCTTGACTGTACCAGTGGTTCGTTCCTTTGTTTCGAACTCAACGTTTTTTTTATAACGGCACCGAGTTTGACCGCCAGTCGCCCGCTAACCACTCACACGATCGTACGCGCCACCCTGCACAAGGCGCGTCTCTCAAAACGATTACGTGAATTTATATTTTTATTATTAAATTGATTTTTTACCTTCGAGACATAATTCTCGTAAGCTCTAATAAAGTTAAAATCAGTTTATCACCCGTAAATCGGGTTCATTGTTACGGCTCGTTAAGCCCGGGCTAGACGCGGAGGTCGAGGGACATCCCCTGCAGCCGCTGCCACCTTCCAGGCTTCCTTATTTTCATTTGGCGACCTGAGACCACCGCAGCACCAAGAGCAGGACTTCACGGCTCCACACCATCCTGGACTTCCGAGGAGAGTACTCTCACTTCAACTCTCTCGAAAAGCAATCGTAAACTCAGTGACCGGGGAATTGAAGAACCGTCTAATAAATTTTGTGTATAACAGTGCATACTGGTTTCATTACCACCACTTGTTGTATCACCATTTGCGAAAAAATTAACACAATAATAATATGAGATAGCATTTTAGAACATTAACTTATTTATAAAAATAAATTCAAATAAACTTAACGTTTATGTATTTGAAGAAAACAAAAACGCGGCATTTTCCTAGACTAATATTTTTTTGTCGGAAAAGCAAAGGCATCAAGCTCATACGGCCTGCATAATAAATGCGTATTCCTTTTTTTTTTTTTTTTTTTTTTTTTTAATCTTATGTTTTGGAAGGACTTTGAGTCGCTTAGCGACTATGTCAGCCCTGTTATAGCTTACAATAGAATTACTATCTACTACTTAACAATGTCATACACTAGTGTAAAAAGAGCCCTAGCTGCTTCGCACAGTGGGACCGAAAGTACACTTATAAATGCACCAACATCTAACATATTCAAATTAAAGCGGCTACACATGTGAGATCTCAGAGACTGGCTCCGCACACATTCCTCCAGAAGATGGTGAACGTCTTCTATAACTCCACAAGTGGGACAATTGGGAGAATCCGAAACGTTCATAAGGTGGTTAAACTTAGCCAGAGGGATGTGCCCTGAGCGCAGCCGGTGAGCTGTTACAAGCAAACATCTCTTAAGTCTACTATTTACAAACCAAGGTATACGAGAAGGTTCACACTGTACAATTCTATACCAAATTCCTTTTGATTCCGAAATATTTAAATACAAATTTTTCCATTTTTCAAAAATCTTATATTTATACTTAACTAACACTTCTGTATATTCAGGTAAAATGTACGTTTCCATACCAACTGAAATAGCCTGCTTAGCCAACCTATCGACCTCCTCGTTACCCTTAACGTCAATATGTGAAGGAACCCACTGCAATCTCAAATCTCTACCGTTCTTTAATAGGAACAGCACTTTCATTAGAATGCCATACGCTACGGATGCGCACCGAGCACCGGACACACATCGAGCAATGTGCTGTAACGCACTTCGACTATCTGTCAAAATAACTATTTTACACGTATCTAAACTAATCGCATAAGATAATGCCTCTGAGATTGCAAAGAGTTCCACTGACATAATAGAGTTATAATCAGAACAAATTTTGTACATCTCTTTCACATTGCAAACGGGATCGTAAAAAGCAGCGCCTGCACCTTTATCTATTTTAGACCCATCAGTAAAAAGTTTGTGCCAACCTCTATATTTCTCATTTAACATAACTAGGCTTAGGGACTTGAGTAAAGTGTTATCACAATTTCTTTTCGCCTGATCTATCCCTTCTATCGTAGTTTCAATAAAATCTAATCTTATAGCAGATACCCAAGTATTCAAAGAAAACATAGTAAGGGGACTACAAGTTCTTAAAGTCTCTGTATGTGTTTCCTCAAAAATTGAAATAAGTAGAGACTTCTTCTGCTGTTGCACAATACGTAGTTTTTTAAATAAAGAGACGGTGATGTTATTCGAAACTGACTGGGCTTTAAGACAGTATTTAGTGGCGAGATATTGACGTCTAAGCTGTAGTGGTTGCAGACACACTTCTGACTCCATAACATGTATGGGTGTAGTTCGTATAAAACCACCAATAACTCTCATCGCAATATTTTGTATCCTATCTAACTTCAACAGGTGCGTTTTCGCGGCGGTATCATATAAAAAGCATCCATAGTCCATTCTACTACGTATTAAAGCGATATACAGGCGACGCAAATGTTTAGGATGCAATCCCCAAGCCGCCCCAGCTAAAATTTTTAACAGTCCTATCTTTTTCATAACCTTTTCGCGAATTTCATTTATGTGTTTGTTCCACAATAAAGACCGATCCAACCAGATTCCTAAATACTTAATATTTGCTACAGCTGTAATATGGTTACTATTAATTGAAAGCGTTATATTATCTATTTTCCTTCCTTTCCTGAAACTACAGCAATGAGTTTTGGTTGGTGACACTTCTAGGCCTAATTCCTCCAGCTTACTAACAGCAGAATTTAAAGCTGCTTGAAGATCAGTTTCATTTAACTCCGCACTTCTGTTTTGGACGTAAAAAACAAAGTCATCAGCGTACTGCAACACTTTAACGCTATCATAACCTGTGCAAATTTTATGAGTAGCAATATTAAATAAGAGAGGGTAAAGAGGATCGCCTTGTGCCAAACCTCTACCGGACCATCTCACTATGGCACTATCATCACTATCATCTTTAATTTTTAACGATCTTCTACTTAGAAAAGACCACAAATATTTACAAGTTAGTGACCCTATGTTTAAACTATCAAGCAAACTAACTAGTTGGTCCGTCAAAACATTGTTATATGCACTTTCTACGTCAAGAAAAACTGCTAGTGTAGACACATTTTTAGAAAACCCTATTTGAATGTCTGTAAGAAGTCGAACTAAACAGTCTATACAGGATTGACTTTTTCTGAATCCACTCGTGACTGGGGCTAAAATGTTATGTTTCTCAACAAACCATTCAATGCGCTTACAAATCATAGCATGAAAAATTTTACAAATACAAGATATTAACGATATAGGTCTCAATTTTGGCATTACATTAGGGTTTGAATTAGGTTTGGGAATGGGAACTATTTTAATACTGCGCCACTGTTCAGGAATAAAAGAGCTCTTAAATATCTTATTAAAAATGTTCAGCAAAATTAACTTACCCTCCTTAGGAAGATTATAAATCATAGAATATGTTATATCATCGTCTCCAGGGGCCGTATCCTTTTTTTTTAAGCTACTTTGAAGCTCTTGAAAAGAAAACTCCTCATCTAAAAGAGTATTTTTTGAGAAAAAAATAGGTTGTGAAGTTTGCACAGAATCTGGAGCTAAACTACGTAAAAGTTCTTCTTTCTTATCTTTAGGAGCATGTGCATAATCCCTATGTAAACCCTTCATCCAGCGCATACGGCGCCACATATCAGAGGCAGACACATTTTCATCTACCTTTTCACAGAACTGTTGCCAACTAGCTCCCTTGGCCCGCCTATGAACTCTTTGCGCTTCAGCAATCTTACCATTCAAGATATCAAGGTTAGCGGGTGTGGGATTACGCCTAAACACCTTAAGTGCTAGCCGACGTTGAGCTATAGCATGAGATATCGCTGGACACCAGTAGGGCTTTGGCTGAAAAATTTGAAGAGGATCAGTACAATTTTTAATCATAGGAATACTTTGTCGAGCTGCATTATTCAACTTTTCTATGAATGAGTCATAGCTCAATTGAATATCAGCATCGCCTAAACCTTCGCTAAAGCTCTCCGTCAAAATCTCCTGATACAAACGCCAATCAGCTAGTTTAAAGTTGCGTCGCTTAATATACCTACGTGAAACCTGGTACTGAAGAGAATACTTGATAACTAAATGATCACTGCCTAAGTTCTCCCGTGTGACTAACCATTTAAAATAAATGGCAATATCAGATGTAACAAATGTTATGTCTGGCGCAGATTCTTGCAAAATACCATTAACTAATTTAACCCTTGTAAATTCTCCACTGTTTAGAGATACAAAATTATGCTCTATAGAAGAATCCAGTAACTGTAACCCTCTGGAATCTATTTTAGATGACCAATTAGAATGATGCCCATTAAAATCACCCGCCACAATTGATTTATCCTTAAATTTTGAAAATATACCATCCCAATCGCATTGTGAAGTTCTTACATTTGAAGGGCAGTAGACCGATACAATATGTTCTAAATATTTACAATTCAAAATTCTTACACATAAAAGCTCTATGCCACTATTGTTAACATGTATGGAATACATTTGAGTTTTTATTGTTTTGTGAACCAATATAGCTACACCTCCATAAGAATCAGTTCTGTCCTGCCTGAAAACACGATAGTTACTTATTCGCAAGTCAGTATCCGTATCAAGCCATGTTTCACTAAGTAAGCAAATACCTATATTTTCTTGACAAAGCAGTAGTTCAAGATCAAGTTTTTTGGGCATCAAACTCTGCGAGTTCCATTGCGCAATATTCAAACATTGCTCAACGGAACCCACAGAGCCTGATGCCCTGGCCGCAGTTACATTAAAGATGGTGTTATCCATGATGAAACAGACCTAACAGTTTAGTAAAGACATCTCCACTGCTCACCATCTGTACTATGAATGACATTAATTCATCAAAAAGTAATTTCAACACTTGGCTGACTTTCACATCGAAACTTGAGGCCGAAAATATAATGTCTTTTGCTTTTGTAAATACCCGACTAAAACTAAACTTCTTCTTTTGCTCACTACCAGATGGTACATCCTCACCTGTGGCCGTAGCCGATGCCGCCGCCTTTGATGCAGATGGACCTTGAGAACAAGCATCAGTATTATTCCGCCGTGTTTTTTTTCCATGCCTCTTATTCCTCCTATTGTTCCTTTTCCGTCCACTCGAAAACCCTTTTTGAACATTTTCCTCGCTGCTGCTTGATTCGTCATCATCACTTACTTCTACGAAATCATTATGCAAAGCATCTCTACTCAGGGGCACTGAAGACTCTTTTTGCATCACTTTCGCACCAACACTTTGGCTGTAGGACATGCGGATTCCGGACTTCGCAGGTTCATGGGTCATCTCATTAGATTCCTTGCCAAACTTAAAGAAGGATGCCGGGTTCTTGGGTTCGTTAAAAATAAATGTTTTTTCCTGCAAATATTTCGCTAGCGCATGTTTATAGGTGCAATTTTCATGGCACATAATGGACCTAATTTCTCTTTCCTTCAAAAATACAGGACAAGACTTACTCAGGGCCATGTGCTTGCCTTTGCAGTTAATGCATCGATAATCCGTCGTCTCGCAGTTTGTATGGCGTCCACCACATTTCGGACAACTAGTCTTTTTGGTCGGGCATGTTCGTGTCAAATGTCCAAACTTCCAGCAAGATGCACACTGCGTCACCGGAAAAGTGTAAGGATTTACCTTAAACCTGCAACCATATCCAAACACATAGGGAGGCAAAGTAGAGCCCTTGAAACCGAAGCGTACAGTCTCGCTACTGACCCATTCACCTTCCTCCGACATTCTATTCAACCTTTTTACAGATACTATTTTTTGTTCACACTGCAATGACTCCATCAAATCTTCTTCTTTTACATCGAGTTCCAAATACTTCACCACACCATAGGTAACGCCAACCTCATTTGTCATATAGCACCTATATCCAGAATCCATAAAGGTTTTATTCAAAACTAAATTATCGGCTTCTTCTTTTTTTTCGAATGTTATAACCACTCTGTAAGGGCTCTTGTATTTTATCTGTGTCGCATTGGTAATTCCTTCAGCCTTCAATAGCATGGCCAACCCGATTTGTTTTGGCAGCAACTGGTATGACGAGACACATACTTCAAAGCAATTATTATTGTTATTCAAAACATTGGTACCTCGAACAATTGTTGGTCCTCGATTCTTTCTAGCCGCAACACGTTGTGCCTTGCTCTGCACAAGAGTAAATCCATCATCATCAATACATTCTTTTTCATCGCTACTATTGTTGGTCCTCAATCGTTTCGGAGCCGGCGGCCGCGTCTCCTTCACAGCAAATAATTCCTCACATTGTTGGTTAACATCTAAAATTGCCTGTACAGCTATTTCTTCTTCACTCATACTACTGCTCCTGGACCGAGGCCTAGAATCGACCCCGGTAGCGTCCATATTTGGGACCGCGCCCAAACACACCGAAAATGCTTATTTCGTATAGTCCGTAATTAATTACAACCGTCGATAACAAAACTAAGTCCAGAACAACACTTTATACCGCATAAAACTTATTAATTAGCAAGACAATTTTTCAAACCATCCCGCGTCAGAAAAAAAATTTGACAGATGTATTCCTTTTTCAAAAAGATGTATAATGCTTTGTATACAAACTCAATGGTGTAAACACAGATGTAGTTCAGTATAAATTGTATTCCAAATTTAAATCACTTTCTCCCCCTAGAGGATGAAAGAAATCCAGTACAATTTTCTCTCCCTGTTTTTAACGGATTAAAAATGACTATTGTTATGTTCGCTTTTTGTGGCATAGAATGTCACTTTTTTGAGCAAGTGGTACGAAAAAGTCTTTTCGGATTATAGTACCTATGTATGAACTTGTAATGAAATATCTTTGGCTATACTATTTGTATCTGGCGGGTTTTGGTATCATTAAAAGTGTAAATTTTAAAGAAGATAATTCCAAATGAAAATTAGGAAAATGTGTGATTTTTTATTTGTTTTTCGTACTGTCAAGATTAGTGAATCTAATGAAAAAATTCGATAGGTACATTTTAAAATTTTACTACAAAAAAGGTAAAAATGCAACGCAAGCCGCGAAAACAAATTGCGATGTTTACGGACCTAGTGCAGTGTCTGTGAGAATAGCACAAATTAAACGCGGAAATTTTGATTTTGATGTCAAAGATGCACATAACTCTGGTCCTCTGGTCGCCGTATTACGGATAAAATGGATGCCATTTTTGAAAAAGTGGAGCAAGATCAGCTTATCCGTAGTTACGACGTAGCTGAAAAACTGGGAATTGACCACAAAACAGTTTTGGCGCATTTGAAAAAAACTGGGTACACAAAAAACCTCGATATTTGGGTACCTCACGAGCTCACTGAAAGAAACCTTATGAACCGTGTAGGTACTCATTTGTGATTCTTTATTACGACGTAATTCAACCGAACCATTTTTGAAGAAGCTAATAACTGGTGATGAAAAGTGGATCACGTACGACAAGAACGTGCGAAAATGGTTGTGGTCAAAGGCCGGTCAGGCTTCACAGACTGTGGCAAAACCCGGGTTAACTCGCAACAAGGTGATGTTGTGTGTATGGTGGGATTGGAAGGGCATTATTCATGAGCTGTTACCACCATCGATTCTGAACTCTACTGCAAACAACTGACGGCCGGAATTAATCAACAGAAGGGGTGTGGTTTTTCATCATGATAACGCTAGACCGCACACATATTTAGCCACTCAGCAAAAATTAAGAGAGTTTGGCTTAATAAGGTGTTAATGCATTCGCCGTATAGTCCTGACCTTCAGATTTACACCTGTTTCGGTCTCTTTAGAATTCTTTAGGCAGTGCCAGTTTAACATCACGAGAGGACTGCCAAAACCACTTGTCGCGGTATTTTGATCAGAAGCCCTAAAATTTCTATAGCAATGGGATCATGTCCCTACCTACAAGATGGCAAAAAGTTATCGAACAAAATGGTACCTACATACCTTAGTTAAATGTAAAAAAGCTATATTAAAAAAGGTTTAGAATTTCCTTAAAAAATGCGAAAAGACTTTTTCCCCAACCTATTACCTATTGATTTTGGTACCAATCCAACTATGACAACTGGCTCTGGACCTCGAACTTACCTATCAACAAATACTATTGTATCTGTAAAACACCTCCCTCGACAAATGCAAGGGTATACCTACTAGGTGGGTAGGTGTAATCACTATTTTATATTGGTATATCTGGGCTTCAAAATACAGTGTTTTGAACTCTGCATTCTTTGGAATATTTCCAGCAGCGCGCGGCCCGATGCCGCCGGTCGCGGTGGTAGGACGGCGGAAAATGTGGATTATAAATAAAATATAAATAATCAAGCGCCTACCTACAAACGTAGGTAGTACCTACATCTCTCACGACCACGATAAAGGTGCCTATATCATTAATTTCTACTAATTTCAAAAACTAATTTTTGAAATTAGTTTTTGAAATTAGTTGCGGACAAGGTTGACTGTCCAATTTTCATTCACTGGATTAAGTTAGTTATACCTACATAATTATTTTTCTTTGATCTCATTTCGTTTTAGAGTACATATATTTTGTTGTTTATTTTATAGTTTTCTAGAAGTGTTAAATGAGGCTCTCACATAATTGTGTACCTAGTAATTTTAGTTTAATTTTAATCTTGTATGGACCGCTGTAGTCTGAAATAAAGAATTAATAATAATAATAATAATAATTAAAGGTGTCATAAACTTACGTAGCTAGGTAGCTGCCTATTTAATATTCATGTACTCGTACCTACCCAAAAAACTGACCGTGTGTAAACTGACCGTGTGGACGAGTATGGTTATGTCGCTCTGCTGCGTACGGTAAATAGGTATGGACAGTGCAGAGGTAACACTGTAGTGGGTATAATGGATAATTTTACGAGTACCTACGTCAAGGATAAAAGAATTTGAATATGCAACTAGGCCGGACTCAATAAATCTACGAAGAATATTTTCATCGCCTTTCAAGAATTAGAGGTACTCTTCAGAATTACTCTTCAGATAGCCACAGATCTAATGATGAAAGAGAATCATCAGCAAGTTGTTTAGCCCACGACTAGGCCACAGATTATAATAACTGTAAAAATTGCGTAGGATGCAAAAAAGTTCGTTGTCGCCAGAAGCAACTGAGAAACTCCTCAAGTGTTCAAAAATAACTGCAAATTAAATATTATGATATCCTGAAAATGTGTATAAAAGCAACTAGGTGGCAGCAAGCCTATAGCGTCAGTTTTTCATTAGTACCTAACTGAAAAACACTTACGTACTTACGTAGAACCTAACCTAATACCTTGGTTACGCATAATAAGGCTGGTAAAAAAATATGGGTCATGGGTACGAATGGGTACCTATAGTACCTAAGTACTTCTTACCTACTTTTGTCTCCTCTGCAGTCTTACAAAAGTCACAAAACATGGACAATTTTAAATTATTCTTACATCATTGTTGCTGACTGTACCTACTACAGAATATTCTGTCTCTTGCTACTATAAATTATTCTCTGGTTTTACGATAATTATAAAATGCTTCCGATGGGTGTTGGTCGATGTAGAGTAGAGTAAATACTTAGTTTATCTAATTATCGAAGATCAAACATACTGCAGGATGAATGAAGGAGACCGTTTCCGCAACCACTATTTTCAAACAGCACATGCTAAAACATCAAACAAAGAAAGCCAATTAAGATGGTAACCTACTTTATGGAATCAAAAACTATGCCTGTGTAGAGGATCTCTAGTGTAAAATACTGTACTTTGTATCCCTGGCTCACTGGTACACCGAGCTGGTCTCCCACTGTCCTCTGTCCATGACCGTATATGTCGGCTAACTCCCCGACCCCCTCGTCTCCCGCCCTCACGTCGGGAGACATTGACAGGTCGGGAGTTTGACACATGACAGTTACCTAACCACTCGTGCAAGCGAGACAGGGTAACGCACCTACTGAATAGATGCAAACACTACATCTAGTATCTCTACGCGCCATGTTGCGGCGTAGCTATCCCCTACGGCGTGTCGTAGAGGATCTCTACGCGCTATGTTGCGGCGTAGCTATCCCCTACGGCGCGGCGGCGTGTCGTAGAGGATCTGTTGCGGCGTAGCTATCCCCTACGGCGTGTCGTAGAGGATTTCGACGCGCTATGTTGCGGCGTAGCCATCCCCTACGGCGTGTCGTAGTGGATCTCTACGCGCTATGTTGCAGCGTAGCTATCCCTTACGGCGTGTTGTAGAAGATCTCTACGCGCTATGTTGCGGCGTAGCAATCCCTACGGCGTGTCGTAGAGGACGTTACAATGCGACGAAGCGCCTCTAGTGCCTAGACTAGACCCAAAGCTACGTTAGAAGCGCACAAACATTTTAGTTTAGTTAGTTAATTTAATTAGTTTTTTAACCGACTTCAAAAAGAAGGTTCTCAATTCGGCTGTATATTTTTACAAACATAAAAAATACAATAAAAAAAATCATCAAATTGAAGTCGGTTTGATAGGTTTTGTGCCAAACAATAGCCAAATACTATAGGTAGTAAATTTTACACCTAACTGCGTGCTAATTGTTCGCCTAATTGCCAGAAAAGAGAAGCTGGCGACATCGTGTTTCAGTCCATTCTATTTAAGAGGTGCTGACCTGAAAGTGTCACAGGGCGGACACGACAGAATTAGTCCCAAGTTCAATACACCGATACATACGTAAACTATATTTATGTACAAACTAGCAGCGCCTCGCGGTTTCACCCGCGTAATTCCCGTTCCCGTGGGAATTCCGGGATAAAATATAGCCTATGTTCATCAGGGATAATGTAGGATTCTAATGGTAAAAGAATTTTTTTAATCGGTCCAGTAGTTTCGGAGCCTATTCAATTCATACAAACAAACAAACAAACAAAAAATCAAACCTTTCCTCTTTATAATATTTGTATAGATGTAGAACATACTGGCTAGTATTACCTATGTGATCTGTGCTACTGGCTTAAGATGAGAAACCAAAGAGTAAAATTGTATTGTTAACTTACGCAAAACCTTATAATAAGTTAGGCAAGTGTAACCTGAAGAAACAGTATCAGACAGCATGTGCGTGCGCGCAAGCTGTGCGGTTATCCAACCAGAAAGAATGATTTTTGGGCTTTCTTCATCTATCGATTTGACAACATCATTCTGATGAATAATAATGATCTGAGAGTGTGATAGTGAATAGCTAGGTATTTTTATATTATAGAATTCTACGGAAAAACCTACGCACTACGTAGTATAAAGCAAGTATACACAGTCAGTCTACGGAAAAACCTACGCACTACGCTCTATGTAGAGCTCCACGCAGTACACACACAGCTTTACATTTTTTTAGACTTTTTGTTCAACCTACGAACTTCACAGTTTTCTTTGAAAACAATTTGTTTACTTTTAATATTATTTGGCAACGATGAAATATTATTTCGACAGCTCTAACACATGCGTCTCTACATCACAAATAAAATAACACAAAAAATAAATAATTGCGTCGTTTATCGTATTTCTAATGCTTTATAATTGACTGTGGTTGGATTTTGAGATATATCGAGTTGTGTAGCGATAGATTCTCGTTCGATTCGAAATGTAGCGTACGTTACATTACGCAGACGATTCAGTGCGGAAATAGCCCAATATATCATACTCCAGAACTGTGAATAGTCGACAGGGCCGCACTCAGATCTCTTTTCCAGCTGGAGAATTCCAGCAGAATATTTTTTACTTTCAGCAACACCAAAAACTGCAACTTTTCATAGTAAACACTGAAATAACTAGACATCTCACATGACCATACATAGATAATTGAATCACACATGAATTCGACTAACAAAAACAACCGAAAACGCATAAAATCTGTTTATTTACTCCACAAAATACCGTAGCGACATTTCATAAATCAAGAGGTGTTCGACGAAAACGAAAAATAGAATTTCTCGTCATGTTTTTAAACATAACAATTAGGTAGGTATATAGCAAGCTCCCTGTGAGCTTTCAGATCAGTCGCCAGTGACACGCCTTCGAGAGAACACCACAGTAAAATTAAACTACCAAGATGACTGAAGGAACGAACTTGATGGCCACCTACTGCATCCTGCTGTTGCTGCTGGTCTCCCTGTGGATGCTGTACTCCGCGTTTTAGTTACGACCGTAAGTACGCAATTTATTTCGCGGGTAGTTCCGTCACACTTCGCACTTCATTCGTCCCGTGGCGATTAAATTCGTCATAATAATATTCCAGTGAAATTGGCACGTGATCTCTCGTCGTTCATCAGACAGGTAAGTGTACGTTTTATAAATATGCCGAATAACTGGCTGTCGTTTGTGAATTTATATAGTTTCTTTATTTTTCCTGTTCAATGTCACACGTATTCGGTCGCAGTAGCAGATACCTATAAAATAATGTCGTGTCACACGACACGACGCGGCTTGACAGTTGTTTATTTTCTAGCGAGATTTCTCGGGATATTTATATTTTCATTTTCATCGCTACTGATAATGTAGGTGTGTAATGTTTTTTGATACACCTCTTCTGTGCATTTCTTTTATACATTCTGCTGCATTTCTCTCTCAAACAGAATAAGTTTCAAATACTAGCAGGTACGTACCACGAAATACTATAATTACCTGTGCTCACCACAGTAATAAGTCGCACAGTAGACATTCTCTCGAACCTTAAAGATTTTTGGGAATGCTTAGTCAGAGGCACGTCCAAACCTCATATTTGGCACATGTCCAGTATCCACATTTTGCAAGAAGAGTTGGTATTCCATACGCACCTACAGATATAATAGAAAATATACCAACATGATTTCAGCTGCAAGGTATAAAAATAAAAGTAAACTACGTAGAGCACGTAGTCTATGTCATTTACCTAATACGTAAACTAAATAAGTACCTACTTAAACAACAACAACTACCTACTATCATCAACAGCAGTTCTGCTTCAAGGACCACGGTAAGGTTGCCTTTAGATATTCTGCCTTATCGCCGTTTGAGACTTCAGGGCTCCGTAAACAACCGAAGCATACTCAAATTAAGCCACAAGGAATACGACCTCATCGGTGCTACGCATACCATGAGTACAGTAAAAAAATACACAACTAGGGGATTGAACCCGAACCTTTTGTTTCTCAGTAGTCCAATCACGCACTGCACCATAGAACTTAATAGTAATGTGGTCAATTGGTAAGCCTTGGTCGGTCCCTGGTAGCTGACGTGCGTAGAAGGTTCGAACCAGAGAAGTCAGTCAAGCCGCGCCAACGAGCAGCCATGCAGATCAACGCTGAGACCGCGAATCTCGCTGCCACGTACATGATCCTCGTGATACTGCTTTTCTTCCTCTGGCTGTTCTACTCTACCATCTTCTAAGTACCGTAGGTAAGTATTGTCCAAAAAGTTTTTGCTATCACACACTGTGACACCCCAGACTTTATTTAATACCTTCGTATCGAAATACTGTGAGTAGAATATACTTAATTATTATTTTGAAATGTGTATTTGCCCTGTTATTAATAAACTCAATGTAGGTGAGCTTTGAAATAGTAACACTGTTTTTTCTCTGATCGAATTTGAACCTGCTTGTCATTGCGTAAGTCAAAACATTACTATTCCAAGGTCACATCGAGTTTAATAATAACAGGGTAGGTGTTGCTTATGTTATTCTTCTGTCGTGTCGATATTACAAATTAATTTATTTTTATTTTATTTCATCTATAGGTTAGTTGAAATAAAATGAAATGAAATAAATCCTGTGTGGACGTAGCCTACTACGTCCACACAGGATGGGTTTAAGATCGCCTAAACTTTGAAGAATATGGCTATAAAAAACACAGAATGCTGAAGTAAGGTAAGCGTCCACAGGCCCGCATCGCACGTATCGGACGCATCGCACGTAACGGATTTTAGTTTGCCTTGTATAAAACTCATACAACAGCGTCCACTGATCCGCACCGTACGGACCGCTAATCCGTTGCGATATAATGATGCGATTCGTCCGATACGTGCGATGCGGGCCTGTGGACGCTTACCTGTATTCATAATTTTCTAAAACAATTATTATTTTACAACAGCAACAACACCTTACGATTTGCACCGTCATCGTTACGTCAATATGCAACAGCTTTTTCATCACTGAAACTCAATGGAAGTTTACCCTAAACCTAAACGGAATCATGTCGCATCAATAGTGTCGTATCAATGAATGGTCATTGATATGTTGACACAGTTTTAAGATCAAGCGTTTTAAATTTATATTTATTGAGATTTACTTCTCAATGTGCATACCAATCTCCAACAATAACACTTGCCTACTGGTAGTCTGACTCAATCTTGACGAATTTATTTGGTAACAGTTATCTTCATCTAAATACTAACATAGTAAAACGTACCTACTAATAGTACGAGATCCGGCTGCAGGATTAGTGCGTTCATCGGTTTTTTGCTGAAAACCGAATTTTAATGTATATTTATAATTAGGAGAATATATATTTATCAAGTTGCCTATCAAAATTTGGCCGGTAGTATTTTTAATTAAATTATTTTTAATTGATTTTTTGGGAAAAAATATCGTTTACTTGTTTTTTAAATAAAATAACGTCTACATCACGGCAATTTATATGAAGATTCAAAAAAATCACGGTTGCCGTTGCGCACTTGGCCGCACCTCTTCGCAGCCAGGTGTAAACAGGTATGATTTCGATACATTTATACGTTCATAACGTTTATTTATTAATTATATATCAAATTAAAGCTAATTTTTTTCTATTTATTATCATATATGGTTGCCTAATTAAATCTACCCGCAAATAAGGGTTGCTGGCTTTTAAAAATTATAAATATTTAAGGTAGAGTGAAAGAGAGTTAGCGCGTAACATCATTTGTCAGACGAGGATAGCGATTGCCGGCTGTGCGACGCTTTTATGCGTCGAATGTTAGTGTTCTCAACATATCAGATGCGGTATTTTTATACTTACATAAAAACCACGCTGTTTTGGAGTTCGTAATGCACAACGTTTTATATTTACATTGTTGTTCTATTTTTCCATCTAAAAATTATTAAATTAATTAACGTAAAATAAAATTGATAAAGATGAAGTCGTGTTTTCTGTATAACGAAAAAATCAAGGTACTCGATTTTAATAATGCATCATTCAAAAAGTGCTCGCTAATGTTATTGTTTCGCCGTATAAAAAAAATATAAATATCATGACACTTCATTAACAATTGAATCTACTAATGATTTTGGATATCATACAGAGTGTCTTAAAAAATTTACAGTTTTAAAGCAAAAAGATAAAGAAGAATTTGAAGAGTGTGCTATGTGATTCCATGGACAAATCTGCCGATAGTGACGACAATTCTGATATTAGTAGCGATGAAAGTGATAGCTCCGATGATAGTGTAACTGAAAGCTCCGATGATTCAGATTATTAAATAAGACTTACGGAAATATAAGATACATTTAAAAAAAAATTAATTTGCTTAAATATTTAATTAACATGTAACAGACGATTTAATACTTGAATAAAATCTACTAAAATTTTCAAATAGTACTTTCACAATAAATTTTTTTTTACTTAAGTCACCTTGGTTTTATTTTTGTATTTTTTAAATCAATATTAATTATATTAAATCAATATTAAATATATTTAATCAATATTATTATTTTTTTGTAAATTTTAAATTTGTCATTTTGAAAAGGAAGACATATTTTTTGGATTATTTATTCAGTCGTCTCTATTACTCCTCGGTGGTTGAGAACACTAACATTCGACGCATGCGCAATGGCTTAAAAGCGTCGCACAACCGGCAATCGCTATCCTCGTCTGACAAATGATGTTACGCGCTAACTCTCTTTCACTCTACCTTAAATATTTATAATTTTTAAAAGCCAGCAACCCTTATTTGCGGGTAGATTTAATTAGGCAACCATATATGATAATAAATAGAAAAAAATTAGCTTTAATTTGATATATAATTAATAAATAAACGTTATGAACGTATAAATGTATCGAAATCATACCTGTTTACACCTGGCTGCGAAGAGGTGCGGCCAAGTGCGCCACGGCAACCGTGATTTTTTTGAATCTTCATATAAATTGCCGTGATGTAGACGTTATTTTATTTAAAAAACAAGTGAACGATATTTTTTCCCAAAAATCTATTAAAAATAATTTAATTAAAAATACTACCGGCCAAATTTTGATAGGCAACTTGATAAATATATATTCTCCTAATTATAAATATACATTAAAATTCGATTTTCAGTAAAAAACCGATGAACGCACTAATCCTGCAGCCGGATCTTAGACTATAATTATTGAATCCCAAAAATGTCTTGTATTAGAGAACATTTTAGGTTCGTTCGTGTCTTGTGTTCAATTCCTTAAATCTGGACAACTTATAGAAAAAGTGACTTTTCTGAGCTTATGGGGAATATCATGGGTCGTTCCAACACGTTACTGTAATCTCTGTATCAGTTCACAATAAGTGAGTAAAATTAGATGGACACCTGTCAGCGACGCATTATAGGAGGCAATAAAATATTCATATTTAATTTTATAATCGGGATTGGCGTGCGAAAGGCGTGGCTGGCGTAGGCCACGGCCCGGCGGAGGACAGAGCGACAGTTATAAGAAGCCGCTTGTCCAGTGAAGGTGTCCAGGAGTGCCCAGTGCCAAGTGTCCAGCCATGCCGAACCACGAGACGACCAGCCTAGCAGCCACCTATCTGATCCTAGTGCTGCTTCTAGCCAGCCTGTGGCTTCTTTACTCGGGGTTGTTCTAAGGTGCCTTTTTGATTCGTGACGTTAGTGTAGTGAAATTTTTGCGGATATTTTGTAGGCACCATGTAGGGACTGACATATATTTTTTATTTTTATAACTCTAAACCTTAGAAACCTATCTACATAGACACTCGTTTGCATTTTGCATTTTCCAGTCAATAAAACTTAAAACCTTGAAGCTTGAAATAAACTCTTAGTAACAATTTATGTTAATCCCATGCATTTATAAAACAAAAAACCTCTTGGTTCTTTATAGAAATCAACTAAAGTTGCAACTTTCCTCAATCCAACTAAATTGAAGTTTATTTAGCTAAAATTTAACCAGTTCAAGTGGAATAAAAGCAACACACAGCAGATCAAACAGATGCAAGATGGAGGTCGGATTTTGTAGGTAAATAAAATATTACACCGGGGTCAAGCTACATTATCATCACGCTTCAGCATTGTCGATGCTATAGTAGAACTACCAAGAATCTGACAGTGCGTTTTTACTAAAACATTAAAATTTTGCTGGTGAACAAACGGAACTTTGTAAAACTTTTGATATAATATAATCCTTTTAATCCTTTTCATGCTATTTCATAGCGATTGCTGTGGATATGTCCACTAGAGCGAAAACACATGATCGCTAAATATTTTCATATTTACAAAATTACACAACAATCCTGAAACATGTGACGATGTGTAGCATAATCCTTCAAGATCTAAAATAGCTCACGATCTCCGCAGAAATCATAACATTCCTCACGCCTGAATTACGACATAATTGGAATACCATACTAAATAATATTGTGTTAATTAATAAGATCAAACAGACAGAGACAGGCTACACATAGTTGAGATACTAAACGGACACGAGGGCGCCACAAAATGAGCACTTTCGTTTTCGTATTTTGTTTAAAATTGCGCTCTTGCCAAAAACTCTCACTTCAGTATTTAAATTTTAATTAATCACAACTATGCGAATTAATTTCAAGTCCAAAAATATAGAGTTGCTTAAAGAATTCAGGGCTATATTTCCTTCCCCTGTCAAGTAATTTTTGTAAAACGTGACTTGTAAAACAAAACTCGGTGGAATTACAGGTACATGAGACAGTGGACGTGCTCAGTGAGACAATGCATCGTTATAGGCAGTGGTGACCAGTACACATTAGTTGGGCCACGGGCTTGTTCCCTCATTTAGATATAGAAAAAAAACTTTTGGTTTCGTTCCTGGCATTTTAATAAATATACCTTGTGTACCAAGGTACTTTGTAAACACATCAATGAGCAAAGAATATAAATCAATCAGAACCAGTCAGTGCAAGAGAGGCAACAGTAGTTTTATGATTCATCATTTTGAAAAAGAAATGGATTCATTGTTTGCATTCCTGCGTTTTATCGTTCAAAATTCATTCCAGTCACGATAAAATCGGTTTTACTGCTTACATCTGACTACAGTGTGGTTGGTGGATCTAGGCGATCGCGAGTTAATCGTTTGTGATGTACAACTAATACAAATTACTTTTCAAAACCAATAACGAACAACGAAGTTACAGTGTTCATTTGTTTTTTTTTTTCAATAATCAGCTTTCCATTTGAAAGCCTGTTCGAAATTTGAATAAAACCTTTAATAAGTTACCTCCTTGGTTGCCATGAAGTAAAAGATCGTTCCATTTTTAAATAACACGACAGTAATGAGTTTTGTATGTAATTTATATGGCCGCTAAACACGCCGGCAATGGATTTTCATACATTTATTGCCGGCCGCTGCTCGCATGTGTTTGGCCAGTACTGCATTTTTAATACAGTTGCCCAAAAAGTGGCGTATTGCAGGGACGTTTAGCGTTCGGGATGTGGGCTATTACATACTCGTGCTTTTTTTTTACCTTTCCCGCACTCGTGCGTTCTCTTTCCCAACTGTCAAAATAATGTCTATTAAAAAGAAAAACCAACCATGAAGTTTTTACTAAAAAAATCATAGAAGTTTTTATGATTCATGCAAATACGTATATTTCTAAAAAGAAGCTACTAATTTGTTTCAATATCAGATTTAATGATTTGATTGAATGAGTTAGGTTAGGTTTCATTTCATTTTATCTCATTAAATTTCATTTTCATTTCATATCAATAAAAAAATTCTATAGAAGACTTGGCTGTATGGGCATAGTTCCCTTTGCCTACCAGAATGGGTGAAGAAAAAAAAACTCGGCTTATATTCTACGGTTGGCGCCATATTTCAGAAATTTTCTTTGCGAGTTTAGTTGTTTGTTGCACAAAATATTTTATTAAATTGCTTAATTTTTTCGCAACTGTATTAAAAATAGTCGTTCAGTACACGTGCGGAACCGTCATTGCAACTTGTTCCGACTGTCAACCCTCGCCTTCGGCTGCGCCTCGACTCGGGTAGACATTTGTCGGAACTCTTTGCAATGACAGCCTTTCCGCACTTGTAATGAAATATACTATTTCGATTTATCTCGAAGAAGGTTGTCAAAATAATGCTTTAATTTCCAAGCTTGTTTAAGAAAAAGACAATACAGTTTTGTACCAAATAAAATTCCGATTCCGAAAAAAACTGATTATTGAAATAGACAAGACTAAACAGAATACAAAACATAAATATGTCGATTTCGAATACACTGAAAGTTGGAAATGAACACATAGATACACTTTTATAAGACTAGTGGGCGAATACTCAAACGCCATTCAAACCCCACTCAATTTAAATTCCGCTTTAATTATTGCCATCTCTTACAAATGAGTAATGTCAAACAGAGGCAGAGCACCACGTAAAATTTTAAGTGGTGCTCAAATTTTGAATGACATTTGAGCATTTCAGTTTAGGTGCCGCCCGCGACTTCGTTCGCGTCCCCTTGGATCCCGTTTATTTTTCGGGATAAAAAGTAGCCTATGTGTTAATCCAGGTCACGGACAATATATATTCCAAGTTTTATCCAAATCAGATCAGTAGTTTTTACGTGAAAGAGTAACAAACATCCATCCATACTTACAAACTCTCGCGTATAGAATATTAGTAGGATAAGAAGAGCTGTATACTCCTACGCAGCACTACATTTTACAACGATTATAACAATGAAGTCTTTGTACAATAGTAGATTGTATCATAAGGGAGCAAAATTATATTTTTACGGCGAGGGCGATTTTATGAATCCAGAGCTAAGTGAAGGATTCCAGAGTAGAATCCTGAACGTAGCGAGGGATTCAAAGTACTTCGCCCGAGCCAAAAATATATTTTGCGCCCGAGTGGTACACTCTACTTTTCATCACCAACTATGAGAAAATAAAAGGCGCCTCATATTTTATTGTAATATTATTATTTAATAAAACATATATAGTAACAACTAAAATGAAAATAAATAGTATCTATAATGAAAACCACTTATTTCTTATGTTTTTTATTCGTTCGATTTCTTTGGCGCTGAACACTAAGATGTTCCAAATTCAAAAAGTGCGTGGCAAAGTAAATTCCGGCGCACTTATTTAAATAAGTGCGCCGGAATCAACTTTGCCGCGCACTTATTGTTTCTTATAGAACACACCACCTTTGGGTGCACATAAAGGCGAACCAAGTCGCTCTTTTCGAATAGATGTGATGAAAAAGTATACTGCAGCAGTAGGTAGCAAAGTAAACATCTCAAGAATAACATGAAATGACACAAGATGAAACGAAAAACAAAACAAACACCTTGTAAACGGTGAACAAAACAGAATTACAGCTGAACTGACTATTAAATGTATGAAAAGAACTGAGATCAAACAGTTGTTTTTTTTAATTACCACACCTAAGTACTTTTTGAAATGAAGTCGTTTGTTGTAACTTGTCAGTGCCTTCAAATGAAAAAAGTCATCAATAACGTGCCGTGAGGCTAATTTAGACGCAGTGACACGATAGAAAAATGTGGTGACACCACATTTTCACCTTCGTCTGTATAACGAGGATATAAATCATGTGCCCAGACGCATGCCTCAACACTTCGCATACCTAGAAATAAATCTTTAAAAATAAATGAAGCAAATATATTGACGATATTTTAATTTGCATTATGTTTTTAATAAATTGAAAATACAAAACTTTGTTTTTAATGAAACAGAACCTAAAACTTCTTGACCGCTGAAAAATATAAAAACTGTAATAGTTTTCACGATAAAAGAGTTTCCTAATAAGCTATATGTCCGGTCAATTTAGACCAAAAAATAAAGGTGAAGGTGCATAAAGTCCCAACAAGCTGAAAATCAGTAAAATTGTTCAAAACATAATTATAAACAAAATATGTAAGTTCCCCATCATTCCCGTGTTAGGAAAAAAAATTTACTTACGAGCCACCGTTTCAGAGATATTACGAGACATATACGATTCAAAAGTTTTATAATTTTTACTACAACTCAAAAACTGTTTAAGTTAGAATAAAAATAAAAACGGTTTTGGAATGTCTAAACAAAACCCTATTCTATGACATACAACTTGATCTCTCTCTTCTTGTCCGATTTTTTTTATGGCCTATGTTTGTTCGATGAGATCTTTTTAGCCGCTTATCCTATCTTCATCAAATTTGATAGGTCTACGGATAGTGTTCTAAAGTTTTACTAGTTTGTTAAATGAAGTAAATCGGTTAAAGGGTTGTATAGTTATAAGGGTCCGAAGAGAGTAAACAAAAGAAAAAAATTGTATAAAATTATTAAATTGGATGGCATAGAATAGGGCTTTGTTTAGACATTCTAAACCCGTTTTTATTTTAACTCTAACTTAAATAGTTTTTAAGTTGTAGTAAAAAATATAATACTTTTTGAATCGTATAAATCCTACTAATATTATAAACGCGAAAGTTTGTAACGATGTATGTATATGTATGTATGTATGGATGTTTGTTACTCTTTCACGCAAAAACTACTGATCCGATTTGGATGAAACTTGAAATATATATGGTCCGTGACCTGGATTAACACATAGGATAATTTTTATCCCGTTCCCGGAAAAATAAGAACATCCAAAAAAAATTAACAGTAAAAACATCAGTCCAGCCGTTCATTTGTTAGAAATGGTATAGCAAAACACAACTGACATAGAACAACTGACAGCTTGAATAAAACCTTTTTATGTTGGTGGGTACACAACCTGGCCGTAAATAATCAAATTAAGAAAACAATATTTTCATTCTTAAGCTACGTGTACAAAGATGACATTTTTACAAGCGATGCGATTTGGATGAAACTTGGAATATATAATTGTCCGTGACCTGGATTAACACATAGGCTAGGTAGGTACTTTTTATCACAAAAAATCAACGGGATCCAACGGGACGCGAACGAAGTCACGGGCACTAACTAGTCTTATAATATCTCAGAAACAATGGCTCTTAAAAAAAAGTATTGATGTTTTTTTATAGATAATTTTATGATCTACAATTTTTGTTTGGGGTGTTTTTATGATAAAACCGTTTTGCTGAAAATCGCGAAAAACTCTTTTTTTTTTTACCTTTGACCTCGAGTAAATTTTTTTCCTTACACGGGAATGATGGGGAACTTACCTACATTTTTGTTTATAATTATGTTTTGAACAATATTACTGATTTTCAGCTTGTTGGGACTTTATGCACCTTCGAATGTCTAAATTGACCTGACTCTATATTAATTTTATTTTGCAAAACTCCAGTTTATTTAACACCGATGATTCAGTCTAACATCTACCATTGCATTGGTACCTAATGAATATTGTTCATTATATCATAATAAATCATGTGTATAATATAATCTAAGAGAGGGCCAGGTTGCGAAAGTGCTAATCGATTATATGAAGAACAAGACATCACCCGTTTCGAGTTCTTGATGCTGACTAACACGCACTATATTATAATAATCAGTGGCTGCTATTCTGAACACATCGCGACCGTGAGCACGGTGGAAACGCGTCATAATTTCATAAGTTTGGCAGATATATGTTTACTCGTATAAATAGGTGCGGTAAGACCAAACACGAGACATAAATAACTGATTATTGCGACGTTTTAATGACAAGTGAGATTTTTCTCCCGAATTCTTTATAACATTGAAATTAAATATTAATAGAGATAAATAAAATGCACGGTTGACGTCAATGCGGTGATGTTTCTCAGAATTTTATTGTCACTATGAAACTGTAAATACGACGCTGAAAATAGTCGCGATGACCGTTGTATAGATAAGTAAGCACTCGAAGCCAGAATACTCACACTTATTATTAGAATATTCATCTTTATTTTCACTTGTTGCAGATGCTGTCGTCAAGACGAACCAACTCAAATTGAGACCAATCGAAGATGGCGGATAGGTGAACGCTAAACAATATAAAATACATTAATTTAAGAAACCGTAATTTTAGAATTTAAGTAATTGTAAGTTTAGCAATGACGTTGAACACCCAAGCATTTAAGTATTTAGGAAGATGGTAGTAACGACAGGCAACAACGTGGAACATCACCAAGTGAGAATGGACAGTGCTGGGCATTCCAAGTTAAGTGAAAATGTTAAGTGAAAGACAACTCCCAAACAACACCTGTAAAAGATGGAAAAACTAAATTCTAGCTAATTTATTTGTTGACATTTACATTGTTGTTATGAGCTGAGATTTTTAATTAAAAAGTTTTATATACAAAGCATTTCATTTTTAGATTCAATGCAAAAAGCATTCCATTAAAATGTGAACAACATAAAGTTATTTTAAGTCGAGATCGATTACGAACGGCCAGATGTTGAATATGACGGAGTGCCGATTACGGTTAGATGTTGGCACGCACTTGCATTGATAAACGGATCTATGCCAATGTAATGGAACACAACAGATCAGAACTGCGTTACTGAAATAGGGGCATCAACAAGCAAAAATATCGACACTACGGTCTTACCTTTGAATTGTAGAATAACCGCAGTTACAGTGAAACAACTGGCAGATAGCCAAACACGCCCAAGCGATTGATAAATGCGCTAGAAAACTTATCTGTGAATGAGCCCCTCTGTTGCCTCGCTGACGTATTGACTGATGAGACAAATTAGCTGGCGTATAATCATCGGTACTCAAACCGTCAGGCAAAATTAACAAAACGCAATAACAATACGTTGCGGAGTGATTCAGAGGTTTAATGTTATTCTAGCGCAGTTGTTTTAATATATCTAGAAGTCAAGTCAAAGTCAAAGAGCTTTTATTCTATAAAATCTCACTGATCACTTTGAATCGTCATTACGTTTTGTATGCTTAGGTGGATGGTAGTAGGATGATTACAATTGTTTTTTATTGGATGAGTTGGAGCTAGATCGTCCCAAGCTTGTTTGTCTTCTAAATAATCAGATATTTTATGGTATGCTTTTAAAAGAAGTCTTTGTTTTATTACGTTTTTTAACTTGCCAATCGACAACTGAGACACATCATTTGGGATTTTGTCGAAGAAGCGTACACATTGCCCTTTGAAGGATTTACCTACTAATTTTTGTGAGCCTAGTGGTGGGAAGTATCATGACAAATTAGAATTAGATCATTGTTATTTCGCAAAGCAGTACCTACTTATTGGTAAAAATATAGTAAAAAATAATTTCTAACTAAAAATACACTAAGTAAATTAACGTTTATTTAATGAAATATACATGGTGTTACTCACCTACTGAGAAGGTCTATTATACTTCTTCTTCAGTGATGTACTACTTGAGTTATCTGGGGTGGATGAGCTGGTCGACGCTTCCTGGCTCGCTGGCTCAGGAGTCAGATTCACATGAATGTCACTGTCTAGTGTTAAAATGTTTCGTTCAGTGATCGTCAGATCTTTGGCCGGTTTAATGTCGTGCAGATCAGTGCTCACTTGTCGTCGCCTGTTGACGTCATCATCATCCTCTTCATAACGAACGTGAACGAAACGCCTGTTCATTTTAGCAGTGGAAGTGGCCTGATCTTGTGTATCAGGAGCAAAGTTAGTAGATTTATCCTCTTCGTGGGCTTTGGTTTCGTCAGAGCTCTTAGAATCTTTACCATCAGCATTTGTTTTTATTGGATCATCAATAACACTAGGTTTTACTTCTTTATCAATATTTGCATCGAGTTTAACTACATTAGTAGCAGATTTTGATTTTGTCATATCTAAAAATACTACTTCCTTTTCATCTTCTTTATCAATATTTGCATCGAGTTTAACTACATTAGTAGCAGATTTTGATTTTGTCATATCTAAAAATACTACTTCCTTTTCATCTTCTTTATCAGAGGTGGTATTTGCCTCGCTAACGGCTTGTTCTAAAGTATGTTGCAAGATATCTTTTTCAATGAGCTCAATATACTCTTTTTCAGTTGATTTCTTCTTTTCATCGTATGCCTTGATGAGAGCAGTCGTGGCCATTTCATCTTCTTGCTCTAATAAAACGTCTCTCTGACTTTGATTGGATTCAGTTAAACTGGGCACATATAGTGCGTCAGTCTGTTTACCCATAAACATTTTTGCCTTTGTAGTAACTTTATTTAAAAACGATTGTTCATCTGTCGCGTCTCTGGGTTCGCTGGTTACCGTTGTCTGGCTAGTGAGTGGTACTTGGGGAATTTCATCATCAAGTATGATAGAGATCTGCTCACTGGAAGGGACACTGTCTTCACGTCTGGAGTCCTTAGGCCATAGGTTAGGATTCGATACGTCATCGCCAGGTAGTATACTTTCACGGACGCTATCTCGCGTCGGACCCGCTGGGGGAACGAATACCGTGGTGTGTGATCGCCCGAACGCAGTGGAACTAGCTTGTGGTGGGCTAGGTTGAGAACCCTTGTCAATCACCTCAGTGACCCGTGGTTTGGGAGGTTTCGGCGAATAGTAAGGCCAGCTGTCATGACTACTGCTGCTGTTGGTGCTGCTACTACCACTGTGTTTCATGTGCTTGTTTATGGCTTCCCGACTATCAGGAAAGTGCTTGAGGAGGAACAGCCAGTCGTCGAGACGTAGAGTGAGAACTTGCGATTTTGTTACGGTTTGGTAAGAGTGCGTGTATGGCGTATTAAAAAATAAGCCTTGTACCTATAGCAAAAACAACGGTTAGACCACTCTAACATCATAAGTAAAGTCCATTAAAAACATTATTTACACCAACTCAAATCTAGTACTGAAAATTATTGATCTGTAGCATATTCAAAACTATTTGTTGGCAGAATGTCAGGAACTGAAACGACTAACCACGCCAAAAGATGAGCCGCTTGGATACACCCTGGAGACTTGATCGGAGTCCTCCAATATCTCCTTGATCTTCCCCGTGTGGATCAGGTACATGGCGTCTGTGATCTCACTTGCCTTCACCACGTACATATCTGAACAAAAAAATATCAGCTATTTTAAGTCTTGTTAGTAAATCCAGACCTCAAGCGATAATAATAAAATTAACGTTCCAAATGCTGGAAACAAACGACACCGACGCCAGGATTCTATGTGTGCCTTACTAACGGCAAGTTAGGCAGGAGAGGACCAATGAAAATTACCTTCATTGTATGTATAGATTTGCAAGCAGCCAACCAGCTGCCGTAAAAATGCTGGTTCACAGTCTTCAAAAATATGGTGCTAAAAAAAATGGTTTTAAGTATAATAAGTATTCATAGTAAGCACCTGCTTTTATAGGTATCTAATTTTAGGAGCATAATATCATTAATCTAAAGTTTACGAAACTTAGGTTTGAGGATATCTTAGGGTGTTAGGTAGAGCCACGCCGTTGATACTTAATTTATTTTGGTTTACTGCTGAGCAAATACCAAACTCTTGCAAAAAGTTTTTGCCAAAAACCCTAATGGTTTACCGGTCGGTTCTCGGTTTTGGTACCTCCATCCTTTCCATACATTCATTTCGCCTCTTTTATTTGACGGAAAAGGAGACCGGCTTTTTGTCCACAGTTTGTTTGATAGTTTGATTATCACGCAAAAATGGCCCATCGGTGGCGTAGTTGCGGAAACAAGTCCACCGTACAAGTAACAAGTAAACCCCTTCTCCCATTATGATACGCACAGGCGATTCAAGTATCCTGCAAGTCTCGGAGACTAGTCGCCGCCAAGTATCTCACATACATTTGAATGCAGGATACCAGTAGCGTAGTGTGCGAGCCTGCATTCAAATGTATATGAGATACTTGGCGGCGACTAGTCTCCGAGACTTGCAGGATACTTGAATCGCCTGGGCATATCGTAATGGGAGAAGGGGTTTAGTGTTCGATGGTAGTACCCTGGTGAGGTGATGCAGGTATGCAGCCGACATGATGCGCAGACGCAGCGCGTGCGGCGCGGTCTGCAGGAAGTGCGGCGCCTGCATGCCGCGGGACTCGCGCCACAAGTGCAGGCAGTACTTGTTCACCATCTTCACTAGATTCACTGACACGCGGTTGTTGCGGAGGAACTCCTGGAAGAAACATACTTTTGGAACGAAGTTCCTTATCGCGCGTTGCGAAAGGGGGCTAGACCGAAAAAATTAAGACCAAAAGTTGTAACGACACTTTTTTCAAACTTTGACAACGTCATTCGAATAAATTGGTGCAGAAAAGAAACAAATGAATTATATGTTGGAAGTTTTTGTTTTAATTTAGGTGCTTCTGTGTACTTACTGTAAGAAAACAACACCTCAAGGAACTTCGTTCCATCCGGGTGTCCCTTGACACCTCTCAAGTAGTAACCACATTTGAATATTACCTATTCTTGATAAGATTCTCACCTGTAGCTCCAGATACTTGGTGTAGAAGCTGAAAGACCTGAAGGACATGTACTGGATGATGTTGGAGAACTCCCCTACGTATATCATGTACACCATCGTCGATATTATCTGCAGCGCGCATACAAACACCACCTGGAAAAAAAACTGTCGTACAAATATTAGCTAGACATGGAGGCCAGCTCGTATAAGAGGGCAGAAGTTCGTAAAAAAAACAATAAAACTAGTTCAAAACAAATTTAGTATTCGTGAGCTTTTTGAAATCCATTTAATTCATAATAATGATTGCTATGAAACAACCGGACGCGATAGGTTTACGACTGCAGTTAATTATTTGAAAACATGCCAAGAACAATAACACGAGGGCCAAGTATTCTTCTCATTTTATCTGGCTAGAGCCGTTTGAACCGGTCGGTAGATTGATTCATAGCTTTCGGATGTAAGAGATTAATGTAGGTGAATTAGATGACTTTCTTCTTATCAGATGATTTTTTGAAAATCGGGATAGACAGGCTGTATTTAGGTCCCAACATAACCATAGTTGTGCTTGTTCACTTAGAGAACCACATTATAGTCATTAAGTTACTTTTTGGAGTGCCTATTTTCAAACCGCACTAAAAGTTAGGAGAGGACGTCGAAGGTTAACAGATAAGTGAGCAATATGAAAGCTCACTTCAGAATGTTTCTTCGGCATGATGTCTCCGACGCCGTTCTGCGTGAATGTGGTCAGCACGAAGTAGAGCGAACAGAGGTAACGGCTATCGCACCACAGATCACCGTTATCTGCAAAAGTTCAGGAGGATGAAAGCAGCCATCAAACAACAGTGCTAATGAGAATCGTAAAATTATAGATCATGTTTTCCAAAAAACATTTTCTCAAAAGCAAAGCTCATGCATAGGTGCACGATATTCTACGGAAGATTTTTTTTTTGTGTATAGGATAGACCATCTTTTGATTTCAATCTCACCTAATGGTGACCCGGAACATTCACCTGAAGCGATAGAGCAAGACAGTCTAGAAGACACTTAATCACTCTTGCCTTGAAGACATTCAAGCAAGCTGTGGTTATCAGAACTCTTAATTGAATTACCCTTATGGATCCAAGAAGTGGCAGGCTCCGCATGATCCTCCATAACTCCGATGAAGTACCAGAGGCAAGAGATTGTGTGCACGAACAGCGTGAACCAGATGAACGCGGAGAATATAGTGCTGAGGATCAGGTTTATGGTGATGCGCTCCTCGTGCCGCTTCAGGCATTTGTATACTGTTACCTGCAATGTTAGTCTTAGTCAAACTCGCAGCACAACTAGTGGGAATATACCTCAAAATGCTCTTTCTTTTGTTTAGAATCTAATTTGTTTTACCCAAGAAGTCGCAACCGTTATAGCAGTAGTAAGTAGCGTTGAATTTCATCCTAGTGATGAGAAGTCACGATAACGTGAAAGCGGCAGGAGCACACTAGATTCGATTGGCGCAGGATCGGAAGGAATGGCGTGACAAAGAGGAGGCCAACAGTGGGTGAGCATAGGCTGATTAGATAGATAGATAGATGAGAAGTGAAAATAATGGGATTACTAACGATCCTGAACATCCTGTTCAGCCGGAGCCAGGAGAAGATCATCCACCTGTAGCGGCGGCCGAAAAAACTCATCACCTCTAGCGGCAAGCACGACAGGATATCATATTTGAATTCTCCTTGGAAATATCTGTCAAAAACCACGGTCAAACAAATAATTCTTAATTGATCGAGTGAGCGAAGCGAACGAGATCTTAGTGACAACCTGGACAAAAATGCTTTTCATCTTTGTATGTTTGTATGTTTGTATATTTGTTCTTCGAGATCTTTTGAACCGCTTATCCGATCTTCACAGAATTATACGGAAGGTACTCTTAAGTTTTACTGGTTTGTTAAATGAAGTAAATCGGTCAAGGGGTCGTGAAGTTATGAGGGTCCAAAGGGAGTAAAAAAAAAGTCGTACAAAAATATATAGTGGGGTGTCATATGATAGAGTTTTGTTTAGACATTCCAAAACCGTTTTTATTTTGATTCTAGGTCTAATAGTTTTTGAGTTGTTGTAAAAATTATAAAATTGGAAAACCCAGTATAACGTGAGCTACCATTTCTTGGAGTTTCAATGATTTTGTAGTTCAAGTAAGACTAGTACGTAGCTAGACGGCGATTTCGATGCGATTTGCAAAGTTTATTGTAACCATTGGTCAATAAAAATTGTTTGGGTTTTATTAACCTCCGACCATCACGAGATCTCAGTTCGGGGCGAACTACTAGTTATATTTTAACTTCTGCTTCATCAAACTTTTTAATACTTGTATGCTAAGAAATGCTATTTTCCGTATCTGGCTTACTTTGCTTTGGCTCTCCCGCTGTAAGATCCTAGTTAGGGCTAGAATCCTAGTGCCAGATTTAAAAATTATATAATTAAGAGATACTTACTCTCTTCTCAAAGGAATCAGTATATTCCTAACACTTGCTGTTTCCACAACCAATGGCAGAGAATATTGCAGCAGTATCTTAACATAGAAACCTATGTCCAGCACATACAATGCCAAGATCAGACCAAATCTATTGTCTTGAAACCCAGCGTTGTATACATCTGCGTAAACGCAGAGCAATGAAACGATGATTAAGTAGATCTGAACGTAGGTGTCCTTGAAGTAGAGGTGCTTGATCAGGCCCTTTCGGCTGCGGATGATCATGGGTGAACTTAGGTTCCGGTCTTTCCAGGGCTTGAGAGCATCACTGACGTTGCCCATTATGTAATTCTAGAAAGAAACCAATAATGCGTAACAACAAGTGCCATTTTCATGATGGTTTTTAGAACAGTGATTCTTACCGAGGTATCCATCGGTCGATATTTCTTCATGAGCTGCAGGACAATAGGGAAATCGCTGATGATCTGATGAAAGACTTGCGAGTTTATCATCAAGAGATGCACCTTGCTGGTGGCTACTACGGTGACGGGACATCGAATATTGGGCGCTCCATCGAGATTACCAAACACACTAAAAAAAACAGCGTAGATGATAAAAGTGCGAATGGACTGCCGACCGAGGCTACCGAACCAAAACGGTATTCTGGTTTCCATAGCTTTTTTTAAAAACTATGCAAGCTAGAGACTACGCTCTATTTTTCCTACAAATTCAAGTATTTTCTATAACGCATTTTTTTAAGGTTACGTATGTAAAACAGTATCACCTGCCCCTAGAAAGCTTGACGATCGTACTCAAATCACCCTGCGTTTCTCTCACGTTCACACCACCGTAGTCTACGAAGTACATGTCCGCGATGACGTCACTTGCGACGATGATGTTCATACCACGAAGGAAGTACGCGTTGTGGACTGCACGACCCAAGGTGCGGAGTAGAGAAGCGTCGCTTTGGGATAGGATTGGGCACTGTGTGAAGGGAGAGAGATCAAGAAAAGAGGAGGTAAGTAGGAAATGAAGTAAAAAGATTGAAAAAACCTGTAGTGGACAACTTAAATGATTTAGAATCACTAACCAAGTAAGTAACAGCATCAAACGTTTTAGGAAGTGTGATTTCACAGGTGACAGATAAGTAATGTCGGTGAGTTTGTCGCTTAGACGGATTTGTCCAAGGTTTGTCGTGTAAGGACATTCTACGAGCAGATTGTCATTCAAGATATAGAAGTATCTAACCTTAGCAAAGGTAGGCCCATAGATATGAAGGATGGCGTCAGTGCGCA
Organism: Eulithis testata; assembly: GCA_947507515.1. Lineage (NCBI taxonomy): Eukaryota > Metazoa > Arthropoda > Insecta > Lepidoptera > Geometridae > Eulithis > Eulithis testata. The sequence continues at coordinate 920,486 of OX382194.1, forward strand.
GTGTGATCTGGTCGCACAGTTTAAACACATACCGGTAGTCAACACCGCCCATCTTATCCCAATTGTATTCGTAGTACGCAAGAACATCCCTGTAAGCAAACACAGGTAAAATAGCTAAAACCAGCAAACAACTGAACACTTAGAAAAACACTGCAGAATAAATAGAAAAATAGATAGAACAACCGAGATAACTGATCCCTTGATGATGTAGCGACCCGGTTGAGACTCAAGAGGTCCCGTTTTCAATAACCGCTGCAAGACAAAATTAGATCTGGTTCTCTTACTCCATCAGAAACATGTTATGCTAACAATGTAAGAAATTGCAAAATGCTTACATTTCGACAGAACGGCATGACAAATATCTCGTGTGCTCATCCTAGCCCCGCATTAGTTAAGAATGGCTCGTGAATGTGGGATAATCTCTTACTTCTGCAGGTCCTGATCGAGGTTCTCTCGCTTCATGTAGGACACAATATCTTTCATATGCTCCTGGAATTCTGCCAGGGCCTTGTTGACGTTCGAGCGGATACTGATAATTCGAACCGAGAAGTATGTAATTATCATACCACCTGCAGGCAAAAAAGTAAGGAAAGTCGTAATTAGTCAGCAAATAGACAGGCGTCGAAGTAAACACGAAAAAAGGTAAAGGACACACTGACATATCATAAAATAAAACTAGCGATGTAAAAGTAATAGGGGTAGTTAAGCTAGGTCTCACCAATCAGCATTCCGAATAAGAGCACCCTCATCAGATCAAAGTTGGTAGGATTAAAGATGTTGTAGCCAGTGGTAGTAGTCTCATACACCACCCAGAAGTAAGTTGCTATGTGCAGGTTCCATGGAGAAGCAGTCAGGTTGAAACGGACTGTAAAAATGAAAGTGTGCGATGGCACTGCTTATGCAAGACGTACGTTGGTAGACCTGGGAAAGGAAGCTTAAGAAAGAGAAAACTTGAAGTATTTGGGGGAAACCCAGCAATTATTATAGCACAATATAGGCTAGGAAAAGAAGTACCAACATTCATTCTGGAAGAGCTCAATCCAGGATCCGCCAACATCTTTGGTCGGTATAATCAGCCAGTCTCCTTCATATTTATAGTAGATGTCCACAGAATATAGCACCATAAAGCACGTCAAGACGTTTAGCAGCACTATGAACAACGGGATGGCTTTCAGGCTGCAAAAAATATAATAAGTACTGGCATAAGTTCCATTCACTGAAATAAGCTGTGGTCTCGACAAAAATTGTTTGGAAAAGGAGTTTCAGGTAAATCCCAAAGCATATTTTGAAGAAAAGTAGATTTCAATGCTTCCGAAATAATAAATAATCCAGAAAGATCACTATATTTTACTAAGTACCTCTTTTTGAGAGTTATCATGACAGTATATCGAGCAAGTAAAGTCTACAAGAACAGACAGATAGAATTGCCAACGCACACAATAAGTATGTCTCGCCGCTCAATGCAATCGTGCAGGATGTGCATAGCACTCGGTAGCCGGTACAGTTGGATCAGGCGGTTCAACATCAAGACCTGCTTCATCTGTGTCACTCGGTATCTGTCGTCTGAAAGCAATTTTCCATCGTCATCGGCCATGGCTGGACTTTAAATATGTGTGAAGAATAGTTCAGTTTTTACTGATCTGAAAATTCTTTTATGGAAGTTTCGTTCCTGATTGACAAGTTTCTGATTTACCCAATTCTTTCTGAGCTGACTCCAAGCTCTCCAGGGAAATGCAGCCAAACAGGTCCGTGGTAAAGGCCCTCTTGAGGTAATGAGCGGCCGTGCTCGCAGGGTGGTAGATCAAGATGCCTTGATCGTTGAAATAGCCCACTAGCATTCTCTGAAAACTGTTAAACCTCGTACTAATATACAACACTTTTGAATCATAAAATGTTGAGAATCATGAAACAATCTAGAAAAAAAAACAGAAGAACAGAAGAACATTGAGAAATCGTAACCTAACCTATGGAGGTTCTGGAACCTTAGTTCTACTGTAAGTAGATAGTGTAATGGGGCTTTCACGAAACTGAAAGATAGGCATATATTTACTTCTTTTTTTTTTCGGTGCAATAATGCCACTCCTGAAAACCTTCAGACGGTTGAAGTAGAAATAAGCAACTAAACTAAAGTATAAATTACATGTCAAAGAAAGCGGACAGGTCCAGGAGCAACGCGACGTAGTAGAGCGCCGGCCACTGCAGCACCATGTACGTGTAGGCGGGGAACACCATGGCTGCACTGAACGCACACACAGCGCGGATGCACTCGTACCTGATGATGTAGCGGCCGTCGGGTCTGATCGTGAAGCGGGGGAAGATGTACCTGGTTAGTGTCAAAAGTGTACATCAAATCTCAGAAAACGTTCTTTGTGAAGTAATTCTGGGCAATCTGCTTATTTCGTGGAGTAAGGACAAGTTTATCCTTGATCATCGCTTTAAAAACTAGATATGTAGGTATAAGTTACGACGAGAACTCAGAACAAACCAGAAGCTTGTAGACGCAACTGGATTTTTGACAAATACCTTGGTAGGTATTTGTCAAAAATCCAGTTGCGTCTACATCTGCCATCATTTGGGTTAGCAATTGTGGTCAATTGCTAACCCAAATGATGACCACATTCACGGCCGACCGAGAAGCAAGGAAGTTCACAGAGTAATTTTTTTTGAATTTTTCAGGTCTTTTCAGAGCTGTATTTAATCAAGCTATTCTAGTTTAGAGACAGCTTGAAGAATAGAAAGCTAACCGCAGTATAGAGAAGAACCCTAGTCTGTAGAAAGGCTGTAGAAAGGCGTGATCCTGCTCGTGCTTGCGCGGGAGACGGAACCGCTCCATGTTGGGCGTAGCTGCCGGAGTCACGTAGCTGATGAATGGACAGCGCCGATGGTTGACGTGATGGAACTCCTTGGAACAAAAGCGTGTGTCCAAAAAAGTACTGGTGACCTAAAGAACCCTCTAGGGATGTTATTTTATGTTACTTACCGGTTGTTGCTTGATGAATTCAACGGCGTCCTTGATGTGTGGAACTTCAATAGCCTGCATCAGATACTTTCTTGAGATTGAGAAAACTTGCACGTGGGTCACAGCACGCACGGTGTAGTACGCTGGTATTCCTGGATTTTCATCATCTGATATTTTAAGTTGTTTTTTTTTTTGGTATTTTTGATTTTTTTTGAAGTCACTCACGGAAAAGGCAAACGAGGACCCCAAAATGACATTTCGCAGTGAGAATGTTGACCACAGCCTTTGTCTCCGGGCTGAGGACCTGAAGAAATAAGGAAAAATGTAGATTTTTTTAAGTGCTACGCCATAGGGGCATCTATGAAGAAACCATATTCTGTGGCGCACCAAAAAGGACTTTACCATTGTACATGTACCACGGAATACCTAATGTACTTACCTACTATTAAGCAATAGGTACTATATTTCTTATACTTAGTAAGTAAATACAGCGAAACGACTACAAAATTATTTGTTCTTCGGTAGCAATTCGCGCCTACATTATGAACGTGGCATGGTAGCAAAAACAAAATGTTGCCAAATTGTTTCCACTTTCCACTGTCGCGTTGCTTTCGATTTATGGATGCCGCAAATAAAGTTAATAATCGCTTTGATACGTACTTATGCTCTCTAGACCTTCGGACGGACTCTCTACGCCGGATAAGGTAAAATGAATCGTGTGTGTAGCTGTAAGTAAGTATTAGATAACCCGTACGGTAAGTAGATAAGGCAGAGTTAGCTAAGATATTTTAAGTGACATTTCACCTCGTCCGAAGTTCAAAAGTAGTTGCAGTAGTTACCAATCTAGTTTATACCGGGTACAGATTAACTGAACGATAACTGAAATCAAACGAAGGCTAGCGAGGATTGTCGCCAACTCGTTTGCCCTCATTTGGACAGTCTGTACCTACCTATTTATTCGGTATTAGTGGATAACACTACATCATAGATTTATCGGAGCTGAGCTCTGCTCTTAATCTACATCCAGAGTTCTCATTTACCTCACAGATGCCTTGTTTTATGACGTAGATCTCGTTGCTTATATCGCCCGTGTTCATCAATATCTCATTTGGGGATGTGTAGAATAGTTTTGCCTTGGAAGAAATATTTTTCAAATCTTCTCTATGGAGATACTGTAATAAAATCGTGTGAGAATAAGAGACGAAAGTTTTTTTTAAGTAATGATATAGATGGTGTGGAGTAATCATCTAAATATATAAAACTCTTTTAAAGCTGACTGACAATCAATTAACAGCCTAAACTATAAGACCTAGAGGTATGAAATTTGAAGGGTAGTATCCTCACATAGTGTGTAGTGCACAAGAAAATAATTTTGAAAGTCACACTCTAAAGGGTCTAGAACGCGAGCAACGCAACGTGACGGCTAGTAACCTATATAACGATTGCATGATCTTACAGAGCACGTCTACTGAAGTCGTGTTCTGTATAGCGTAGCACTACGTCCATGAGACGGAAATATCTTGTGCAATAATTCCAGCCGATACCTACAAATTTGATCAAACAACGCAAACATCACTGTTTAGCAGCAAAAATAGATACAGTAGCAATAACTTCTAGAGTAACTTCATAATTCCTATATGAAATGCCTCTAATAAGTATCATCTCTCTCTTCATTCATCTCGTTTCGGTTGCCTGGAAGAGAGTAGATACTCTCAAATAAGGCCTTCTATTTTTTTTAAAGTTATGTCTTTCCTATTGTATCTGTGCTGCGGTGAGTTTTCTATTCTTTCTCTCTGTACTTGGTGGCCGGGCTAGCTATTATTTTCTTTCACACTCCCCAATGATCCTCTATGTCGCCACGTCATGGTACCTAAGTGCTCAGTCCTTTCACATAAGTTTTATATTACCTTCATAATCGGTATGGTTAGTAAATACTTGCTGCGTTGCTTCGCCACAATGTCCTGGTAGACATGCGATGGCAGGTCGTAGAATATACTCTTTTTATTGGTCATCGAATACGCCTGAAACACCGAATTACACTCGTATCAACATCAAAAGTACGTTTTATGTTTTCTGGTGTTTTTAGCATCTAAGATTTATTCCAACCTTATCAGTGAACCAGCAGAGTTGGAGGTACGTGATGAATCTTTGCCTCAAAATTGGGTCCACCTGGTTCCGGATCAGGAAGTTCTTCACTGTGAATATGCAAGCGTCGTAATCCTCTCTAAAATTACAGAAAGAACTTTTATTAGGTCAAAGGTAAGGGTAAGTTCTGTGAGTACTGCTGGGCTGACGCAGAATGCAAGACGGTTGGCATTTCTTACTCACCCATTAGTTTAGGAGATTCTTACATTTTCAATGGTTACATTGGAAAAAAGTAAAACTAAGTAAAAGTAAAGAACCTCAAAAACGTAGTGACCATGATGGTAGCCGAGTATACGGCTTCCATAAAAATCTTAAGCACGATGCAGATCTCTAGAATAAACATAGTGTACAGCACGTTAAACCAGTTCTCAGTGCCCCAGGTTTCCATGTGAGCTGAAATTAGAAGAAATGTGAAGGCTGGGAATAAAACTCCTTGGCTTCGATGAAAAAATGAAAGTTCAATGAGCTCAAAAACTTGAGGGTTTAAAAGGGGATACAGACACGGGCACACTGTTTTCAGTTCTTACTTGTAAACATGATCATGGATATCGCCCAGTAGAGGCCAAAGGTAAGACGGTGCTCCACCGTTTCTTCATCCAACGGCTTGTTCTCCCAGTAAGGAGGGTGCGTGAGATTTGTCACCAAACAGTAGTCGAACCTAAACAATTGGACAAGGTTACTTATGTTTAGTTTAGGAAAGGAAAAGAGACTATCGTGACTTTTCGAAGTCTATATAGATCACATGTTTAGCTTATCAATTAAATCTGAATAAGATGTGATACTATCTCCAAATCCTGCTACTAACTGAAAGCACATAAACCCTTGCTGCAGTGCAGCGATGAGGTAGCAGGCGACCATTAGCAACAGCGTGTAAGAGAGGAAGCGCAAAACATTACTTCGGTACACGCACACCACCTCCAGCTCTTTGAGAACACGGAACACCTGACAAATTAGAAATACTATTTATACCAAACATGTCTTCTTTTTACTAATGAAACGATGATCAAACACCATTACCGTTGTGACCTTCAGAATCTTGTTGATGCCGGCAAAGTGCCCGGATCCAATGAACTCAAATACCGGCAGCGTGGCGAGGCAATCCTGCGCGAACCAAGGGCTCTTCATCTGCTGTGACGAAGTCTGGGCAAACGTGATTGGCACTCCTGCCAAGAGATGGATACTTAGTACTAATTTACTGCCAGTTTTTGGTGCTAGTTGCTCTAAAAACATCTAACCAACGGCACTACCTAGGTAAAAGTAAAAGTTTATAATAAGAGCCTGCCGACGTAGAATCAATCAAATTAGATACCTAGTAACATATTAATATTAACCAAACCTCCCTCGACGTTGTCTCCAGTCGACAAATGTACGACGAGATCCAAAACGTAAACGGCTGTGACCATGTGGTCAAAAAACCGGAACTCAATGGGAACCGTCTTCTTGTAAACCAAATAGTACGGGTGAATCTGTAACGAACTGCCTTTTGAACTTCAGTTGTAGATAAGCTAATTTCAGTAGACTCGGGGATATTAAGGAATTTTAAAATTATACGGTCCAATGGCTCAGCCTGTAAGTATAAAGGGCGCATTATAGTCACGCAATGTAAAGTAGTACTAACCAAACAAACTGCCACAGTAAGACACGCCACAAAAGCACGCCAAGCCAACTGCAAAGAAGATGTTGGCTGCAAGATACACGGGAAGGTAGGACGAAGGCAGATGGCATCAGCTTCATCAGTCAACGAAGCGTCTGCTCGCTGAAATAACATCGTTATCATAGTTTTTCGTATTGATGTAAGGAAATCACTTGCTCACCATGCATGGCAGTTGTGAGTAATTTCCCTAGTAGAAACAGCTAGTCCACTACTTACATTCCTCATAATGTAACACCCAGCTACCTCCAGGAAGAAGTCAGTTCGACACATCAGCGGAGTCCCATTGGGGGTTTTCGCTTCCTTCAAAGCAACTAGGCAGCGTTTGAAGTGTAAAATGCTGCTTTTGTGCCTGTACAAACGTTTTCATTAGGCCGTGCTCACTTTGGACACGAATTTGTTCGTACGTAAACGTACGAGTAATGTTCGTACGAATTGAGTGCTCACACTGAATACGTTTTTCTCCGTCTAATAGTACGACTGCGTGATAAATCCCAGCAAGTTCGGATTGTATTCGGACGTCGTAAAGATAGAGATAAAGATATGTTTATTTGCAAGAATATAATAATATGTTACAGATTAGGTCTAGTGCATTATATTCTACCTAATGGGCATGCAAATACATAGAAATTGGATTTTAAATAAAAGTAGGTAGGTACTTATAAGATGAATGAAGTAAACGTACGTATACGTACGACTGATTGCATGCAGTGTAAACGCTCCCATAGTCCTTGGAAAGTATCATTCGTGCGTAGTCGTATGAATCAAATTCGGATGAAATCGTATCCAAAGTGAGCAAGGCTTAAGGGTTTAATTTATTTTCCACACGATTAGGTAAAGAACAGTTTCTTACTTCGCTTCCTCAGGAATCTTCAAACTATAATGCCTTTTGACTCTCTCTAAGTGTTCCTGAAAAAGTGGAAGTTTCACAATAACGCACCACCTAAAGACTGTGACCATTCCGGCTGAAGATTCTTACATTAAAAGAAGCAAGTATGTAAGCCGCTTGGTCGTTATTCCTTCCATACTTGACTGCCACCTTCCACAGGTCCCGACCGCTAAGCACATGCGCGGTGCAGAACGTAGCAGCCCTCACTTCGAGATGAGCTCGCCCGAAGCCAGCAGGTGTGGCTGCGCCATACGGAGTGAGCACTGTTCCTCGCGTCATGCGTAAGATTGCAGTTAGATCGTCTTCAGGGGTTACCATCTGGTGATCAAAATCGTAAAGTTGTTACACTGAATTCTTTGCAGAAAATAAAAAAAGAGTATAAGTTAAGTATGCGCTGTTACCTCAATATCTCCGTATGTGATGTAAATTATGGAAGACTTCATGGATGAACGTTTGATGATGGCATCACCTGGAATGTAGTGTATCGTCTCCATATTCTTCGCTATCTCAGATAAGAACTCATTTGTCAGATCTCGAAGCAGATGCGTCTGAAAAACGTAGCTATAAGGTACCTAGTACCTACGTATCCTCAATATAATATAAAACTCTTTTGAAGCTGACTAATAATCAACGCACAGCCTAAACCATAAGTCCAAGAGGTATGAAATTTGGAGGGTAGTATCCATATGTAGTGTAGAGGTGCACTAAGAAAGGAATTTAGAAAAGTCGCACCCTAAACGGTTTAAAATTAAAATCAAAGATTTTAACCAATGCGTATTTTGCTACCACGCGAGCAAAGCCGCGGGCGCCAGCTAGTTAACTATAAGATATGAGAACGTGCTTGTGATAAATTGACCTTTATACCTTCTGCGTAGCCTCAAAGTAAATATCCGTGTATATGATTGTCGGCAGTGTTGGAGGGAATGTGGGCATCAGGAGAGTTGCAGAGACTGCCCTCTGCTTGTGCCAGTACATCTTGTAGAATGCTTCTACCTTGTCGCGCTGGCTCGGCGAGACGTGGGACTCTTTCTGTAAAACCCGACCTACAAGTTGTAGTACAAACTCTTCTATCCCTAGATGTCAACTTTATTTGGAGGTTCCAGAGGAAGTTGTCAGATAAAAAACTACACGTACCATTTCCTTCATAATGAGTCTGTATCTGGTCCGGAAGGTCTCCTCAGGGCGCATGTAGAGGCTGATAACTAGAGACAAAGAAGCCACCGCGAATCCAGTCACCACCAGGCAGCCGGACATCATGACCAGGAGACACGCAATGCGTTCTAAGTCGTTCTTCGGCGGAACTGACGGGCTGAATTTTTTAATGTTAATCATACTCAAATACTGACTGATTTCATGGTTCCGTGCAGAGAAGTCAGAGTCTCTCTATTCTATTCATATATGAATAGAATCGGTATGTAGATTGTAAAATAAGAAAACGTAAGTAGGTACTTAATTATTTGACTATTCAAATAACTTACTAACCCTATAGGAATGAACATCTTGTTCACGAGGACTAAAGCACTGAGGAACATCGTACGACGATCAGGGGGATCAGCCTTGTCCTGGAAATTGAGCTGCTGCGTGAGCTGATGTAGGTTGCGGTCTACCAGCTTCGTCGAGTATATTGCGCCTTCCATCTGAACAATAGACAATTAAATCTGATGCATTATCCAGTATTTTTGAACCGACGTGGCCGACACAAGGGGGTTGCAAGACTTGCAAGATGGTTGCAAGCCATTTGGTACTTAGCTAAATTGAAAGTGTAGCTTTTCAAAGAACACACTGTAGACAAATTTACAAAAAATGAGATTATTTTCACCGCTTGCTGATAAACGTGCTTTTTCTGGGTTAAAATTTATTGACCCCATACTGGCTGGTCCCCGATGCAGATTACCAAATAGTATGTATTTTGGTAGTATTACGTTTACTCGCAACCATCATCACCAGCAAATGTGCGTTTATAGTACCTACCTACGTAACTTACTGCTGTACAATGTACATAATTATGTACCTACAGGTAGGTACTTTACGATTCTGTATGGTAAAGTAAATATTCTTTACTGGTAAAAGAATCCTAAACAAATTCGTATTAACATTTCTGCCAACCTCGTCCAAATGAAGCCAGATGAAAGCCCAAGTTATTCTGAGCACCAGAAATATGTAGCAGTACTTCGCCGTTGTGCCCCACACACTCCCTTTCAAGTTGAAGTCGATCAGTGAGACTGTCAAACACAAGGAAATACCCTGTAGGAATTTTAATACGAGTACATGTGTGACATAATCGCGCAATTACCCTAGTGCGGTCGAGTGTATTGGGCAGCAATTGATCTTTGCCTGGTGATAAAATAGGGGCAGATGCTATTACTATTAAAACAGTAGAATTCATCGACACACCCTAGAGCCAGGGTGGTCGTGCACCGTCCGGTTTCAGAGGAATTTCCTCCCGCGAACACTCCAGGTTGTGGAACGATCTTCCTGTCGAGGCTTTCCCTAGTGACTACAATATGGGGCACTTCAAAAAGGGTGTTTTAAAATTCTTCAAGGGTCGGCAACGCGCATGTGATACCTCTGGTGTTGCAGGCGTCCATAGGCTACGGTAACCGCTTCCCATCAGGCGGGCCGTACGCTTGTTTGCCTACTTAGTAGTATAAAAAAAAAGTAGAGACTATAGTATTTTTGTGGAGGCTTACAAAGGTATCGAAAGGGTCTATGCAGGCGAATATAGTAACAGAGCATTATGAAGTTCTGATCACGGTTTACGTAGTGTGAAAAGGTCACCAGATCCAACAGGAACCCAACTGCAATAACCAAAATACGTGGTGAAACGTGGCCACAGCATTGTAATAATATTACCTTAATCCAGGTCCATTTAGTCTTGTACGTAATAAGCACAGGACCAAATGGCCCCACGTATCTCTACTACATTGTGCATTTTTAGCACTTTTGTGCTAGCAAAATTATTATTATCTCCTCAGGTATTAGGCATCGAATTACTTGTTATTCTAACCTATAACTTTGTCATTATAACCATTTGCTTACCTCGAAACTAGCAAGTAAGCTAGCAGTAACCTAACCCTCAGTCAACTGAAATCATGACCAACAGAATATCGATAAAGCACAACGAATAAACAATGGTACTAACAAATCTCCGAGCAAGAGGCTGACTCTTCCACGGAAAAGGTTTTATAGCAAAGAGCCAGCACATGAACAGCGTAAGCAACATTATATACAACGTCCAAAAGGGGTACTATGTAGCCGATGATAGCCCACACGATGGCGGCCAACGCAAAGATGCAGATGAAGCAGTTCCAACAGGTTCCCTCGGGAAGGTCGCGGAAATTCTGAATTTGCGTTTGCGAGGTCCACCAAAGAGGATACTCTCCCTGGAACAAGGAAGGAATAACAAAGGCCTTTGGTAGATAAAACTCTTTCACAAGATTTGTTCAGTAGCATCTTTTACTAATTATTACTCTGAGACGGTAATTGTTTATTGCATCGGCGCGGCGCAGGGGCACAACTCCTGCCATTCAAACCGAAACACAGCAATGTGAGCATCACTGCTTTGTAGCGGAAAATTAGGTCCAGAAAGACCAGACTGTTGAGTGGTTATTTCATCAATTAGTAAAAAACTTTGGTCGACTCACCTCAGACTGCACAAAGTCATATTCAAACTCAATATCCCGGGTACTTTGTAACGGCATGTCGTTCCTACTATGTCTGAAGCTACCTCTATCATTCCTTGGGTTTCTGCTGCCTTGCCTGGACCGATCAGCTCCGCTCGATCTATCGAGTCGGCTTCCGTACCTGAACCTCTCAGTCTCGCTTGGTCTCTCGAACCTACTACCTTGTCTCGACCTATCAGCCTCATTCAGGGTATTTCTACTTCCTTGTCCGGATCTATTGGGATCAGCGTTCGGTTGATCTTTCCACATCTCTCCAATTTACCTTGATCAACGATTATTTATAGGTAGAGTCGATATTTGTAAGTAGAGACGTGCACAATCATCAATCATCATCAATGAGTAGCATAATAAAAATGATGCTCTGTGTCAAAAAAAGTATTATAACGTCAGTACAACGATAACCAAAGCACATCAGCAGATCAGCAGCCAATCACAGCCAACCACCGAACACCTATATCCCACCGAACATAAAATAATTCCACAATAATAATCTTGACAGCCAATAGGTATCCGAAATTCGCTTAGCGTTCGCTTCGTTCGCTTATATCCTTAGAAAAAAAATACTCTTTGCTTATATCATATCTGTCGGCATGTGTATGGTAAAAGTGGCATGACAAGCGGCTGTGAAAGTCACTCGCGTTTGAGTCGTGAGGTTGGTCGCGAATACGGACTTCTTTGGTGAAGGTTTGAAAAAGAGGTTCTGGACCTTCGGGAAGAAGAGGAAACCGTGAACGCACCACATCTACGACGAATCGCTAAATATCATGCAAATCCAAGAGAATCCAAACCAAGTTGATTGTTTAAAGCTACTATGAATTGTGGCCAACCTGCCAGACGTTATATTTTGTGTGCTCGGGCCATCTAAACTTAACCATTTCTGATGAAAGGTCTCGTGTGCCTTTATATCTATGTCAACATCAATAGACGATGTAAATGACACAGAAACTCAGTTTCGTCTCAGTCTCGTCTCATGTCACAGAACCACAGACGAAGTATCGTCTGTGCACAGAACACTAATTATGTAAATAGCACAAAGAAAAATACTCTGCCACAGCTAGTTTCTCTTTGGACCACATAATACTTACCATTCCTATGACTAGCTAGACCAATATTATAGACAGGCGTCATGGCTCAATCGGTAGTAGCTCTGCCTTCCGTGCTGTGGGTCGTGGGTTCGATCCCCACTAAAAACAAACATTTGTGTGTAGCAAACATAGATGTTTGTTGTATGTCTGTGTTACTATGTGTTATGTGTGTAATTTCCAAGGATATTTATTTATTTTATTTATTTATTATTCCATGGAGCATTATACATTATAGACCCTTTTTTACAAAGAAAGCAAGTTTTTAATGATTTTTAATGGCATTGTTCCTCTTGGGTTACACTGAGCCAATGATCTTTACATGAAGGTCATTGCGCTGAGCTGAACATATCACCATGTAGGTAGGTATAACCGGTACGTTTAGGTAAGTTAGGTACGATACCTACATACTATATTTCCTATGTAAAATTAATAAAACACAACATTATGTATCACAACACAACCATGCCATCTTTAATAGAACTTGGGTAATCTAAAAATATCACACTTTTTTAAATAAAATAAAAATGATCTTTCTATTTATTTCATTACCTAAAAACTACTATATTCAACGCCTCAACTATCACAATAAAAATATTTGAGCTTTGACTTCGCTAGGTACTCGATTTTATCTATGTCATTGGTGACCTAACTTCGGCTCGCGGTCCCTAGTGGTAACCCTGAGTTGGCCCATTAAGCTTACCTACTAATGAATAATTTTTTATTAGGTAAATTAGAATTCCGTAAATAGTAAATAAAATATACCAGCTTTCACTACCAAAGAACGCCTTTGACATCAGGCAGTGAGGTGGTGGAACCTAATCATTATGTAATAAGGAAAAATGCGCTATGTGAGATGTGATCAGTTGCTTTTGACCTTCGCGTTTTGGAGATACTCCTCTCGGAACTGCTGATTCAAGCGAGCGCCGATCTTGGTGCGGATCCAAACCGGAGGGAACTTTATGAAGAAGTACTGGAACAGAGAATAGTATTGCGTTTTTAAGCTTAAGATTGCGGGAAGTCGATGAATGCCCAAAATGATTCTTTCTTAAATTCTATGGAGGCTAATGTCTAGCAGTGGACTTAACAAGCTGATATCATGACGATGAAAAGCGCTGACTGAGTACATATGGTCAGACACGGTCATGAAATTGGACGCGGCCCTTGAATGATAATCATCAGCAAGCACTAGGATAAAATCATCATCACCGTAGTACGGTATCACCCACTGCTCAGCATAGGCTTCCTTCATGTTATACCAGCCTACTCTGTCTTGTACAGTACATGCGTCTCATAACCAGGTGTTCTGCTACCTTTACGAAGTCCTCAATATCGGACGAGCTAGACTTTTGCGACTTAGATAGTCCCAACTACTTAAATATTACTTAATTTAGTTCCTTCCACGCCAAGCTACACTCTGACTTAGATAGTCACACCTAAAAAATAAATTGGGTTTCTTCAACGGCAAGCTACAGTAGGAGCGACGGCGAATAGCATCACGGAGCCCCAAAGTTTATTTATTTATTTAATATTAGAGGCCACCCGCGACTTCGTTCGCGTCCCGTTGGATCCCGTTGATTTTTAACCAACTTCAAAAAAGGAGGAAGTTCTCAATTCGGTTGTATTTTTTTTTATGTTTGTTACCTCAGAACTCCGTCATTTATGAACCGATTTGAAAAATTCTTTTTTTATCTGAAAGGGTATGCTTCCAGGTTGGTCCCGAACTGCCATCATCATCATCATTTGATGATGAAGGCGTATCAAATTGAAGTCGGTTTTTCCAGTTTTTTAAACTTATAAATTATTCGGGATAAAAAGTACCTAGTCTATGTGTTAATCCAGGTCACGGACAACATACATATATTCCAAGTTTCATCCAAATCGAAACGCTTGTAAAAATTTCATCATTGTACACGTAGCTTAAGAATGAAAATATTGTTTTCTTAATTTGATTATTTACGGCCAGGTTACCACGGCCGTTACGGCCGTTACGTTACGGCTTTTTACCCACCAACAATAAAAAGGTTTTATTCAAGCTCTATGTCAGTTGTGTTTTGCTATACCAACAAATGAACGGCTGGTTTTGACTGATAATTTTTTTCTTTTTCCGGGAACGAGATAAAAAGTATCCTACGTGTTAATCCAGGTCACGGACAATATATATTCCAAGTTTCATCCAAATTGGATCAGTAGTTTTTGCGTCAAAGAGTAACAAACATCCATACATACATACATACATACATACATACATAACATCGTTACAAACTTTCGCGTTGTAGGACTTTATTGCACTTAATTATAAGTTTGTTACAAAGTTTCACTGTGATCAATGAAAATAGTAACAAGAGCGTACTTAACTTACTTGAATTCCATGCAGCCAATACCCAGTAGTATTATGCACCCTACCCAGGGTATTAATAGCATGATTAGCGTAGGTCTCCGCATCAGGGACCATGAAGTTCCCTTCCATCAATTTGTCGGAGAACGTGTTCATTTTAGTGGACACGAAGAGAGGCGATAGATGCTGCACGTGGATACCTTTGGAGGAGTATTCTTCGCGAACTGCCATCGTGAAGGATTGCACGTAAGCCTGGAAAGTAGGCTGGAGTTTAGATGGCTTAATAACTGGTAAGTTCATTTTTGGTAAAAGCATGTCACTTTTATAAGAAAAGTGATGGAACAAGCTAATAGTCTACCGATGTTATGCCGTAACCTACGCCTTTATGAAAACATTACCACGCCGAACACGTCTGTAGACGACGTGCCCTGTAAGTATTGCACTGCGTCCACCATTCTGAGACGTAATAGTAAAGTCTCGTGTACATGTGCCCTGGTACCCATACGCTTCGGATCGAAACACAAGAATATGCAAGCATCACTGCTTGGCGACAGAAATAGGTGGGTGTGAATATGTGATTGATCAATAGAAAACAAACAGTCTCAACATTTATCCATAATGATTAGTACTTATTACACAATGAACCTTTGTGGCAGCGTAAACAGTCATCAGCGGCAGCGGCTGCAATTCCGACCCTGAGGACACGTTGACTAGAGCCCCTTTTCCCCTGGCCACCATGCCAGGCAGGAGCATCCGACTCATGCAAGTCACGGCGCCTACATTCACGTTTATGATCTCCCAGCACTTGGATGGAGGTACCTCGTCTAATGACATCGGGTATACGTATTGGACGCCCACGTTGTTCACTGGAAGGAAAGTGAAAGTATCGTTACGTAGACACGATCTCATTGTTTCTGATATCTAAGTAGGTACCTACACTAGGTTTTATTCATATTACTCCCAGAAGACACTCGCGAAACTTTGAAATTTCATGAAAATGTGGCAAGCCAAACAATGACCCACTTGTATTACACCTACCGCACAAAACATGACATGTCTTGTCTACATTGTCTACTGAGAATGAGCCGGGTGCCGAAGGCAACTGCCCCCATCAATGTAAAATTGTTTTTTACCACCTCGTTTTCTGTCATAAAAGGACAGAATGTAGAGTCAAAATAAGGTTATAAAGAAAATGAATAAGGGTCTGAATTACGACGAGCCAGTCGTCTCACTCACCTAATATGCCAATAGGTAGATCTCCCAGCTCCTGTTCAATATGTGCGTAAACTTCAGCTCCTTGGCTGAAGTCTGCCACCACTACTTTAGTCTTCACATTGTGGTCCCTTTCTGTAACAAAATATAGTCTTGTAAGAAGTTGACTGATGGATCCGGGTACCCAAGGTAAGATAAGGTGATTTGCATAGACATTTTTTCGTACGAACATATTAATTCCATGCCTAGAGCAATTATTATTGTCAAAACCATGTCTAAACCAAACGATAGCTCAAAGTCACCTGAATCAAAAAATAAAAGAATGGTCGCCACCATTAAGAGTATCATAAAATTATATAAAGTTATCGCTAATAATCTTTTTATTAAGTACCTACGTTATTATACGTTGATGATAGAGTTCATTGACCACTTGCTTAAGCCTCCATCATGATTTGACATGGTTTGAAAATGAATTGTTGTATTGAATCGATTTAAATGCGATTTCCTCTCAGATTTGGCTCAGCCGGAACAGAGAAACTTCCGGAAACGTTCCAAACACGGAACTAATACCTGGTTTACACTTTCATAAGTATCAAGCGCAAGTGACAAGTGTCACTTACACTTAAGCTATAAGTAAAATCAGCGTGTAAACGCATACAAGTGATGAGTGCAAGTAGCAAGTGCAAGTGCGAAGTAAAGTGATTAGAAGCCGTGTCTATTTTTACTGTTAAGTAGCTTCCCCCGCACACCCGCGCTCACGCCGCACTCGGAGCATCGCCCGAACTTGGTGCGCTTATACGGGCAATTTTTTGAGCAATAATTGCTTGGCAACACGAATGGATCAATCTGGAGCAATAAATAGCAGAATCAACTAAACACTGTGTGAACGTTCTGAATACACTTAAAACTTGACACCAAAAAACATATTTAACTAACCGCTTAGCACTTCGCACTTGGACTTAACAAAGTGTAAATCAGCTATAAGTAAGTATAACGTGTGGGTCGTGGGTTCGATCCCCACCGAGAACAAACATTTGTGTGGCAAACATAGATGTTTGTTCTGTGTCTGGGTGTTTCTATGTATTATAAGTATGTTTTTACAACAAAAAAATTATGTATGTATTCTATCAGCCATCTAGTTTCCATCGTACAAGCTTTGCTTAGTTTGGGCCTAGAAGGCGTTGTGTTAAGTGTCCGTGAATATTTATTTATTTATTTATTATTTATAACGCTAGTGGTCAGTATAATATTATTCGTGAGACCACACAGATTAACATCATTTAAGTAAACAAAGCTCTATTAGTGTCCGTATTGACCATTACACTACAAAGACTACAAACAAATACTACTAATTAACTAAGTACTCAAACAGCGTAACAGCCATGTTGACTCTAAGTCTGCGAATCCACACGGCTTTGTTTGCTCTTGGAGTTAACATTTTCAAAATAAATTCCTTTTCCTAGCCTTGTCTCACGCTAAGTGTTGTCGGTACAACATGTATTCGTCTTCCGCTCTCTTCTATCAGCCGTAATCTCGAAAAAATAAATTGAAAATTCAAAAAAAAATTTTTAATATACTTATTAAATATTCTAAAATAAATATTCACGGACACTTGACACAATGCCTTCTAGTCCCAAACTAAGCAAAGCTTGTACGATAGAAACAAGATGGCTGATAGAATACATACATACATTTTTTTTTGTAAATACATACTTATAATACATAGAAACACCCAGACACAGAACAAACATCTATGTTTGCAACACACAAATATTTGTTCTCGGTGGGGATCGAACCCACGACCCACAGCAATATATTATACCTATTGATGTTTCTAATATTCCATACGTCGTCGTCAAGTTGCAAATTGCAAGTCACATAAATACTCGAAGCATAAATACTTCGAGCATTCTCGAAGCATAAATAACAAAATATTTTCAAAGCATGCAACCTATTTTTATTCATATTTTATGAAAGATTTTTTTGATGGCTATCCGCTTTGTCGTCGCTGTCATTGACCTTGGTCAACTAGACAGAAATTGGTAAACATAGAAAAAGAATACTCTTTGTTGGTAAAGGTGCTGGTTAGCCTACTCCATGTCCCAACATTGCATCGGTAAATAGTAGTTTGTGTGATAACATTCCCTAGGGCATTTGTCTCGAATGCAAAGGCCTGCTTATTATGTCGCAACGTCAGTTCTTGTAGCAAGCGCTCTCCCTTACGTAACCTATGAATGAGGTAACCTACCATGAACATTCAAACAATTTTTGCCGCAGAAATCACTTGGAAACTATAATTTTTGTGCGCAGTAAAAAAATAGCTAGTTTTCAAGTTTTTATGTCCGCATTTATTAAATAACGCATTTAAATGTTGTTCGCCAATTAACTTTGAGTTTTTTTTTAGAGTAGGTAGGCAAATATTGTTATTTACCTATAAATAATCGTACCTCACCGAGTCATGTTATTGTTAGTGGGCATCCACGAAGCTATATTTTTACGTTTACTACAAGTTATTATATTTATGGGATCGTAAAGTTATAGAAATAACAAATGGTTATTTGCTGGCAAATAACATTGAAGTAAACCTGCAATGTTTGAGCATAAGGCAGACAAATATTGTGATAACCTTTGCAAAGGAAGTCAAGATCCAGGTATCATATTTTTGTATCAGAAAAAAACACTTTTTTCACCTAAATTACACGTACAGTGAGATGATTTACATAAAATAAGTAAGCTAGCGACGATTTTATCAATAACAGAGTTCAATGCACAAAATCGGTATGCATATTTTCTACTAAATTACTATTTCCCTATAACAACTGTGCACACGTAATTGGATGGTTAAAAAAAGTTGTAGCATCTCAGCCAATTTATGCCGCTTACTATGATTGTAAGTATTGTAACTGATGTGTAGTGAATTAGTCAACGTAATTGTAAGCGACGCGTGAACTTAGCTATAGTTTTTTTTATATTTTGACATTATTTTTAATCTTTGGATTGTTTGTTTTAATAAATGCCGGGTTGACGAAAGACACGGGAGACGCGAGCACCAGGGTGGTACCTACCTAGTGGCATATTTAGGGCCAAGTAGTTTTAGTGATCTTGACGTATTGACACCGCGCGGACGTGTTTGCCTCTCCCAACCTTTGCACCCTGTTGTTCTCACTATACACATCCGATACAGTAATCTAATGATACTAACGAAGATTTTACATTCCTTTGGGTCCTTTGAGTTCAGTGGCTGGTGTGAAAATAACACTCGCATTTTTAATACCAACAAAAATATACCTACCTACCACATTTGCCACATCTTACTTTAAATTTAAATTAGGGTGTGGTGAGAAGAGGTCGTTAGACTGTATCCCTTGACAATGTATAGGCTGGTATGCATACCTTTTGTGGGCAATTTTCAAAAACCTTTACTAATCCCTAGAGGTAAGTAGGTACCTAAGGTTTATTAAGAAAAAACATTGTTATCAAGATTTGTTTTCGGTCAATGCTCAGCACGAGTCATTCCTGTGATTTTTTTTTTCCACGTACATTTAACTCAACGCCTTCTAGTCCCAAACGCAGCAAAGCTTGCTAGGGGAACTGGCTGATAGAATATATATATAATTTTTTTGTAAATGCATACGTACTTATAATACATAGAAACACCCAGACACAGAACAAACATCTAAGTTTGCACACACAAATGTTTGTTCTCGGTGGGGATCGAACCCACGACCCACAGCACGGAAGGCAGAGCTACTACCGACTGAGCCATGACCATGACGCCTGATTGTTTTTTTCTTCTCCTTGTAGCAGGCTATAGTTTTAAAACCATACCGCCTAGTCTAATATGTTTTTTCCCTTAATTAATTTGTTTATGTGTTTGTCTGTGTAAATGATAAGTCAAGTCAAGTCTTCGTCAAGTCGGCTGTCGTTTGTTTTGAAGAGAAAATAGTGGATTTTCTCTCCAAAACCTGAATTTTCACATTCAGAAAAACCACTTTACACACATTCATTCCAATGGCTCACGCTTTATGTTACGACCTAAGTATTATTGGTTAAAATTCCACCAAAATTAAACAACAATACTCACAATAACACAAGAAAAACCATCAAAATAAAAATGCTACGTGTTGTTTCAAAAAAATGACAAAATTCGAATCACGCGGTCACGCCTGATTGATCGAGCGAAGATCTTAGGGTCAACTTGGGCACAGATAATAAACTACGCATACAGCACAGATCATATAAATCTAGTGTATAATCTATCTGTGACTTGGGTGAATCGGTCCTATATCGGTCCGCTCAAATGCAGTCCTTTTAGTTCCACATTGTGACTTCAATAGAAAAAGATATACTCGTACCTATTGACGGGTAGGGTAGGTAGGTACCCTGAAGTTTGATGAGGTTGCCATCTTCTTCTTACTTATTTGTGGATGTAAATTGAGTGCCTGTGAATATTTACCTATTTCTGCAGCAGTAGCCTTCAGCTTGTCAGGGTTCCTGCTAATGATGACCAGGTTGATACCTCTCCGCGCGAGCTCCATGGCATACTGCTTACCGATGCCGTCAGTACCGCCAGTCACCACTGGAAAACAGATAGATATGTGTAGGTTGTAGCTTTAATTCCTGTATGTATATATCTAGGACAATACATATTTCATTATCTATGATGGATAGCTGATTATTTTTGCAAATAAAGGGTCTGGGGCAAATTGGATGAAGCCCAGGTCCAATTTTTCGTTTGTTACAATACTACACTTACAAAAATGTAACAATGAAATTATAAAAAAGTGGAAATTCATTAGTAATTAGACATTTTACTTCGAAAAATGCGTCTTTTTAATGTTGTTTATCGTATTTACAGGTGTTAACGTCATAATAATTACTTTATTTTGTGTTTTTGTGACTGCTACTGCATAATAAATTATGATAAAACCAACAAAAGTTATAAATAATAAAATTAATCTAAAAATTAACTAAATGTATGCAAATTGGGACCTGGAATGTCCCAACGCCTTTATGTTTAAGTATGATTTTTTTGTAAAGTATGATTATTTTTGTTATTGACCGAGCGAGCGAAGCGAGCGAAGCGTCTCAGTTTCCACATTGGCCAAAAATGCGTTTGTCCGGATGTCTGTCTGTCTGTCTGTCTGTTCTCCTCTACAGATCGCATTTTTCAACCGATCTGGACGAAACTTGGTACACAGGTTATATGACTTATTAGATTATCATATAACCTGTGTACCAAGTTAGGAACTCGCGAACTAGCGGCGGGTTGCTCCTACGTTGCCCTCTCCCGCTCTCGACGGCTAGCGGATATAGTCCTGGAGCCTTTTAATTTAGACCGCCTCACCAGAATAGGTAAGATGAAACTTCTTCTTTTAAGGATAGAGGAGGAAGAAAGATTAAACAGCCTGGTAAACATGTAAGGGGTGGTGGGTGAAGGGGTTTCGGTAAAAAAGGGAGAATGAGATAACCTACAGTGGGGGTTGCGGGTGAGGGATGGGTGTCAGGTGAGAAGTAGTGGGGATGGGTATTTTCTACTTCTCTTCAACATTGATAGGTTTCTTTCAAAACTCTGAAATAGCTTTTGCTAAGGCAGTAAATAGCTCACTTTTAGTATGCTCGCGAGGTTTACAGCTCCCAGAGCCACTAGTTTTGTTCTATGTCCTTTAATTAGGACAGTGGGGTCCAGAGGCGTGGCTCTTATTTTTGGAATACTTAATCCAAACAATTTGAAAGTGATTATACATGACAGATGATGAAAGCGTTATCTTGGGTAGTTCGCAATATCGATGTAATTTGCAAAGTTTATCTCAATCATAAAAAAATCTTTGCGTTCTATTTTTCTTTTTGACAACATCGTGGAACCTTAGTTCAAACTAGTTACTACAATTTTTTTTTCCAACTAAAATAAGTTTAGCTGGATCACTATCGAACGGACGACATGTGGACTACTGCAGATGCTTGGTTCACAGTTCAATAAAAGACGTTTCACGAGAGGTCAGCTTCTACGACACTGATTAGCAACACTCTTCAAACATTGACCAATAACTCATACATAAAGATTTGGAGATCTTTCGCAAGCCAATGATTTATAACAGTTTGTGGTAAATGCTGCGGGTTCGGGTAATGATGATGATTATCCGCTGCTGCCTTTCAAGGTCTGGTAATAACTTGAAGGTGCACCTCGAAATATGAGTTGTGGGACATTGCAACCGGTTTCCGACGTGAAAAAGGACCGGATTCAAAAACCTTCAAATGAGTTTTAAATAAAGCAACAAAAATTTAAAAAGTATTTGGGTTTTCGTGGATTTTCACGCACCAATTTATGTTTTAACTTTCGTGTTAGGTGCCTACCTTTATGGTTCCCAAAAAGAGCGATAGAATCTACACCAAATTGAATAAACCTACCTAGAACCTGTTTTCGAAGAATAAATGTGACGAAATATCACAGTACGTACGCATCTACATAATCGATACAATATCTGTACCCACGATTTAGCATGCGTGTCGGTGAACTTTTTCCAAGGTTGTGAGAGTATCTAACCTTGAATGAAAATCAAAAGAACGGTGGCGCAAGATTGTGTGTTGGTGTAATTAAAGTGCAGTTAGCAACGAAAGTTGATGACGAGCTTTGACGTTTTGTTACTCTTCTTGCAAGTATTAATTTTGGCACTTGCAAGAAAGATTTTTTTATGTATAAAAACAGCCCCTATTACAGATCAATACTAGTTTTTTAATGAAATTTCTGACTACATTAAAAATAAAGCTATCAATCCAACATTTAAAAGTAAACTGAAAAAAAAACTCATATGTAAATGCTATTATAGTATCACCGAATTTATGGAAAATCAAAAATAACTGGAAAAAAAAAACTAAAGATAACTAATATATTAATATTAAGTTCATGCATAAAGTTCCTATTATCTATAAGAAATACTAAATGAAAAACTAAAGATAACTACTAGGTATATTAATATTAAGTACATGCATAAAGTTCCTATTATCTATAAGAAGTACTAAATGCCTACTTTGTTAGCGTACAGGCAATGCCTGCAAATTGTAATGCCCCTGCGGGGCTCATCTAATGACTATTGTACTACCTACCCATTAAGAACTTGTACTTCACATGAAGCAATAAATCTATGTAAGGGAGCTTCACAAAACCTTTAGCTCCAATTGTCAACCTTCACCTGCACGCGGTACATCCTGCAGTAACTAACGAGGCTCTGACGACCGGTCGACGGCGGTATAGCCCTTCCTAAACTTGGCACAGTTAAATCCCCGGCCGCTGACGGGCAGCAGCGTCAGCGACGCGACAGAGTGTGCTCCTGCGATCGCCAACCCGCATGCCCAGCGTGGCGATTAGGGCAAACCCTCCCAAATGATGGACACAAGAAGGAAACGGCCCCCAGTTCCCGGTCGCCCCGCTAGTCCTGGCCAAGGCAGCGGTCATGGAAATGGTGGGGCAGGGGGTGCTAGGAATCTCCGGGTTACGGAAGGCTGCCCATCCCAACTGACCCTGGCTACATATAACGGACGCACTCTACGGCTGGACGAACATCTGGCGCAGCTCGAGGTGGAACTTGAGAAAGTCAAGTGGCACATTCTGGGACTATGCGAAGTCCGAAGAGAGGGGGAGGACACCATAACCCTAGAATCTGGCCATCTCATGTACTACCGAGAGGGCGACATCACCTCCCAAGGCGGCATAGGTTTCCTGATCAATAAATCCCTCGCAGACAACGTCACTGAAGTATCCAGTGTGTCGAACAGGGTAGCATACCTGATACTTAAACTAACCGAGAGGTACTCGCTCAAGGTAGTTCAAGTGTATGCACCGACTTCGTCACATTCGGATGATGAAGTGGAGTTTGTCCTGGATGACATTGCTAAAGCCTTACACACCACCACTAGGGCACATTTTAACATTGTCATGGGGGACTTCAACGCCAAAGTAGGAGTACAGACTAGTAGCGAATCGTCAGTAGGGCCACACGGCTTTGGTAGTAGGAACCACAGGGGGCAAATGCTGGTCAACTTTCTGGAGCGGGAACGACTCTTTTTGATGAATTCATTCTTCAAAAAGAGTCCGCAAAGAAAGTGGACTTGGCGAAGCCCCGACGCTGTGACTAAAAACGAGATAGACTTTATCATAGCGGACAAGAAGCATATATTCAGAGATGTCTCAGCGATCAACAGGTTCAATACCGGCAGCGATCACCGAATGGTTCGAGGCACTCTGAATATCGACTTTAAGCTGGAACGCGTCCGCTTGATGAAGTCTAAGCTCCGACCAAACCTACTCCAAACCGCTTTGAACTCTGAGAAATTCCAAATTCAGCTCGAAAATCGATTTTCTGCATTGGAAACTACCGATGACGTAGATCAGGACCTACATAACGTAGTGGACATCCTCAGGGAAGAAGGCACAAAATTCTGTCAAGTCAGACGTACTGGCAGGAAATCTGTATACTCGGATGAGACCCTTCGGCTAATGGAAAAACGACGACAGACACCACTAACCCCTGCGACGCTGTCAGAACACCGGGCCCTTAATAAAACCATCGCCAAGCGCATACGATACGACCTCCGACGCGCCAACACTCTTCGCATTGAGCGAGCGATTGAGCAAAATCGGGGGTCCAAAGTGTTTGTGCAGCGACTTGGTAGAAGCCATCTGACGCAGCTCACAACATCAAGGGGCGAAACCGTCGTGTCCAAGCCGGAGATCTTAGCTGAGATAGAAGATTTCTATGGCCGGTTGTACGCCTCACAGGTTTCGTGTCCCGAACCCAGTAATGAGGATACAAGAGCCACACTAACCCGCCACTACACAGAAGATCTTCCTGAGATCAGCCTAGACGAGATTGGGATGGCTTTGAGACAGTTGAAAAATGGAAAAGCCCCAGGGGAGGACGGAATCACTTCGGAACTCCTAAAGGCAGGAAGCTCTCCTATCCTGAAGGAACTCCAACGAGTCTTCAACTCCGTTCTAACCGATGGGAGAACTCCAAAGGCATGGAACAAGAGTGTCGTGGTATTGTTTTTTAAGAAAGGCAACAAAGCTTTGCTTAAAAACTATAGACCGATCTCACTCTTGAGCCATGTCTACAAACTGTTCTCCAGAGTTATCTCGAACCGTCTAGCGCGGAGGCTTGACGAATTTCAAACACCGGAGCAGGCTGGGTTTCGAAGAGGATTTGGCACCATAGACCATATCCACACAATGCGCCAGATTATACAAAAATCTGAAGAGTATAATCAACCATTATGCCTAGCATTTGTGGACTATGAGAAAGCCTTTGACTCTGTCGAAACCTGGGCTGTTCTGCAGTCCCTGCAACGATGTCAGGTCGACTGGCGATATATCGAAGTGCTGAGATGCCTTTACAATGATGCCACTATGTCTGTTCAAGTCCAGAACCAGCAGTCTAAACCTATCCAGTTGCGCCGCGGAGTGAGACAAGGAGATGTTATATCTCCGAAGTTGTTTACGAGCGCACTGGAAGATATGTTTAAGACGCTGAGTTGGAATGAAATAGGCATTAATATCAATGGCAAATATATCTCGCACTTACGATTTGCCGATGACATTGTTATATTGGCGGAGTCGCCGCAGGACTTACAACAAATGCTGAACAGTCTAGCTGCTGCCTCACGACAAATTGGCCTGGGAATGAACCTGGATAAAACGAAAGTTATGTTTAACGATCGTATTACCCCAGAGCCGATTACTGTCGACGGAATGCCTCTCGAAGTTGTGCAGGAATATGTCTACCTCGGGCAGATATTGCGGTTGGGTAGACACAGCTTGGAGAGCGAGCTAAACCGAAGAATCCAGCTGGGCTGGGCTGCATTTGGGAAACTTCGTCAAGTCCTCTCGTCATCCATCCCCCAATGCCTAAAGACAAAAGTCTTCAACCAGTGCGTCCTACCTGTTATGACCTATGCTGCTGAAACGTGGACACTGACAGTAGGGTCGGTCCACAAGCTGAAAGTCGCTCAGCGAGCTATGGAGAGAGCTATGCTCGGAGTTTCTTTAAAAGATAAAATCCGAAATGAGGTTATCCGACAAAGAACTAAGGTGGTCGACATAGCTCAGAGGATTAGTAAGCTGAAGTGGCAGTGGGCCGGCCATGTTTGCCGTAGAACCGACAATCGTTGGAGCAAACGAATACTTGAGTGGAGACCGCGTTTAGGCAAGCGTAGTGTAGGACGCCCTCCGGCAAGATGGGGCGACGATCTGAGACATGTAGCTGGTAAACAATGGATGAGAAGAGCCGAAGACCGGGCTCAGTGGCGCGTCTTGGGAGAGACCTACGTCCAGCAGTGGACTGATATAGGTTGATGATGATGATGATGATGATGAATAAATCTATATTAGACCATACTATACTAATTTGCTGACTGTACCAATGGATTGTACACACACACGCATGCGTTTTTACTTTTAATTGAATTGAAAAAGAGAAACTGACAAAGAACACAATCAACGCATTATGTAACTTTCATCGGTCTTGTGTACCCGAATTGGGGTGTATTACATCCTGTCCTACTTTCTATATCCTACTAAAATCCTTCCGATCCTACTATCTTTCCTATTCTATAGTAGTAGATATGTTAGATATTTGTTTCAATCACACTGCGACTACTGGTGCGATTTGAATGAGACTTGGAATATTATAGTTCGTAACCTGAATTAACACATAGGCTGCTTTTTATCCCGGAAAATCAACAGGATCAAACGGGAAAGTCGCGGGTGGAAGCTAGTATATCAATATATATAAAACTCTATTGAAGCTGACTTAGAATCAACGCACAGCCTAAACTATAAGTCCTAGAGGTATGAAATTTGGAGCGTAGTATCATTATATAGTGTAGGGGTGCACTAAGAAAGGAATCTTGAAAAGTTGCACCATGAAGGGCTTAAAATTAGCGTGTACGTTGCTTTATGAGTACCACGCGAGCAAAGCCGCGGGCGACCGCTAGTAATCAATATAAATGAAGCTCTATGGGTCCGTAGGCGTTTTATAGTAGAACCAAGAACTCGTAGCGTAGACTCATCTATTTAAAAAAAAAGACATAAACGCGCTCACTTTGCTACGCGACCCGCGAATAGTACTATTTGATGGTGCTACAATCGAAAACTATTTTTCTTTTACAAAAAAAAACTATGTTTGCGTTTTCAAGTTATGGATAACATGAAACTTGAACTTGAACTTTAAAAAAAGATTTTAAGAATTCTCAGGCGTAATTGCAGTTAGAAACATCTATAAAACAACATAAGTGTAATTAAACGATTTGAATTTGAATTTTAAACATTCCGTATTCAGATTTAATGAACTGGAGGTCATACCAAGGTATAATAATGACCAGCAGATCTAAGTTATCATGGTCGAAATTTAGGACGACATCTACTACTACTGCATTTCTTTGCCACCTGAGCGATTTGACTTTGTGTTATAATTTTAAACAGACCAAATCTGAGTACGTTTTTGCGTTATTACTAGCCAGGATACTTGTTTCGATACCAATCTCGATTTGTAATATTGGCGGTAATCATAGAATATTAGCGAATTCACAAACATAAAATAAGAAGTAAGTAGAATTGCAACATTAAAATGAATCTTCAGTAAATTGCAAAGTCAAATCAATCTCAATATCGTTCTAACCGTGGTTTATTTGTAAATTGACTAACTAAGTAGGTAGTTCTTTTTAATATAGTTTTGTTATGCATGTGGTCATGCATGCAAATTTTATATAACAGGAATAACTAATTGAGACCTTGTAAAACAAATAAATAAGTAGGCACCTATTTAGATATTTTATTTAAATAAATACCTCATTGTCGAGTTTAACCATTTAAATATGGATGAAAAAAATATATTTTTACCGGCCCACTGTCCAAACTTCTTCGCAAGGGTCTGCACCTCCGCGGGTAGGAAGTAAGGCATCAGGTATGAAGTTATCAGCTCCAGAACACTCCATAACGAGTCCAGGAGGCCAAACGCCAGGAACACCGCACCGACTAGAGCTAAAACTGTCACAGTGAGCGAGGCTATCATCGTAAACGCACCAAAACGCACTTAATTTTTTTCTTATTTTTTAGAGGATATTTCGAAAGAATGTGAATGTTTGCCAAGCAAGCACGCGTTGCTCTTTTACGGCGACACAATGTGTACTGGTGGGCGCTGGAAGATCGACAAATTGACGAATATTGAAGGTACCTAGTAGGTTCAAGATAACAATACCACGCTACCGAGCGACATTCATTACAACAAATGATTCATTGAAAGATTATATTGAGATATCGAAATATTTATAAGTAGGTACTGTGTGCATAAAAATTTGTCCACATGTTCATAAACTTCTTCACTAAAAACCCAAATGAAGATGCCGTAATTTTTATGCACGTAGGTAGGTACACGTACACACTATTAATGACACTCGTACTCGTTCGTAGTACCTACTTATCATCACACCAACTAGGCCAAAGCTTATAAATCGCGGGGTATGTATGTAACACACCTATTTGTAGTATAAATTCTATTGACAGTGTCGGCTGTGTTTGTATATAAGTTGTTAGGTTACCTACCTACCTATAACTCCTTAAACCGAGGAATGAGCAATGATCAACCAATGTTGCTCATATTTTGCACTAGGCGCTTTTCACAAATATCGACTGTCTGTCGTCTTGCCAGACCAATCATCATCCACTTCCAGCAACGTCGCGTCCTCGTCATCGCGCCTTCCGGTTTGTGCTCAAGGTAAACAAAAAATATACCTAAACGTCTTGAAGTATTTTATTGTTCTACAACTATACGTGTCAGTTCAGTAAATAAATTAAAAGTAGGTATGTAACCAAAATAAAATAGTGTTGACCTTTTCAGATTATCAACTAACCATAAGTCTTATTTTTGTGTCTGGTTGTTTCTATGTATTATAAGTACGTATTTACAAAAAAAAATTATGTACCTATGTATTCAATCAGCCATCTAGTTCCCATCGTACAAGCTTTGCTTAGTTTGGGACTAGAAGGCATTGTGTTAAGTGTCCGTGAATATTTATTTATTTTATTAAAAACTTTAGAAATAGTTATATTATAATCGTTTAACAGCCGTTTTTTTCTAAACAAAAAAAATTAAATATGTTATAAAACCTGCTGGGTTACTCTCGAACACAGTTCCAATCCGGATCCATAGATTTTGACAGAAGTCCTGTCATTTTTCAGTACAAAATGACACGAGATCTGTCAAATTCCGTGAATCCGGATTGGAACTGTGGTCGAGAGTAACCCACCTGGGGCCTTATTCACTATGACCAATACAAGCGCGTTACGCAGCACGACAAGACACACCAAACATCTAACAAGACAGCGGCGTGAAATCGCCCTATGCCTGTGCCGTATTTCCTATGCCATAAATGTCATTCCTTACGGTGACGTCATACGGTTACGGCAAGGAATCTCCTAAGTCATACAGGGGCATTATTTTGTATGACTTAGGAGATTCTATTACAACAGCATAGGTAACAAAGTTGCTTATCACGGAACATCGTCAAACGGTTTCGTGATTGCTATTTGATTTGGGCTCCGTGGTTATGGGTGCTGTGGTTTCTTCCTTTAGGGTCCTCATGCCTTTTATCCGATTCTTCACAAAGCAGTATGGCGCTGGAACAAAATTACTTGAAATAACATTTAGGGTGTTGGTGCCATGCGGACAATCTAAAATTCATTCCCTAGTCCTAGAAGGCTTGTATGAGATACCCTTCTCATACCTACAAGCCTACTAGGGGTATTCTAGAGCAATTCAATTTCTATGCGTAGGTTTCTCGGCACTTCTGTATATTCCTACTATGGGACAGCCAACAGCAATTTATATGTATGGCCGCCACATATGGCATTTTTACGAATAAAAACTGGAAAGTAACAAACAGCAGATAAATGAAAGAAGGTCAACCGTTCATCGAAGATATTACCAAATAGCAAGTTATATATTTCACAACCACATGCCTCTGCGTATGCGGTGTCAGGTATCACATTTTAGGCTTGATTCGTAAACTGCATGGTGTTGCATGGGGTACCTACCATCAATAGAACCATGTTTTTGATTCGAGCCACAGTCGCCTTCCACAGATCTGTGGAAGACGACTGTGGCTTCGCAGTACTTAGGTAAGTACCACATAGCAACAAATTAAGATATAAATTAGTGTATAGTTCGTAGTAGATAGGTACGCACCAGTCAGAAGCCTGCATCTCCTTTTGATCGTATCATCCTCCATGCAGGAGCTGACGATATCAGCTACGGCCAGTAGTGTCAGGAATATCAACAAACTATAAACAATCAGCTGTAGCATGGCGAAAATAGATTAAAGGTCATTCAGAGACACGTTACCACGACCACGACTAAAAACAGACTAACAAAAGCAAAACATTACTTGGCATTCACCAAGATATTCGGTAATTTATGCAAACCAAAGCCGTAAAAAAATAAACAAGCCATACATAGCGGTAGGTACCTAGATACCGACCTACCTAGGCAATTTGAATTTTCTTTCGAACTAGATGGCCGACTCATTTTGCAGTAGAAACACTATGGTAGTACCCATATAGTGAGTGCCTTGCTTTCCTTAGCAACAAAATCCTAATTTAGATGTAGACACGGTCAAATAGGTGTGTAATTATCTAAATAGGGTACCTAAGTTCGTATTAAATTGCTCTGAAGTAGGTGGTATTATGAGGAACAAAGGTCTTGGTCAACATACAATGCTAGTGCGACCTTGCAAATGTACTTGTACCAATTGCAGGTACCTACTACCTAAAATGTTGGTCTTCAGTTTCCGTACCTACTTACCACCTAGCAAGAACTAAGTGAGAGAGAAACACAAATCATCAAAAATAAAACGATCTCGAGATTCTCGAGGAATTTGGTATTTTTCAGCTACTTCCGGTTATTTTTGTATTGAGTGAGGGCACTGAGGGCATTCGTTTAGGTCTGTGACTTGACATGACAGTGACAGACTAAACATAACTAGACGTCAGTCACCAAACAATGTACGTCAACGTCAAATCAAACAAAAACAAACAAATTCGTCTCGTCAGCCTCGGGCAAGTAGGCCAAGTAGGCAAGTGAGTCATTGTTTATCTCATTTATTCCTCAAAACTGCAAGCAAACTAAACCCTTTACCCAAAATCATGGAAAAGGAACTGGACAAAGTCATTGAAGAGATTATGTCGACGCCCAACATAAACGGGTGCTTGGTGGCGGACCACCAGGGACTGTGTCTGGCTTCAAAAGGCTCGGCCCATGTCGACTCCGCTGGTATCATCGTCGCTATTTCGGAACAAGCCTGCAAGTTACAGCCTAATCTAAAGCCTCCTACGGTGTGTCTTGAAACGGAGAAAAAGAAGTGCCTTATTCAAAGACATGGGACAATCACTGGAGCTATTTTTAAGCAAAAATCCAGTAAGTTTACATCTCCTATTGAATTACACTATTTATTTGTCCCTCCTATGTATTGTTTTCTTCAGTAAAATTTTATAAGTATTCTATTACCATAAATTATTTCTATTTATTGGCTTGATTATATATATGTTTCTTGTTTCAGGTATTTAGAGGACTCCATTATGATAAAAGCAAGCTATTATATTATTGTTACTTGTAAGATGTAAATAAATATCTAAATATGGTTAAGAATAAACAACATGTTAATTACGAATGTCTTGTCCTAGCCATAATGTGGCATCTTTGAGGCTGTGCTCTTGATCTGAGGACTTTACTTTACTTAGGCCTTTACATCTGTTGAAGATGATTTATACAACGCCAGGAGGCAACCTATGCCAACACTTAACGACACACTGTAGTGCCTTGGTCAATGTTTAGATGGAGTAGGCCCAGCACCTACACCATCCTCTCGGCCTCAGTGTGGAGCTGGCTATATATGCATTAAATAAAAAAACTTTCAATATACACACATTTATTACAGATATGCATTCCTAAACAGTAACATTAACTTGACAAGAAACAATTGCAACTGCTTATTCTCCTAATCTTCAAGTATTCACTTCGTACACAACTTGATTTAACTAAGTTTTTGTAAATCTTACTGAAACTCGTTTAGCTGGAAATAGAATTGTTTATTGTATGACTTCCTTTATGCTTTGTAGTGTTGTAACTAGATGTGCGCGCAGTAAATAAATGATACAAACTCTATACAACACTATATAGTATATACTGATTACATAAAAGAGTATACATACTTCATTAAAAACTATGGAACAGTATAAAAACCAAAATATTACTTACCTACCTGCCAAAATAGCTTGGCAGGTAGGTAAGTATTTAGCCATTTTTGCTCGCCTCTTGAATGGTTTAGCTGGGAGCCTTGCCTAGGTAGGTAGGTAGCACTCAATTGTAAGTTTTTCTAAACTTGTATTTTTTCACTCTTAGAATTGTATATTTTTACTTACACTTTTATTAATTTTAACAGTACCTAACATGTTTCTTATACAGTTCCAATGTTTGTAAATTGATACGAAATTATAATAATTCAAAATAGAATACAATATAGTAATGATTCAGCAATTTAATTCATAAGTTATTCACAACTAAGAAATTCATTTAATAATTAAATATTACTATAAAATAATGTAAATGAGCCCAAAAAGGATGTCCCAGAAAAGAGGACTTTTTTAACTAATCATAACATCACTTCATTTTTTTTTATCGGGAAATTACATCGTTGTTGATGAATGATCAATTCCAAAAGGAAGGAAGCACAAACTACTGCCTCAACTAAATCTCATAAAATAAATTCAATAATAAAAATTTCGCTAAAAAAAACTATACTAAGTCCTAAAGTTGGCTGTGTGAGCAAACATTTAACCTAACAAACATTATCTAAGACTAGGGTCTCTCTTACACAACAATACTTTGCCTCGTTACTTTTTCTATATGTAGCCCATACCAGAAGACACTGTCGAAATGTTTAGATAAACCGTGGCATTTACATGAGCGCTTCCGTGCTTCGGAGGGCACTATAAACTGTCGGTCCCGGCTCTAGCAGTCGTTAAGCTTAAGCCACGACGGAGGCCTTAGGGCGGCTTGGAAACTCTGTCACCAGAATTGGCCACTAACTCATACATAGTAGGTGCCAAATAACACGGCAATACAGGTCATTCACCCACCTTCACCCACGATGTCGCAAAATTCAATTTATGTATGGCTAATTCTGTCGCTTTCCATACAAACCTGTCGCTAAGACGGTATCACTCGAATCTCGTAGTACTGTTTGTTTACCATACATAAATTGAATTTTGCGACATCGTGGCGAAGGTGGGTGAATGACCTGTATTGCCGTGTTATTTGGCACCTACTATAACTTGCTTGCGTTTGGCTGTATCTTTCCATAATTCTTTAGCTCTTGTCTTGCGTATGGAGCTCTTTAGTACCTATTCGTACCTGTTTAGCTAAATATGACATCTCAAGACAGCGTTTTGTGGTAGGGCGGTGTGTTTCATAAATCTTGGAAATACAATAACAGTGGTTTTAAATATCAAGGAATAAGTAACAATATTTTAATGATTTTGATTACCTACTTACCCTAAGATAATATTGCTATTATTACTGGTAGGTAAGCTTTGATATTACATTACCAATATTATTCTAGTACACATTTAATTATTTAATTTAAGTAATTACAAGATTATGCATGGAACAAGAAAATTTTATGAAGACAAAGACATTATTTTATTAACATTATTTTTCAACTAGATACATTACAACAAACATTCTATACACGATTACAATTTTTAACAAATTGACATTGTTGTAATTGTTTGTTTCCAATGAAAAAATAAAAAAGACCCATTTTCAGTACAGTTTGGAATGCAAACATTACAATACCTACAACAGTCGAGTCATTTTAAAGTTCAGGATATGAAAATATCACACGAGAGTAAAATTAAAAATAAATAAGCTAACTATATCATAAAAAAAAAACATGGAATTTTGTACGAATACAAAACATTTTACATCAATGTCAAGTAAATTTTAGCTCATAAAGCTGGATTTTAATTAGGGCTGAAATAACCTTTTTACCGCTATGCTAGAGTGATTTGTTTCAAGTAATTTGTTTTTGTGTATTTATTCTACTTCTGAACGCTGGTGTTATGGCCCTAAAAAGTTGAATACAATGATGAGATGACAGACTAGTCTTTTTTAAAAATCTCATATTAGTTGCCTGCCATTAAAAAGAGCCCTGAACAAAATAAAAATTAACACTAAACAGCTGCAATCAACCGATTTGAATTGAACTTTAGCAACGGCCTAAGTTATTTTGGTACATCGCCAATAACCATTTTTAGATATTTTTTCCTGATGAAAAACACGGTAAATGACAATGGCTTTCCAAATTGCATAATTTTACTATATTTTGGTCCATTCAAAAAGATGTTGAATGACTTTTATATTGTTTTTTAAGAGCTACTAAGCCTCGAATAAATAGATATTGTGTATAATAATAAATATAAGTATAATGGTAAGTATAAGTTATTTTATGCTTCTACTAGCTTCCGCCCGCGACTTCGTTCGCGTCCCGTTAGATCCCGTTGATTTTTCGGGATAAAAAGTAGGCTATGTGTTAATGCAGATCACGGACAATATATATTCCAAGTTTCATCTAAATCGGATCAGTAGTTTTTGCGTGAAAGAGTAACAAACATCCATACATACATCGTTACAAACTTTCGCGTTTATATTATTAGTAGGATTAATCTATGACGTGCCACTATGAACATACCTTCAATTGTGGAAATATTTTACTTACAAGAACTAAATTATTTTGGAGTATACCGCTCTATATTGGCAACCATAAATCTACCTTTACTATCAAGGGATATTACTATAGTTATACGAAATTACTATCTTTTTTTTTAAGGAAACAATTATACAATATATTTCGAAAATGCTTTCGAACGTCTTTTACAATACATTCCTTAATATTTTCAACAATGAACACACAACTAGTACTAATAACCACACTTATCTACACGAAAACGGCATAATTTACTTTCGTTTATCCTCATAATAATACGATCGTGATCAATGATGCTATGTTACATAAAAATATCTTACATGACATGGAACATCAATATGAAGCAAGATATATTACACCTCAAGAAATGTATTGATTGTATGTTACATGATTGTATACACAAGTAATTATAAATCGCCACGCTTTAATAATGGCAGTAAATGACGAAAGCGCTTTGTTGACAAGATAAAATAGATCTTAGGACAAGACACTAAAGCACGTATTGGTAGCGCAATGGACCACATTCACCTTAGAAATTACGTACCTGTGGTAACAAGGTGAATTGTACCATAACACAACGCATTAAAGTACGTATTGGCGGTCAGTGGCTGTTATTAGATACTCGTTTGCCTTTTAGTACAAGGTAAATTATACTCAATTACAATATTACTAGGGTCCACGCGTGTCACTGCAGTGATAAGGCAAATTAAACCTTATTACAATACGCTGAATTCACAGTAAGTATAAGCAGTATACAGCGTCTGTGCAAGTGAGCAGTAATAGGTAAGGTAAAATACACCTTATTTCAATGGTACTAGGATCAACCCCAACGTAACAAAGTAAAGTAAACCTTATTACAATGGGGTTATAGGGCTCATACCGGTGAAGCGGACAGGCTGCTTGTTAAATCCTGATAAAACACACCTTATCACAACAGTACTAAGATCTAACCGCATCATAGTAGGCACGGTACAAGGTAGAATAAACCTTATTGCAACGTAGGTAGGGTCAATGCCGCGTGGGGGTACCGGTGAAGCTGACAGGCTGTTCGTTGGAGACGAGGTTGGCGCGCGGCGCTGACGTCGGCTGACGTCCAGCCTCAAGATTAGCAGCCGACGTCCTCATTTCTTCTATGGAACCCCTAGACACACAAACAATGTTATACTAAATTGCATTGTTACATGCAGATGTTAAGGTAGGCCATCAGCTTGCTTCATCACTTCTCATAGGGCCGAATACTGAAACGTCACTCAAATTTAAACACCACTTAAAATTGTTGTGCCTCTGTTTGACATTACTCATTGGTAAAAGATGGCAATAATTTAAGCATGAACTTAACATAAGTAGCGTTTGAGTATTCGGCCGATAATAAAATAATTGTAAGTTTATTTAGCATACAATAAATACAACGCTTTAATAGTGGCAACTTAAAATAATAAATTAATAATAATTGCAATTGTTTACTAGTTTGTAGCATAATAAAAAGAAACAAACATTTGAATTTTTCTTAAAAAACAGTGTATCAATCATGCGATGATTGTGCATTATTTATGTTCAATTAGCCACCGGAATATCTGAAAAGAAAATGTGCAAAAAAACCTGTGCAAAATAAAATTCAAGCTGAAAACGAATGGTCCTTCGAGCCGGATGCGACAACTACCCATGCGTTTAGTAACTAACGTAGACAACTTGGCTTGGTTATAAAATAAAGTGATGAGTACAAAGAAACTTAGGCCCACTTTTTACAAGACTGCTCAATTCTCCAATTATTATTACGCGATTCGTTATTTCTGATAATACCAACAAATAATTAGCGAAACGTTATTCGTATTCTATAAAATTATATATTGAAATCAATTACACAGGAGTTTAATGTGGGTATATTTCCACTAACATAATGACGTTCCGATGACGACAATATCATTAACCACATAAATATTAGCATAATTCATTCCTGACATCACATTGGACCTGTCTAATTGAATCAAGACACAATATTCATGCGATAATGACGTCCTATGCCGCTGCTTCTTTTTTTGGTCACCTGCCAGATTTGTAATGTTGCGTACACACTATGCCGCAGTCAGCAGGGAAGTGGGCCCACGAGCATAGTGTGAACACGATAATGCCTCTGTCCCGGCTCCCAAGTGCATACCCTTGCTCTCTAATAAGAATAAAGGCGATGTTGCTGTGCCAATAAGTCCGCGGCAGTAATGCCGGCAGCGGCATGAGCATAGTGTGAACGCGGTATAACACTTTAAAAACTTGTATGACCATGTCGTCACTCAGTCAAATACTTGTGATATGTACCCACATTTTATACTTTTTTTTACTCTAGTTTGTTACTTTTACTACTGTACTTACCGTAAAACGAGGCGACTTTCAAATTACGGGGCGTCCTTGATGATAACAAAACCAGGCAAACGAATACCGATATTTCTAGGACCCGTCTTCCAGAATGAGTTTTATATGATGGGGCTACTTTGATAAGTCAAGAAAACAGGGGCAATCAAAGCGACCCCGTTTCAATTATAAAGTTGATAGACCACTTTTTTTATTTTTCCTCCGAAAGTATGAAACCTTATTTTTTTCTGAATATGCCAAATAAATTAACTCACCAAGTAGTTATTATGGAAATAATTGCATATTTTTTACTTTAAAAATTAAGAAGTTACACGCATTTGAATTTCAAAATCAATCAATGTAACCCCGTTTTACGGTACCTATTTTACCTATTCTACTTATTCTACTTATTTTTACTCCAATGTCACTCTTGTGTTTCTCGTTAAGTGAATAGTATTCTTAGAGAGAAAAAAAACTTGAGATGTGCCAAGGGACACCCGGATGGAACGAAGTTCCTTGAGGTGTTGTTTTCTTACAGTAAGTACACAGAAGCACCTAAATTAAAACAAAAACTACCAACAATACCTACCTACATTCATTTGTTTCCTTCCTGCACCAATTTATTCGAATGACGTTGTCAAAGTTTGAAAAAAGTGTCGCTACAACTTTTGGTCTTCATTTTCTCCGTCTAGCCCCCTTTCGCGCGATAAGGAACTTCGTTCAAATAAATATCTTGAACCGAAAAAACAACAAAGCCAAGCGTCTACATTAGTATTGCTATTGGTTATTGCCTCTTATGTGGGGCGCCAGACGTCAGGGTCCTCCATGAGAGTGACGCTGTGTTCCTGCGCGTGCAGGGGCGCGCCGACCGCGCCGCCAGGAGGCGTCACCGCGCCGGCCATCGCCGCCATGTCGTCACGTGACCCTCTGACATACACGCACAATGCACACACATCACTTCATGGCACATCGTTCCCGACCGTTTCCAATATCCTACTTCCTACTAATATTATAAACTAGGTGCCGCCCGCGACTTCGTTCGCGTCCTGTTGGATCCCGTTAACTTTTCGGGATAAAATGTAGCCTATGTGTTAATCCATGTCATCAAACTTCATCCAAATTGAATCAGTAGTTTTTACGTGAAAGAGTAACAAACATCCATCCATCCATCCATACTTACAAACTTTCGCGTTTATAATTATTAGTAGGATGTGAATGTAAGTTTGTTTGTTACGCTTTCACGCGAAAACTACTTAACCGATCATCATGAAACTTTGTACACATAGGAGGTATTAAAAGTAACATAGGATACTTTTAATCGCGGAAAATTAACGGGATCCAATGGGACGCGAACGAAGTCGCGGGCGGAAGCTAGTTTGTAATAAAGTTGATTTAGCGATTCAGCGTTCTTGTAGGTAGGTAACACACGCTACACTAGTATTACTTATTATAATTAGGTATTATAAGAATTAGTTACGAATACTGAAACGTCACTCAAAAAACACCACTTCAAATTGCTATGCCCCTGTTTGACATTACTCATTGGTAAAGCCTCGGTCTCGCGATCGTAACGCACAAGGCAGCGGTATGCAGCATGCAGCGCCGGACACATAATTATAAGTCAATATTCGGCTGACACATTTTCACTATTAGTTTCCAAACAAATCACGACATTAAAAAAAATTATATTGTTTAAGATAGATTCGCTCTACATATTTGGAGCCGCAACGCCTAACCAACTCGATACCGCGTCACGCACCCCAAATATGGCAGGGTCGCCATATTTGGGGAAGGGATTCGATTGAAACGAGTATTCTTTAGCGAGTCTCCTTTAATACTGACTACAAAAAGAAGATGAATGCTGAATCTTAGTATCTATCGTAATACTACACCTCAGTTTAGTATAGTCTTTTTTTACGTCGCAGTCTGCGTCAGCGGCGAGGAGCAAACGCGGTACTCTGCGTTGTGCTGCACACCGCAACGTTGTGCGTTACGATCGCGAGACCGAGGCTTTAGAAATGGCAATAATTTAAGCATGAACTTAATATAAGTAGTTTTTGAGTATTCGGCCGTACGATGTCTCCCCGCGTTGTCCCCTATCCCCCTGACAAGACACACACAAACCAGCTTCATTCATAACATTATCTTCTGCAGTAGATGTATCGTTGCTGTTCCTTGTCTATGGGCGTAGACGTCATTGTATTGAAACAAATTTTGGGACGAAATATTAATAAAACTGAAAGTTATTGTTTCGTCCCAGTGGGACGAGATACCAGTAATCCGAAACTCCCTATTTTTCTACCATGACATCTCTCGTTAGTACCCCAAGTTAGTGTATATATGACGCAAACTTGACTGCCAATGCAATTTATTTTTCTGTAGTTTCTGGTTGATAATGTTAATACACAAAGTTGGTAAGACTATAGATACTGACTTTTTTCCGAGCGCCATCATCCCGTAGATAACTCCAGTGCCGAAGATCAGGCCGCTGCCGAACCACGTGCTCAGGCTCAGCGGACATACGAAGAAGGGCGGCAGAGCTATGCTGGAAAACAAAACGAAATGGCTTAACAAACAACTGGATAAGCATTCATTTATCCCGGTGTCTGAACAGGAAAGTTTGTGAGGATGTTCGTTACTACAAAGCATAAACTACTAATCCGATTTGGATTAAAATTGGAATATATATTGTCCGTGACCTGGATTAACACATAGGCTACTTTTTATCTTGGAAAATCAACGGGATCCAACGGGACGCGAACTTTAATATTATAATTGTGAGAATGTTTGTCACTCTTTCAAGCAAAAACTACTGATCCGACTTGGATGAAACTTGGAATATATATTTTCCGTGACCTGGATTAACACATAGGCTACTTTTTATCCCGGAAAATCAACGGGATCCAACGGGCGCAAACGAAGTCGCGGGCGGAATCTAGTCACATATAAACACATGCCTACTTAGATAGCTAGATAACCAAAATCTATAAAATTAACTGCCTATGTTACTATTTGAGATTTCAAAATCAAGGCTACCAAAAAGTTTGATTTTCATTACCATAACACTAGGCAGTAAGGCGGTGGGTTTAATCAAAAGTAGGTAGGTAATCTCAGATCAACATTGGTCCACTAAACAACCAAAGTCGCGATCGATTGAGCATACTCTTAGGTGTAAATAGGTCTGCATATTGATTGACCCAAAAGCCTCAATTTAGGCATATGAACGAGAAACGACACTGAATATAAAGGCGTGTTTCCACACCACCGGCGGCGCTGCGACAAAAACGAGCGACTTCGCGACGTGATAGGATCATATTCTGATAAAGAAATCGCTCTAAAGCATAGATTTTATTAGTCATTCTCATACAAAATTGTCCGAAAATCTATGCTTGGCTTGAGTCCGGATCCAGTATTTGAGCAGTAAATTTGAATACGAACATGCACCTTAGAGCTGATTTTTCAAAACGAACACAAGAAAGTGGAAAAAAAGAAATATAGCATCTTTACATAGAGAAAAATAGCTTGGCTCCGAACCGTTACCGGTCCCACAGACGAATGGCTTCTTGGAGTACGAGTGAGAGAATCATCGTGGGTACTCTTCGATGGCATTAAATTTGTTTGTTACGTCTCAGAGACGCAATTCAATGTCACATAGTACGTGTAGGTACGTAATAGATCGTGCCCTCGCCTCTGTGGCATTCGTCTCAGAGACGCAATGCAATAGTACATAGTACGAAAACATAGTACATAGTTCGCGCGCTCGGTCTTCGGTTAACATGAAAGCCTGTTGATCGCATGTCGCTATCGCCAGTCATGTAATCGAGCCTTTATATTCACATTTCAATTAAGAGTAGATAAGGCAAGGGTAATGTCGTTTGTTTTCGTGACTCATCTGAATTTGTTTTTATTTGGACAATGGCTTCGAACTCGCATGAACAAATCGATTAGATGTGGTAATTGGTTTTAAAGATAAGAGACGTCATCATTTGATTAATCTGATGCAATGTTTTTTTATTATTATTTTTGTTGTTTAGTGATATGTATATGACGGCGCGTCGATTATTTTAGAGTGGCAACAACGTCACTCTGACACAACGACGGGCGCTAGTGTGCGAGGCGGGTCGACCGATCGATTTTCAAGGATTACAGATCGAATCGGTTTACATCGCGGATGCGCATTACGTGTTCGGCGGAGTGTCTATGTATTATAACTAATTAGACCATCCTGTAATCTTTTGCAATAATATTTTGGTGAATAGTAACTTTTGATTGTGTTACGATTTCGTTTCATTCATTCTCTTCGCCCGAAAAACTCACGCCTACCGTCATTGTACGTCGAGCATGGAGCCTCCTGATAGTGAAAGCAATGGTGCAGTCCCTTTATCAGGCGTGGGATCCGAAGGGCCAGGATCAGAGGAGAATACGCAAAGCAACGATATGCCTCCACCACCGCCTGCGCCAAACCTATTGTATCATATGGAATCTTTGCTATCCAGATTATTAGCAGCCCCTCAACCACAACCTGCGAGCAATGCAATAACAAAACTTATCCGATTTGACCCTGAAGAT
Source organism: Eulithis testata (assembly GCA_947507515.1). Taxonomy (NCBI): domain Eukaryota; kingdom Metazoa; phylum Arthropoda; class Insecta; order Lepidoptera; family Geometridae; genus Eulithis; species Eulithis testata. Next base: position 962,170 of record OX382194.1, read on the forward strand.
AAAGAGGCAGACATAGAAGGTTGGTGCAATATGACAGAAATAATCATCAACAGTAAAAAGTTAGAAGGTGCTGAGTTGTTGTTGGCGCTCACACACGCTCTCAAAGGGCGAGCAGCTACCTGTCTTACCAAGCTACAAGCTTCTCAGTTAACATGGGCCCAGATAAAAGAATTATTGATGGCAAAATTTGCAAGACCCATGTTACCTCAGGACTATTTCGATGAAGTGTTGCGTTTTCAAATAACAGCAAAAGAAACAGCCTGCGAAGCGGCTGTGCGCCTATGGAACATCATAGAACGTATTCCACGAATGAAAATGGATGAAGATATGATTACCGGATTTGTAGCATCGGTATTATGCCAAAAAGATAACATGATTCGCCGAGAGGTACATTCCCATAACCTGGCAACTAGGTCACAACTCCTTCGAATCCTTAACGGAATCTCACTCAAGCGAAAACATGATGTCGATGAGACCCATGATATCGACACGAAAAAAACTCGCTACAATGAACAGCGCTTTACGGGAACGTGCCATCGTTGCGGTACACCAGGACATCGAGCGATTGACTGCCGCAAGCGACGAGAAGATTTGTCTGCAGACAAGAAGCATAACCAAGCACCGAAAGTTCCTGACAAAACACGTCCGATCACTTGTTTCGTGTGCGGACGGCCAGGACACCTGGCGTCATCGTGTCCGGATCGGAAGGGAGGCAGTGGAGAAGCGGCTGTCAAAGAAGTCAACGTTTGCGAGCGTAGACCGACCAAGAGCACCTTGACTACATCATCTGGTGAGCCCGTTTCCTTTCTTTTTGATAGTGGATCTGCTTGCTCGCTTGTAACTTGTAGTTTGGCCGAGAAGTTTCCGGGTACTTCGCGTAGTGACATAGTATACCTTACAGGCATAGGTAGAGAAAATGTAGAATGCGTTTCACAGATTCTTAGTCCTATAGTTATACAAGGCATCCCGTTAACAGTACTGTTTCATATAGTGCCTGATGGTACCACCTCGGAACCGGTAATCATAGGAAGAGATCTTTTAGAAAATAATGTCCACGTTCAAATCGATAATGACAATATTATATTCTCCATGCGTAAAGAGGTTAATGTGTCAGATTCCTTCAGCAATTTCGATCTCACGATGGTTGACACAGATCTACAAGGTGACGATAAGATCGCTTTAATAAAAATTTTGCAAAAGTACAAGGACTACTTCATTGAAGGCATACCTACTCGGCGAGTAAAAACAGGCGTACTGCGTATAGACCCCATTGACCCGAGTAAAATTGTACAGAGACGCCCATATCGATTAGCTCCTGCCGAAAAAGAAATAGTTAAAGAAAAAGTAGAGTCGTTGCTAAGAGCTGGAGTTATCAGAGAAAGCAACTCGCCATTTGCTAGTCCGATCCTGCTCGTAAAAAAAAGGACAATACCGATAGGATGTGCGTGGACTATAGAGAACTTAACGCTAACACGCGCCCCGAACATTATCCTTTGCCAATCATAGACGAACAAATAGACCGGCTTCATGGCGCACACTTCTTTTCTTCGTTAGATATGGCCTCGGGATATCATCAAATTTTGGTAGACCCCGAAGGTGATAGTATTGCGAGGACAGCGTTCGTGACTCCTGACGGTCAATTTGAATGGGTGGCCATGCCATTTGGTTTGCGGAATTCAGCGTCTATCTATCAGAGATGCATTAATAAAGCTCTAGGCCCCCTAAAAGACAAAGTTGCGTTGGCATATATGGATGACGTTTTATGTTATTCAGATAGTATCCCCGAAGGTCTACAACGTTTAGATCTAACACTTAAAGCACTTTCTGAGGCTGGCTTCTCGTTTAACACGAAAAAATGCAGGTTCATGAAGAAAGAGGTCGATTACCTCGGATATGTGATTAGGGGAGGTGAAGTTAATCCAAATCCGAGAAAGGTACAAGCGTTAGTAGATGCTCCTACACCTAAAACAGCAACTCACGTTAGGCAGTTTTTAGGTCTTGCATCGTATTTCAGGCGGTTTATACCAAATTTTAGCCGCGTTGTCGGTCCCCTATATCCGCTTACCAAATTAAAGGGGCCAATTCAATGGACTGCCTTGCACGATAGCATTCACAAGCAGATTGTAAAAATACTAACGTCCGAACCGGTTTTGACAATATTTGATCGAGATTGTCCCATAGAACTTCATACTGATGCTAGTTCAGAAGGATATGGGGCCATACTGATCCAAAGAAAGGATAACGTACCTCACGTAGTGTCATACTTCAGCCGTCGAGCGACAGACGCGGAATCAAGGTATCACTCGTATGAGTTAGAGACTCTTGCAGTCGTTCGTGCGGTTGAGAATTTTCGCCATTACTTGTATGGTCAGCATTTTACAGTCTTTACAGACTGCAATGCTCTAAAGGCATCCAAATCCAAAACTGACCTAACGCCACGCGTTCATCGTTGGTGGGCATTTTTGCAGGCGTATGACTTCGAAATAATCCACAAACAAGGAAGTAGCATGGAACATGCTGACTTTTTATCTAGGAATCCCCTCCCAGATCAAACACCCCAATCATCCCAAAACCCTGATGAACCTAACATGTCAAAGAAAGGTAGACCTGTGCAGTTCATAGAGCTGCACCAAGGTTGGCTTGCAGTGGAACAAAAACGCGACCATGAAATTCAAGATCTTATAAGTAAGCACAGTAACAAAGAGTTACCCGAAGCAACTGCTCACACTTACGATGTCCGAAAAGGCATACTTTATCGAAAAGTAGAACGTAACAACTCAAGCTTCTGGCTTCCAGTAGTTCCTAGATCTCTCACGTGGAGTTTGATAAATCGTGTGCATACGGAAATTATGCATCTTGGAGCCGAAAAGACGCTAGACAAAATTTACGAACAATATTGGTTTCCATTAATGGCTAAGCAAGTACGTAAATTTGTGGATACTTGTATTGTGTGCAAAGCCTCTAAAGGGTGTTCAGGAGCACAACAAGTCCAACTTCACCCAATCCCCAAAGTATCCACGCCTTGGGATACATTACATATTGATATCACGGGAAAACTTAGTGGTAAGAGCGACAGAAAAGAATATGCTTCAGTCATAATTGACTCATTTACCAAATATGTCCTCCTTGAGTATACACCTTTGCTAGATGCTGCTAGTGCAATTAAAGCTCTAAAAAAGGCTGTGTGCCTTTTTGGCGCACCAAAACGAATTATTGCAGATCAAGGTAGGTGCTACATCAGTGCAGACTTCAAACAGTTCTGTAGCAATCACAACATAGAACTCCATCTTATTGCTACAGGCTCCAGTAGGGCGAATGGCCAGGTGGAGAGGGTAATGCGCACCTTGAAAAGCTTACTTACGATAGTAGAGAACAACCCTAATAAGACGTGGCGTGACGAACTACCGGAAGTTCAATTAGCGTTAAACAGCACACGATCAAGAGTAACAGGTTACACGCCGACGGAACTAATGTTCGGAATAAAAGCACAGTCGTTAGGCTTGTCTAGTATAGCGTCACACACAGTACCTGAGCCCCGTTTAGAGTTAGACGTGATACGAAAAAGGGCATCTGAAAATATTGTAAAAGCAGCGTCATCAGATGTAGAGCGTTTTAACCGTGGTAGAGCAACCGTAAAGCTCTTCTCACAAGGCGATTTCGTGTTCATAAAATGTAGTGAGCGTAATCAAACAAAATTGCAGAGAAAGTTTAAGGGTCCGTTCATGATTACCCGCGTTCTAGATAACGATAGGTACGAGTTAAAAGACATTGATGGGTCCAACCGAACTTACAAGTATGCTCACGAAAACTTACGTGCAGTACCCGGAGGCTACGACGGTTTACTTGAGGCGGCTACTTCCTTAATTAATGACGGTGATGAGGCCGAGACGGCGGCGGTCCGCGGTCAAGAGATTGAAACGGAACTATCTGATGATGCTAGTGACACGGTCTCAGCATCTAGTTCGCGCACTATGACCGCTACCTCTGGAACCCTCTCTGCTTCTGATCATGATGAAAATTAGATTGTAAGTTGAGTTTTATGTGTAAATCCCATGTAATGCACATCTACATGGCTACGTATAATGTTGAGAACTACTGGGGTACGGATGGTTAATTGTATCTTTCGATGGGACTGGCTTATGCGGGTCGACGTCCCAATGCTAGACTACAGTTGAACCAATAATGGTGGCGTGTGCAGCAAGTAAATGGCCTAAGGGACTGGCTTATGCAGGTCGATGTTCCGGACCAGGCACTGGGCTGGTGGTGATGTGATGTTTGATGTGTGAGTACTAGTCGAAACGATGCTGATGGATTGTCCGGTCCATGTCATCATTGTAGATGGTGGCTGGTCGAAGGGACGTCTGAGATCAGTTGTTCGGTCTAGTGTATAGAGTGGTAATACAAGGGTCAGATGTTTAACTGATGTTTGATGGGTCGCAGATAGTTTATGTATCAGGGATGGGCGAGCGCGTAAGATGTCTCTACCAGTGACGTCTTTGTCTTTACAGATTACTGAAAGAAGAGGGTTGGACACAAGCAGACACGCGAGGACGCGTGAATGTCAGTTCGGCCGTGACGGCGCGTCGATTATTTTAGAGTGGCAACAACGTCACTCTGACACAACGACGGGCGCTAGTGTGCGAGGCGGGTCGACCGATCGATTTTCAAGGATTACAGATCGAATCGGTTTACATCGCGGATGCGCATTACGTGTTCGGCGGAGTGTCTATGTATTATAACTAATTAGACCATCCTGTAATCTTTTGCAATAATATTTTGGTGAATAGTAACTTTTGATTGTGTTACGATTTCGTTTCATTCATTCTCTTCGCCCGAAAAACTCACGCCTACCGTCATTGTACGTCGAGCATGGAGCCTCCTGATAGTGAAAGCAATGGTGCAGTCCCTTTATATAAATAAATTTATAAATAGTTTGCTTTGCTCTTTGTTGACAAGGGCTAGTCACGAAAGTAGGAGGGATCCCAGCAGTGGGACGGTGACGTAATGTGACGTGACTAGTTGAGTTTATTAAAACTAGAATTATTTGAGTTGAACTGCCTATTGATTTGAGTCGCAAATAACTCGAGTTTGAAAAAACTAAACTCGTCACCTCACTGTCAATCAACTTGAATAAATATCCTGTGATGTAATAGCCCCAATAAAAAACTACCAGTTAAATATGTATGATATTTAAACTCACCCGCAGTAAATCGCAGCCTTATTCCAATAAGGGCGGGTCTCGACCTTATCGCTGAGCGTTTGCACGAAGTCAATGAAGAAGCAGCAGCAGGGCGCCTCACACACGATCACTATGAACCCGGCTAACATCTGCCAGATGCCGGCGATCAGACATCCAACGTTTAGCACGATGATGCCAGTGCAGTTCAGTAGACCAAGGATTATGGCGACTGCGGAGATAAACGTAATATTGCGTTCACAATCAGCTGCAAGCGCTCGTGGCTAGGCTTGCTTAGTCAATCTTAACCGATTCCAATTCAAATGGTTTATCTACTATATAAAAATAAGTCGGGTTTTCCTTCCTGACGCTATAACTCCAGAACGCACGAACCTATTTCCACGGTTTTGCATTCGTTGGAAAGGTCTCGGGCTCCGTGAGGTTTATAGCAAAGAAAATTCAGGAAAACTTTCAACAGAAAAGCGGGAAAATGGAATTTTGAAAAGTCACACCCTAACGCGAGCAACGCCGCGGGAGACGGCTAGTTTAACATAGATGTTACCATAACAGTGGGCCCAAAACGATAACTCTATTACTATTGTATGTTAAGCGACGTTCTGCGCGGTCACTATTTGGATGGGTGACCGTTAGTGGCATTTATATCTGAGCGCTTCCGTGTTTCGGATAGTGACCGCGTAGAACGTCACTTAGATAATCAGTGAAGATTACTACGCCACGAGCGCTTCATGTTTTTGTTATAGTACGAGTAAGTACAAGTGTAGTACAAGTGAGTACAAGTGTAGTTAGTCTCAAACGCTTCGAAGTTATCTATAGGTATAGGTAATAAATACTAGAAACCCCCAGTTACAAATATATCTGATGGAAACACGCAGAAAAATAACCATGCGATTTATGTATATAGTAACTTGTTTAATTTTATCTGTCGTAAGCAATACAATACGACACGACACAAAAAACATTTATTGCCTCAGTAGATATACAAGATTATAATTAACAAGTAACATCAAAGAGGGCAAAAAGGGTAAATTCAGCGTAGACGTATTACGCGATCTACTATGAACGGGTTTAATACGTTTTGATAGGTAAAGCTGTTTAGCATAATTTTACTGAAGTGTTCTCGCATAAATTACAATGTAGACAAACTTGTTATTCAAACTCATATTCCATTATTCATGATTCCTAAATTCCTACACTTCTGGGGGCGTATTTTGCTACGTGCTTATATAGATTGATCACGAAATGACGGAGGCCTATACCCAGCAGTGGGTGATACCGGGCTGAGATGATGATGATGAAAGAACAACATTGTGGACTGCCTATCGTCAGTCGTTAAAATTATATTTGATTTTATTTAATTCTGTCAATATTTAATTGAATGTCTTTGATCGTTAGCACCATGTCATTGACGACTCAAGTCAGTTCTTTTCAGTGTTTAGTAGAATTGATAATACAGAACTTTAAGTAGCTTATCATTCTTTTTTTAGATCATAAAATGATTAATATTTAAGTTTTTATTGGGTTCAACTTCATACTGTACACCAGTTAATTGTACAAAAATTTAAAAATCTGCTACCAAATTCTCCTTAGATCTTCTTCATCATTCCTGATCATCAATAGACCTTGGAGTATGAACTTTAGTTAATCAAATCTCAATACTTTGAAATGAACTAAATATTTCAAACGGTAATTATGCCTGAAATTCCTCAGAACTGGTTTTCAGAGCTGGTGAATATCCTCTTAACTTGGAAACGGCCGCACCAATTTTCAACATAACTAAGACCTAAATTGGAACTACAGCCTAACACTTAGAGCTACGAGGAAACAGACAAACATACAATGCCATCAATATTAAAACACCTCTTCCATTTTCAGGTCTGCGGTGAAAAAGAACATAAATTTATAATAGATTCCAACTTTTCAAGCAGAGCAATAGTTAGGTATAAAAATTGTACTCTCAAATGGGTCAAATGCTAGTAGGTGGATCAATATTTGAGTCCAAGACGAGAATAGTGACAAATTGTATAAACTAGCCAATAAAACAACACCCACTATAAACACAATTGGATGAGTCTAATGCAAATCATAATAGCCCAAGTAAATGACATTTGAGTGGGCACATTGACTCTGTCCGGCCTTCTTGTATAGGTCTGATACCACCGAGGTAATCTTCTTATAGATAAAATTCTCGTGTCACAATGTTCGTCCCCGTACTCCTCCGAAACGGCTTGACCGATTCTCATGAAATTTTGTGGGCATGTTGAGTAGGTCTGAGAATCGGCCAACATCCATTTTTCATACCCCTTAGTGATAAGGGTTGCACGCGAGCAAAGCCGCGGGCGACAGCTAGTTTTAAATAAAAATTTACTGTTGTACAACTACCTCATAGAAAAAACTTTTGTTATTACTTTTTTTAAATCGTTTTATAGAGGAAATTAGTACCTAAGTAGGTACTGATTACTGATTTCTTTGGATAAAATATTACCTTGAATTTACAGAACAAAAATATTCTAAAGAAGCATTGTTTTATAGAAAAAAACTCTCAACAAGGTTATATTAGTAAAAGAATTACTTTTTGTATCTGAATCATTATCTACAAAAAAAGGATCTCACTGTTATCTTTCCTTATCTGGTGACAAACATACAAAACGAATAGCATGTTATGTATATAATTTCACAACTATTAAACACTACTCAAATATATTTTGGATCCAAGTGGCAGTAACTAATAGAGAACCTAATGTTTGGTAGTATAACCCCAGTTTACGATAAAATGTAGCCTACAAACAACTGAACGGAACATCGAGCTTTTTCAGTAGGTAAGGACAAATGTTCAAATATATTTTCTTTTATAATTTATGTGCTGATTTAGGTACCCACTTGCTTATGTGGTCTTAACAAATTAACAGGTAAATAATTGTACTTAGTTTACTAGTGAGCAGATGTACCTACCTACTACTACTATTTTTCAAACTTTTATGAGGACTCGGATATACTTTCTAATTCAACTATAACGCTGTAAAATGTACATACCTATCTGAACTGAGAATATTTTGCAAACGATAAACCTTTTAGAACATTTTTCGGTCATGCTACAGCAAGCCTATAAACCTCAGATTACCTATGTAGGTACTCTAAAAGATGAATACTTCTTACATTGTCACGCAATTGAATAAGAGTAATAATAACAACGGTGATTATTAGAGCACAAAGAAACTCACTGAAACTGCCAACTGTTCCGAGCCCTCTTCCAGCATATCGCATCCACCACGGGACGTCATCTTTCTGGACATTTTCGCCACCCGGCCGCTGCATGAGCATCGCAAACTTGTCCGTGAACGACTGTAATGATCGTGGCCATTACTCAAAAATTCTATAGAAGCCCTAAAATAATTATTCACGAATATTTCTTACCATTTTCGCAAAAATCAATCCACCACAACTTCCACTATGTCTGTCTGTCACCAAATAAATCTGTCTGTCACTTCACTTCACTAAGTTCACTATCACTTGTCAGGCAGGCAGATCAGTACCTATCAGTCGGAAACGGCTGGAAATGCCAACTGCTAAATATCTTAAAAAAGTTGCTACATTGATTCATTGATATTTTTACGCTTATAGGAAGCCCTAAGAGGCACAAATTCAGGAATTGGGGCACTAATTGGCACAAATTCTAGCCCCCTTTTAAGCTAACATTCATTCGGCTAGCCCAACCAGGAACGAAAATCGACCCAGCAAAAAACGTTACCCCAGCAAAAAGTGAATTTCTTGAATAACTCCGAAACGGCTATAGGCATAAATTTAAAACTTGGGGCACAATTACAGGGCAGTAGGCACTAATTATCTGCATTTTTAGAATTTTCAGATTCAACACTTTTTTGCTGGAGTAACGCACACCTCAGTCGGTTGGCAACCACTAAGCGCGATGGATGAAATTGCTGTGGACGGTATATATACAAGGGTAAAAAGTACTAAAACAGATGAAAAACGACGGAAATGGATACGCCTTCTCAATATAAAGCTTCCAGTGAGGTAAGTATTTTAATATGCGTTTTATTTCAGGTAAAACGCTGCTATTTCATAGAACGGCACTTTAACACGAAGTAATAAACTTGTTACGCCCACAGACTTTCACAGATTTCTCAAATAGTTGTAGTAATACTTTAGTACATAAGTATTACTACATAAACATGAATGAATTAAAATAATTTTGGTATAATTGATGATATAACGCAATAATTGATGATATTACATAAAAAATCATTAAAAATCACCTACGGAGTAGTAATACCTACGTCCTATAAACATCACGTGAAAAATAGCTAATATAGCTAGAACTAGCTATAAAGTAGCTAAGTTGGCATCATTACAGATAGTATTTATTTAATATATGTGCGTTCATGTCACTAACTAAACTCGGCTGGTTTTCGATTACCTATTTTCACAATGATTGACCAAAATATACAGATACATTTATCAAGTTATCAAAGATATAAATTACTCAAACAATTAAATATGTAAGCTACATTTAAACTTATCACAACTGTAAATTTTTAAAAAGTCTCTTTGTGGAAAATGGTGACAATGACTTTAGAATATACAAGACATTACGTTTAGTAACTGAGAACGAATGTAGCACTAACTTTTTTGTTTCTGTTGCGTTTCGTTCACACCCTTATAAATTGAATTTTTTTAAAACTTTCATGAATTTTGTTGCAGGAGTTACATTCTTTTCTTTTCATCAACAAAGAGTAACCTAATAAGTGAAATGAAAAATAGTACATATTTATTACATACTTATATAGGTACATACATGTTAAGAATGACTATATTGTGCTAAGCTAGGTAATAAATAACGTAATAACTAAACGCAACACATGGTAAATGTCGGTCGGCATCTGCGGGCCGCGTTTGTGACTTTTGCATCTTTTAGCAATTACAATAGAATTACACATAGCTCGTCAATTGCTTTTGAAATTCATGTGAAAAGTAAAAGCTCGAGAATTAATGCAACCATCCAAAATGCTTCCAAAACTAACAGACGATACTCAAACAATGTAAGTATAGCAAGATTCTACAGTCTTTAGTTTCCACTTTCCTTTGGGTTCACGTTCCCGATTTCTAGAAAAATGTGTAGTAACATACTAATTGCGACTTTGGCGCAGTAATTTCTTGGATTTCGTAACTTCCAAGTAGTTATCAAACAGCTAACAAGATCAAAATAACCATGTTATTATCCAGCTTACAAAGCAGTCTTGTTTTGATTCTCAGAACCTTAAATATAATGAAATCTGATTGTTTCAGCATAATCTGTGGGTCCCCATATTCGATACTTGTTTTTAACAATGTTACAGATCATTTTCTGAAGGTGATGGAGTGTGCAGCTCCGAGGTGTTTGCCACTGATGTGGTGGTCACCACGAATGCCGGGAACCATGACCACGGCAGCTCTAAGGTCAAGTTAACTAACCTGGTGGATTACAACTGGGAGCCGAAGTTTTATCATGGACAGCTACTTGCTATTCATTTGAGTGGAAACTATTTGGCTTATTGCATAAAAGGTTTGATAACACATTATATTCTGTAAATGTACCAGAGATAGTATTATTTGGTGCAAATGGTAGGTACCATAATTTTGGTTATAATATAACTGCTAGGTACCTACCTACTGCTGCACAAAATAAGGAGGTTTATTTAACAGGATAGCATTATTTCTCTGGACTTGTTGGCTTCAAAACAGCTGATCTTGCTCAATCTGTTTGAGGTTCAGACTGTGCTAGAGCCAGCTGTTTGCAAACTATTGTTAAAATAAAAATGAACAACCAATTTTTTAAATTTTCACCAAACATTCCTAGTCACAAACTAAGCAAAGCTTGTAATATAGGAACTAGATTGCTGATCCCTTTTCTGTAAATACATACTAATACATAGTAACACCTAGGCATAGAACAAACATTGTATGTTTGTCACACACAAATGTTTGTTCCTAGTTGGGTGAGGATCAAGCCCACAACCCACAGCACAGAAAGCACAGCTATATTACCTACTAAGATGCGACACCCAAGTCACCATTAAAAAATGTAATAAAAATTATATATTTACAATATTCACAATATTTACAAAATACACATGAAACAGCTGAGCCATCTACAAACCGTTGCAAACGATTTATAGATAGCTCAACTGGTCCAAATCAGTACCAGTGGCTGCATTGCCGCGCTGAATAGCAATGCTGATACGCTGGCCTAGATAATCACCAGCCCTCGGGTCACGCGTCGCTTCAACTAGACGCCCTGAAGGAATAAATCACCATTATAATTATAATTTCTAAGCAAAACTGTTTATTGCAGCTCCAAATGCTACAAACCCCGGGTCATGGACGGGCATGGTTAGAGTGGTCCACAATCCTGATTTACCGACAAAAGGATCCAATCTGAGGTCTCTGATCAAAGGGATGAAAGGAGAGGTAAGATGTTAGACACAGCTATTACTAAAATAATGAACTGGCATAACTAGATAAAACCTGGAAATAAAAATAATTTAAAAACATACAATAAGTCTATGTCTAATATGGCCAACTAAACATTGCCGTTGTGAAGTTAAAACATAATTTGTTTCAAAAAGTGTCATTGCGCATTGATATAACCAACTTCACAATTGTTAAACAGCTGGATTGTCTCCGTATCAATATAAATAAATAAATATTCTTGGACATTACACTAGTATAAAAACAGTTTTGCTTAGAAATTATAAAGTTTATATTGATACAGAGACAATCCAGATGTTGTATGATAATTATAAACAGAGCAGTTTGCAGCTCTGCAAGTGACACTGGATACAGCTACTGTATCAATGTAAATCAGTAATCTATTATACAAGGTGTAACATAAATACCCATAAGTCCGAAGGGGTCGTAATCAGACCGACCACCTGAGTGCTTGGACATGTGCAAAGGATCAATACCTCGTAATTGAAATTTACATACAAAAATACAACTTTTATTTAGAACTTTCTGACAACCCTAAAAGTGTTTGTTTACTATTTGCGTAAACCCGTACGTACACACGCATGCACACGTAGGTACCCTCCTACCGCGTCGCACGCACATGCTAGCTGTGTGTAGGTACATTGTAAGTTAAAGTTACGAGCTCATTTCATGAATGAAAAACTTCGAAATCTCAAAAGTCGTAGAACAAACACTGTTCGCCATGACCTGTAAAATACCCCACTTTCGGACTTATAGGGTATTTATGTTACATCGTGTATATATAAAAATGTTATGTGTACGGTTCAAAAACTCAAAAAGTTCTGAACCAATCGAGCTGACATTTTAGCATGATATATAATCCGCATCAAGAATAGTTTTTATCTATATTTTGCAAAGCGAAGCGTGGCAGGGTAAATACCCGTGCGAAGCCGGGGCGACCCACTAGTAATAAATAATGACAATAATAGCTTTTCATTATTCGAACTTCTAATCGAAACATTTGGTTGCAGGTACAAGACTTGGCATTTGCCCATATACAGAACCAGGTGATACTGGCTATAATCGACGAACAGGGCAATTTCTATGTCCATGAGATTGAAGTCACTGACAGTGGATTGAGGTAAGAACTACTATCCCCCAGTCCTCAGTTTTGAACAGTTTTTTTTTATGAAATAAAGTAATGAATCAAGTTTATCGAAGTTTCATCTTATGTAATTAGAGGCGAACCACACCATGTCTCCACTGGAATAAATGAGCAACTACAAAGAAGCTACAAATTAATTTATTTTTCACTAGCTTCCACCCGCGACTTCGTTCGCGTCCCGTTGGATCCCATTGGTTTTCCGGGATAAAAAGTAGCCTATGTGTTAATCCAGGTCAAGGACAATATAAATTCCAAGTTTAATCCAAATCGGATCAGTACTTTTTGCGTGAAAGAGGAACAAACATCCATACATACATACAAACAAATTTTCGCGTCTATAATATCGACATCGCCGACAAACTTCAGGAAAGCAGATTCCGCTGGTTTGGACATGTAAAAAGAAGACCACCAGACCACATAGGTTGTAAAATGATCACTCTGGACATGCCCGGGTCCAGGAAAAGAGGTAGGCCAATGATGAAGTGGACAGATGTGATCAACAAAGACCTTACGTCCTGCAATGTTTCCCAAGACGACGCGTCGGATAGAGCGAAGTGGAAAAAAAAACGAGGAAAACAGACCCCACCATCAGATGGGAATAATAATTGCTTAGGAAAGAGAGAGAGAGAATATTAAGTAGGATCTTAATGTTTACCTCGTAAATATGAATGTGTGTATGTTATTACAGGGTCACTCTATTAGCAGAGATTCGTGAAGAGTCAGGGTTGACAGGCATAGGGCACCGCGTGGTGTGGTGCCCTTACATACCCGATGAAGATGATGAAGCACCAGATGAGGATGTGGCTAAGCTGCTTCTCACTACGCATGGCAACATTGGTATGCATACTTCAATTCGGTTTTACTTCACTACATAGTATAAAGCAAAGTCGCTTCCCGCGTCTGTCCTAACGTCTGTATGTATGTATGCTTAGATCTTTAAAACTACACAACGGATTTTGATGCAGTTTTTTTTTAATTGATAGAGTGATTCAAGAGGAAGGTTTGTGTGTATAATACATCATCATCATCACTGCGTTGCTTCCGTGCGAAGCCGGGGCGGGTCGCTAGTGTAAGATATTTCATTATAGCTCTAATTATTGCCATCATTTGACAGGCCTCATGGCTCAGTCGGTAGTAGCTCTGCCTTCGTGGGTTCGATCCCCACCGAGAACAAACATTTGTGTGGCAAACATAGATGTTTGTTCTGTGTCTGGGTGTTTCTATATATTGTAAGTATGTATTTACAAAAAAAAAAAGTATATAATAATATGTATTCTATCAGCCATCTAGTTCCCATAGTACAAGCTTTGCTTAGTTTGGGACTAGAAGGCGTTGTGTTAAATGTCCGTGAATATTTTATTTTATTTATTTATTTATTTAAAAATTTTACACAAACAAGTAGTGCTAGGGGGACTTAATGCTAAGAGCATTGTCTACTAGTCTTCCTGGGCGTGTAAAAAGGTAGTGTGGCATGTTTTTATAGGTACCAAATAAGTTGTATATACGAGATATTATAAAACTACTTATACTATATATATCTACCTACATATTGAAGAAATTAAAATATACATACCTAAAATACATCATTGTATCAATACATATATCATTCATGAAAATCAGAGTCGTATGTGGCGGTTAGCCACAAGTAAGTAAATCGGGCTGACGCGAAAGTTTTGTGTCCCGCGTCGCCAGTCGTCTCTCCCCGCTCGCACAGTATAAACATGTGGCTTCGTTGGTGAAATAAATAAGTCATTATGTGGAACACTGAAGTTTAACATTACATCCCGAAGAAATAGTATATCATACATAATATTACCCTAAACATACCACAATGATAAGGATGTATTTACAAAAATAAAATAAGTATGTATGTATTCTTTCTATCAGCCATCTAGTTTCCATCGTACAAGCTTTTCTTAGTTTGGGACTAGAAGGCGTTGTGTTAAGTGTTCGTGAATATTTATTATTATTATACAAAATAGTAGATTGTATCATAAGGGAGCGAAATCATATTTTTACAGCGAGGGTGCTTTTTTGAATCCAGAGCGAAGTGAAGGATTCTAGAGTAGAATCCCGAGCTTTCTTTAGTAGAATCCTGAACGTAGCGAGGGATTCAAAGTACGTCGCACGAGCCAAAAATATATTTTGCTCCCGAGTGGTACACTCTACTTTTCATCACCCACTATGAGAAAATAAAAGATAAGATAAGAAAAGATGTGAACATTCTTTATTGCACAAAAATGAAGTACTTAGGCGAACTTAAAGCGAAGATATTCCAAATCCAAAAAGTGCGCGGCAAAGTTAATTCCGGCGCACTTATAGTTTCTTATAGAAAACACCACCTTTGGGTGCATATAAAGGCGAACCAAGTAGTTCTTTTCGAATAGGTGTGATGAATTAGTAGATTGTATCATAAGGGAGCAAAATTATATTTTTATGGCGAGGGCGAATCCAGAGCGAAGTGAAGGATTCTAGAGTAGAATATATTTTGCGCCCGAGTGGTACACTCTACTTTTCATCACCAACTATGAGAAAATAAAAGGCGCCTCATATTTTATTGTAATATTATTATTTATAAAACATATATAGTAACAACTAAAATGAAAATAAATAGTATCTATAATGAAAACCACTTATTTCTTATGTTTTCTATTCGTTCGATTTCTTTGGCGCTGAACACTAAGATGTTCCAAATTCAAATAGTGCGCGGCAAAGTAAAGTATGAACTTTGCCGCGCACTTATTGTTTCTTATAGAAAACACCACCTTTGGGCGCACATAAAGGCGAACTTTCGAATAGGTGTGATGAAAAATCATTTGTTGAAGTAAGTTGAGCCCCTTGTATGTTGTATGTTGTATGTTCCAGCCCGCATCTGGAACATGCGTATAATAGGTGCGTGCGTGTCGGCGTGCGAGGCAGTGGGCTGGGCGGCGGCGCTGGCGGGCGGGCCGGGCGTGCGCGTCGCCGCGGAACACGCCGCGAGGGTAGTCGCAGCCGCCTTCTCGCCGGACGGCACCGCGCTAGCCACTGCCGCCGCTGACGGATATGTTATGTTCTTCCAGGTATTACACTTCATTTATTTTAATGTTTCATCATTTATGTCTTTTGGTAAATAAACAATTTATCATCATTATTATTATTTTCTCAAACATGCTTGGATAGTTGGATATTAAAGCATTGTTTTGACAACCTTCTTCGAGATAAATCGAAAATGCAGTACTGGCCACACATATGCGAGCAACGGCCAGATAAAAATGTATGAAAATCCATTGCCGGCGTGTTTAGCGGCCAAATAAATGACATACAAAACTCTTAAAATAATATATGTCGTGTAATTTAAAAATGGAACGATCTTTTACTCCATACATGGCAACCAAGGAGGTAACTTATCAAAGGTTTTATTGAAATTTCGAACAGGCTTTCAAATAGAAAGCTGATTATTGAAAAAAAAACAAATGAACACTGTAACTTCGTTGTTCGTTAACGGTTTTGAAAAGTAATTGTATTTTCAACTAAAAAGTTTTGCCTAGGTACTTAGTTTTAATTTCCGTGCATTATTTGATTTACACGTTCTTCCCTCATTGCCTCTGTTGCGGGCCGCTGCAGTAATGTACTATTTCTGGTATTATTATTATTGCTATCATTATCATTAACTTATATTGGCCCACTGTTGGACGTAGGTTTCTCGCAAGACGCGCCATTAAGTCCGGTCTTCGTCTCTTCTCATCCAGTGCGCTACATTTCACACATCGTCACCCCACCTTGTCGGAGAGCGTCCTACACTACGCTTGGTCTCCACTCGAGTATTAGTTTGCTCCAACGATTGTCGGTTCTGCGGCAAACATGGCCGGCCCACTGCCATTTCAGCTTGCTAATTCTCTGAGCTATGTCGACCACGTTGGTTCTCTGAATAACCTCGTTCAGAGAAATTCCGAGCACACCTCTCTCCATAGCTCGCTGAGCGACTTTCATCTTGTATTATATGGTACTATAGTATTATTATATATCTTATACGTGGTGTTTATTCGCAGGTATACATGCACAATGATAGCAGTCCGCGTTGCCTGCACAAGTGGCAACCGCACGAAGGCAAGCCACTGTCTTGTCTCTTCTTCCTTGACAACCATAACAACTATAACGCAGAGTGAGTACTATAGTAGAAACTTTACTTGTCCTTCGAATATTTAAGACATGTTTCGGTTTATTTTTTTTTGGCAAATTTAGCTCATAAAGACATTCCAACACCGTGTGACATAGACATAACAGCTGCTAAACGATTAAATAAATAAATATTTGGGAATTTACCCTATGTTTGGTTTTACAGCGGTAAAGACCGTATAATTTTATTCCTGCAAGTGACTGCGATACTATTCTCCTAACCAAACAAAATAACAAAAGATGACTCAAGTGCGACTCAGGCATAGATTTTCTGTCATTTTTTTGTTCTATTTTGATCTTCAGACTATGAGCAGTCTGGCATTTAGGATGAGATCTCCAATGCTTCTTTTTTTCTTAGGGATCATTTTCTACACTTCTCAATTAAAATCTTGAGTGTCTATTCAGTGAGCATTATTTCACTGTACAAAACTTAAGAGGTTGAGTTATTTTGGGTCCCACATTATAAATATATTTCCTATATTCCAGCGTCCAATTCTGGAAGTTCGCAGTGACCGGCGCCGATAACAACACTACGATAAAAGTATGGTCGTGCAAGTCGTGGCATTGCATGCAGACGATAACATTCACGCCGTCGCCGTCGCTCAGCGCCGACAGCCTGGGACTCAAGGCCATGCTGGATCGCAGCGCTACCTATCTGCTGTTGTCCGACTTCAAGTCACGCAGCCTGTGAGTATACAGCATGTCAGAAACTTGTACGTTAAGCCAAGAGGGGTAATACCGAACATATTTTTTTTATTATTTTTTTATGATAAAAGTAATGGAACAAGCTGATAGCTCATCTGATGTTCAGTGATAACTTCTGCCTATAACAATGCATTAGCACGTCCAATGAGGGTGTGCCCTGTAAGCAATGCACTGCGTCCATAACTCTGAGACGTAAAGATCTAAAAAAAAAATGAAAAATAAATGGTTAGTAAGTTTGAGAGGGTAAGTTAGAACTAGCTTCCGTTAATTTTTTTACTCCTTGGATTGGAAAATTATTGAAGTTTTAGTAAAGAACCCTATTTTTTTTGAAAATATAATGTAGCCTTATGTCACACGGGTATAGTTGGGAAGGGTAAGTTCTTTGTTATAATTTCTATACAAAATCTTTTTATTTTATTTAAATAACCTATTTTTAAGCAACCGTGTCAACAACCCTGTATAGTTCTATGTAGTAGCTCTATCTCACCAAGGCAGGTTGGCTATGTTTGTGTGCGTAAGCTCCAAGCTCCCTCTGATATACGAGATAGAACGAGAGGGGCCAA
The DNA here is from genome assembly GCA_947507515.1 of Eulithis testata. NCBI lineage: Eukaryota > Metazoa > Arthropoda > Insecta > Lepidoptera > Geometridae > Eulithis > Eulithis testata. The sequence continues at coordinate 980,420 of OX382194.1, forward strand.
AAACTTAACCAACCCGCCTTCGTGAGATAGAAGGTACATATTTATGTAGCTTATTTTAAAAGTCCTATATACTGACAGGTATGTGCTAAGCATGGCGCGCGACGAAGCAGACACAATGGCGTACTGCAAGAGTATATCAGAGTTTCTGCTGCCCTATCCAGTTCTGAGCTTCTGTATCGTTGACGCCGGTAAACACCTTTGAACCTTATTTTTTTATTCTTCTTCTTCTTCTAACTTAAGAGCTCAGCTCTTGTCGGTGTAATTATGCAGTTCTCGCCATTTGTTCCTTTCCAGTGCAGCTTCCTTGACGTCCTTATACGACATGACAGCGATCTTTTCCTTCAGCTGGCTCGTATAGCTTTTACGCGGTCTTCCCCTTCCTCTCTTTCCTTCTACCTTTCCTTCAATGATATTTTTAATCAAACTGTCATGTCGTATGAGGTGTCCTATCATTTTTCCTCTCCGGTTTTCAATAACCCTCATATTTTTTGATTAGTTACTACAAATTACCGATTGTATTTTAAAATTCTTTTACACATTAGAGACATTTTACAAAAGTTAGAGAATCTTTTGGTGTAACGCACGTGAAATTCTAGATTAAAGATGGTCCTCTTAATTTTTAGAAGAATGTATGGATGTTTGTTACTCTTTCACGCAAAAACTACTGATCCGATTTGAATGAAACTTGGAATATATATTATCCATGACCTGGATTAATACGTAGGCTACTTTTTATCCCGGAAAATCAACGGGACGCTAACGGAGTCGTGGGCGGAAGCTAGAGTGTTCTAAATCACTGCATCGGTTTTCTACTATTTTTCGAAAAAGCAATCTAATAAAGCGTGTTTTTCAGAGGAGCGACAAGTGAAGTGCGAGTCTTCGTGCGACGATCCCTTCCATCGGAACGGCTCGGCCGGGGATGCCCCAGCCTCCCCTGAAGACTTCGAGACACATCATAATGTAAGTACAACGTTCACAGACAGATACCAAGTTTTCGTTTTTCTGTCAAGCAATTCCTCGATTTTCGAGGCTTGCGATTTTCCATAATCATATTGGTTTTATATCTTCAAAACTGTTAAAATTTATGAGCAAGAAGTTGTATGACACTAGCAAAATTACGTAATGAAATTATCCAAGCATAGATAAATAGATAGCACACCAAGAAAAGAAGAAAAACAATAAAAGAAAAATAAGTTTAAATTATGAGGGGCAATGGGCGGTCTTATCGCTATAAGCTATAATAATAATAATAATAATATAGCCATTTATTCCAAACATTGGGTTTACATAGTTCTGGTAATCGTGTTATGAGCTCAAAGTTTATAGAATGTCCCGCAATTTGGTGCGCCTCTCGGCATAGGCCTCCTCTAACGCTTTCCATTGGTTTCGATCTTGTGCTACCCTTCTCCAGTGTTGTCCAGCTGTAAGTTTTAGGTCGTCTTCCCATCTTGTTTGCTGACGGTCTCTATTGCGCTTACCCTCCCTGGGGTATAAGCTATAAGTGTAGTGTTCATTCTCAGGAGAATGGGTCAGGCGTGTCCTGCAGCTCGGAGGCCGGCAAGCGAGTGCACGTCCAGCTGTTCATAGTGCAGCCGAAGGGGCTGCAGGAAGGATCGCTTGTCTACACACCACCGCGACCGCACAGAGAACTCATACACGGTAAATATTCACAACATATTTTAGGCCTGTATGATTTACTGCTCTATAGTAGGTGCCAAATAACACGGCAATACAGGTCATTCACCACGATGTCGCAAAATTCAATTTATATCACTGATGGCTCAACTGTTTCATGTGTATTTTGTAAATATTGTGAATATTGTAAATACTGTATTAGTTGTAATTTTCTTTGTGAATAAACTTCTTGAACACAGTTGATAATTTTACTTAATTTATTTAGTATTGGGACTGTCAAAGTCCATAACAATGCTGCGGCCCTACATTGAAAATTACGAATCGTACACATTCTAGTGCAGCTGACTGTACTTTAATTATTTTTCTAAGAATACTAATAAGTAGCTCTACCCGTGTGTCAATTTATTAAACTACTGTACCGTCACTGGAAGCTTTATATTGAGAAGGCGTATCCGGTTCCGTCGTATTTCCATTCGTTTTAGTACTTTTTACCCGTGTGTATCCGGTCAAGTGGCGCCACCTGGCGGGTGCGATTCATTTTTGCTTCGTAAAATGAAACACGCCATATTGAATTCATTGGCGTTTTGTATTCCGTCGAAGCAACTTGTGCCCAGAGCTCTCTCTGCCACAACCGTTGCAAAAATAGTTTAAATATTATATTAGTATTATTTTATATCATATAAAGTAAGGATTATTTCAAATAGTGAAATTCTCCATACCTTTGTTCAGTAAAACTGTGCAAGTAAACTAAGATTAGCATGGCCCTGCAAGGACACGCAAAAGAGGAATAAACTGTAAGTACTACCCTCTATTTTTAATGATTGTACGTGATCAATTCTTTTAACGGTTTTCCGTTCGGATCATGTACCCACATAAGTTATTATTTTAGAAAAGTTTAGTATCCGGTATAATTTATTGTGCAAAAATTTTATTATTTATTTAGAATGGATAGTATGAGTCCGCTTTGGCTGGTAAGCCACAAGTTGTGGCTGATCCTAAGCGAGTTCAAAGCTGCTCCAACAGCAATTCCTCCAGCAAATAAAGATTTATCTTATCTTATCCCTTACAGCAGTAGCTCATCGAGCTCATTTTCTTAGGTACTTTAATATTTTAGTTTTAATAAGCTTACCTTTTCAGCAATTTTTTCTTTATGGTGGTTTGAATAAATGTTTATCTACCCTATCTATGGACTGTGAGCCACCAGCCTGGCAGAAACTAGTCCAGAATATGGGTGAGTTACAAAACATTTTTACCAATTTTATTACCAGCTATTCTGATAATGTGAATACAACTTGTCTTTATGAGGCTTCTATTTACTCCGAAGTTAGTGGAGAGCTTTATGAAAACCACAGACCACATCGTTACCTACGGACGAACTGTAGTAATTTAGTACCTAGTGGTGGGTAGTTATAAAACTGTTTGTAGATGACCTCTACCTACGAATGTGAATAAACTACTGTTCAATCAGCAAGCTGTGTTTCACTACACGGTGGTAGCGATGGAACTGTGATGACGGTCAAAATCAACATCAACTTCTTGGTTTATGGCTTTGCAACTTGTTTTTACAATTATGCATTGTCGGTTCAGTAGGACAAAGCTGAAGAACCGAGAGTTTCTAAAGCTACTAGAGGTCCAGTGTTTAGGTAGTACCTCTTGGTCCGAGGTTAGATAAGCTGAGGTGTTTAACCATACTCCAGGTTTCATAGACTTGGTAACAAACGAAAGGGGGTAAAACGTATGACACCTTACGTCATCTGGCACACACGGCTCTAATTAAATTAATCAAATATAATTAAATTAATTAAATTAAATTATATACCGTAAACTTTGACAATCTGGTTTATTTATTTTATTTAAAGTAAAGTTGATTTGCTTATTATAGATGAACATACCTAATACTTCATCAGATCTTTTGTGATTAGTTTGCGGCCACTGAGCCGAAAGTATCGAAATGCGCATAGAGCCTTTTAGTGGAAGCGTCACAAAATAGATTACCCGTCTGCCACTTACATATTTGAGTCAGAGCCTTTCACCGCTGCCCTGGAAAAGCAGGGGGTGTCCCGCAAAGCCACTCAAATCTGATGGTTTCTCACAGGAGAAATCTAATCCGTGCAACAGCCGCCCCTCGCGGGGGCAAGGCGTTCGATCAAAAGTCTATAGTCTATAGAAATGTTTACCCATGATGAGCCTGGTCTCCTAATGCATATGCATGGTTATAGCAACACACCCTCGCGGGGTGGATGTTATCAGTGCAACAGCCGCCCCTCGCAGGGGCAAGGCGTTGATGGTCTATAGTGCCGTCGCGAGGAACATGCACCCATAAGCCTGGTCTCCCAATGCATATGCATGGTTGTAGCAACCCACCCTCGCGGGGTGGATGTTATCAGTCCAACAGCCGCCCCTCGCGGGCGGAAGGCGTTCGATTCGAAAGTCTATAGTTCCATCGCGTGGAACATGTACCTACCAATAACGAGCCTAGTCTCCCTTTGTATAATAATATGCTCTGTTGTAGCAAGCAACCCAACCCACCCTCGCGGGGTGGATGTTTCCATAACAACTTTCAGTACAGGAGTCAGTTGTCCAATGTTCAATACTAGAACTATAACTATGTACAATCATGGGAGAGGTTCATTTCACAACAGGGCTCGCGGCCCGACCGTGAAAACAGCTGAGATGAGGACGCTCGAATGCTCCGAGAGGAAACCAGAAAGGTAAGTACAATGAATAAGAAAGCAAGCTCGTATGAGTTAGTGACCAATTCTGGTGACGGAGTTTTTAGGCCGCCTTAAGGCCTCCGTCGTCTCTCAACGACTGCTCTAGAGTCGCGACCGACAGTTTAACGTGCTCTCAGCATTAACATCTGAGCGCTTACGAAGCACGTAAGCGCTCAGATGTTAATGCTACTAACTGCCACCCATCCAAATAGTGACCGCACAGAACGTTGTTTAACTTAGATAATCGGTGAAGATTGGCTAAGCAAGTTATGCCACGAGCGCTTCTTACAAGGACAATGAATGACTCAATGTTTTCGAGCAGGTCAGTTAGCGCACTACCACTCACAGTGGAAGAAAAGATACACTGTTAACAAATACCATTTTTTCGAAAATATAAACATCTTTTCACACGTCTGGCTGCAGAAATGTCTGCCAAAGAGCTGCCAGAAATGACTTCAGCCCCCAAAATATTTTCTATACTAAGAAAATTAGGTGGCTCAGGCATTGCGATAAAATTGGAATGACAGAATCGTTGTATATCTTGAAGATTACCTGATAGTATACCAAAAGGCAGACTTACTTCACGAACATGTCAAGGTCGCAGTCCAAACGTTAAATGGGTAGTCAATGTCGAGAAATCAGTCCTCAACAAAAGAGCATAATATATCTCGGCATATGTACTTGGAGTCCCTGGGACAACCTATTATCTCTACCCAAAGAAAAATCTATAAAAATATTTCAGAAAGTTGATCAAGTTCTCAAACAAACAAAGGTAACCGTAAAAGATTTGCAGATAATAATTTAATAATTAATTTTGCCAGCCTTGTTGTTCCTCGAGAACGACTCAACCATCGTCAATGATAATGTTCATGAACAGATTTCCAGATCTGTCGACAATGACCTACCTACTGGTTTGGTGGACTGAATTGTCTTTTATCATACCCGCATCCGGCGAACTTTTTGACAACAGATGCCCTATCGGGCAATTGGTCACAGGAAGAGCAAGGTCTACACTGCAACCGGAATGAGATGCTGGCTATTCTATATGCCCTTCAAAGTCAAATCAATCTTGCAAACCATCTGGCACGTCATCGTCGCCTCCTCATCGAGTGGCATCTACTACCGGCCTGTGTGGATGTAGTGTTTGCAAAGTAAGAAACATAGTAAGTACAAGACCGGAGACATGTATGTCAACAATTATATTATGTCCCGAGACCTAACAGACCGCCAAACTTTGTTTCACGACGTGTTCAGTGTTCTATGGAATTACCAACTTGCGTGGCTGTTCCCACCACGGTTTCTAGTCCTCAGTGTCTTTGCTCACCTAAATCAGTCAACGGGAATATTTCTCGTAGTAGTTCCCCGGTGGGCAATGGTATTTTGGCGAGCCGACTTCAAAGCTCAAGCTTTGGCAGCACCATTGACACTGAAAAATCTCCAAAAACGCATCGACAGGGCTTCCACCTCCGCTGGTTGACAACATAACTCTCGATGTGTGGAAATATAGGGTGGTCAGAAGCAGTAACAACATGGAACACTGAACAGTTATCGTTGCTTAAAAATTCCTGGCGGAAGCCTACTCTAAAAACATATGAGGTGGCTTGAATCGTTGGATTTCTTGCTGTAAATCTAATAAAGTTGACGTAAAAATGCCTACGGGGTCACAAATAGATTTACTTTTGATTAACAAGTAATCATACAATACTATTCTTTTACATCAATTTGTAGTCTCTACATCTACATTATGTAACGCTAGCACTTTGCTTTCATTTTTTGGTTAAGCACACTCTAAAATCAATAGCTCTATTAGCTAGAAATCCGAAAACTTTCAAGCCACCGGTCTAGGAAATTAGTGATCTAACTTCGCTTTTTAATGGACTATACAGTAGACAGTAGTAATTTGTTTCAAGTATCGCGTCACACTAGTATAGCACTAGTATTACTTTGCTCAGGAATTCGCATCCACGACCTGAACTTATTCTTAAATATCGTTATCACTGCGTTAGATCAAATAGCAGTATCACATTTTGGCCGATAATCCGTTCAAAAACCGACTGCAGGTAGTTATAGACAGTCTGGCTGGGCTGATCATACTAACTTAACCTTGTTCACAGATCATATAATACTTTACTAGCACTCCGTTAGTATGGGTTGAAATAACTATTAATCATTACATGAAAGACGTTGCACAACCAAATCATTTAATTTGTGTGTTACGGTAAGAAGTATCGCTAAACCTACGTGCTAAATGTACTGTCATAGCAGTCTATGTTAAAACGTTGTTTGAACAAGCAGGTATTACAGCACTTTCACGAAGCGTTCGATCTGCGGTTTCTCGGAAGAGTTGGTTGGAGAATCGTTCTCTTGACGAAATCTTGGCTGAGAAAATTAGCGATCCATACGTTCCAGCATTTTTACAGGCGAGAGATATGAGCAGCAGTCAATCTGAAAGTAGGTGTAACACAAATATTTAAAGCATTAAATAAGCTTGGTTAAATAAACAAATGTATGTGTGAAATAAGATTATGATCATTACATTACTTATGATTTTTGATTGTAGCAAAATGATTAAGCTTATTATTACATACGTAATTAAAAATAGTAAATGAATATTTTACACTTACAGGTTCAATTTTGGTTGATTCGTAAATCACTTTTACCACAGATTATATAATACTATACTAGTCTTTTACTAAGAGTTAAATTGTATTATTGTATACTTGTTGCTATAATATTTAAATGTCACATTGGCGCTAGGTTACCTAATTATACAAGTGGCGACACCAGGCGATAACAAACAGGTCTCAATATAAAGCTTCCAGTGACGGTACAGTAGTTTAATAGCAGCGTTTTACCTGAAATAAAACGCATATTAAAATACTTACCTCACTGGAAGCTTTCACTTTAATCTCTGCCTGGTGAAATTAAGCCAATGAATTCAATATGGCGTGTTTCATTTTACGAAGCAAAAATGAATCGCACCCGCCAGGTGGCGCCACTTGACCGGATACACACGGGTAAAAAGTACTAAAACGAATGGAAATACGACGGAACCGGATACGCCTTCTCAATATAAAGCTTCCAGTGAGGTAAGTATTTTAATATGCGTTTTATTTCAGGTAAAACGCTGCTAATGTCGCCATTGTAGATACACGTTGTATTTCTCTATATGCATTTACTTGAGTCTACATTTTGCAGCGATGTCAGAGTGTGCACTAGAAGACACAAATACAAGCACATCTGAGGAATCTCCAGCGCTTGCTTCCAGCATCTTGCATCAGCAGACGGAACAACTCAAGAACTTACTTCTACGAGCTCAGGTATACCACTAAACCACAGACTACGTACGTACGTTCGTATGAGGCCGTGCTCACTTTGGACCCGAATTTGTTCGGTACGTAAACGTACGAGAGTAATGTTCGTACGAATTGAATGCTCTGAATACGTTTTTCTCCGTCAAATATTACGACTGCGTGATAAATCCCAACAAGTTCGGATTATATTCGGACTTCGTAAGTAAACGTACGTATACGTACGACTGATCGCATGCAGTGTGAGCGCTTCCATAGTCATTGGAAGGTCGGTATCATTCGCGCGTAGTCGTACGAATCAAATTCGGATGAAATCGTATCCAAAGTGAGCACGGCCTTAGTGACCAACTCTGGTGACGGAGTTTTTAGGCCGTCTCAAGGCCTCCGTCATGGCTTAACGACTGCTAGAGCCGAGTTTGACAGATTAACGTGCCCTCCGAAGCACGGAAGCGCTCAGATATAAATGCCACTAACGGTCACAGATCCGAATAGTGACCGCTCAGAACGTCGCTTAACTTAATAAATCGGTGAAGGTTGACTAAGCAAGAATAGCCACGAGCGCTTCAACCACAACCTAAACATGTGTTACTCATCCCTGGATTTGTTGTAGTTGTTTTAGTGGTTGGTGTTTGTTTTGTGTATTGAGTTGTTGTTTTGTTATCAGCCACAACCAGGCAGTATGTTAGTACCGCGTGCGGAATCTCCGCCGAGCGCGCCGCAACTCAATCTGATGACGCCCGACGCTTTTAGGTACGTACCTCTATTTAATTACACTGCAAAGGAAATTATAAATATTAATAGCGGCTTATCTCTGAAGCAATATCTTACCGAATCAAATCTTTGTATTAAAAAAATTCTTTCAAAAGCGGCTGTTTCAAGTAAGATAACGTACCCATCTTACGTGACCCATCTTACCGAGATGGGTTATCCTCCCCGTTCTGACGTATGGTGCGCAAACCAGCGGGCCTAAGATGCGCACCGCGAGATATTTGTCATATCGTTCTGTCAAAATGTAAGCATTTTGTACCAGTTTAGGAACTATTGCATTATCTGTGGTACATAATGGTGTCGGTCGACAAAACGCGCCATAATGTACACTTTTGACACTTGTTAGTCGTCGTACCTCTCTGAGGACGAGATAATAGTCACGCAGAAATGTCAAAAGTTGAAAATTCAAAGGCGCGGTTTCTCGACAACATTACCACAGATAATGCAATAGTTCCTGAACTGGTACAAAATGCTTACATTTTGACAGAACGACATGACAAATATCTCGCGGTGCGCATCTTAGGCCCGCAGGTCTTTGACCAACATCCAAAAGTCCAAGCTCAAAGTATGCCAGCGTGCGATGGAGCGTAATATCCTGGGCGTACGGTTAATTGACCGAGTTCGCAACACAGAACTACGCTCGCGAACTCAGATCGCAGACGTAGCAACCAAAGCTGTCAAGCCCGGCCACGTCTGCCGCATGCCAAACGAGCTGTGGGCCAGACTAACCACAGAGTGGCGCCCACAAGAACCAAGACGTCGTGGCAGACCAGGAACAAGGTGGCGAGATGAACTAGATAAATACCAGCCCGAATGGATCATCACAGCGTTGGATCGCACAGCGTGGAAGGAAGGGCCTTTGCCCAGCAGTGGAACATCGAAGGCTCATAATAATAATAACTAGTAGTTCGCCCCGAACTGAGATCTCGTGATGTTCGGAGGTTAATAAAACCCAAACAATTTTTATTGACCAATGGTTACAATAAACTTTGCAAATCGCATCGAAATCGCCGTCAAGCAAAGTACCAGTCTTACTTGAACTACAAAATCATTGAAACTCCAAGAAATGTTAGCTCACGTTATACTGAGTTTTCCAATTTTATAATTTTTACAACAACTCAAAAACTATTAGACCTAGAATCAAAATAAAAACGGTTTTGGAATGTCTAAACAAAACCCACCATATGACACCCCACTTGATATTTTTGTACGACTTTTTTTTACTCTCTTTGGACCCTCATAACTTCACGACCCCTTGACCGATTTACTTCATTTAACAAACCAGTAAAACTTAAGAGTACTATCCGTATACCTACCAAATTCTGTGAAGATCGGATAAGCGGTTCAAAAGATCTCGACGAACAAACATACACACATACAAAGCATTTTTGCCCAAGTTGTCAGTAAGGTCTCGTTCGGTTCGCTCACTCGATCAATAATTATTATTATATTGTACAGTTCTCCGGGCAAGCGCGAGTGCGATGAGTCTGAGCCGCCGCTGGTGATGACGCCCGAGCTCGGCCTCAAGTCCCGCTGCTCTACATCAGGTATCCGCACTACATTACAACCTGCTGTGCTGCAGCGCTGCTGGCCTCTGTGGCCTGTGCACGCCTGCCACGCAACAGGTGCGGGTTCCACTTCCGCACCAACAACACATTATTATTTGCCTTCTTATTAGTTTTTCTGTCGTTGCAAATTTTTACGGGCAAAAATTTTTTTCTAATTTGCATGTTTTGGCTCAAAAATCTTTTTCTAATTTGCATGTTTTGGCTCAAAAATCTTTTTCTAATATGCATGTTTTGGTTCAAAAATCTTTTTCTAATTTGCATGTATTGGTCAGCTTTTTCCAAATCCTTCCAACCGAACAATTTTCTAGCTAACTTTGTTTGCGCAATAGTAGTTCTAAAATCCTTCCAATTGGATCGCGAAACGTCCAAGCTCTTTTCGATATAATTTTGAACTTAGAAGCGCTTCAAGCATGTTTATTCTTCTTTGATCGTCAAGATATTCTTTTTTACCGCTTTAATTTTTCTGTAATACGTGCATCCATATCCCTCGAAAACCGTTGAAATCTGTTAATTTATTTACATATTCGTTTGTTGGTTACCACCATCTTGCCAAACGAGCATTCTCTTGAAAATGTATGGTTTGTTATATATACACTTATGTGCAAAGGTTTTAAATTAAAATAATTATTCCTTCAGTCTCACTCTGTGTAGAATGTATAGAGGTCGCACTGCCGTTTTCATTTGGCACAAAAAATGCATCTTTTGTATTGCATCTTGCGTTTTATTCAGTAACATATTTTGTTATGATTATTTAATTGGATTCCGTAGTCACTGTTTATGACTGAGACATAAATAAGGCCAGGGACCAATGTCATTTTATCTCTGGTTTTGGTACCTATTAACTATAATTATCAGCAAACATAGCCTATTTCGTCTTTGCAATTAAAAGCTTTTAAGCACATCGCCTTCTCACCGGGGTTCGGCCGTAAATTACTACAAAAGAATTTATATCATTGCAACAGTTTTCCAAGATAAATAATAATAAATATTCTTGGACATATCACATAACGCTCTGTAGTCCCAAACTAAGCAAAGCTTGTACTATGGGAACTAGATTGCTGATAGAATACTTAATATATATTATTTTTTTGTAAATACATACTTATGATACATAGTAACACCCAGACACAGAACAAACATCTATGTTTGCCACACGCAAATGTTTTTTCTCGGTGGGGATCTAACCTACGACCCACAGCACGGAAGGCAGAACTACTACCGACTACGCCATGATGCCTGTCGAAATGTCGACCTATTTTGTTGTCATATAATTAGATTCCTATTTTTATTTTTATCTCTTTGCTGTATGTTTCTTTTTATGTCACAAAATAACTTTTTTCCATTCTATTCTAAACTAGCGACCCGCCCCGGCTTCGCACGGGTGCAATGCAGTGATGATGATGATGTATTATACATAATAAACCTTCCTCTTGAATCACTCTATCTATTAAAAAAACTGCATCAAAATCCGTTGTGTAGTTTTAAAGATCTAAGCATACATACAGACATTAGGACAGACGCGGGAAGCGACTTTGCTTTATACTATGTAGATTGCACGTAATATAATGTAATTCACAATGCTGGTATTATTTTAGCGATGTGTGAGGAAAGTCCTGCGGGCGTCAACAAGCCAACGTCCGGCGGCTCCAGTCCCAGTCGAGAAGTACAGGAAATAATGTCGCATAACGATGAGGATGACTTCTATAAAGATCACATGGTTTGTATTCTCACTCGAATTTTTTGTGTACTTTACCATCATTATATTAGCCTACTAGCCGTCGCCCGCGGCGTTGCTCGCGTTCTAGACCCTTTAGAGTATGACTTTTCAAAATTCCTTTAGTGCACCCCTACACTATATAAGGATACTACTCTCCAAATTTCATACCTCTAGGACTTATAGTATAGGCTGTGCGTTGAGTCAGCTTCAAAATAGTTTTATATTAGCCTATAGAAGTCTACAGCTGAAGAAAAGCCTCGATTAGATTTCCAGAGCTGTTTTTCTTAGGTTATTTTTTTACACCTTGTGTTACATTATTGGAGTATTAGTAGGAATCCCTAATTAAAAAATATATATAATAAAGTCTATGCCACCCGTGGATAGTGTAGCTTTCCAACAGTGAAAGAATTTTTCAAATCGGTCCAGTAGTTCCGGAGACTATTCAATACAAACAATCAAATCTTTCCTCTTTATAATACTAGTTTCGTCACGATGTTTTCCTTCACCGTAAAGCTCGTGTTAGTCGACGATGTTTTTCCTGTGGATATGGCTGACTAGGCTGAGAGGATGGTGTACTCGTAGGTACTACAAGCCTACTCCATCTAAACATAGTCCAAGGCACTACAGTGTGTTGTTAAGTGTAGGCATAGGTTGCCTCCTGACGCTGGATAAATCATCTTCAATAGATGTAAAGGCCTATTATTTTAATATCAGTATAGATTTACGTGAATAATGGTTGCAGGATGAGGCTCTGGTGTGCGATGAGCCGGTGTTGGAACCGAAGCCCGTCCCGCCGCCATTGCCCAACGGCGAGCCGATATTCCAAGCTGACTTGTACACGGACGCTACTACCATCCCACACAAAATCACTCATAGCGGTAACTATACACATTTGCGGAGATTTTCAATACTATTAATATAATCGTCTTTTGAAAACAGTAAAAACATTTGTATTCGTAAATGAAACATCTTCCATCTTCCTTCCACCAATCTTTGACACTGACCGTCATACATTTACTTCTTCGATAACTTCATGAATACGCAAAAGCTAATACGTACTCAAGATCTTTTTGCCACCATTTGAAAGCACTATTCGCAAGCCTACGTACATCAGTTTCTCAAAAAATCATAGAATGGCGTGGTAATGTTACTTTTCTGATTGGTTTTATTGTATTCATATTACTGTTATTGTTCTAGCAAGTGAAACAACATGGCCTCAGATTTCAATCGAGCAAATCACAGAGGCGAATCAGCGTAAAGCGTCGAGCGACAAGTCGGGCAACCAGTCGCTGAACACGTCGGCATCGGCGACTTTAGTCGACGCGGCACATGAACGCCTCAGTGACGAGCCAAGGATAGAACGCGCTAGGCTAGATATGATCGAGAAGAAACTTGATCGGCTTTGTGGTGAGTTAAGTTTTAACCGACTTCAAAAAAAGAGGAGGTTCTCAATTCGGCTGTATGTTTTTTAATGTTTGTTACCTCAAAATATTTATAAACCAATATGAATATTCTTTTTTTCGGAGTAGTATACTAAAGGGGCTGCTTCCAGATTGGTGCCATTACATTTTTATCAAAATCGGTTCAGTAGTTTGGATTATGAGAATGACTAAAAAGAACCATGTCATCCACGTACAAGACATTGCATATTTTGCTTTTCTGTGACTTTTCAGGGATGTTGACGATCAATAAAACAATCCCAATAAACTGCCATCATCATCATCTGATGATGAAGCCGGAACATAGTCAAACTCAAGTTGGTTTTTCTAATTTTTAAACCTATAAATTATTTCTGCTTCTGGAATTTTTTTTAGAGTAATTATAATGTCGGGGTAGTCTCATAATCCCCTTTGAGCCGTCCCTTTCAAGGGGATTATGAGACTTTTGTCTCATAAAATCGATCATGTATTTCCCCATCCAGATATGTTAGAAGACCACAGCTTAGAGATCCGTTCACTGCGCGAAGCAACCATCAGTCCTCGCAACATGATCGAGATGGCATTACATCAACACTCTGTCACCACCACTAAGGCTATAGAAACTGCTCTACAAGTCGGGTATGTATCTTACAAATACATGTTTTTGATAGCACGTGGGTGAAATAGGTGCTGTGGTAGTACTTCCTTGAGAAACTTTCTTATTGCAGGAAATTCTTGAAAGCAAACAGGACAAAAATAGGTATCGTGGTAGTACTTGGGCGTAATCTCTTACGAAGAATGCTATTACTGCTGCCTTAAGGTTAGACCGCACTAGGGCGGAACTGCACTGCAGCGGAGCGGCGCGTCGTTTTCAATGTAGTTCGGTATAACGCACTAGAACTGCAGCAGCGCGGCATTTTATCTCTCAGTCGGTTGGCAACCACTGAACGCGATTGATAAAATTGGTGTGAACGGTATATATATATATAAAAAAGAGGGACCTGAAAAGAGGGCATAGGCACCCGCTAAGACGGGATTTTAACAAATTTAACCCCTGACTGGGTCAAACTGGGCCTAAACGTTAGTATGCAAAATCGTATTCCTTGAAGTTATAAATACCAAAATTGGCACGTACCTATATTCATCAAACTAAATAAATAAGAACTGTATTTAAAAAAAACTAGCTCAACACTAATTCGCTGTGCTATTAGTTGTTAAAGTTTGTATGGAAAAATTGGTTTGTTTCAAGCTTAGGTAGTTACCTAGCATGTCCTTACAAAAAAATAAAATACCTACGAAAGGTGTAAGTAGGAAGGGAGATAGCGTACCTAGGTAAAAAATACCAGCCTCTGAAGCCACATTTAAAGAAGTAGCTAAGTGGGTAGGTAGGTAAGTAGGTAGTAGGTACCTACTTAAGATCTCGCTATAAAGTCAACGGGAAGCATAGTTTATGTGTTGCTTTATTGCTGAGTACCTACCACGCGGGTAAAGCCGCGGGCGCTACAGCTAGTATAATATAGATGGATGCCTCGCAAGTGTCGCAGACGCGCCGCTTACTATAACGCACTAAGCGGCAGCGGAACTGCGCGACGCGAGCGCGTCAACTTTGCCTAGTTGCCCAACTCTGTCGCGACGCTCCGCTGCAGTGCAGTTCCGTTGCCGCGTAGTGCGGTATGGCTAGTACATTTACTTGGAAAAAATATTGAAGCTAACTTTCGCGTCGCTCCGCTGCAGTGCAGTTCCGCCCTAGTGCGGTCTAACCTTTAGGTTGCAAGAAATAAGGTCTAGTTCAAAACTGTCAATAAAGATTACATTCCAAAATGTGAATGTGTAAATAATTATTATGTAAGCACTACAGTGTAACTTCCAAATCTGCCGTAAATTTGTTGTTGCTTATTTTTTATTAGAATACGGGATGTGTGAATTTCGATATAAGTCGGATGTGCTGTGATTAAAATTTAAGATTTCGTTAAAATTCATCATGTTAAAAAGTGCGTTTTATTGAAGTACGTACTTATCAAAAATTTCAAGCCTCAATTTTGAAGGGTTTACTTTTCAAATAGACGAGCCTTATCAAGCTCTTATTGTGTGTTGAGCTGGGGCAGCATAATAATTGAAGTACGGTCAATTTAGACATCCAAGGTTACAATAATTCCCACTTGGCTGAAAATTGGTAGGATTGTTCAATACACTATTATAAAAGAAATGTGAAAAGTCCCCATCGATCCGGCACGTGCAAATAAAGTTACTCGGGGTCTAAGGTCACAAAAACGGGTTCTCCGCGATTTTTAGCAAAACAGTAAGTTTTATCATAAAATTAGCCCAGACAGAGCCAGATCAGATAATTATCTATTAAAAATGTCCTAATACTTTTGTTCTTACGAATCAACGTTTTTATTTTTTGGTATAATTTGACTGGACTAAATAAATAAATATTCACGGACACTTAACACAACGCCTTCTAGTCCCAAACTAAGCAAAGCTTGTACAATGGAAACTAGATGGCTGATAGAATACATACTTTTGGAAACTTGATCAGACATTACTCAAAAAGAGACACAGAGCATCAAAATCTTATTGATTTTACTCGAATAGACATAAAAACGATCAAATTACAAATCCAGAAGTGCGCCCAAAAATCACAAGAAAACAATATCCCCAATCGCTTCCATAGATTCTCTTAAAACCATAGACCTAACCACAGACCATCAATCTCGAACATATAACTCTATGGAACGAAACTGCGATATTTGTGTCACGAGAGCGAGCGCGTGTCAACGTCAACGTCTTGGCCTAAAGTCTAGCTAGATGTCCTCTACGCCATGTCATGACAGTGGCAAGCCAAAATATCTCTAACAATACATAATTATTTTTTTTTTGACCGGAGTAATATTGTTTGTTCAGATGGGAGAGGATAGGTAGAGTAGGTGAAGCGGCGAGTGCTCGCGCCGCGTCCGCAGCCGGCGTCGGCGCTGCGCGCGCTCTAGAGCCGCTGGCTGCAGCGCTGCAACACGAACTGGCAACCAAACTCACCGCCACAGACCATCTGCTCAGGGACAATATAGAGAAACTAGCCAATAGCAAGGTAAACTATACACTGACTACGTAAACTAACCGCTACGAATGTAAACTAGCAGATTATCCAACTCTCATAACCAAAAGTCTTAGGGAATTCGGTAGAATTTATGTATGTGAAATCATAGTCTACAACTAGCAAGAGAGAAAAGTTGAGAAGTATCTTATCTAACCTGTGTTTAAAAATTGTAATGAGAATTAGCAGGATAAAATCGCAGCTAGAAAATGACACTTCAATTCATAACAGATGTAGAAGCTTTCGTAGAGGCGGAGTTCGCGCTACGCTACGAGAATTTTATGTTTGTGAATTCAGAAAACTTAAATTGCAATTGACCTGTGTTTGATTTCAACAAAACTTTCCATTCACTTGCATAATACCTCGAACAGACGGTGACAGAACGCCTCAGCTCATCGATAGCTAAGTCGGTATCGGAAATGGTGAAAGAATCGTTCCGGACGGCGCTCTTCGAGAGCGTAGTGCCAGTTATGGAGAAGGCACACGCCCAGATATTCAGGCAGATCAACCACGCCTTCCAGAGCGGAACTAAGGAATGTAAGTACATTTTACTGCGATTTTATTTTAGTTAAAGAAGAAGAAAAGAAGAAAGAATAGTACATTGTTCACCGGGAATCGCGCTTTCTCTCCAGTGATACATAGTGCTTTATACTACACCTACGAGGAAAATAAAAAACTAAAACTGAATCCTCAAACAACACACAAATTGAAAATGGCGCCAATGGCGTCTGCAATTTTGACATGTTCTTTTTTGAAATAGTTTATCCTGCCGCCGCAGGGTCGCACTGCCAGCCCGACACCATCCAACACACAGCTAGTGGCCAGTGTCATTTTGCGAACTTGGAGATAAAAACTCACTGTAAAAACTTTTTGGCTTTTGATATTTAGGTTACCGGCGCATAGTCTTACCCAAAATTAAAAAAGAAAAACCACGTAAGAAATGGATTTTCATACACTTTTCTCTCCCGCTTAGATGCGTTTTCTCCCCGCATATTTGTTCGATATGCAATGACGTACTTTCTACCGTAAATTTGATAAAGGTACTTTCCAAGCAGGTGTAGTATAAAATCGTTTATTGCCTTCAACATAAATTAGTAAGGTACTTAGACAGCTAGGAGTACATAATGTGCATGCGGAACATAAAATATGTAACTATAGTAGGTGTCAAATAAGACCGCAATACAGGTCATTCACCCACCTTCACCACGATATCGCAAAATTCAATTTATGTATCGCTAATCGGTCGTTTTCCATACAAACCTGTTGCTAAGATGGTATCGTGAATGATTTGTATTGCGGTCTTATTTGGCACCTACTATAGAATTATTTTTTGTATGATTATGTATATGATTACATTTTATTGAATGAGTTAGTTCAAGTTTTTATTGCTTTCATATTGTACAAGGGATCAATCAGGTGATAGCTTCCAATATGAGCCGTGATAGGGCACAAAAATTATTGGCCGCTAGGTGGCTAAATAGTAGACAAAAACTTATACTTAATATTATGAGTATATACCCATCTTTATTCTACATATTAGTATTGCACTGTACATAATATTATATTAGTAACTAGTTATATAAATATGGACTATTAGGTACTAAAGAATTCTTGCAGTGAGTAGAAACAGTTTTGGGACGAGGAATTTTTTTAAGAGATTTTTGAATCGGTTTGGGTTCTCTTTATTCCTTATATCTGTGGGGATGTTCGTCTCAAGCATATCAGATACTTGATAGAATGCTTTTAAAATAGTAATCCCACACCAAATGTTCTTTTCTCAAACATACTTGGAAATAAAAGCATTATTTTGACAACCTTCTTCTAGATAAATTGAAAATGCAGTACTGGCCAAATACATGCGAGCAGTGGCCAGATAAAAATGTATGAAAATCCACGGATGTGTGGCTCGTCTTCGACTCGGCCCACATTAACACGTCCTTCCCTCATTGCCTGTGTTGCGGGCCGCTGCAGTAATGTAGTAATGTTACGTCGACAGTTGCAGCGAACACGGAAGCAGCGGCTCGCGCTGCCGCGGAGCGAGGCGGCGCGGCAGCCACGGCCTCCCTGCGCGCTGCGCTCGACCGGCACGCCGAGGCACTCGCCGCCAGCGCACACGCACCGCACATGCAACAGATCACGCACGCACTCACACACGCCGCACACAGGTAACTAACTATACCACGGCCTCCCTGCGCGCTGCGCTCGACCGGCACGCCGAGGCACTCGCCGCCAGCGCACACGCACCGCACATGCAACAGATCACGCACGCACTCACACACGCCGCACACAGGTAACTAACTATACCACGGCCTCCCTGCGCGCTGCGCTCGACCGGCACGCCGAGGCACTCGCCGCCAGCGCACACGCACCGCACATGCAACAGATCACGCACGCACTCACACACGCCGCACACAGGTAACTAACTATACCACGGCCTCCCTGCGCGCTGCGCTCGACCGGCACGCCGAGGCACTCGCCGCCAGCGCACACGCACCGCACATGCAACAGATCACGCACGCACTCACACACGCCGCACACAGGTAACTAACTATACCACGGCCTCCCTGCGCGCTGCGCTCGACCGGCACGCCGAGGCACTCGCCGCCAGCGCACACGCACCGCACATGCAACAGATCACGCACGCACTCACACACGCCGCACACAGGTAACTAACTATACCACGGCCTCCCTGCGCGCTGCGCTCGACCGGCACGCCGAGGCACTCGCCGCCAGCGCACACGCACCGCACATGCAACAGATCACGCACGCACTCACACACGCCGCACACAGGTAACTAACTATACCACGGCCTCCCTGCGCGCTGCGCTCGACCGGCACGCCGAGGCACTCGCCGCCAGCGCACACGCACCGCACATGCAACAGATCACGCACGCACTCACACACGCCGCACACAGGTAACTAACTATACCACGGCCTCCCTGCGCGCTGCGCTCGACCGGCACGCCGAGGCACTCGCCGCCAGCGCACACGCACCGCACATGCAACAGATCACGCACGCACTCACACACGCCGCACACAGGTAACTAACTATACCACGGCCTCCCTGCGCGCTGCGCTCGACCGGCACGCCGAGGCACTCGCCGCCAGCGCACACGCACCGCACATGCAACAGATCACGCACGCACTCACACACGCCGCACACAGGTAACTTATGTTTCGTTCACACTACGCCGCAGGCGGCAGGGAAGTGGGCACGAGCATAGTGTGAATGCACCCAGCCTAAGCTCATGCCTTTGCTCTCTAATGAGAATAAAGGCGACGGCGCTGTGGCAATAATGCCGGCCGCTGCATGGGCATCCTGTGAACGCGGTATATTAATACTAACTCAACCAAACTGAACCAACCAAAGAAAGTTATAATTTACTTGGACGTATCACGCTCTCTAGTCGCCCTCAGCTTCGTGCTCAGCACGTATTGACAATGTCCTTCCTGTGGATATGGCTGACTAGGCTGAGAGGATGGTATAGGTGCTGGGCCTACTCCATCTAAACACTGTCTCGGGCACTACAGTGTGTCGTTAAGTGTAGGCATAGCTTGCCTCCTGACGCTGTATAAGTCATCTTCAATAGATGTAAAGGCCTAAGACTTGTCCCAAACTAAGCAAAGCTATGGAAACTAGATTGCTGATAGAATACTTACATTATTTTGTTGTAAATATATCCTTATGATACATAGTAACATATCACCCAGACCCCGAACAAACATCTAAGTTTGCTATGCACAAATGTTTGTCCTCCGTGGGGATCGAACCCACAACCCCCAGCACGGAAGGCAGAGGTACTGACTGAGCCACATGACGCCTACGGTGTTTTTTTTTTGTATTTATACCAACATGGATTTTAACTCGTAACACGGTTTCTAGTGTCCTAGAGAAGGAGATGACATGGTGGCGCGAACAAGCGCGGTCGGTCGCCATGCAAATGTCAAGAGCACATTCCCCGTCCACGCCATCTGTTGCTGACAGACAGGTACTAGTAGCTAACAAATCAGTTTTATACTACTCTTAGAAACAACACTAAAGTTTATGGATAGCACTTTATAAAATACCTATTCGTTCATTATAAATTACTAATTTAGTTCGCGACATACGACATAAGAAACTGTACACGAACTATGTGAAAAAGCCAATGTAGTCAAATCATTTTTTATTTCAGAGACCCCATCTTAATGTACCGAAGAATTGTATTCAGGAATCTTTGCCTTTTTTCTTACAAGTACATGAACAATTATTTTGTGCAACTTGTGACATTTCTCGTTATTTCTAGACTCATTTAGAAATCATTATAAAGCACTGAACAACAAACAAACTGTAGTCGCTATGTTGAAAAACATGTTTACACATATTGTACCTACACCAACTAGAATAATTTTATATGTTGGACATTATACTATTGAAAACATGCCCATATTTAGCAGTATAGTTGGTCAATTCAAGTTTTTTTTGTAAGTAAAGCCGGGTTCGACTAACTCCTAATGACAATATCAATCAGATAAAATACTATCCGTCTCTCCGTTGATACTTATCAAATATAATAATATTAA
Organism: Eulithis testata; assembly: GCA_947507515.1. Taxonomy (NCBI): domain Eukaryota; kingdom Metazoa; phylum Arthropoda; class Insecta; order Lepidoptera; family Geometridae; genus Eulithis; species Eulithis testata. Next base: position 1,001,205 of record OX382194.1, read on the forward strand.
CATAATTAAATATCTGAGCTGGTCGGACCCGGCCTAACTGATTTACATTCATTCAATGATATTTTTACAACTTATTAGTATTTCACACTAGTCTGTCCCGAGCTCATTTGTCTAAGAAACAGTCCTATTACAGATCCAAGTCGCGCAAATCCAATCCCTACTTGGTAGCGGCGACATTAACGGTGCATTTCAACTAGCGCTTAACGCGTCAGACCTGGCTTTGGTGATGTGCGCGTGTCGGGCCGCAGACCCGCCTGCAGTGTTCGGTCCGCCGTGCAAGTTGAAACAACATGTTCTACTGTCGCTGGTTCAACAGTTGGGCGCGGACATGCCGCGTGATACCGTCCTCAAGCATAGGTGAGCACTGACCATTCATTATTGTTATTATTTATTGAAGTTATACTTCTAATGCGACTTCCAACAAGGTTGCGTTATTCGAGAGGACATAGTCTCTGTCTCTTTTCTATTCGGGGGAATAGAGACAGAGACTAATACGCTACAATCAAATATAGATGGCATTGTTCAGCAATTCAGCATTGACCGCCCGTGTTTTTGAAGGTATATGACTTCCAAGTAACAGCGGGGGGAATAGAAAGAGACAGTCAAAATATAATAGATGGCAGTGTTCATGCAACTTTTTACTTTTTATTTTGAAGTGAAAATTTAGTACTGCATATTTAATTATATTATATTGGTTAAGTACATAAAAATAAATACAAAATTAATTTCACATTAAACACAGAGCGAGAGTGAATGCGTGGCACTCGAAGTATAACTTCTTCCGCGCGTAAGGACTGCACGCACAGGTTTTTCGTATGGCGTTCGAACAATCGTTCAATATTGTTGCTGAACGATTGTGGTGCTGTGAGGTTCTAGGGACAGGTACAGCAGCCAAGTGTTGTTGCTCGTTTAGCGTCACCCAGGGCCATTCATTATTGTAATGACGCGTTTAGATTAGGCGGCAGTGGCCATGTTCATGCCCTTGCTAATAAGAATAATGGCGATGTGCTGTTGCAATAATTCCGGAATTAATCGCGTCAATAATGCCGGCAGTGTGAACGCGGTATAAGAACTTTCAGTAGGTATAATTATCTATACACTACCTCTGCAGAACAAGACCGAATCGATAAGACGACGGCTGAACAGACAATCGTGTCTCTTTATTACTATTTATTAAGTACAATGATCTCTTTTAATGAGGACAGGTGGCACGACAAAAAGTTATGTGTCGCAGTCTACAAAGACAACGACCATTAGAAAATCACGTAAATACACGTGAACTGAAAGATTTAGGATCGAAATTAGACGCTTTTGGATTGGTTAGATTACCTCCAAAGTAAAATTAAACCCGTTACAAAAATGCTTCGGTAATAACACCTGCCATTTGTTCTCAAACATCATCTCTCAACAGATACCTGGAAGAAGCGGTAATGAATCTCGACACGTCAAACCCAATGACCCGCGAGCACCTCCCCACAGTGATTCGCGAGCTGCAGGCGCAAATACTCGCGTTCCTCTCATCACACCCGCAGCACGCCTTGGCAAGGCAGTTCCGGATGCTCATCATGGCCACTGAGTCACTAGTCAAGGGAACCGCTCCATGACTGTGGAACTTGTAAAGCTCTCAAGCTATAGATCTGGCACTGTGCCGGACAATGACTAAAAAAAGTGACATTATAGTGAAGTGATTTTGTATTGTGAAATGACCAGATTCTAATTCTGATAGGATTGGCCACATTTTCTGTTTTCATCATTATTTGCGTGTGTATCTGAAGATATTTACAATTCGTCTTTCCATGTTTTTTTTTTGTGTGCGCCTAAAGTTATCTACAAGTTGTAGTAATCCACTTTTCATGTAACTATGTAGATTTTATTATTATCATGTTATATTATTTAATAGTAAATTCGACAAAGACAATTTCAACTAATACAGTATTTACAATATTACAAAATACATAAGAAACAGTTGAGCTATCCACAAACCGTTGCAAACGATTTATAAATAGTAAATTAGACAAGCTATAGATTTAAGTATACCTACCAAGTTTCAAATACATCGATCAAAATGAAATGCTTCAAAAAAGTCTTGATTACCACAGTAATGAACATAGTGGTACTTAAACAGTTCATTTATACCATTCCCCCACTAAAAAGCTTGTTTTATTCACTGAAAATACTCACTGTTTTTGTGTTTGAATTTAGAACACACTAATATATTTGACCTCCATTTAATTATTGTTTTTGCGCAAGGAGGTTGCATTGGCTATACAACCTCCAATCTTTCTTTTTCTCGTAGTCATGGTATAAAGTATAGTATGCAACTCTTGAATCAAACGGATTTATACCGAGGGCCACTTGAATCACTAGCTGCGCTCGTGATTCAATCGTCATGAATCACTTCCTAACGGTCGTGATTCAGTCGTTAGAATCCTTCACTTGCTCGTGATTCATTTATAGCCCTCGCTTTAAATCCGTCTTTTATTCACTAGTTTCATAATATACTATTTTTAGTGCACTAACAGTTTTACTGCTGCCGTGAACATATTCTCTACCTGTGCATTCACAACACTCACGATTATTGACGCGCAATCTGTATTCGAAACTATGTTAGGTATACCTAGATAAGTAGCATTTAGTAATTTGAAAGGGATTATACAATCTACATAACGAAAATAAAGAGTGTTCTCAACCTTCATATTTGTTATTCATTGCCTTGTTCATAATTTTTGTGCGCTTGTCAACTTCCATGTCCACTATTGATTTATTTTGATATTTTGCCTTTTATTTGATTCAAAAGTTAGTTTACTGATTCAATTTCTCAAAATATTTTTGTTTAATTATTCTTCTACTGCTTGTAAGGCTTATGCTAGTTGCAAGACATACACGCGGCGTTTCATACAATCCTAAGGCCGTGCTCACTTTGGATACGATTTCATTCGAATTTGAATCGTACGACTACGCACGAATGATACCGACCTTCCAAGGACTATGGGAGCGCTCACACTGCTTGCGATCAGTCGTACGTATACGTACGTTTACTTACGACGTCCGAATACAATCCGAACTTGTTGGGATTTATCACGCAGTCGTACTATTTGACGGAGAAAACGTATTCAGTGTGAGCACTCAATTCGTACGAACATTACTCGTACGTTTACGTACCGAACAAATTTGTGTCCAAAGTGAGCACGGCCTAATTCCTATGTAATGTAACTAGATAGATACTTGTTAATTATTAGCAAATTGTACATTATGTAGCTTCAAAAGACTGTATTTATGTAAAAAGCTGCAAAATAAGCTTTCAATTTGAACTACATAGGTAAGGTAGGTACTATTACTACAATACTAGTTAGGACGGTTTTTTGCTTTGATTTTTTACGTTAGTTACGATGTCAGTGGTGGAACCATTTTCACTGTAACTTTTAAAGATTTTATCCCTAATTTGGTCTTAAAAAATAGGTACCACGAAAGATGAACAAAAGAGAAATTTTCAAAGTTGCTTTAGTCGGATAGTTATCCAAGGCATCCTTCAGATCCAACTCAAAATTCCTGATGTCTAGAGGTAGTCAGAAGCCAAAATTTACGAAAATATATTTTTAGGTGACTTTTTGATAAAATACTATGGAATAGTTATCATTGTCAAATTAAACTATAACCAACTTTTTACTGTAAATTGAAAAGAACAAAAATTATTAGCCGCTAGTACACAATAATTTATGCTTATACATAAATTATTATGTATACCTACTAGCGGCAATATAAATATAGAGCGTCGGTTTAATGTGCGCCTTTGAACGCATACAATATAGCCTTGTTGATCCAATCACTGCCAAGTAGTGCCAAGTTGCCTATGAATAAAGCAAAACTTATTTAGATAGGTTAGGTACTATGGGGGACACAAATTTATGCATTCAAAACTGGTTGGCTTATCCTTATTTTAATAACTTCACGGGTTTCTAACAGTGATTTCTTCGATCTTTTAGGTGCTTAGTACTTGGTATAGAGAAGATGAACGTCATATAATATTATCACGGGGTTTACACTACAATAAGTACAGTACCTGAGTAGGTAACACTGCAGGAGCAGCCAACAAAAACTCCGCAGTCGAGTCTTTGTATGTTTTCAGTGAACTGTACCTACTTATCCAAGTGTAAACAGAACCAACATCTGGTTTTATACAATTTTATTACCTACTTACCTATTGATTCGCGATTACGGTTGCGCAACAGCCTACACTTCTTCTTTTTACTGCGTGTTTCGACTAAAAACATTCATGATAAAACCTTCACAACACAACCCTTACAAACGATATGTTTTTGCAATCAAGAAAATCCTTAAAACCATCTGCACAAGATTCAAAATGTCAAACATGCGTAAGGTTTGGCGGTGGAAACGCAAATAGATATCTTCACAGAGTTGTGCATGTTTTATTGTGAACGTTTTGCAGTGGAAACGTACGGTTAGAATAAATGCATCCTTGTTGACTTTCTTTTTATTTTTTAGTGTTACTCGCTAGTATAACATAAGAACTATTAAAAATATAACCATCTGATTTATAATGGAAGCTTTTATTTTTAAGCGTCGTCGTCCTTTATTTTGTTATTGTAATATTTCAGTGATTCGGTGTATATGATGTTGGGGACTCAAATAAGTAAATAGCGGTACACTCGATACACCAAATACCTAAGTTTTTACGAGGTATAACTGAGTATTCTCTGATGAGCTCTTATTTATTGTTTGCTTAAAGGTACAAAGATATCTTAGTAGGTGCCAAATAACACCGCAATACAGGTCATTCACCCACCTTCACCTCGATGTCGCAAAATTCAATGTATGTATGGTAAACAAACAGTACTACGATATTCAAGCGATTACCGTCTTAGCGACAGGTTTTATTTATTTATTTATTTATTGCATACATGGTTTATATATATAGCTTAGGTCTTATTTAGCTAAAAGAACAGTCATGTACCCTGTGAGGGCGCAGCAATTGTACTAAAGTAGATAGCAGTAGTCAATTAATATTATAGATTACCTGCATAATGAAATAGTGATAATGTCATGGTAAAAGTTGGATGAATGTCAATAATAATGGGAGGTACTTATACAATTATCAAGCGGATGCAAAGTCAAACATAAATTCATAACATTATCTACGTATTTACAATATAATTTAAATGTCAAAAATAAGTTGTAATTTAATTAGAATAATGTCAGTTTTTATTATGCGCTACAATTTATCGGACAGAAATTCGTTTGGAAAGCGACAGAATGAGCCATTCATAAACTGAATTTTGCGACATCGTGAAGGTGGGTGAATGACCTGCATTGCGGTGTTATTTGGCACCTACTATAGTTGGTAATTTATCAAAAAAAGTGTTCATCTATTTTTATACAAAAAGGAAAAAAATTGCCGTTATCTTTACAATAATGAAACCTCCCGCCATCTTAGGTACCTTTTGTTTTCTAATTTCAATTTACCCTCAATCCTTGTTAAATTCACTTGTTGTCGATTTCATAACTTGGTTATACAGAATGAATTCCCAGGAAGCCAATTCCCTTGAGCCCTTGAAAAGGTGTAGTTCGTTTTGTTTCTTGACTAATAACGTGTCCAGTGAAGTGCGGGATAACTATTCCACATACAGGTAATTAAGTACAGATCCACTCGTAAATATTGCAATCAAACAAGTCTCATATTTTTTGATCGGAGGAAATTGTCCCAAGAAAATCGCCTACCGATAACAATCATTGAATTCTTTCGTTTATAGCTAGGCTCATTCAATGGTTCTAATGCCAAACCAAGATACGTCTTACAGAAGACAATTCAGGTAATACATGCTCGTAGATACTCACCAAACCACACGGTATACCCTAGGGAAACCCAGAGCCGCACCATTAGCGATTCTTCAATGGATATCACAGCAGTCTCCGACTCGGATGTGGAAGAGAAAGGGAAGCAAGACAGCGGCATTTGTGACAAAACCTTCGACGGGGAACTGCATGTGCTTGAGCAGAAGATCGATAGACTTAGCGGTTAGTGTAGAACTGTAGAATGTGACCATTCTCAAACTCTAGCTGAAGGATAGCTAGGTACATACACTGTCAACAACAGTGCTGCAATAGCACTCCCCTACACAGGCCTTGAGGTTTTTTGTTCTAGTTTACGAAATACCTAGGTACATAGCATGTCCTATTGTACAAATGATCTGATAGCTTCCAATATTAATCTTGATAGGGCACAAACAATAAACTACTGTTGTGTTATGTTCCCAACATTTTTTCAAATGTTTTTCCCATAGACATGTTTTTGGAGCAGTGCCGGCTGCTGACAACCATGAAGGAGGAGATTCGGAGCTCTAGACTCATTGTGGAAAAAGCCGAGTTGGAGCAAAACGAAATCATAAACGAACTCGTGAAAAAAGCTATTGGACAAAGGTGTGTTACCCTGCCTACGTAAACTTTTATACATAATAAATGGGCCAATAATTATGCTGCTTGGTAGGTAATCCTAATCATACCTACTTCAATATGAAAACTCGGATGGCATACCTAATCTTATTATAGCGATTTCTATAGGTACCTAATAGCACCGCTCTTGTGTTGTTTTTAGGCGCCGTTGGCTGCCGCACAATAGCGGTCGCTTGGGGCTGAAATGGTAATTAATTAGGTATTTTAATTAACTATATCACCAGAGTCGTCGTAGTGCCGGAAATTGATGGTGAGAACAGCCGCGCCAAGTGTCTACTGGACGCCATTGAATCCAGTCAGGGCTCCGTTGACAGTGAGATACGGGATGTCCTCGTCGGCTTTCTACAGAGTGAGGTAGCCTGTTCAGTTCTTAGTAATAACTGTGGTAATAAGACCCACGGTTTCCAATTTCTTTATTTCTAAGGTCATGTGTGGTCAATTTGTAAGATACAATATTTAACTACGGGTAGGTATAGGTACTTTCTAATCACAACCCAGACCCGAAACAAGAATAATATGGGACGTGTAAATATAGCCCACTAAAGGAGTCAACCCACTTCTCGGGACTTAGCCGAAACTTTGTAGAAGCCGTTATTATATAACCTTCTATTCAAAAGGAGCTTAAAGAGCGAATGGTGCAAGCGACCGCAGAATCAGTCAAGGATGTGATCGGGTCCTGCCTTTCCCGCGACATTTCGGCTCTCTACCTGCCGATACTGGAGCACTCGCATCGGAGACTGCTGCGCCACGTCGCACGCGTCGTTGAAGACGCATTCAAGGAGCGTGAGTGTGAAATTAAATTAAATTCTGTCGTGAATATCGAACTCGCACCTATTGCTTCTCAGGTACGCCACAGTCGGCCACAGTGGTCGTAAAGTAAAACAATAAAACTGGTCAAGTGCGAGTCGATTCGATCTCTTACTAAGAGTTCCGCATGCTTAGTGTGTTCGTTTTACGTATACTACAAGGTTGATGTAAACTATATTTTAGTATAGAGATTGAGCAGCGATAGCTGGCAGTTTACAAAACTGATGATTCTCCATACAAAATTATAGTTTACGTGACTCTGCAGTAAACATCAAACGTACACACTACCGAAACGTAACGGGTGTTAGTAAATGCCTATGTGAAAATAATCGCCTTGATGACGGGTAGTCACGGAAAACTCACCTAGGTAGGTACATTTAAAAGTGCCAGAAGGTACGGTAAACACTAATAAAGCTTTTTACAGTGGAAGAGTACTCTAGCTGCTTGTCCAAGTCTGTGTACAAAGTATCAAAGTCTCTGCACCGTGCCATCGAGCGTCACCGGTCGCTGCTGGAGGCCGCTGCAGACCCTCAGAAGAACCTTATCAACACGCTTAAATGCTCTGTTGAAGAGTACGTTTTTTATCTGTTACTTTGTTAGTCCAAACACCTATTATCAAACAGTGGGTAGATATAGATACTACCTACGTTTTTTACGTTAGGTACCTATAATAATTCTCATTTAACTATATTTTAGCAAGTCCATAAACTTTCCTAGCTTTGAAATATGGGTCCTATATGATGGTGAAACGATGAGGGACAACGCTCATTGCTTACCTACCATTTTAATGAATGATCATCACTTGTTGCATTTTCAACTACGCGCTTTCTTACTTTGGTGGACTCGAGGACGGTCTACTAGCATATTATAGTATCTATTCGGTATTGTCAGATCTTAAAGACTATGCAGGTACCTACATACTTTGAGCCAGTTTATTTACCCTGTAACTTTGTCAGCTTATACCTACTTTACGAAATCTCAGACTATTAAGCAATGAGCTGAAGCAATGGCGGCAGAAGGTGCTGGACACCTTCTCTGCCATTCCAGAGCCGGAGGAGCTACCAGAGCCACCCAACTTGGACTATGCGCCCACCAGTCCGCCACAGCCTGCAGACCCTGAACGGAACAACATTGACCAATTGGTAACTGAACCGGCATCGCCTGTTAGTTGATACTTTTGGCAAAATATATTTTATTATCTAAGTATTTAGGTATACTTACTTACCTACGTTGTGACACTACGTTCGTGACATAAAGTTAGCCATCGATCAACGGCTACTACCATTAGGTGTAGGCACTTCGTCTACATCACGCATATCGTTGGCGTTTGTGACATGGCGTTGTTCCTCCCAACATCGAATATTATCCCGTATCGAATATTTATGATTATGAGGCTTCATTGTTCTTTATTTACATCATTCTTTTCAGATGATAGCCGTTGAAATCTCAAAACAGATCGAGCTTGGTGAAGTGAACAGTGCGTTTGAGCGCGCCCTCGGCGCCTCAGACCTGTCGCTGGTGATGACGGCATGTCGCGCGGCGCGAGGCAGTGTGTTCGCACCTAAATGTCACTTGGGGCAACACGTGCTGCTTGCGTTGCTGCAACAGCTCAGCACTGATATGCTGCATGACACAACACTCAAGTGCAGGTACGTACCCAGATATCTAGGGCGTACTACCTAGTTAATACAGAGATTAAACTTACCAATGAAAAATCATCATCAAAATCATAGGTAAAAAAAAACGTAGTACGTAAGTAAGTAGACCGTGGATTTATTTATGTTCGCAGATATCTTGAAGATTCGATCATCAACTTGGATGCTGCAAATCCAGCAACCCGTTCACATCTCCCATTGGTCGTAGGCGAGGTCCGGAAACATCTATCGAAGTTCCTCGCTGCATACCCCGGTCATGTAGCTAACAGACGAGTGTCCTTGATCATTATGGCTGCTGATAACTTGTTGAAATAAGAACTCGAGAACATTTTGTTATTGTTACTATAGTTAGGTAGGTACCTACATTTTGCGTCATTGCATAAAGTTACTTAGTAAACTCTTTTTGAAAATGATTAGGTATCTATTATTTCGGAAACCTACCTAAATAATGCCCTATCCAGTATCCTAATCCAAGAACAGAGTAGGTTCGAGAAAATAACGGAACCCTAAAATTAGAACCAATATTTTCATCATGTTTTCATCTAACCAAAATATAATCTGAAATCGAATGAAACGTTAACTTTTTTGATTGGCTTAGATAATTTATTTTCATCCAATCACAGTTTATCTTTATTGTGGTGTGGTAAACAAACTGAGGGAGGGAGGGTACCTATGAAGAATAAACTTGACATCATCGAGCACCGAACATCTATATCCTTCATCGAGAATCGAGAGCAGCATAGAAATAAGAAAAAGAATACTCTTGAGAGCAGTCTTTTTCACAGAATCCGCCCATCTGCCCTGTCTGTCTATCTGTCAAACTTTGATTAGTCAACCAGCTGTCATTCAGCAGCATTCATTATTGTTCGCCGATGTTTATTTCTGAAAATAAACAAGATTTTGCTATAGAATTAGCATAATAAGCCATTACGGCGGTCAGACAAGATTAGATTTCAATAACTGCATCGCATGTGTGATAAAATGGTTCTAAAGTATTTCATATCGTTGCTGTTTACGCACAATTTGCTGTTGTCATGCACCTCGGCTGCTGTTCATATGCACAGCATGGATAGTCAGGAGCGGGAGCTGGACGGCAGGTACCGGTCGCGAGACAGCGACCACTACGGCGAAGACGGCGAGCACAGCTTCGAGTTCGACCACGAAGCCATTTTAGGTGCCCGGGGTTTTATACTTTTTATGACGTCGCGTCGCTCGCGATCCGCAATGTTCTTTTTAGTTGTTGATAAGAGGCGCGCTACGAGCGATGTCGGTGCAGCGCGCTCTGTTATTACTCGCGCCGCTGGCCCTCGCTGTAACCTATTACTTCTCTATAGGGAGTGTGAAGGAGGCGGAGGAGTATGACAAGCTGTCTCCTGAGGAGGCGAAGCGGCGGCTGGCGCTGCTGCTGCCGAAAATAGATCTCAACGGAGACAAGAATATAGACCGGCTGGAACTTAAAAATTGGATATTGAACTCTTTTGTGTGAGTGTTGAAAACTTTATGCTTGTGTTTTTAAAATTCTGCATAAACTTACCTAATCAGCGAAAAAAGAGTAGACATCATTTGAGTTATCATTAAAAGTTATAATTTGAAAATGCAACACCTAACAATAATCGCAGCGGGAAAATAATTTATAATTTTTTTTTAAACATGAAAATTGTAGTTTTCCTTCATCAAGCTTTACCACCCATAAAAGCTTATAACAAAAGCCAATATTTTTCGTAATAACATATTTTCCAGTAACATATTTAATATTTAAATGTTTAAAAAAACCCAGCAAGAACATAAAAATGTCTAGCACAGCAGTGTTGTTGAGAAACAGGTTATTGACCTAGCTGCTGTTCACTTGCTGTGTCCCTCTTAACTATGCAAAGGATGAGATAAGCCAACCTTGAGCTTTTCTAAATCATTTTAACTTTTACAGCTCTTACCATAAAAACAAGAATTCAAAATTATAATATTTTTTTATTTGAAGACAAGTTTAGCTCTGTATCATGATAACATCAGGTGAGCATTTTACTGAGCGTTTCTCGTAGTTCTTCGAAATCAATAAGTGTTATAAGTAGTACTTTCGAATGCAATGAAATGGAAGTAACTTTATGATAACATCAGGTGAGCCTTCAGCTAGTACAATCATTTAGTTGTATTAAAAAGGCAGCCATTATTATAACCATGTTTTTTTTTTCATTCCTTCTCTTCTTGCGATCTACTCTTTAGGCATTTAGCAAGAGTTTTGTTGGTTCTACCACCACTCGGCATGCATGGTCTGCGCCCAGTGACACAACGCACATCAATTCTCTCCTACTCTCTTCTTAGCTCTTCTCCTAATTCGTTTGAATGGTATGTTGGTGGGGTTCATAATGTTACAGGCATATTTCTGGGTTCAAATTTTAAAATCAGCACATTGTAATCACAGTAAAGCCTCGTCCGTTTAAATTGAGGTAACATTAATATTGTTATAGCAAACTGTCAAAGGAAGAAGCCCAAGATCGTATGGCAGATGCAGATGATAACCACGACGGCAGTGTCACGTGGACCGAGTACCTCGTGGACGCCTTCGGAGTCGACACAGAGGATGACGTCAACCCTGATGATCAGACCGAACATGGATCCGTAAGCACTTTGATGTCACAGCAACTTTAGACTATAGGTTCTTGTTAGATTAGCCACACTTCGGAGAGGAATAGCAACTGTCATTATCCTATTATAATATTATAAACGCGAAAGTTTTTTGGAGGATGTATGTATGTTTGTTCCTCTTTCACCCAAAAACAACTGATCCAATTTGGATGAAAGTATATTGTCCGTGACCTGGATTAACACATAGGCTACTTTTTATCACGGAAAATCAACTGGATCCAAGGGGACGCGAATGATCATAATTTCTGAATAACTGTAGAGGCAAAGTAGAAATAACGATTTTTGACTTTCCCGAACACCTTCCATGTTGGTTACATATTACGCGAGTCTACGTTCTAAATGTAAATATAATAGGTGCCAAATAACACGGCAATACAGGTCATTCACCCACCTTCACCTCGATGTCGTAAAATTCGATTTATGTATGGTAAACAAACCGAGATTCGAGCGATTACCGTCTTAGCGACAGGTTTGTATGGAAAGCGACAGAATTAGCCATTCATAAATCGAATTTTGCGACATCGTGGTGAAGGTGGGTGATTGACCTGTATTGCGGTATTATTTGGCACCTACTATAGTTATACAACTACCGTTATTCTTTTGCTTGCTTTGTAGCACACTGAAAGATAATGGTGAAGACTGTAATACTAGTTTCCTTCACATTCTTTTTTTTCACAGTACAATGAAAGTAGAAATAAGACTGAGATAAAAACGTGGAATAAACCAGTTGGTCAATGTATTTTGTAATGTAAACATTTCGCAAACCTGCAAATAACATCTCGCGTGACTAACAGCTGTTAGAAAACAAAGAAAATAGGACAATTTAATAGAATAATACCACATTGTCTTAAGAAAGTACGCTTAATGGGGGCAACCTGAATGTACATGTATAAACGATTTAAGTTCTAATGATTCATTTCTAATTCTTTCGCGAGAAAATAGTATTATAAAATGCAGTGTTAATTTACTACGAGACAATAAAACCCTCGCTGGTGAGCTAGACTTTAGCTCACCAGCTTGTCATCACCAGTGAGCTAGATTTTAGCTCACCAGCTTGTCATCACTAGTGAGTTAGACTTTAGCTCACCAGCTTATCACCAGTGAGCTAGACTTTTGCTCACCAGCTTTTTATCACTAATGAGCTAGACTTTAGCTCACCAGCTTGTCATCACCAGTGAGCTAGACATTAGCTCACCAGCTTATCACCAGTGAGCTAGACTTTTGCTCACCAGCTTATTATCACTAGTGAGCTAGATTTTAGCTCACCAGCTTGTCATCACCAGTGAGCTAGACTTTAGCTCACCAGCTTATACTCACCAGTGAGCTAGACTTTAGCTCACCAGCTTATCATCACCAACGAGGGCTAGTGACCTGTTGTTAACATTAGTAAAGAGTTATTAGGTACATTATGAGTGGTGTGATGGCACATGTTTTATTTTCAGATGTTGAAGGAAGAAAAGGCAATGTGGGCCGCTTGCGACTTTAACGGCGATGGAAAACTGGACTTTAAAGAGTTCGAGGTAAGGGCTACTTTCACCTGTCTCTTATTATTTTAGGCCTAGGGGCTTCCTATTTATTCTATTGCAGACTTAGCGTGGTCACTGTGGTCAGGTCAGACTACAATCATAAATTTTACGTCTATAGTAAGTGCCAAATAACACCGAAATACAGGTCATTCAACCACTTTCACCACGATGTCGCAAAATTCAATTTATGAATGTCTAATTCTGTCGTTTCCATACAAACCTGTCGCTAAGATGGTAATCGCTCGAATCTCGTAGTACTGTTAGTTTAGCATAAATAAATTAAATTTTGCGACATCTTGGTGAAGGTGGGTGAATGACCTGTATTGCTGTGTTATTTGCCACCTACTATATTATCTTGCAGGTGTTTACAAACCCAGAAGAAAATCCAATTCTGCATCCTTTCCTGGTGAAGCAGACGCTGAGAGAGAAGGACGCCAATAACGATGGCAAGGTGGATTTCAAGGAGTACGTGGGAGATAGAGGTATGAAATACGCCAATAACGATGGCAAGGTGGATTTCAAGGAGTACGTGGGAGATAGAGGTATGAAATACGCCAATAACGATGGCAAGGTGGATTTCAAGGAGTACGTGGGAGATAGAGGTATGAAATACGCCAATAACGATGGCAAGGTGGATTTCAAGGAGTACGTGGGAGATAGAGGTATGAAATACGCCAATAACGATGGCAAGGTGGATTTCAAGGAGTACGTGGGAGATAGAGGTATGAAATACGCCAATAACGATGGCAAGGTGGATTTCAAGGAGTACGTGGGAGATAGAGGTATGAAATACGCCAATAACGATGGCAAGGTGGATTTCAAGGAGTACGTGGGAGATAGAGGTATGAAATACGCCAATAACGATGGCAAGGTGGATTTCAAGGAGTACGTGGGAGATAGAGGTATGAAATACGCCAATAACGATGGCAAGGTGGATTTCAAGGAGTACGTGGGAGATAGAGGTATGAAATACTATCTAATAGACACAACAAGTAGTTCGACGTCTTCTAACACTATTTACTTAACTGTTTTAGGTTAACACTGTAGTGTAGGTACAGTAGGTACAAATACTTATTTATCTGGCGGTATACATGGGCTACGATTTTTTCATCATCATCATCTACAACTTGACTTCACCCACTGCTGGATATAGGCCTCTCGTTGTTGGTAACACTTCTGACGACCCCGTGTCAGTCAGTATCATCCAATTTATGCCCGCTATGACATCTTGCCAACTTTTTAGCCGCGTGTTATATTTTCATTGACTATTTATGTGAACGGTACTAGGTAAAGGCAAGTTCGATTTAGTCTCCGTGATGGTTGGCTGCTGACATTTAACTACGCAGGTACAGGTACCGGCACAGTTTAATAGCGCTGTCCTTGAATGCGGAAGTCGAATCTTTCGCCAGTACGGAATCTGCAAATATGTCTTGTCTAGGTATTTCGTGAACCAAGAGGTGCGCAAAAAATTGCTCAGAAACAGTATTTTCTGTAGCAAAGTAGATAAATTGAGTGCGTTGTTAAGTTTTTTATCGAGGTATATCGTGATATAGCTCAGTTATTTACTACGCCCACAGCGACCGAAAACAATAAAGTGCACGATAAAAGTAAATATCGTGCACTTTTGAAGTCGAAAAATATGGGCGGATTCGATATCAGAGTAGGTTAAGTATCTATTTGTTGAAGAGGCAATACGTCGTGTCAGACGTTGTTTTGTACGACAACTGCCATAGAAGGCACGGAAAGTAAAGACCGTTGACAGTAGCATCGTAATCTTTGAAATTATATAAATTATTTTGAATATCTTCAACCAATGGAAAATTCATGTGAACCATGTGAAAGCAATAAATATAATAAGTATATATTGAGTATTGAGTATATTTTTCCTAGACGTTAAACTTTCGGCCCCGGCTCTAGCAGTCGTTAAGCCACGACGGAGGCCTTAAGGCGGCCTAAAAATTCCGTCACCAGAGTTAGCCACTACCTCATACGAGCTTGCTTGCTTTGCTAGACAGAAATTTAATTCAAAAGATTCATGATTTACAATTACAAATTCCTTGCCCTATCGTCGTTCTTCGGATCTCATATCAGTATGGGAATCCATTCGGATTTTAGATGATTCTATTAGACATTTATCCCAGTTCTAAGCATTCAAAAATCCTATTGAATATCGCGTGCGTGCGCATATCAATGAAATACAAATGAGAACGGGTTAGGAAGTGATCTTGAACGAAATATGCGCATTTATTACGAAGTCTGAAGAGACCTCTGTACCTCTATCACGAACAAATCTGACAGTCTAGTCGCCGCGTTTACGTATTCGAGTTACATTGCGCGTCAATGCCAGCTCGACTGCCAACCGTTGTAGTGTCACCGCGCAGTGTATCTCGGATACGCTAGCGTTACGATACGTTTGCGATGGTCCCATTTATTCGTAGTCAAGGCACAGCACGAGTAAATGTGATTATCGTAAACGTATCGTCACTGTAGCGTATCCGAAATACAATGCGCGGTGAAGGTGCAATGTTCGGCAGTCGAGCTCACGTTAACGCGCAATATGACTCGAATACGTTTACGGTTGGATAGGTTCGTGCTTATGATCCTGAATATGTTTTGGAGTGTATTATTTTAAATATGAATCGCGACTTGCGTGACTTACAATCAGCTATGGGTACCTAGTACTATAGATTAGGTAGGTATATTCGTTTTCACATTGAGATGAGTTCCTACTAGTCTGACAAAGCTATGTCTGCAGTGGGAATGGGGACCCCAAAAAGATTTGTATTAAGCAAGCAAGTATGAGTTAGTGGTGAACTCTGGTGACGGAGTTTTTAGGCCGCCTTAAGGTCTCCGTCATGGCTTAAAGGCTGCTAGAGCCGGGACCGTCAGTTAAAATGCCTTCCGAAGATTTGTACTTACATCGTATCGTCTTTACATATTAACTTTCGTAGACGTGGCTGTCGTCACGACACAGATGAGGGTTTTAGCTGCTTTTCAAACTCTATGCCTTGATCACGAATAAATGTGTCAATCGCAAACGTATAGTTACGCTACTAGCGTATCCGGGTGACACTACAACGGTTGGCAGTCGAGCTGGCATTGACGCGTAATATAACTCGAATACGTTAACGCGGCGACTGTCAGATTTGTTCGTGATAGCGGTACTGTTGTATTTCAATCGCTGCAAACTTAGCTTGGTAACTTTATTCGCATAAATGTGTTGCCAAAATTAAGCATCATCATAATATACTCCAATAATTCAGCTCTACCTTCCGTGCTGTGGGCTCGATACCCATCGAGAACAAACATTTGTGTGTGGCAAACATAGATATTTGTTCTGTTGCTGTGTGTTACTATGTTTTATAAGTATGTATTGACAAAAAAAATATAAATGTCCAAGAATATTTATTTTATTTTTTATTTTATATATTCAGGTCTGCAGCAAGACAAGAGTTGGCTGATCTCTGAGAAGCAGAAGTTCGACCATGACCTCGATTTGAATGAGGACGGTATCCTCGACGCGGACGAGATCCACCAATGGATCATACCTAAAAATGAGTAAAAAAATTTTATTTTTTTGAGATAAAAAGAAGCCTATGTGTTAATCCAGGTTACGAACTACATATATTTCAAGTTTCATCCAAAACTGACCTTTATAATTATCCCGGATTTTCATAATTATCAACGGCTACTATTTATCCCGGAAAATATCAAACGGGACGCGAAGTCGCGGGCGGAAGCTAGTAAAGAATAATCTAGTTGTTAATCTGACTGTTGTGTCTCGTGACGCGTGACTCACGCGTGAAATATGAGTTTAGACGTAAAATGTGTTTATGTCGGTCATAAAACATGAAATAGGTAAACTAGCTATGAAGCGTATGAATCACATTTTAGAATTTCAATTTGTATGCTGTAAAACCCCACACTAGCAGAGACAAAGCTTCTCGTAGAATCCGCCAGGGGCTCTGCTCGTGTTTCCATACAAATTCAGCTTACACTGGTGGTGTGCTAGACGCTAGTCAGTTTAAACCGATTTTACGTAAAACTCTTGGCTCTACATCCTATTTCTCTAATTTTTTGTATTTTTTGAGTCATCCCATGAAATCCCATCTTAACTGTATTAAAGCCGCTTTTGATTGCGCACTCTATTAAACAGAATTCTGAGTAAGGCCCGTATGCCAATACAGAAACCGTTACTCCAGCATAGATTTGAGCACAGATTTTTATACAAAAAATGGATTCTTTGATTCTGAATCGGTGCTTGAGCAGTATACGGGTCTAAGTACGATCAAACAAAACCAAGCCTAAATCTCAGCCTAATGATAGATTGCAGATAGACGACCTAAAAAACAGTAAAATCAACGCTACATTTTCTTCTTAGATTGGACGTATATTGTACAATCTAAAGAGCACATTAGCACGAAAGAAAAAGTAACCCAAAAGAGATCCCAACCCAAATAATTAAAAACTTGTATTTAACAATTAAAACAATTTTAATTTGTTTTTATTTTGAAAGAAGCGCTCGTGGCTACGCTTGCTTAGCCAATCTTCACTGATTATCTAAGTTAAGTAACGTTCTGTGCGGTCACTATTTGGATGGATGACCGTTAGTGGCATTTACATCTGAGCGCTTCCGTCCTTCGGAGGGCACGTTAAACTGTCGGTTCCGGCTCTAGCAGTCGTTAAGCCACGACGGAGGCCTTAAGGCGGCCTAAAAACTCCGTCACCAGAGTTGGCCACTAACTCATACGAGCTTGCTTTATTTTGACAGAAGAAAATATTAACATGTTTCCTTTCGACAGTGAAATAGCTCTCGACGAGGTGAGGCATCTGTTCGCGGCTGCAGACGACGATCACAACAACCTGCTCAGCTTCCCAGAAATATTGGAGCATCACGACGCGTTCGTAGGCAGTGAGGTCACTGACTACGGCAGTGATCTGATGAAAGACCATTTTGAAGATGAGCTGTAGACTGACTGATTGTGTATCGTGCGATAGCGACCGTTTATTCCCACCTGTTCTGTTGACTACTGGTTTTTTTTCCCCATTAATTCTGTCCACAAAACAAACGGGTATACAATTCTCACTTGTCCTGTTGAGTAGTTCTGTTGTGATTCAAACTATTTACTTCTCCATGCAATCAATTATAGGTTAGTAAAGTTTCTAAAATCACACAACTAATGCGGATAAATTACCAGTAGTTCAGTCAACAGAACTGGTGGGAATAGTAGGCTGAGAGGATGGGATAGGTGCTGGGCCTACACCATCTAAACATTGTCCCAGGCACTACAGTGTGTCGTTAAGTGTAGGCATAACTTGCCTCCTGACACTGTATAAATCATCTTCAATAGATGTAAAGGCCTAAGGTAAGCCTATTTAAAAAGGTGATTAACTTTTAACAGAAGTTTAGAGGCGGTTCTAAGTAATGATATGTACATGTTTTAAATATTGTTAGGATAGTAAAAATTATCACAAGTCTCGATTCTCCCTATCTTGTTTTATAATAACCTGTTGGAATTTAGTTGACAACAATTTATTGTTAAAACTTACGAATCAGTGACTGAGGAAGTATAATCGACAGTTCGCCCCCTGTCGTACCATTGATGTACCAAAGTGTGTTACAATCGGTCACACAGATTGAACCTTTCAACAAAACTGTGTAACAGTCGGTCAGACGGATTGAACCTTTTAAAAAGGGTAACAGTCGGTCAGACAGATTGAACCTTTTAAAAAGGGTAACAGTCGGTCAGACAGATTAAACCTTTTAACAAGTGTGTAACAGTCGGTCAGACAGATTGAACCTTTCAACAAAAGTGTGTAACAGTCAGTCAGTCAGACTGAACCTTTCAACAAAAGTGTGTAAGTCGGTCAGACAGATTGAACCTTTTAGCAAAGGTTCATCATATTAATGAACCTTTGTCACTGTGGCAATATCAAGAATATGCTTTCAGTAATTGCACAGCTTAGGTTGATAGGAATTAGGAAAGGACTGATCTAACATAATCCTTGTAGTTGATAATTGATGTATTTCTAGTATTGTAAAATGTCTAGTTATCGTATTAAAATTAACGCCGTTATGCTATACGTTTGAATCTATTGTGTAAGTGCCATACAATTAACATGTACTTATTAGACCAGAATAAAAGGTTTATTCGAATAGTGTGTTATGTTGATAAATAAATTATTTATTGTAAATCGTCTTTCATTTTATTATTCACTCCTCTGGTTAGGTTAGGCATCCTAGTGAACCTAAAGTTAGCACAGAAATGAAACATCAAAAAATTTACAATATTTTTTTATTCAATATAATAATCTTAATAAATCCAAAATATTTACACAATACAAAAACATACAATACGACCTTGTTCGGCGTCCTTTCGCTAGCGTGGCGTTTATTGTGATTCTAACAAATAACCAAACAGTATGAATCTGTTTTCTAGACAATTGATAGTGAGTCTAGTTCCAAAATGACAATACGGACATTGACTCGTTAATGTAGGTAGATGGTAAGACATAAGTAGTAGGGAATTGCTTTTAGGTACACAACTTGTCATAGGAAAAGAACATGCGATTATATAACATTGCACCCGCGGCACACACGATACAAAATTTCGTAACAAAAAGAAAAGTTATAACAAAGGTATAACGTAAATCCTGTTATCATAATATAACAAAAAAATATGTTTTTAATAAATCTCGTTTGTAAAATACGTGTTTCAAAGCGTCCGGACTTTCCATACTACTCAGATGTTCCACGTTTCATATCGCTCGATAAATAATAATTAGGCTAAGTGACGCAAGCTTTTTAAATTAACTAATTTACAAACCCTCAGAACGCAATCACTTTAAGGCCGGCATCGATCAAAGCAAAGCGTTTATTTGTGTAAAACCGAAAATGCTGGTGATCCGTTGCCTAGTTACAGTACTTTTTCTAAGAGAACTGTCAGCAGATGCACGTATAGCCCCTTTGCTTTAGTGGACGCCGGTCCTTATGAATATGGATTGGATTGCAAGCTGACACTGACTTTGATAAAGCTGCTTACAGACTTTGAAATGCACAAATAAAAGTTCAGCCATACTAGTCAGTGACAACCTTTATAAAGATGGCTGACAATCCCATTTACATTCAATCAAAATAACAATATTCTACGTCTAGTTTACCAACATAATATCAAATCGTTTGAAATTACAAAAGCCTATTCTGATAACATAATGTCTGAACAGAGAATCTAGTAGATTTTATAAGTAGGCGATAAGTAGGTAGTACTATCCATTATCTATTTCTGTTTATATCCTAATCGAGACTAATCCATACATTTTTTATTTATTTCCTTTGACAATTGTCTTTCATTTACATTTAAATTTTATTTACACTTGTAAATGAAAGACAATTGTCAAAGGAAATAAATAAAAAATGTATGGATTAGTCTCGATTAGGATATAAACAGAAATAGATAATGGATAGTTTATTTTCTTCTTAAAATAACTGTGATCTTGTTGGTTAACCAAAAGCGTATATTAATATGAATGTGAATTGTATTTGGGATGTACGACTGTACCGGTGTGTCAAGTATCTCCGTGGAATGCGATTCAATATTTTCAAAACGTGACGATTACAGTCAAAGTTAAAGACATCTAAAATTATAATACAAATAGTATAACATACATACATACATAAATAATAATGGACATAGCGTCCTATTTTGTATTTATATTTATAAATTTCTAAATGAGACATGTGAACTTATCTTTTTAACTAAAATACAATTAATATGGGTTCTATTTAAACTGAATTGATACACAAATATTTTTTTAACATCCCAAACTTATGACTTCACTCGACTCCATAGCTTTAGGGAGCTTATAAAAAATATTTGTGGTTTTTCTCAGTGCAGGATAGCACACTAATACAAAAATGAGAAAGTGAATTGATAAGATACGCGCTATGTAGTTGCGCGCGTGAAGTTAGCAATAAAAATATAAATTCAGTGAAAGCAATACATAAACATACACATCAAGTGAGACGTATTATGGGTGGCTCCCATTTGTTCTATAGAACTGTTGAAACTTTTTTTATCCCTAATATCTGGTAACTTCCATTTGGGTAGGACTATTGAAACGAAAACTACCATGGAACTACAGGGATAAAAAAGGTTTTAAAAACAGTCCTATAGAACAAATTGGAGTTACCCGTTTGATGCAGCAACGTAATCTGCGGCTAATTCACACGCGCGTACATACATAGCGTGCGGGGTTTTAATTTTAGCTATAAATGATTTTAGTTTACTGATTGGTTTATGAAAACAAGCCTAGAATCACTGAACTAACCATAGCAATGATTTTCAGAATAACAGTGACTTATACCGCGTTCACACTCAGCTCATGCCGCTGCCGGCATTAATTCCGGACTTATTGCCACAGCAACATCGCCTTTATTCTTTAGGGACATGAATACGCCGGGACAGAGGCATGACGGTGTTTAGACTACTCTCGATGCTCATGCCCACTTCCCAGCCGACTGCAGCTGAATGTGAACGCAACAGTAGAGATTTGTAACAAATGAATGCAATGATAAAACATAGTATATTGATTTTACTAAACTAAAATGTACAATGAAATGATCTTTAAATGCACCTTCACCAAAATGTTGACATAGCTCAGTCACGCTGCCGCGGACTGTCCTATAAGTAGTTAAATCTAGCGGCGCCGTACATTTTGTAAAAAAACCGATTAAATCACGTTAAGGTCAATCTATTATATATTTAAATTAAATTCCCAAACGCGTATTTGTATACAATATAACATAAGCTTGCAACAACACGTTACTGCTAAAATAAACATAGAATCTCGTTATGTAGTAGTCAACTACGGGAAGTGCCAACTGCCTATAACAGGATACAAACAATATTATATAATAATCTTTTACATATTTTATTACAATTACAAATAAGTTTTAAAACTAGTTATCAATTTTATCATTAGCTTTTTTTTCATAATTATATTTTAATTAATTGGTGACAATTCTGGACGTAGAAACGAGAGTGAGCGAGATGGATTCTATTCAAACAAAAGTGACCGACGATGACGGATATATTGTTATTATTGCGAAGCAACGTCATGTAACTTTCCTTTCTCTATTCCGAACTAAAAGTCACACTTTTTTATTCAGAACAAAAACTAGCGAAAGCAAAAACCATACCTTTGGAGGTATAATGATTGAAATAATCTGCATTACACCGATTCAACTATAACATTTGAAAAACTCTACACATTCCTACCGTGCAGTGAGTATAGATAATCATGAAGTTAACCAGGAACACAAATTCGTGCGAAAACGCTCCATTGCACAACTTCACCATTGTCAAGATCCACCGACGATAGTGTAAACGCACAGAACATTGCAAACGCTGTTCAACCGGAGACGAGAAAAATGTATGATTATAAGGGATAAGCACGAACAAACCTGACAGACGTCGCGTTACGCAAACCTTACGTATTCGAGTCATATTGCGCGTCAATACCAGCCCGATAGTCGAATGTTGCACAGTCACCGCGCAGTGTATCTCGGATACGCTACAGTAAGAGCGCTTGTACACGTCCAACTTTTTCACCGGACACCGGACTGGTTTTTTTGCCGGATTCGCGGTGGTGTATGATTTATAATGAATGTGTGTAGACGCGCCGGACATCTGTCCGGCGAACAATTATAGGATAGCCGTTTTTGACGGTCCGTTATCCGGTGAAAAAAAAAGGACGTCTACAAGCTTACGATTGTCATTTGAGTTAGTGCTGAGGCGTTGTTAGATGACTGTGTATTGTCTGGTTTCTAAGTCCACAGTGGGGTGTCGCAGGTCGCCGCGACTGGAGACGATGCCGATATTCTACAGTACATACCTGAACCTCGCAACCTCGCGCCTTCATCGTGAAGCGACACATTCTGAAACGAAACAAAAACAAAATAACAACTTGAGAATAAAAAATGAACGAGTACAACACAGAATCGTGAAGGCACAAACTAAAGGAGACCTACGTCGCGGGCTGCGGATGATAATGAGAATTTACAACGATAATTTAATTTTTAATTCCTGTAAGTAACTTACCACAGTCAGAATAGTATATTTTTAGCTTACTGTGGCGTGCCTAAATTAAAGAATATGAACGCTGCCTAAAACAAGACTATCATTACAGCGCCATCTGTTGGTATAAGCTGTGCCTCCTGATTACAAGTATCGAATTGTGTACACACGACCACACGTCTAGTCAGACATCCAATATAACCAGAAGTACGATATAACAATCGTCTGACGCCCAGCACCAAGCCCGTACTCGCATGTCAAGCTTCTCAAAGAAACTGCTCAGTGTCTCCATACAAATCAGCGCACACTGGTGTGCTGGGCGGCAGACGTTTTACACCAGCTTTACACCCGAACTCGAACTAGGCCCTTACTATATAAATGCATTCATATTAATACCAGTTATTCCCCTATAGAAATAAGAGAGTATGTTACCTGTAGCGATATCACTTGCAGCATGAGTTGGAGCGCGGTTGTTCTGCGTCAGCGAGACGCCGCGCGCCCGCGCCGCCCGACGCACCGCCGCCTTCGCTCTTTGGTAACTTGTTCGCTATAACATACAATAACATCTTTACTTGTTCGCTATAACATACAATAACATCTTTACTTGTTCGCTATAACAGAATAACATCTTCACTTGTTCGCTATAACATAATAACATACAATGACATCTTCACTTGTTCGCTATAACATACAATAACATCTTTACTTGTTCGCTATAACAGAATAACATCTTCACTTGTTCGCTATAACATAATAACATACAATGACATCTTCACTTGTTCGCTATAACATACAATAACATCTTTACTTGTTCGCTATAACAGAATAACATCTTCACTTGTTCGCTATAACATAATAACATACAATGACATCTTCACTTGTTCGCTATAACATACAATAACATCTTTACTTGTTCGCTATAACAGAATAACATCTTCACTTGTTCGCTATAACATAATAACATACAATGACATCTTCACTTGTTCGCTATAACATAATAACATACAATGACATCTTCACTTGTTCGCTATAACATACAATAACATCTTTACTTGTTCGCTATAACAGAATAACATCTTCACTTGTTCGCTATAACATAATAACATACAATGACATCTTCACTTGTTCGCTATAACATACAATAACATCTTTACTTGTTCGCTATAACAGAATAACATCTTCACTTGTTCGCTATAACATACAATAACATCTTCACTTGTTTGCTATAACATACAATAACATCTTCACTTGTTCGCTATAACATACAATAACATCTTTACTTGTTCGCTATAACAGAATAACATCTTCACTTGTTCGCTATAACATAATAACATACAATGACATCTTCACTTGTTCGCTATAACATACAATAACATCTTTACTTGTTCGCTATAACAGAATAACATCTTCACTTGTTCGCTATAACATACAATAACATCTTCACTTGTTTGCTATAACATACAATAACATCTTCACTTGTTCGCTATAACATACAATAACATCTTTACTTGTTCGCTATAACAGAATAACATCTTCACTTGTTCGCTATAACATACAATAACATCTTCACTTGTTCGCTATAACATACAATAACATCTTCACTTGCTCGCTATAAAATACAATAACATCTTCACTTGCTCGCTATAACATATAACATTTTTACTTGGTTCTTGTTACACAGTGTTACGAGTAACTAGCTCAGGAGACTGTTGATTCAACACATTTTTTGTAAATCTTTCCTTTTTTTGTCACCTTCACTCTTAGTACATACGTAATTAGACAAACATTTGTGTAAAGACTTACCGATAGCTAGGAATATGTCGTTGACGTTCATAGCGGTCTTAGCGCTCGTCTCCATGAACAGAAGTCCGTTCTCGTCCGCGTACGCCTGTGCTTCCTCAAACTCCACCATGCGTTTGGCTGCGAGATCGCTCTTATTGCCTGCAAGTGCGATTACTATCGACGGAGACGCCTGCCGCTGGAGTTCCTTCACCCAGTTCTTGGCGCGCCCGAATGTGTCCTGAAATGCACAAAATACAGTTAATTTTGTTATCAAATTATTATAAGTTTTGTATTTGGGATATGTACCGCCGCGTACCCGCTTAGAGTTATGGTAAATATTCTTCCTAATATCGCGCGGAAACCCGAATTGTGAATTTGTCATATTAAAATTAAATATGGTATAAGCAGCACGGTAAAAGACGGTGTGCGAAGAGTGCTAATCAATTATATGGACGTGCTCCTTACTCTTTTAAACATTCTCCAAGATATTGCACAACAATCTAAATACTAATATTTACTAGCCGTCGCCCGCGGCGTTGCTCACGTTCTAAACCCTTAAGAGTGTGACTTTTCAAAATTCCTTTCTTAGTGCAGTACCTTTAGGACTTACAGTTTAGGCTGTGCGTTGATTGTCAGTCAGCTTCAAAAGAGTTTTACATATTTAGAAGATAGGGAACCCCACTGGTGTCGGGGCATCCCATAAAAAATCTAATGGGATATAACACTTATCATACCGATGATAAACTAACTCCTACTCATATTATCAAAATTATGTGACATATGAGTACAACTTGTTGAACAGAAAATCCTATTAATCATTCAACTGGAATTCACTCCTGTATTCACTACATAGTAACTAGGTATAGGTACATTACACAGTACACAATTGGAGCAGGTTAAATTGAAGATAAAGAAATTCCGATCAATATTTAAACGAAATGCAGTAGTGTAATATCTGTCGGGATACTTCAGTGGTTTTGGGAGAGATCTTTGCGCAGTACTGGGGTACAATGTAATTTTGTTCATAGAAATCGACCTACAACTCTTGAAACTGTTTTTTTATACAACTAAGTAGACATATAAGTGTACTGTCCGCATTATGGTAAGCGGTTACCATATCGTATGGACGTCTGCAACACCACAGGTGCGACACGCGCGTTGCCGACCCTTGAACAATTTTAAAACACCTAAACTGAAGAAAGATAAATAATCAGTTGAATTTATTAATGACTATGTTTGTGTGGCAACATTGTTGACGCTGTTGGTCAAAAGTGATTCCACAAAAACAGTAATTGAGGTCAATGTAGCATGCTTGCGGTCTTCCAAGGAAATGATCAGTAACACTGAAAACAAATAAAAACCTAAAACAATTCGTTTGCTACTAAGTATTTCAAAAATTCCTTTCTCTAGTAAGTATCCGCAATCAAACAGTTACAATTTCCTTCGTGATTGTATAAATAGAACTAAATATATGTACATAAAGCTATAGCGCAGATAATATTACTATCTGTGTCGGGTGTCTGGCGGGAGCCCTTGAACTCGAAGACCCATCGGTACCACCTATTGACGACACTCACGCGGTCGAGCGCTATAAGGCTGCTTCTTCACCAGATCTAAGCTACGTTGCTTAGGATGTGTTTCAAATCCACCAATAGGAATCGTTTGTTTTCATAGACTAGCGGCCCGGTTTCGCACGGGTATAACGATAAATTGTTAGGTAAGGAATTTTTACGTCCTACTTGTAAAAACATGGTGTGCTTTCTCTTTCTAATAATAAAGTAAGAAACCATGCTCACATATTAGGGCAAAGTGTGTAGGAAGAGTATGACTACGCTAAGTTTGCAGCACTCCAAACATGGCAGAATTTTAAAACTCATACTTATAGTTTAAAAACACAGTCTTTAAGTGTACCGCGATAGATTGAAAACATCCCCAAAAGCTACTATTATGTAAAATTATACCATGAATTTTTTTTTGAGGTAGCTCATTTATTCCATTGCAGATATAGCGTGGTCAAACTACATGTGTAATGATCATGAATGATAGCAACAATTGGACTGAATAACACTCTGATAAAGTAAGGGAGCATAAAGTAATTACATTTTACCCATTTTATCTGATAAGGGAGTTTAGCAGACGCTGGGCGAAGGGGGCGTCACTCGCTGATACGATAACACACTCTTTGTGTTAATTTGTAGTGAAATTAATTTACATTCTCATTGCTACCTGGGTAATAAAGTATTTCTCACGAAGACAATCTGGGAATTTTCAATAAAAGAGTGAACAGTTGGAAACCGTTGGTCACGGCAGAATGAAGCGCTCGTGGCTAGGCTTGATTAGTCAATCTTCACCGATTATCTAAGTTAAGCGACTATCTGCGCAGTCACTATTTGAATGGGTGACCGTTAGTGGTAGTACATTTGAGCGCTTCCGTGCTTCGGAGGGCACGTTAAACTGTCGGCCCCGGCTCTAGCAGTCGTTAAGCCACGACGGAGGCCTTAATTCGGCCATCACATAGTTTTAATAATAATTTGTTTAAGTTATAATGAATTTGCTTTATTTTATACATCAGTTACTGTAATTTTTATTTTTACCTGTACATACTTAATTTATTTTTGTTGCATTAATTTTTCTAATTATATTACTTTGTTTTTGTGATTAATAAATTTTATTCTGTTTTAAAATTGTAATTGTAACTGTACCTATTTCTATTTTATTTTTACTGTTTTTATACCTATAATTTTATTATCGCATTAATCTAATATTTGCTCGCTCTCGCTCTAGTCTTAATAGCTTGTTGTCTGTCTCCTATAATTATTGTAACACTTGGCATGCCTTTATTTTGTTATTGTAATATTTCTGTGTTTCGGTGTATATGATGTTGGGGACTCAAATAAATAAATAAAAATAAATCACCAGTGTTGGCCACTAGATCATACGAGCTTGCTTGCTTTACGGCAGAATCTTCGCGCCTGTCTTCGGATAGCGAAGCATAATGCTGAGTCGTGACCCTCTCCGCTGCTCTAGCATACATCACTACTTATTAGTACCTACTATTTTGATGTTCAACTTAATATTATATCTTATCTCAATTTAATTTATATTAAGTAGGTATCTATAATGATTTTTGTGGCGAATAAATGATTGTCTATGTCTAATTACTAATACAACTAACCGTGCTCCACACTTGGCACAGCACACCAGCGGGCCTAAGATGCGCACCACGAGATATTTATCATGTCGTTCTGTCAAAATGTAAGCATTTTGTACCAGTTTAGGAACTATTGCATTATTTGTGGTAATGTTGTCGAGAAACCGCGCCTTTGTATTTTTAACTTTTGACATTTCTGCATGACTATTATCTCGTCCTCAGAGCGGTACGACGACTAAGAAGTGTCAAAAGTGTACATTATGGCGCGTTTTGTCGACACCATTTGGTACCACAGATAATGCAATAGTTCCTAAACTGGTACAAAATGCTTACATTTTGACAGAACGACATGACAAATATCTCGCGGTGCGCATCTTTGGCCCGCTGGTCAGCCTAAGGCTGCAGCTACACTATCCAGGTATGGTGGAAGCTCAGCTATAAGTACTTCACAAAACGGTACCTCTAGTCCGTGTATAACGTGGTTAATGCAGTGGTTTTGGAAATGGTCAACATTTCTTAAATAAGAATGTACCCGACTTATGAAATCCGTGGCAACTGTGGTCAGGGTTATCGACTTCTAACCACATGCCGAGTAGGTACAGGGAGCATCATAAGTCAAGAAATAAGTAACAATGTCTTAGGCACGCTTTCGATTGGTACCTACTGATTTGGACCAGTTGAGCTATCTATAAATCGTTTGCAATGATTTGTAGATAGCTCAACTGTTTCTAGTGTATTTTGTAAATATTTTAAATAATGTATTAGTTCATTAGTTGGAATATTCTTTGCGAGTAACCAACATTCTGTTTAAGATTGGATCCATGTAAACGGAAAATGACCTCACGGCTGACCTCTGCGAAGAATGTACGCCCTCATAAAAGACTGGTACATAAAAAAGAGATCTTTGCCCTGCAGTGGGATACTATAAATAAGAAATAATAAAAATACAGTTATACTCGCTTTTGGAGTAACTAATTACTAATTGATTAACCAAAC
Organism: Eulithis testata; assembly: GCA_947507515.1. NCBI lineage: Eukaryota > Metazoa > Arthropoda > Insecta > Lepidoptera > Geometridae > Eulithis > Eulithis testata. The sequence goes on from OX382194.1 coordinate 1,030,306, forward strand.
ATTTTTGAAAGTTGAATGGTACTTTTGTGGCTGTACGTGAATGGCGTGGTTGATTGTCGTGACCTGTGATTATTATCAATCCACTACGGTAGTTAAGTATACTATAGCTACTGTTTCAAAATTAGCGCAAAAAAAATCTATTACATTACTAGGTGCTGCCCGCGACTTCGTTCGCGTCCCGTTGGATCCCGTTAATTTTTCGGGATAAAAAGTAGCCCATGTGTTAATCCAGGTCACGGACAATATATATTCCAAGTTTCATCCAAATCGGATCAGTAGTTTTTACGCGAAAGAGTAACAAACATCCATCCATCCATCCATCCATCCATCCATCCATGCTTACAAACTTTCGTGTTTATAATATTATATTAGTAGGATTTATTTTACAAATAACATCGAAAAGTAACACCTAGAAAACCAGTTTATCATTTTATAAATCATCAATGTGTTCATTCACATTGAATGAATAAATGAACAATTGAACACATTGTGAATTATTGGTCTTCTATACTGGCAAGACCATGAGCCGTCATCTCAGTACCCACTTCCAATCATATTTCACACAATAGATAAGTGTTCCAAAATCCTACACGCCGTGTCAGGTGGAAGATGATACCAAAGTCAAAGTCAAAGTATATTTATTTGCAGAATTACATGTGTGTAGAGATATTATAAAGTAGCATTGTATCAATGTAAAACTACCCTACAGGGTGTAAATCCCAAATACAAATCTTTTAGGGGTAGGTAGCCCATTTATTCTTATGTTGTTTTTTTACTCTGTGTTATTTTTTTTTAGTTTTTTCACACCTACCTGCTATTATATTTTGTTATTTGTTTTTAATTTTCTGTATTGTATTGTGTGTTATAGCAGAAAATTAATCTATGTCTATTCCATTGCAGACTAAGCTTGGACGCACTTTATTTCATACGCGCTAATAGAAACATCACTAGTGTAGTGATCTAAGCAGCGTATAAACACCGTTGACCTGCCACTGACCATATAGTTACCTATAGTATAGCCTAAATAATGACCTCGCTGTCCAAGGTTGCCTACCGTTACCACAGCCCATAAGGAACTAGCTGGTGATCTAACGCATACAAAAAATAAGCACGATTCAGGCAATAGTTACAAAAAATTTTAGGTACCAAGGTTCCTTGCTTGGCCGTTCTTCTGGTCGCGAAGCACTGGTACTAAATTATACTAGTGATTTTACTGAATAAATGTAATTATTGAACCTTCATCATCCAGTCTAGAATATTTTCCTAGTATAGTATAGTATAGTATAGTGATTAAGTTAGTAACTAACCCCTTTATTCATTGGAAGTTTCATTTTAGCGCGGCTTTAAAAATTGTTTATCATTGTCACTTGCGTGACAACGAAAAGAGATGACAACAGATTTAGCAATAATTTTAGTTAGTTCAGCTTTAGGCCCTTCGCGCACTAGGCAGCCTGGTTGCGCAGCCAGGCTGCGTCAGCCAGTAAAACATATGGGAATTCGTGGCTGCCTAGTGCGCGGAGACTGACGGCAGCCACATACATTCGCATACACATGCTCTGGCTGCCGCAGCCAGGCTGCCGCAGCCAGGCTGCCTAGTGCGCGAAGGGCCTTAAGGTAAGCGTCCACAGGCCCGCATCGCACGTAACGGATTTTAGTTTGCCTTATATAAATACTCGTCCGTAAGGTGCGGATCAGTGGACGCTGTTGTATGAGTTTTTAGGCAAGGAAAACTAAAATCCGTTACGTGCGATGCGTCCGATACGTGCGATGCGGGCCTGTGGACGCTTACCTTTAGAAAGCCAATATTAATATATAGCCCTTAGACACGTTGCGTTGCTTTAGGTTGATGACACGTTGCGTTGCACCAGCTAATTTAACCTAAGCTGCACGTAAGGTAGGTAATCGCTGAGGAAAACATTGCCTCACCCACGTTTTTTGGTCAGTTGCTCATCTTTTCTGTGACATATCACGTGGCTTCGCTTTAGTGACGCGATTATTGCCTTTTGTGTTACTGTTTCATGATTTATTACTAGATTTCGTCCCCGTCCAGTTGGGTCCTGTTGATTTTCCGGGATAAAAAGTAGTAGGTATAGGTTTTAAAGCAGGTTACGAACTATATTCCAAATTTAATCCAGATCGGAACAACAATTGCAGCGTGATTGAAAGACAAACATCTAAAATATGGTCCATTTTACTAATTTCGCCTCAAGGTGAGGCAAGAAGACGTGTAACTAACCTGATTGGTGATATCGTAGACGACAATCGCTGCCTGCGCCCCTCGGTAGTACATCGGCGCTAAGCTGTGGTACCTGTGGACAAATTCAAATACGGTTGTAGTACACCTAGTATGAGCGTGTAATCACGATAAAGTTCGTGAAAGCTAAGCCACTAAAATCGTTGGAGAATCGCCGTAAAAAGGATTGGTAATTTTTTTTTTTTTTAAATTATATTGTTATTTAATTGAATACTTAGATGCAAACATAGACCTCACAAGAGTATGAATATCTGCAAACACGCTAACTCAGTTCGCGTGGAATTTGTGATTAATATTATGGTAGCTTGATTGTTTTTAGGACGAAGAATTTCCAGTTTTTTCTACTACATATTCACGGTGAGTCTATGCGCAATGTTTTCATACAGAATTTGTTTATTCTTTAGTATAAGCATCGTTACAAAAGCAAATAACAAAACACGATTTTCTCAGAATTGCTCAGTTTGATACCTCTCAAGCACATCCATTTATATATTATCGCATTCTCTTTTGTTTGTATTGAAACTAATTTTGGGACGAAACCGTAATAGAAATACATATTAATAAAATTGAAGTTATTGTTTCCTCCCAGTGCAGCAGTGGGGCGAGATACCGGTAGTCCGAAACTAGAATAACTACTCTTTTCATCACATCTTCGACAAACACATTCCACATGCGATATCGGTCTCGTCCGTGCAAGAATCCGGATACTTTCGTATCCTTTTCCTCATCAGTCAGGAAACCACTCGGGTCCCGTGTTCCCCCCCCCCCCTACCCTAATACCACCTTATTTGTACCCCTACGTCTTCCTAACATATCTCTATATCTTAAAAGACAAAGACCTGTGTTGGTTGTAAATAACCTTTTAAATGAATGACACGTAAACTTGATTTATACACCTCTAGAAAAAAGATTCACAAACAAAACTTGTAAATGATTGAAGTTGAATTATTTATCTCTAGAAAAAGGCACATGAAAGCCGCGGTATGAAAGCCTTGACTTAATTAATTTATAAATAGATTGGTAAGAAGGTATCTAAATGATTTTGTATGAATATTCTGAAACCCGTTTATGTTAGCACATATCTAACAGGTTCTTTATGTGAATGCGTAAATAGTGAACAACTTCTACTTTACGGTTTTCAAATGTTTTTGTAAAATACTTAGGCTGTGTTCACAGTAGGCAAACTGTGAGCGGCCGACTGAGTGAGCCGCAAATTTGTGGCGAACTGAAATTTGAGTTAGCTGCAAACTCAGATCAAATTTCGTGCGTCGCAAGCAAACTGTTATGAGTTAGCCGCTTACTGATACAGTCGGCGCACGTACGCTGCAAACTGCGTAAAGTGAGCACAAAACAGCAAACTGTGGACACTCCGTTTCAAATATATGGAAGGGCGTACTAAACCGATACGCCGCCGCCGCGCCGCCGCAAACTCAGTAAGCCGCTAATAGTTTGCCTACTGTGGACACAGCCTCAGGGATATATTCAGATTGGTCTTATAAACGAGCGCCAGCTAAAATGGCTGCTAAATCTGTTGCCATCTCTTTTCGTTGTCATGCAAGTGACAATAACAGTTTTTTTTAGGCTGCGCTAAAATGACAGGAGAATATGCATAAAGGGGTTATAATTCAAGCCTATTAGGCATTTATTCAGTAAACCACAAGGATTGGAACATCAGTGGGGTAGTAGGGCTACTCTCGACTAATGCTCGGTCCAAATTGAATAAGATTTTGACAGAAATCCGTGGATCCAGTTTGAAGCGGTCGTACCTAATAAATAGAAGGTTACTAAAACGCAGGTAACTTCAAGAAGAATGTCGGTTGCACAGCGACGACTCAATTAGCTCAGTGGGTAGAAAACTTGAATGAGACAAGTCTACTATTGTCTCTTCTGTATGCGTTCGACATGACATGTATCATTGGAAGGTGTGACGTCACAACTCGGGTCAATTATGAGACATTTTTATTTTGTTACAGATAAATGCAGCCATAATGAGCCAGATGTTTCTCAGTGGCTGATGGGTTTAATAACACCTGCACGACGCTCCCGATTCTGTTAATTCATTTTTCTAAACCAACCTCATTCGACAGCATTAAACATGTTGCCGTCCCTTTCTCATACACTAAAACAACAAAGACAGCTCTAATTTTTGTGCTCCGAAGTTTGTTTAGACATATGCAACAACAGATAGGGGGACATAGCATACAAAAGGAGCCCTAAAAAGGCCACATCGAGTATTCGTTTATTTAGTTTGTCTTTTACTATACTTATTCCTTGCAGATCTGCAGAAGTTTTAGAGCAGATTGGAATTGACTGGACAGATTCTTCAAAGAGAGTGTTAAATGTGAGGAGTGAAGGGCGGCCTTTGCTCAGCATTGTGGCATTTAATTCGTGGAAGAATATTAGCAATATATTTTCCTGCCAATACAGTTTTTGTGCCATACACGTCAAGTTACCACTAATGCCAGCCAAGCACCAATTAGTTTTAAACTAAGGGCCGTATGTATAATGTATAAACAATGGGATTAATGTTGTATTATTCTTCTTACAAGGGAAGATCTGGTTGGAAAAAGCCTAAAATACACACGAGTGGCGTTTGAGAGAGGCTTATGACCAGCAGTGGGTCACTACAAGCTGTCTATGATGATAATGATAATGATGATGATTCTTCTTAACGTTATTAAACCCTTTCGTCCTTTATTTATAAACTGAAAGACCCAAAATCAACCACAATGTGATTTCAATGGTGTTTTAATAAATCTTGAACGTCGTAAGTGGCCATATCATAATAATACACAAAGAAATAAAGCTAATAAAATAAACGGTTCACACAGATACTACAGTTTATGACTGCAGTTCAAAATATTAAAGAAATCTTATGACACAAGAATCGCCTTCATTTAGAGTCTGTTAAAAATGAAGTAGGTAGAAGCCCTTATGTCATAGCACGTATTGATTCGCGCGTGGTATGATTCAGTGGGTGACGTAGCCAACAGCTTTAGTAAAGTAAATAGGATTATAATACGCACGTCTATTTATTACATTTGTATCTTGAGTACTAAGATCACTTGTAACATGCCTGGAAAACTTGTAAGTAAGGGCATTTTTTGAATATCTGTCTACTATCTACGAAACTGGAAACAAAAAACTACAAAAAAGGGAAAATTGCTGTAGGGTTACGATTCAAGTCCTCTTTTATCAAAGGAAGGCTCGATGCAGCCCCCTAATTGGCAGTTTGCCGACACGCGCAGCGGGGCACTTTATTTATCGATAGATAGGCAACATTTCCGAATTCAATAGATTGTGCTGTTGTGTGCAACTCCCTTGTATTTCCTTTCAGCCTGCTAAAGTTGGAGAAAGCTTTGCGAGGTCGTCACCAGCTAACAAGTTCTATATGACTTGTGTGTCATAAATGAAATGAAACCGCCCTGCATCACCGGAAACGGGATTTATTACCCACTGGCAAGCAAAAGGATAGCCGCGATCTCGAACCAACAACGAAACATATAGAAAAGCTACACTTCAGCATGAGATGAGATGTTATGTATGGAGAATCATCAGTTTTCTAAACTACAAAAATATAGTTTACGTCAACTTTGTACTATACGTAAAACGAACACATTAGGCACACTGCTATTTAAAATTAGCTAGCTTACCTCTCCTGACCCGCAGTGTCCCATATCTCGAACTTGACTGTAGTGTCATCGAGGCAGACGGTCTGCGTGAGGAAGGCGGCTCCGATGGTGCTCTCCTGGTACTCGTGGAACTGGCCCTTCACGAAGCGCAGCACTAGAGACGACTTGCCCACGGCTGACTCGCCCAGAAGGACTAGTTTGAACTGGCACACTTTGGTCTGGGGGGCTCCGTTCGGCCGGGCAGCCGCTCCGCTCCTGTTTGTTGCCATCGCCTGGAACAATGTTGCTTATTGTAATGATATTTCAAACAAAGAAACTTGCATAATATTATTATACTGAATGCATAAAGAAATAGTGAAAGAATTGACGCCGCGGCGGGTGTGGTCGCAACATTTTCTAAAGATGTCACCAGATTTGATACAGAAGAATGACCTCACTATAGTCACCTTTCTCTAGCCACAAATTTTTGCTGTAAGAAAACTCTGTCTTCGACACGAATTTTGGGTAGAAACGCCTCCGAAATAATATTTATTTTGATGTGGATCGAAACGCTGACATTTTTTGGTATGAAACAGCGAAAAATAATTTGTGGTAAGAACCTGTGGTGCGAAAAAGCGCTACACCCATGCGACATTACATTGTGGCTGTGGGCAGTTTTCGCTGTCTGCATTACAGTTGCATAATCTCGAATTCAAGGGCATCTCGAGATATAATGTTTGCAGACTCTGAGAATGCAGGCCATCACTACTGTAGAATATGCACATTGCCTTTTGAATCTATTATCATGCCAGTTCAAATGTATAGTTTATACTATAGCTGCTTAAAACTTCATTCGAGTCCATATGTCACCAGCCACATATCTATAAGCAACTATGTACAATAGGCCCATTAATAGGCCTTTATCTTATAAATAAGTACTTATAATTTAAATCTGTCATTGTCAGCAGTATTAGCATAGGCAATGAATATCTTGTGTATAGTATTAAAAGAGTTTTTTAGCATACTTTAGGTTTAGCTTCAATATGTATGCCCCTATGTAGGCAAGTATATAAAAGTATTCCATTGATCTACCTAGTAAATTGATGACTAAAATGTATCAATGACATATCCTGTGCACTCAAGATGTTCATAACCTTTATTGAAATTGAACCTTATACAATTGAAATAAAGGTGATCATTATTGAAGGAAGAAATAGTCTTTTATCAGACCAATCCATCATCAGTCGTTCACACTAAGTACCGTCATATCTTTTTGACCTACATAACCTGGTTTGTTTTCATTGGCATAAATTAACAAAGAAAAGGCTTGTACTCTGTGAAATTCTTTTGTAGATTACAATAAAGATTTTTATAAGATTTCCATATGTTATGAGCCTCGCTCAACTTTGATACAAAAATTAGAAATACAAAAACACATAGGTACTTTAGCAAACCAGGAGCTTTTTCGCCCTTTTTAATAAGTGACTCTTGCTCTATTTATTTCTTTTATACAAAAAACAGTAGGAACCAGGTTATAGTTTCTTGACCATTCTTCTAGGCTCTGGTCACAAGGACTGAAATTAATTTCATAATAAATTGTTCTTATACTTTGTATAGATACTCTAGGTAAATTTTTTACTTACTGTTATTTTTTATGCAAAAAATAAGTAAATATCTTTGGATCCTAAGCAAAGTTCTTATAGTTAACTATGAGTGAGTGAGTTAGTCTATGGGAACTAGATCGCTGATAGAGTACTTTATATTCTTTTTTTTTTGTAAATACCTACTTTTAATACTATTAACACCCAGTAACAGAACCAACATCTATGTCTATGTAGTACTATACTTAAAACTGAGAAAATAAGAACGATTCTCAGATATAATACAAGCATTTTATACAAATAAAAAATATTTACGTTTTAAGATAAGTCTAAGAATAGGTAACACTGTTATTGTAAAAAGATTCAATAGTGCTTTGAAAGAGGTAGGTATAATGTTAATAGCACTCTTCATCCATTTGTCTTCATATCTATGTTTACAAGTGCAAAATGTTATCATGTGATTGTGGGAGCAAAAGTACTCTACATTATCCAGGTTTTTTTTTACTAAATAATTGTTTGAGGAATAAGCCACATACATAAATTCATGTTACTGAGATTGAAAGTCTGGACTCACCTGCATATTAGAATTAATAAATTGTCTCAAAGTCAATGTAAACATGCATTTATTCAGTAAAATCTGGAGGGTCACTTTGAAATGTCTTTCAAACTAGGTGGGTCTAGAATTTGCAAGTCTAATCATTCAAGACACAGAAATAATTGCAGTGAGTTGGACACAGAGACACCTCAAGCTGCAATTAACTATCCCCAAAAATGAATCCCATACATTGGGGTAAGGGTAAATAGTTCATAGTAATAAGTGGCCATGTCCCTGCTTATATATGAAATCTCATTCTGAATGTTATTGCTGAAAAACATAATTGTCCTCTGGTTTGGAACTTCATTTATAGGACTAAATTGCTATTAGTTAAAAAGTACTATCTTAGTTTAATAAGTTTTTTCTATTACTAAAACCATATGGACCAACTTGTCTGAATAAATAATCTAGATTAGAACCAATTGTTATGTATTAACTACACAAAATCCTGAGTTAGATAGTCTTAGAAAGGTAGTCTAGGACATGACCAAACACGAGTTTGATATTTCAGTCAAAAATTACAAAATGCAGCCTGAATTGAGGTAAAACAAGTATCTGCATTAGGTACATTGTTATATCTACTTATTGCATGTAATGAGTTGGCAAATTCTTGATGGCGGTGTCAAGGCAGCATGCTTAGAGTGGCCTGCATGTCAATAGGTAGGTAGGTATTTAATATTCTATACACACAAAAGTTTGAGTTTTTCAGGCATACCAAGCCTTTTTCAAGTAAATTTAATCAAACAATACATTGTTAGTATTTATTGTACCAATATTTTGACTCATATCATATGAGTTCTATAATGTATGTTCTTGAAAAACTACTAAACAATGTCAATGTTTGCACAGAGGCTCAGTTAGTGCACTTATCACCGAGTTTTGTAATGTAGAACAAGGTAGGTATTTTCATTTATTTCTAGCATACTTTTTTGTTGCTTACCTGCTAGAAGGCCCACAAATACACAATTAGACACCATGGACAACTGATTCTAAGCAGAATAAAGCACCAAGGTTTAGTCCGGCAATAACTACTTGAGAACTGACAAAGGCCACTGCAATAAGCCCAAGAGGAAACGGTAAACAAGAACGGTCATCAAGCGAATCACAAAGGAACACCACACTAACACCTTTATCAAAAGTTCCGACGCAGTTTTGGAAGACTAAAATTTATTTTTTTCCATAATCAGTGTATCGGTCGTTCGCCGAAACGTGTCTGTTGTGGTGATGACTAACCGTATCTGTCCGTATCTCTCGGCTCTTGCCACTAGAACCCTCCGTTTGACGCCCTCGATCCAATCAGCTGGATGTCATAAAACTACACACAATGGATTCATTTACAAGTTGTATTACGCCTACAAGTTGTCCACGAAGTCCGCTACTGCGCTAATTATCTTGTTTCGCGGACGCTGCCGACAATATTCGATAATATGACGCATTTACTTGATTGTAAGGATGTGAAAGACGTACCCTCCCTGTTATGTTTTAGATCTTCGTTTTACACTTTTTCTCAGGCGACAAATCCTCACGAGGTCGCCGTGTCGCGGAATATAACATTAATTACACACTGTGATGAATAAAAATCATTAGTTTTATTGCTAAACTGGAAAATCTAGCAGAGAAATGCAAAATGACCACGAACAAACATGGAAGCGAGCGAGAGAACGAGATAACCAACGAGATATGAAAGAGACGAGACGAGAAGAGAAGAGTTGTCAAATGTGTCATTTTTTTGCCCTAAACCATAAACCGAAGTTGAGTTTTTTTTGAGTTGAGTTTGGAGACAAGATTTGTTTTTTTCATTCATTCAATTTATAATATGTCATCAAACGTCACCAAAAACGTCTCGCGGTAGGTACCTCGCTCTTTGCTTCACTCATGTTCGAGGAACTTTCGTGCAGCCCACAGACGAATGTGGTGCAGCCCACAGACGAGTGGTCACCGAACATCTATCGAGTGGTGCAGCCAGAAGAAAAGAAGAAGATCGTTTTTTACGTCGTCATTTCAATCATTTTTGAAAATGATTTCGATTTATGGTAGAAGCTGTCAAAATATGTACTAGATCAATTTCAAACAACCTTCATTCATTCAATTCGGTGAACAAACTGCTCGTTCATTCAAAAACAAAGGAAACGAAGCGTGTTCTGGGTAGCGAATTTATTCCTATTTTCTTCTGAAAACTGGCTAGTACCTACATAGTCAAAGCTTTTAGGTTTGTACCTTACTCAATTATATCAAGATGAAAATAACTAGGTACAAGAAAGTACAGAAATACCTAAAATTTTATTATAACAATTTTGGATTTCACGAACCTTACCAAGTTCTTCTGGATGGCACGTTTTGTTTTGCTGCTTTCAAAGTAAGGCTTACCATTATTATCCTACATCTACCTAGTTTATAGTTTAGAAGTCTTAGTTTTGATTACTGCTCGCTTGCACCCAATCCATGACCCCTTTGTAATTGTAACACAGAATGGATGGTAAGTTCCGGCGTAACGGTAGACTGATCGACATCGTGGACGTAGAGTGGCGAGCTGAGCAGCTGCCTCACGAGGACATCCTGGTCCCGCTCGAGGAGCTGCCGGACCCCGAGGCTGACAGTGCCGACTCGCACCTTACACTGAAGGAACAGAGTATGCGCTGGCAGGAAAACTTTCCCGAGCCAGCGAGCAGTAATTTGAACTAGGTATACTTTACTAACTCATTGTTGATGTAGTTTCTGGGTCATCAGTTTGCTAGCAACCAGTCAATGACCAAGAAAGTTTGATTCATATAACAAACTCTAAACATAAAATTATAACTACCTCCTATAACTTTGCCTACACTCGATCTTATTTTTGGTAACATCATTATACTATTCATTGTATGTGAATTGTACAGCCGAAAACAGCAACCTCTCGCATCTACATACAAGCTCAGGCTTAGTTAGTGCAAGAAGTTAAAACTTTTGGTCTCTGGTCACCACGATTCAACCATTTTTGCCTACCTGTACTAGAGTGTAATATATTACATTTTAAGTAATAATAGTACAATGTATCTATATGTGGGCATACTATAAATAAATTTCATTTCATATTTCACATGAAAATTTACTTACAGGAACAAATAAATGTAAGAGAGCAGCTTCCAAAATATCTAAACAGACAAGCTAAGCTACTGACAACCAGATGCATCATCATAGAGACGGAAAAGATTGCTAAGAAAACTCACGGAGCTCTTACTATACTCAAACAATTTGGTATTCATGAATGCGGTCACAAGGAACCCATTTCTGGCTCAAACTGTATCAGATCTATGATTGGGAAAAGGAATGAGAAACATTACATTCTAGCTTCACAAGATAGAGATTTGCAAGATATATTAAGGGAGAAAGCTGGTGTCCCACTTCTGTACCTTCACAACAAGTCACCTACTCTCGAAAAGCCATCTAAAGCCAGCTATGATAAAGCTGGACAGTCACTTGAAGCCGACCCTCACATATTCATCAGTGAGACCCAGAACGAAGCTTTGAAAAGTATGAAAAAAGCTTTGGGTGTGGAAGATACTCCAGAAGAAAAAAAACTTCCTATGAAAAAGAAAAAGCCTCATAATCCTAATCCTCTGTCATGTAAAAAGAAGAAGAAGAAAACTAGTCAAAATGGTAAACCTGGCAGTAAGACTCCAACCGGTGTAAGGGAGAGTAGTGTTAGAAAAAGGAATAAAAAAAAACACCGAAACACTTAAAAGAACAGTTGAAGGCCTCGTTAGTTAACTCCTAAATAAAAAGGTCATTATTATATTTTCTCATGGATTTTTTCTTAATACCTAAAATGTTAGAAATTACATCCATACGAAAATGCCATTACAAGATTTTAATACTCACGAAATAGATACAAAACTTAGAAAGCATTTATTTAGGCTTGAAAGGCCACATCATCTTGAGGCGGTGGGCGCCAAATGTAACTATGTGAACTAGCGGCAGGTTCGCCAAGTACACGGCATGAAAATGAGTTACGATGTCGTAGCACTCCTCTGGCGCGAACACTTCCTGTCCATCAGGGGAATCCTGGAACATCCATAACGCTACATACATGTATGGTCACGTCCGCTGAAAGTACGGCCCCGATTGTTCGATAATTACGTGTCGTACCTTCGGCAGGTTTCCTCACCCAACATAGCATATGAAAAAATGTTATTAAACTATGATGATGACCGTCACTTTACCTCAATAGTATGCCGTATCATAATCTCCTTAAAGTAACTCCACACGGCCACCGGTGACAGAAAGTAGTAATACTTGAAGTAAAGATGCGAAGCCAGGTAGATCGTAATGAGACACGCCAGTTTGAACGCGGAGAAATCGCGCTGGGCGGCGTAGTCTATGGTCTCGGTGAGAAGACTGACGAGAAAGAACTTTTCCGAGAGGTTGTAGTTACAAATTATCTGCTTCTCGACTAGGAACTTGCCTGGTGAAAGATAGTTGCAGTGTATAGGTAGACAAAGCGAACTAAATGGTTCAGTTCAGTCTCAGCGATAGGTACCTACCTATAGGTATACATTACACAGAATATTGAAACCTAGAGACATATCAATGAGCCTATTTAGGAAACGAATGCATAAACATAAACGAGTACCTATGTGTGATGAAAACCTGTTTATACAACACGGGCGAATTAACTGTGCACCTCGCACTGTGACGTCACTATGGCGGTAGCGGCGGCGGCGCGGGGTTGCATTCCAGAGAAGTGCACAGTTAATTCGCTCGTGTTATAGGTACTAGATAGGTACACCAACCCAAGTATTTCTTCAGTCCCTCGGCCTTATCAGCATCAGCTGCTGCTATCATCTGAATAGCATCATCCTCAGTCATTATCGTACCGATCAGCAGTTTAGGACGAGCCTCTTTTCCTGGCTTCTTGAAGGGAGGAGCGTCATTTTCCTTCAAATAAAAACAATGCCTATATTCAGTGGCGGATTTGCAGTCTCGGCCGCTCTAGGCCCCACGCCATGCGCCGCCCCTTTCTCAGCACCCATCATATAGACTAGGTAGGTACCTATACATAATGAATATTAGGAAGATTATTGCTATACGTTGCGGTACAGGGCGGCCCGCCATAATATGCGCAGCCTTAAGCTTCGCATAGTAGGTAGGTAGGGTAATAAAGTAGTTGGCTGACCGTGAGAGGAGTTAGAACTTAAGTGGTGGAAGTCTACAGCAGCGCTTAACAAGTCTCAGGCAGAGATGCAGCTCACTTTAGGGATATACCTTCAAGGAGAAGAGATAGGAGGGTGCAGAAATCTGAGTGGTTAACTTGGTCTCGTCAGGTTTGGAAGGAAGAGGAACCAGAGGTGCAGAGGCAGCCTTCATACGAACAGGCTCCACGAAAAACGTTGTCTCCGTGCTAGTTTTCGAATCTAGGATAGTCTCCATTTTAACAACAAAATATGAAATAAATCAATCTCAGGAGAAATTACAATAATATCTTTCCTCGTCAACATATACAAAAAATACACTTGACAAGAGCGTGTCAAATAGTAATCAATGGTCATCTCATCACAGAAAAAACATAATAGGTAAACTCAAATAATACTTTTTGGAAGATTTGTAAACTACCAAAATTGGACATGTCTCTAACTACCCCTCTCAGACATCCTAAAGCCGCGTTGACACGATCAGAGTCTGCTCGGACCGAGTGGACTCCGATGTCAACTCGGACGCTACGCGTATCGTGTAAACACGTAATACGGGGCGCACTAGGACTCCGGAATCGTGTTTACACGATACAAGTAGCGTCCAAGTAGACATTGGAGTCCACTCGGTCCGAGTAGACTCTGATCGTGTCAACGCGGCTTAAATCCTAATAGCATCAATAGGTGGGTGACAAAATAAAAAAACATTGTTCTTTTTCATTCATCATTTCAGGAATCAGATTATTTTATTGTGTATGATAATTACCTATAACTGCTGTACAAAAAACGATCCTCAATTAATCGCTAATTACATGTAAGTATCTACAAGTTTTTACGGTTTGTCCAATCTCGACTCCAGAATAAAACCACAGAATACTAGTACAAGTAAGACGTAGTCAGAATCTGGATGTACAATACAATAAGAGAGAGTAATGAAGAAAGTTTGTAGTTACGACATGGTGGAAGCTACTTTATGTAGGTACCTACTTACTAACTACTGAAAGGATGTTATAAAATGCATATTCTTTTTCGAAGGACTTTTTACAGATAATCTTAATAAAATATAGGTACTAGGTATGCATAAAATAACCAACTTCCTAGCATAATTATAAACTGCCAAGTTTCCCAAATCGGCCAGTAGCTGCAGTGTGATTAAAACACAAACATCTAAATATGCAGGCTAAGGCTGTAAACAGTGCTCGACCGACAGTCAGCGCTGACCGTACGTCGGCGTAGCTATATCTATGCAAGTCAATGAATGCGTACACAGCTACGCTGACGGTACGCGCGTGAATTTTCATACAAATGACAAGCGCGACCGACGTACGCACCGTCGGTCGGTCGAGCTCTGAAAACGGCCTAAACATTGACATAATAGGCATAAGTATATCTTACATTGAGGTTGGATTGATATTGAATATCTCAAGGACCAATGTCGATGAAGGAACTACTGATGATGGGCAACCTTCCAATGACAACTGTAAAAGTCTGTGGCAAATTGAGGCTCACAGAAACACATTACAATGAATAACAAAACATTTATAATCGTGGGAGTGTAAGAAACTTCCACAACCGTAATCTTAGCGATCTCTTCTTGATTCTCTAACCGGACTCCTCTCTACCGTTTCGCGTTTACTTTCAGGAATGTCCCAATACCGGCCAACAATCTCTCTTCTTACACTAGAACCTCTAATGTCCCAGCCGTCATCAACTTTGCTTGTAGAATCATCACTGCTGCTACTGCTACTAGTAGAACTGCTACTATCAGAGCCGCTGCTCTCCGCGTCACTGTCTTCTTTTTCATTTTCGTCATCTTTTTTAGTTGTCTCGATTTTCTTTTGAGTTTTATATTCGCCGTTAAAATGCCAGAGTATTCCATCTTTATCGACTCCGCTACTTATTATTTCGTCTCTTTCCCGCCTCGTATCTCTCTCTTCCCTGTCATTTCTGTCGCGTCTTTTATCGTCTCTGTCTATTTTTTCACGGACGTAATCGTCCTTTTCTCTGTCACTGTTTCTTTCGCGTTTTGAGCTTTTCTTGTTAGATTTTGAGCGGTCTCTGCTTATTGGTTCATCATCTTTATTAGACGTTTCTTTGTCCCGTCTTTCGTCATCCCGACCGCTTCTTTTTTTTTTATCGCGCCTATCTCCTCTGTCTCGTTTTACGTTGTCTCTAACTTTTCTTTCGTTATCTTTACCAGACCTTCCATCTCTTTCTCGGTCTGGTCTTTCATCTCTTTCTCGGTCTGGTCTTTCATCTCTTTCTCGGTCTGATCTTTCATCTCTTTCTCGGTCTGGTCTTTCATCTCTTTCTCGGTCTGATCTTTCATCTCTTTCTCGGTCTGGTCTTTCATCTCTTTCTCGGTCTGATCTTTCATCTCTTTCTCGGTCTGGTCTTTCATCTCTAGAGTTTTGTTCTCTGTCTGATCTTTCATATCTGTTTTTTTCTTTATCAGGTCTTTCGTCTCTAGAGCTTCGACCTCTGTAAGACTTTTCATCTCTAGATCTTTTTTCTCTGACAGCTTTTTCTCCTCTAGATTTATTTTCCCTATCTGATCTTTCATCTCTCGAGTCCCGATCTCTGCCAGATGTTTCATCTCTATAGTTTCTTCCTTTGTCTGATCTTTCATCTTTTGAGTTTCTATCTCTATCTGGTCTTTCATCTCGGCTGTTTCTTTCTTTATCCCGCCTTTCACCATATTTATCACTTCTTCGGTTTTCGAGACCGTCTCTGTCTTCTCTATTTCTATCGTTGTCACGACTTCCATCCTCACTTTGTCTCCTGGTCCTGTCTTCATTTTGATTCCTTCTATCACTTCGTTTAGGCATTTGGGGGATAACAAAGTTGTCCTGATCACGCTCGTGCGTTTGCTCGTGTCTCCGAGCGTCTGCTCCGTAGTTATCGTAGAACCCGTCGTGGCCCCACCTCTCTGTATCTTTAGACTTGTCCGGTTCCTCTGGAGTTTTAGGGGATTTGTTTTTCTTGTCCTTTTTGGATTTCTTTTTGTTTTTCTTCTTTTTTTTGCTTGAGTCCTCATTGGAATCTGCATATGATACAAAATATGGTTACATACAGTAACAATAGTTAGAAAAATAGTAAATCAATGGTAAGTTAAAGTAAGTATTTGTTAAACATTTACCTGAGCTAGAATCGCTGGAGCTGCTACTTGAACTGGAATCGGAGCTTGAACCACTCTCCAAGTTGATTTCAGGCGGCGGCAGCACATTCTGGAAAAGTAGATGTGAAATTCAAACATAGTGTTGGGCAGTGGACACCTATAACCAATCTTTAATGTATTATTATTATCTTAGCTGAATAAAACACTATCATTAACCTTTGGTATTTGTTTTAAATGCTCTCTCAACTCATCAGTGAGTCCTCCAAGACCGATGGTGGTGAAGAAGTTAATAGAAAACCTTGTATTCTTAGGATTGTCCCTTGGGAACACCCCTAGGAATGCTCCCTGCAAAGTTCTGTAAAAGAAGAATTATATTATTCCACAAGCTAAATATTTTCAAGATATTAAATATTAATAGAAGCTTACGGGTCTTTGAGTCGGTCATTTAGCTTCTTAAGCCCCATGTACTCAGCAAGTTCTTGAAAGAGAATCTTGATGTAGATCCGGCTGGAGCTGGTTGTATCTTCCTCGTTCAACCTCACACATTCAAGCACCTCCCAGCTGATTGAATCCGTGAACAGAAGATGTGCAAAGAACTTGCTAACATTCCTTAACCGGTTCGTATCTAATCTGTGAGCTGTGCCATACGAGTCTTTGAATATCTCCTCAAAAGGTCCAATGTATATTCTGTTCAGGTTGCAGAATCTTTGGGCCAGCAGACCATAGAATTTCTCATATGTTCTCTGCTCGGCGCAACAGTCCAAAAACATATGACAGAGTTCTACTTCCTGGCCAGGTTTGAGTTGCATCTTCAAGAGCTTATGAGCACATTCTTCAAAATCCAAACTGGAGTTGATTGTCAAATATATTGTTCTCCGTAAAGCAACCAAGTTGGTTTCTGTATTATCAATTATAGTCATTTCCTGCTGTTCTGTTGCCTCTTCTTCATCGTCATCTTCCGATTCCTCAGATCCGTGTTCTCCGGTAGCTTCCTCAGATTCCCCATCAGAGCCAAGGATATCAGAGCTTAGGGCTTTGTATTTATTCTCAGTCTCTTCATAATTCTCATCATATTTGAATACATCTGAAAGCAAAAACTAGTTTGTTTAGTAATAACATAATATAATATTAACCTAACTTGTTTTTTTGTTATATTTTGATCTGCTATCAGTGTTCAGACTATGAGCAGGTTTAGTGTCTCTCTGTTAGTAACTTGTGCCACACAAAGTCGTTGTTGTACTAGTATTATTTAAAATTTACTCACTCAAGATGTCCTGAGGGTTTACGGTGTCATCCAATGTCACCAGATGTGTAAACTGCTCCTCCTCAGACACCAGGTCCAACTCCTCAAGCACTGCTGGATGATCCTTGAAGTCGTCCTTCCATATTTGAAACAACACTTCAATCATGTACTGAACACGCTTGTCGAGCTGACCCTCATGCAAAATATTTCTCATCATGTCAAATATGGCATTCACAGCCTTTGATGAAACCTCTGTAAGCTTCTGACCACTCTCCTTCATGAATGCTATAGCCACTTCCACTGAATCATCAGATGGTGTCTCTATCAGTAATGTCAGCAGTTCCAAAGCTATAATTTCATGAACCACTCGTTGGTTTACCAGATGAGCGATGAATGAGGCCGCTGAAATGCATATAGATTTGTCGTTCCGTTTGTAGCCCCTCTTGAATTGAACCACCAGCCTTCTTAGTAGTAACTCTCCAACCGATGGTAGTCTCGAGTTGATAGCAGCCACCAGTGCTGCATAAACATTAGTAAATGTAGGTGAAGCAGCCTGTGCTTGGATGATCGATCGACAAAGCAAACCTCTTCCTCTCACAATATTTTCTTTTAACAGCTCCCTGATTATGATGCCAATGTTCCCGACGTTGACTTTATTGATGTGGCCGTGAATAGACTTCTTCAGTGCCTCCCACGCGAGTCTTTGATACGCAATAGAAGATTTATCAGTGATTTGTGCTTGCATCATCCGAAGTCGCGCGGGAGGAATGTATGCGCCACCAGTCCGCGTGTTGAGCATGTCTGTTTCTTTAGGTTTTCTGGCTGGAGGCTCTGGCTTGACTTCTTTCGGTTCCTCATTCTGTTTTTCGGGTCGGGTCGGGTCGGGTGTCTGCGATCTGGAATACCTGCGTTTACGTGTGGAATCCCTCTTGTGCGACTTGGGTGAACCAGATCTAGAACGTATCCTCATCGACTTCCTTTCTTTACCTTCATCATCGGTTCTGTCCTTTTTCCGTTTACTTTCCTTGCTTGGCTCCATTTGAGGTTTTGGAAATTACGTGAAATATAACTTGGTACGTAGGTACGACACTCAACGTTCGATATTTTATTATCGAAATAGGTGTACTATTATTCTGCCGAGGTATTCTAATTTTTTGATATTTTGTTTTTGATTGAAAAGGCGAGCATTGCGGGCAGGGCAGCCATTAGTGTTTTTTTTTTTATAATGATTGAGTTGTAGTTTTTTTATGACTTTTGATTTGACTGCAAACTGACATTTCTGACAGTTTAACCATTTTGCTATGAAGGGCAAGAAGGGTATGAAATGAAGGTGATAAGTTGAGCACAGATAAAAATAAACTAGTTGAGTTTCCATAAAGATTCGCGAGAGTGCGTTGTTTTAGTCGAGTAGGGTGGGTGCCGTCATTTCACAACCATGGAAAACACAACCCCGGAATGTACAGTCAGGAATTGACGTATAATTTGGCAGCCAATTCCATGGTTGTGCAATCTCGGGACGTGTTTTCCAGGCCGTACAATGTTTTGCACAGGGTGGGAATACACAGCCATGGAATTGGCTGCCAAATGGCATCGAATTCCGGGGCTGTACTTTCCTTGGTTGTTTTCCATGGCTGTGAAAGCTCAGCACGTGTCGGGAATGCCCATCCACGGAATGTACAACCTGGGAATTGGATGCCAAAATACGTCATCACCTATGCTTTGTTTACACTTACTTGCCTGACTATGTGAACGATTGAACGATTGAAAGGGAACGTAAACAGAACAAAATATTTCATTTTTACTTAGGTAGGTACCTATATTTTTTATTAGTGTGTATATATAGTCAACTTCGCAATCGGTAGGTAGGTTAGGTTAGGTTTGTTTATAAAAAATGCGAGCGAAGCGAGCCCATCCATAAAATCTGCTAAAAAAATAAACTGAAGTTCTTTTTTTTACGAAAGATCGACTTTCAAAAATGAGTAGGTTAGTTTAGGTTTGTTTATGAAGGGGTGCTATGGTCGGGTAACCTCCTCGTGGTGCACCCTGGTAACACCGTGAAACACTCCCTCAGAGTACTGAGGAAGTGTTTCACGGTGGCCAATAACTCGACACGGTGGGCCTCTCCGCGTGTCCCTCTGAGTAGCAGAGGGCACAGTGTGATGAGGCAGGGTAGACTTCGGTCTACCCAGGTGGGTCCGGGCCCCCTTGTTTGGTGGCCCGGACGACCTTCTGGGACCTGGTCCCAGAAGGGAGCGGCGAAGCGCGCGCGGGAGGACGCGGAACTCTCCTGCGCTGCTTCGTGGGGGACGAGCGGTCCCATAGAAGGCGGCGAAGCGCGCGCGGGAGGACGCGGAACACTCCTGCGCCGCTTCGTGGGGGGGCCTTGGGCCCCCGAGCGGGGAAGAGCGCGCGGGACGACGCGGAACTGTCTCGCGCCGCTCTGACGCATGGTGGCGAATGGCGGGACCGACATGGAGCCCCGGCCCCGCATTGCACACATTCGCCACCTTTGCGGGCGGACGGGAACGGCCGAGTCGCTTGCCGTTCCCAGGCCCCACCCTGCAAGGGGAGGGGCGTGCGGGCCCCGCTGTAATGGCGGGCTTCGTCGGGGAGGGACTGGATGTAAAGGCTCTGCCGGTTTCCCAGTCCCCCCCACTAAGACGACGCAGGAGCGCCGCTGGGTTTTTAGTGGGTATACCGGCCTTGGGGAGGCCGGGGAGTCCCACATACCCCCCTTGTCACTCTCCGTGGAGGGGGGATGCGTCATTTGCATTTTCCCAGCGCAAAAAAAAAAAAAAAAAAAAGGTTTGTTTATGAAGGGGTGCTATGGTCGGGTAACCTCCTCGTGGTGCACCCTGGTAACACCGTGAAACACTCCCTCAGAGTACTGAGGAAGTGTTTCACGGTGGCCAATAACTCGACACGGTGGGCCTCTCCGCGTGTCCCTCTGAGTAGCAGAGGGCACAGTGTGATGAGGCAGGGTAGACTTTGGTCTACCCAGGTGGGTCCGGGCCCCCTTGTTTGGTGGCCCGGACGACCTTCTGGGACCTGGTCCCAGAAGGGAGCGGCGAAGCGCGCGCGGGAGGACGCGGAACTCTCCTGCGCCGCTTCGTGGGGGACGAGCGGTCCCATAGAAGGCGGCGAAGCGCGCGCGGGAGGACGCGGAACACTCCTGCGCCGCTTCGTGGGGGGGCCTTGGGCCCCCGAGCGGGGAAGAGCGCGCGGGACGACGCGGAACTGTCTCGCGCCGCTCTGACGCATGGTGGCGAATGGCGGGACCGACATGGAGCCCCGGCCCCGCATTGCACACATTCGCCACCTTTGCGGGCGGACGGGAACGGCCGAGTCGCTTGCCGTTCCCAGGCCCCACCCTGCAAGGGGAGGGGCGTGCGGGCCCCGCTGTAATGGCGGGCTTCGTCGGGGAGGGACTGGATGTAAAGGCTCTGCCGGTTTCCCAGTCCCCCCCACTAAGACGACGCAGGAGCGCCGCTGGGTTTTTAGTGGGTATACCGGCCTTGGGGAGGCCGGGGAGTCCCACATACCCCCCTTGTCACTCTCCGTGGAGGGGGGATGCGTCATGCATTTTCCCAGCGCAAAAAAAAAAAAAAAAAAAAAGGTTTGTTTATGAAAAATGCGAGCGAAGCGAGCCCATCCATAAAATTGGCAAAAAAATAAAATCTTCATTTTTGACCGAACGCTAAGTTGACTGATTGCGAAGTTGACCATAAATAAGCCGTACTTTACTAATCACTAAATTCACACTAGTACCATTTTTACTCTGTAGTTACATCTGAACGAAGCATAGAATGAATCGACCAATCAGGAGCAAGTACATCAATTCCATGGTTGTGCTTTCCACGGGCGTGAATTCCCTACACGTGTCGGGAATGCACGACCATGGAATTGATGTATTTTTTAGTTTTTTTTTTATACATGAATTCCATGGTTGTGTTTTACCGGGCTGTGCAAAATCGGGCCGTACAAACTCAGCACGTGTCAGGAAAACACGACCGTGGAATTCATGTATTTTATACATGAATTCCACGGTCGTGCATTCCTGACTGCGCTTTCCACGGTTGTGTTTTCACAGGCTGTACATTCCATGGTTGTACAATAACCGGACCCGAGTAGGGTTGGTAGGTCCTACCTACGTGCTACCTACCTACCTGTGCTATTTGTAAATAGGCTAGGAGCTGTCTAGTTCCGCTAGGCTAGGACATCATAAGCTTTGATCATAAGGACATCTATCTCATACGAGAGATTCTATATACAGGTATTCTCTCTCGGAACGGTGCTCTGAGACTTCCTTCTTACGCGTAACAAGCGACATCGTCATCACATCACCGAGACACCGTGTGATAGTTGTCTTTTTGACCATGTGACCGCATTCTAATGCAGACCACCACCAAAGGCCAGTGGCCGAATACTCAAACGCTACCTTATATCATGCCTCAATTATTGCCATCTCTTACAAATGAGTAATGTCAGAGGCAGAGCAATTTAAGTGGTTAAATTTGAGTGTCGTTTCAGTATTCGGCCCTAATTAAATCATTCGCTAACATCATAATAATCTGTGCTGTGGACTTTACTTGTCATATGAGTTAGGTACTGGAGCACCTCATCACTCAAGACAGTAATTAGTTCACTGAGAATATTTGCTGCTTTGAGCTGATGATATTAGTCTAAAAAATGAAACACAATATTTATTAGTATTTATGACTTTATTTAATACGACAATGAAACTACAAAAGTTGCCTGCACTTCAAACAGCATTTTTTATAGGTACCTCACAAACTGAAGCATTAATCATAATAATAATAATCAGATCACATAAAACATAAAAATTAACTATAATAACACCATATTATGAGATAGAAGTGACTAACATTACGCAAAATTCAAAGAAAAACAAAAATATAATATCTGAAAGCGAATATTGTTGCATCGCTATACATGATTTATCTCGATCGTGAGATTCTAAAAGGCTACACAATACCCAAGGCAAATTGGTCAGAGGTTTTCACTTCTTTACCGAGAAACAAGCTAGTTACTTACACCTAGTCCTTACTCATAGTAGCGTTAGTAACGAAGTTCAAGCAGGCAAGCTACTCGCCCCGCCGCGCCAAGCAACGATATTCATCTCTTAATACTATATACAATTATTATCATAATTATCTTCGACGTTGGAACAGACCGACGCTAAAATGAATGGCAAAAATATACTATAAAATACGGGATAATTCTCACTTGTTGAGCGACGGACACGCGTCTTAGCGGCATCGAACCTTGTCGCTCTCCGCTTCCAATCGTGCTACCGACACTCGACACACTCGACTATAGTATAGTAGCTACTCTAGCAGCGCGCACGAGCCAGGGCCTCTACTATGAATAGGTAATGACTTACGAAGATTCGGTAGTGACGTTTGTGTTACACTGCGCGGTCATCTCGAACGATGACGTGGGCTCTTTCGAAGTGACAGCTTCATTGCGCAGTGTAACAGAAACGACGCTACCGAATCTTCGTAAGTCGTTATTCAGAGTAGAGGCCCAGAAGCGGCTTGCACGACGCGCTCTACATCGCCGCTCGGCGCGTCAAACATTTACCTTTTCTACCTTTCAAAATATAAAACGCTATGAAGGCAGCATTTTATGATACATTTTATTGATATCATTCATGAGCCAATAGAGTATCGAGGCACTTCCTGATAACTAATAACAGTAATAATTCCGCTCAATTTACCGATTTGAGATCGTAAAAGGAAGTTGAATGGACAACGAAATGCGTAGACTAGATGTCGCGTCGCAGCTTTGCCAGAGTTGAATAAGGGTAGTCGGACAAGCTGCCATTTTGTTTTTTCAGTGCTGCCACTTTGCCGGCTCGGCTGCGACGAGGTAAAATCCTATGAGAATAGCATCACCGAGCAAGCGAATCCATTCGAAAACGTCGCTCCACGACACACCTTTCCTAAATAATCGACAACATAATGATAATGGATAGTTAACAGCGAACGGCGATAAGATAAAATACGAACATGAGAGTAAACTTAAATTTAGATTTTATATCCTCCTAAAAATACTGTTGCGTCTGACAAGTATTAAAAATAATGATATAAGTCTATATCTAACGATTAGGGATATCATTCTCGAGCCACCTCGTCCTGCAAGCTTGCTTGAAAATCCGATCCAATCCGAAACTTCATTCTCACGAGGGTTCCATAAAAAATAATTCATCCGTTTGAGCTAGTCTATAAACATTTCATTCAAAAAAACGTAATTTTGTAATTTTCCGCGTTTATGAACTCTAAAAACTAGTGTGCAAGAATATTGACAGATGGTTTAACAAACCTTGCCCTACTTTGAGATCGCAACAAGGACTTTAGGCCACAAAATATGTGTACACTTGACACAAAACGAAATTCGATTTTAATGTCGAAAGCATGATCACGAGGGGAGTTTTGTGTGACAAGCGCGGTCGGATGTAACACTTATTAGTTGTGCAAAGATAAAATATTTAGCCTATCACAATCATTTATAGGTTACAACTCCGACGCTCTGCAATCATTGACGCTTTAGCGACATTCTACGGTTCATGGTACTGGACCACAGCCAAACCTTATACCTAGCTTCATAGGTCACATGATTACCGACTGACAATGAATGCTTCTAACATTTGAAACTAGATGTAACTAGTTTCATGCTCTTAATACCTTCCCTTGATTTAAATCTGAAACTACGAGCATGCTTGCAAAACTGTTGTGTTGCAACCTCTTTGGATAGGTGGTCGAAACAACCGCACATCTGAAAGCACCATTCAGACCACTTTATATATTTAACTCTTACAAAACCGACGATCCTAGTCCCGAATGATAAACGGACAAGCCTCACAGATCACGTAATTTGCAAAAAAATGGTACAACTTCTCGTAACAAAAACTGCTATCGAAAAAGTGCACAAAACGGCATAAAAATAACCCTACATAGTTGCCAGTTCACTTTCAATCATTTCGAAACACGAAGTAGAAGCCAGTGTTCTGTTTTTGGATAGGACTTCTTCAGTTACATACGCACCGTGTCGCGAAAGCGATTTTTTCACTTCAACATGAAACATACCCAGGCAAGAAAATACAAATTAGACTAGAAAGTAACTTTTTAGATAATTTTTTAGATAAAATTCTAAGCTAAAAAAAGTTCAGAATTTTTGTACAACTGATAAATTTTCGTGCGCTACTAAGATCGACTAGCAGCAAAGTACGAGGCGATTTTGTTGGAAACTAGCCGCACTGCGATAATCGATCCGTGTTCTCCAGACTGATGAATGAAAAAAACCCGCTTTCGCTATAACGCAGTGCGTATGTCGCAAAACACAATAAATATCGAGGATGTGGCACGCCCGTTTGGATTTTGACGACTTTGCCCTCGCTGCGTCACTTTGCCAAAGTGTTGCCAACGTTCAAAAATCGCACCACACCCTTTCCGTGGCATAAACATACCCCATACAAGTTTACACCACTCTGTAGGTAAGGTAAGACTTCTAATTGACACTTATGTCAACTAAAAGAGATGGCAAGAAGTTATAGACCATTTTAGTAGAGTCCCCAGAGATCAATATCCTCGACTCATTTGCTAATGAGATAAGAACGTGTAGACGAGCGTCGAACTGAAGACAATACTATTGGATGCTCTTAGTGGAAACCAGGAGTCCTAGCCAAGATACTACAAACAATCGCTAGAGAATAGTAAAATTCAAAATGGAAATTACATTATTGAACGATAAGTTATAAGAATGTTTTCTTTTCTCTAGCGTTTGTAGAGTGTCGGCTAGGGCTGGCATGGAGTTGTGTTTTGCGCGTAGAATGTTTCGTCCCGTGTGTTTAGTATGTAAGCGTGTGCGTGTGTAGGCTCGGCTGCGCGTCCTTTGGCCCGCGGTGTTGGCGCAAGGCTCGGCTCTAGCCGGAAGTGGCGGCTTCGCTTTCGCGCGCGCTTTTGTTCTGTCGTACCATCTCAGCGCGTCGCTCCTGAAATATTTGAACACTAATTAGACTAGTATTCCGGACGATTTTTTTATACTTCATCTTACTATGGAGTTGAATTTCTAAGATTCCTTTCTGCGTACACGTCGTCCAATTCAAAAAGGAAGCTATTTTAAATCTTATCCTTCTAAAACATAAGGTTTATTTTACGGATTTTTTAGATTAGCCTAGGTGCTGTGAAGCTTAGACTAAAGACAAGAGTTCCTATCAGAGTGAAGCGCTCGTGGCTAGGCTTGCTTAGCCAATCTTCACCGATTATCTAAGTTAATCACTGTTCTGTGCGGTCACTATTTGGGTGGGTGACCGTTAGTGGCATTTACATCTGAGCGCTTCCGTGCTTCGGAGGGCACGTCAAACTGTCAGTCCCGGTTTTAGCAGTCGTTAAGCCATGACGGAGGCCTTAAGGCGGCCTAAAAACTCCGTCACCAGAGTTGGCCACTAGCTCATACGAGCTTCCTTCCTTCCTATCAGAGTTATCAGTCACTTTTCTGTTTTTCTTTGTTAAATTAGACGTATAGTCACGTTACAATTTGGTAAATTATAATTGAAGATTATGTAAAACCTGGAAATCTAAAGGTAGGATACTAATGTGGATACTAAGGTGAATTTATATGGCCAAAAGTTTGATATCCATGTCAAAAATGGGAATCTCCAACCAAAAAGTGTGATAAAACGGTGCATGATAACGAAACCCACCTCCTTCTTAACAAAATCAAGTTTCTTCTGTATTTCCTGTTCCCTCTTGATCTCAGCGGCCGTGAGTTTGGTTTCGATCTCCTTTGTGATCTCTTCGATTTTAGCGGTCGCCACCGAACGGACCTCCTCGACTTTATTGCTCTAATTGATGAAAACATAAAAGGATGGTAAAAAAAATAAACAAAGCATGCATGGTTAAAATAATTATGATCTGATACGATATGATAATGTTCCATGAAAATGAAATTTGATAAAGTGCGGTCGCGTTCTCAGACACGCTCTGTGAGGTATTGTCCTGTATAAGTCTTGTCTTGCTTTAAATTTTTTCGAATATTAGATAATTTGGCAATCTGAGGTTGCATTACGTTCTCATAATAAATGTTGAAAATGAAAAATAAAACAAAGAAATAAATCAGAAATGCTATCGTTATACTTTTTTAGTACACTGAAACAGATGGTTCTGCATAGCAGATAACATATACCAATGATTACGCAACTTCTTTTACTGCCCATCTTGCGGTAAACGATCGACACGTCTGTGTCACAGTATAGGTGATACAGTTACTGTACACTTACATTTGTCGCAAACTTGGCTCGGCCTTTCGGTTAAAAATCCAACTCCCTCGAGACTTTTGGGAGTAAGGATCAATATCGTGTCCTTGTGTATCAGCCATAGCTCATTCTATACAGCTAGGATACTGCGGTATAGTTACACATAATACGGTGTTGCGTAATTTTTTGCTGTTCGGCCTTGTGCCCCTATCTTGATTATGAATTCTAATTGTAAAACCGTTTTTACAGGTGATTCTCAACAGCTATAACTCACATGGATAATGGATACGCAGCGTCTCCTGTCAAATCTCGCATTACATGCATTTTTTATTAAATCACTCTTATAAGAACTCTATTTTGTAGCTAATTCTAAACAGCAGGTTCACTCACATGTTTTCGCTGCTTCTCGTCAACGCGTTCAATAAAAAGTTCACTTTGAAATACAAAATTCTGTGTGCTTGGCCTCGCCTGTACACGTTTTACATGTAAAACCTTCAGCTAAAACCTAGTTCACAAGCAGTTAGTACACTACCAAAAATTAGCAAATTCTGATGCGCGAAATCTCTCGTATGCGCGTGTCAAAGTCAAAAAGCTTTTATTTAATAAAATCTCACTGATCACTTTCAATCGTTTTGTATGATTAGAAGTTTTTTTATTTTATTTTATTTTATTATTGTATTAATGTAACGGATGCCTCCCGATAGGTGGGCGAACATCTCCACACCTTGGGTCCCTGACGGTGTGCGATATCGGGGTCGGCCAAGGAAGCGTTGGCGCGACGAACTAGACGCCTTCGAAAGAGGTTGGTGGGAAGAAGCTCGAGACAGAGAACATTGGAAGTCTTTGGGGGAGACCTTTGCCCAGCAGTGGGACGACATAGGTTAATATAAAAATAAGAAAAAACCAAAATTAATGTAATATCTGCTCGCTCTCGCTCTAGTCTTAATAGCTTGTTGTCTGTCTCCTATAATTATTGTAACATGCCTTTATTTTGTTATTGTAATATTTCAGTAACTCGGTGTATATGATGTTGGGGACTCAAATAAATAAATAAATTCGCGCGTCTTTTTTTTATCTAACAAGAAATATGTGCATTACGTTGTGGACGTTGTGAATTTGTTCCTTCGATTCGCTTGTACTCTGAGCTAGGATGAGTTGACAGTAAGTACACTCACATTCCGCCCTCCGGCTAGGTGGGGTGACGATCTGAGACATGTAGCTGGCAAACACTGGATGAGACGAGCCGAAGACCGGGCACAGTGGCGCGTCTTGGGAGAGACCTACGTCCAGCAGTGGACCGATATAGGTTGTTGTTGATGATGATGAGTACACTCACATGGTTGCGCAGCTTCTCCTTCTGTTCCGCCTCGCGCTGCAGGCGGCGCGCGGCGGCGTGCGTCAGTTTGTCCTGGATGGAGCTCTCGAGCGCGCTGAAGCGCTCCTGGTTGCCGGCGCGGACTTTACGGACTTGCTCCTCCTGTACGACACATAATGTATTAATAATAGTACATTACTGCAGCGGCCCGCAACAGAGGCAATGAGGAAAGAACGTGTAAATGTGGGCCGAGTCGAAAACGAGGCACACAAACGTGAGTCCCTCATTGCCTAGTTGTGGCCAAGGCTTGTATAGTACTTTTCTCGAATAATGAGCGGAAATTAAAACTAAGTGCCTAGGCAAAACTTTTTAGTAGAAAATACAATTACTTTTCAAAACCAATAACGAACAACGAAGTTACAGAGTTCATTTGTTTTTTTTTTTTAATAATCAGCTTTCTATTTGAAAGCCTGTTCGAAATTTGAATAAAACCTTTGATAAGTTACCTCCTTGGTTGCCATGTTATGGAGTAAAAGATCGTTCCATTTTTAAATAACACGACAGTAATGAGTTTTGTATGTAATTTATATGGCCGCTAAACACGCCGTCAATGGATTTTCATACATTTATTGCCGGCCGCTGCTCGCATGTGTTTGGCCAGTACTGCATTTTCGATTATCTCGAAGTAAGTTGTCAAAATAATTCTTTAATTTCCAAGCATGTGTGAGAAAATAAATATTCTTGGACATATCACACCACGCTCTCTAGTCCTAAACTAAGTAAAGCTTGTACTATGGGAACTAGATTGCTGATAGAATACTTATATATATATTTTTTTGTGCATACATATTTACGATAGTAACACCCATACACAGAACAAACATCTATGTTTGCCACACACAAATGTTTGTTCCTCGGTGGGGATTAAAGCCACAACCAATGGAAGGCAGAGCTACCACCGACTGAGCCATGACGCCTGTCGTGTTAAGATCTTCTGTTTTTTTTATTATGGTAATATAGCAGCCATCCAGTGTAGTATACTTACATGTTCGCGCAGACGTTCAAGCATCTTCTTGATGTTTTCGTCGCGCTTGTCAGCCGCTGTGGTCATTTTGTCCTCAATCGCTTTGTATACCTCGGCCGTCTGTTGTTCCAAGGTCAACCTGTGTGGAGCAAACCTATGTCAGCCATGCGCTGGAAGTTTAATGTGATTATTTACTCTGGTCCCGAAGAATTTGCGCCTACTAATTAATGCGTTTTGAGTTCGAGTTGAAGATATGGCCTTAGAAGTACCCTGGTCCAGTATGCCTTGAGATAACCCTAATGTTTAAAATTGCTATGTCCTGAGATACCAGAGCTTACGAAAACCAACAGCTCCACTGATCCACGAAGAAAACCGCATTGAATTCTGGACATTGGCTGCGGAATAGTAACTATGACGCCAAAACCTAAATATATCCTTTTCTTTGGGGTCTACTCAAAACACAAAAAAGTTTTAGATCTCTGAGACCTCCTCTTTTAGACCTCTCCAAAATGAGGTCTTGTTTTCTAGAAACACAATTACAATCATAACCTGGTACAAGCTTCATACCTGGTCTTCTCAACACCCTCAAGATGATCCTTCAGCCTTCCCCTGAGCTCGCTGATGTAAGCCTCGCGTTTCTCCTCATGCGTCTCCATCTTAGCTTCCAAAGCTTCCTTTGTGGCCACAATGAAGTTGTTGGTCTGTTCGCTGCGGATCTTTGACGCTTCCTCGATCTTTACCATCTTCTGTGCGATAGCGGCCATCTTGCTTTGTTCTAGACTCTGCAGGGGAATAAGCCAGTGAATGTTAGCTTATTGGGTGAAACAGCAACCACTTTTATACGACTTGGGTACCTACCTATAACTAAGAACACTTATGAATAATACCATGTAGTCGGGTACAGCAAAACTGATATTTTTACGACCTAAGCCTGACATATAACCATTCCGCAATGCGTAGATCAATATACAAGAGACCAAGCTAAGGCCATAACTACTTCCTTAAAAGTTATATTATCGGCTTTTGTCCACCCTTAACTCCTACTTCCGAGTTTCTCCTATATGATCTTCCCGATGGACTGACGAGATTCTTAATATCATTAAGTTTGATAGAGATGAACCAAAACCCTTCTCTGTGGAAATGTATGGGGAAGGTCTATGTCCAGTAGACTTTTTTAGGCTGTTAGACACTTACGCGTCTCCTTTCCTCAGCCGCCTTGAGTTTCTCCTGAATCTCCTCGACTGACGGCGTCTTCTCGGGCGAGTCGGCGCGGCGTGGCACAGGTACTCCCACCGGCTCGGCGAGGATCACCTCGTACGCAAGACCGCCCTTCGACATCTCTTGGCACCTGATTTCGGTAGCTGTGGACAATCAATCAATAAATTAAGTCCCGTCATGATCACCAGGGCCCTGCCTGAGGGATTGTCCTCCATGCCCGAAGGTTGATATCGTGAGCATTTCTTAGTGTTTTCAAGTTTTTAGCAGCTTGAAACATCGTCATTTCAGACACAATTTGAAGCCAAGGAGGTGGAGTTCCAAAGGTAATTTAGTTCTACTTATCGCATTCCTCATATCTGAGGGTCGTGAACACCTCCAGTCACTATCCTATTCCTGATAATGTTACGCCATTTGTGTCTATCCTTGGCTAATTGCAGGGTTTTTGAACTCGGGACCTTCTTCCTTCCTTAGAGAAGTAGATCCATAGAAATAAGTAAATATTCGTCAAAAGACTGGTAGAAAGCGATCCACGAGTTGTATTGACCGCTTTTGAAATGGTTGCTAAGAGTATTGTATGTAATTAGTCACGCCATAGTAAGTAGCATCAAAGTAATGGCTTTTGAACCTTCCTAAGGTCCTAAGAGTCCTAGCTCAGATTCGCTGTAGGGCTGAAGTTACAGTTATAACTACTGATGTTCAACATGATAATCCTATATCGCGAATGTTATGTAAGGAGCCAGCCAAACGGAACCACAAATTACCTCGTGAGTGCACACTAAGAAGGTTAAGCTGCCGTATTCACCACTTATTAGCTCATTATGTTTGTATTCAGAACCGGCACGACGACGACGAGCCAATTTAGTAACGTACCTAGGTTAAAATTTTCAAATAACTAAAGTTGTATTATATGGATTGTACCATACTAGTCGATTGACGATACATATAGAAGAAGGTAGAAGAATAAGGTTATTTTACGGATCAGTAATTTCGTAGGGCAAATCAAATTAAGAGAAACAAAAGCACTCAACTAGCCATGCGGAGGGTCTGTGTTCACTCAGCAGTGGGTAAATTGCAGGCTGATAATAAATCCGGTCCGATAAAAATAGCCATTATTAGTTTGGGAAATAGCTTACAAGAGAAATAAATAATCCACCAGCTAGAACTTCTATTAACCCAAGAATAAATGTAAGAAACCCGGCCCGTATTTTATTAAAAACATTAAATATTCAACATCCACTAATTAAGCGCCAGAATAATCTGCGGACACCTTTTCAAAACTCATTTAATTACAACCAGGGGTCTCTTCATTAAGGGTGGAATTTTAAAAACCTCGAGAGGGGTGTACGGGGGGATGAATGGCCTGCGTAAATTAGCGTACAGCTCAAGGTCGAATAAACTTGGTCCCCGTCAGAAGGACGAAGGAATTCGGTAGTAATTATTCTAAGGGGTGACAGGGGTGGTCGGGTGACTGAAGCCACCCCTGTGGCCGGATGACTCATGCCAATAGTATGCATTTTCAGTACGATGACTGTCTGCAAACAATGGAATTTATTCAAGTGAATAACACACCATCAATTTTCATGTGCTTCCATTTGCAGATTGCTTTCGAAACGGCAAATGAAACTAGGAACTTCGCACTTTCCGAACAATTGTGGCTAATTGCGATGTATGTTGACAATTTGTCAAATGGAATTTTATTTATTACCTACATTCCACTCGGATGTAAAATAAACTTCTCACTGGTGTTCCTGATTCATTAATTAATGAATCAGGAACGTATCCTGTTCCTGATTCATTAATTATATCCTCTAAGAACCTGCAAATGCAATTCAAAACGGAAATAAGGTCTGCCAAGACCTGGCAACAAGCCAAAAAGCACCAGCTGAGGTGATAATGGCTGACTGTGGAGGATTTTTGATTCTATGAATAGCTAAGGTCGTTGGGGTTGGATCGATGTTACGCGAGCTAAGCCTTTGGCTGAGCTAAGCTTACGTAGGTACACTCGTAACCCTGCTCACCCGCATTATTAACGTATGTAATGAAATTCAAGTATTTTCTATTTCTTTTGTACAAAAATACTCCAATTTAGATTGATTTTTATCTGGAAAACTATAAAACTACGAAAATTTGATATCTGCAATTGCAGTAACACCGAGTAACAAGCCATTCCCGAGGCATGTGTTTAATTGGATCTCATTAGAGAGACACTCCTTGGAACAACACAAAAGAACCTCGAGTAGGTACTGTAAAACAATGGTGCTGACTGCCGTGGCGCACTGGCACTCACGCAAACTATTCTCCTACGTGACGTGTGGCAACTAGCAACCATAACTCGGTAATCGCGGTGATCGAAATCTAGTAGGTAAATCGAAACCGAATATCTGAATATATTTGCAATGTAACATAATACCGCTATCCATCACTGTCGACCCGAAATAATATTCCTTTGATGTCGTAGACACTTACTGATAAATTTAACTTTTTTTGGTTGCTTCGTTCTTGGCTTTCCGATTGGTTTCTTGACTGGTGCTGACCGCCGGTGTGCTAGAAACAAACAAAGACGTCAGCGTAGTTCCCCACGCGACGCCGACCACTCACCAGGAGACGTACTGACCCAATGCGACGAAACCTTGAAAGACCAGCTAAGACACATACAATTCAAAAAACAATGAAGCCACATGCCACCCACACAGCATGAGGGCCAACATCCCCCAAGGACCCTTCTCCGAGAACAATCGGAAAGCGATTACAGCTGTCAATTCGGACGGAGTGGACGGACTAAATAATGTTTATTAGAAAACTATCTATGTCCGCCATTGCTGGCTAACCCCGTAGTGAATCTACGTCAAACCTAGCGCACAACGACGATCGCGTGCTCAAACATATCGATTTATCAAGACAAGTCTGAAATAAACATTGGAATCGGTAATGGCTTTCATATATATCCAAATCAACTACATTATCAAGACTATAGAATAGAAAATGAAAACAATCGTATTTCAATAAATGTTATGCATATTGCGCATGATATATTTAATTAGAGGCATTTATGCTTATGTCGCTAAGTAAATTGTAGTAACAAATAACGAAGGGCTGATGATCACAATGTAGGTTCTGCTGGTTTATGTCATAAGCAACATGTTCCATTGACTTGGTAAGCAAAGCATGTGAAATCAGGGCTGTAGCAGAGTATCGATTACACAATAAACGAGATTATCGGATAAACTTTCATAATCCAATTAAGTCATTGTTTCAAAGTTAGAACAACTGCTGGGCCAAACTAATGGAACAAAGGGGGAGTCGTCAATAGTCATTAGATATTTCGAGTTCGACTCGTGTACCATCGTCTTCGGGGTAATAGTTGGGAGGTAATAACGCGACGGCACGACATCGCAAGATGAGAGGCCGGTACGTGACCGGAATATGAAGTCGCGAAGGGGACTGGGGAAAATTCTCCGCAAATACGGATAATCCCTCACGGCAACGCTCAGCGTCAGTTTACACGGCAGACTATGAGGCGACCACCGATATATTCAGAGTTTAAAAACTTTAATTCTACGCAGTATTTTTTCTATAATCCGACTTGAGGCGGGTTTATGGCTTGTCGATTTGAATTTATGATCGCTAAGGAAATACTTAGTGTGAAAAATTGATGTCAGCAAAGAAAACTGGATCGGTGAAAAAAGTTTTAAACGATAATTGATTGGTTCTGGTTACAAATCTGATCCTTTTGAATTATCACACGCACGCGGCTAATGGACGATGCCTGATTGGGTCGTTAGCCAAAGCAAACAACATTAATTTGGCCGTGCCAGGCATAATTCACGATCAGACATTCCATCTGGTGATGATACGATGACTGACTCAATAGAGCAATTTGCGGAGTATAATTTGCTCTTTCACCAGAGAGACGGCAAATCACTGCGATGAACTCGCATTGCATTGCAGCCGCCGACTTGTAATTTACGTAACCGCAAATCTAGCTATCAGCCCGAGAAAGCCTGAGTACATGGTTCCACTCAAATATTTCCGTTTGAAAGATCTAAGGAAAACTTTCAGCTGAAGTTGCGTGAATCTACGGAAACTGGACTTGCTGAAATAATTGTGTAATACTATGACTAAAACCGATTTCGATTGATAAGTTGCGACCGATGAGTACAGCTTACCCTGATTAATTCAATAAAGTCAAATAAAACTGGTAATCGAACGTAAAGCGGGCAGTTTCGAGGAAAAGGTCGAGCCCCAGTCAGCCCCCTCTGGCGCCGCACGACATCCAACGTGAAAAACTGATAAAATATTTAAAAGCTTTAAACCGACTGGTGAGGGGAGAACAGAAAGCAAATTTACTACCGCAGGGTAGGTACTAACATTGACACGAAAGACTATTTGAAACGAATGCGGTGACGAAGCTTTGCAGAAACTAGGGAGACATTCAATGCAACCAACGACGAGAATATCCCAGAATAGCAGAGCGTAGACGCTTTAGACGTCGTCAGCTTTACGACCTACCCTCATTAGTAAATGGGTGTGAGGCATATTGCGGACGCGGTCTTGGTTAAAGTTACACCACCGAAACATAATTTTAAGACATATTTTATTAGAAATATATAGAAATGGAAGTTTGTCGGAAAATGGACTAGCATAGTAGCGAAGCCGGAACTCGTATCAGATTTCCAAAGCGCGGTTAGTCGGAAGCGGCACGTACACGCAAACATTGTTCGGACCTGCAATGCATCATTGTGACATTGTCGTCCATACGTTCGGGTTTTTGTAACTAGCCCGGTTCACGTGCGGCTTGGAAGTTTCGTTTATATCTGCCTTGTCATGCAACCCTTGATAATGTGGAATCCATTCCAGGAATCTTTTGAATAAAAAAGAACTTTTTATCGCTTCTGGAAAGTAATTTCAATTCATTACCTATTTAGAGTATTTAAAAGCTGAAATGAAAGATATTGTCATTTCACACGACCTGAATGTATGAGATAATTTGCTTATTTCTGGAAGAATATAATGCAGAATGGTTTTATTTAATTTGGTACCTAAAACAGAAAGACCAAATGAGATAATGTTGGCAAAGCAATTACATGCATACAAGCTAGCTAACGAACACAAGATGATCTAGTAATGCACCCCTTTATCCAAACGGGTTTTAAACTTGTTGAACCAATTAAACTCGGGTGTCATAATCACCCTCAAAACAATTATATGATCTCCAGTTCCCCAATGTCTCTTTATAAATGGCGTGTCGACTGACTACTAATCCAAATACACTTGAAACGCGACGGGCGTAAATGACAAGCATAAATCGACATTACATTGCAAAGTAGATTGTAATGATAAATTGATTTTGTGGGTGTGTTCACCTAGTACGTATTAGTACGTATTACTAAGGGATACCAACAAAACGAATGTTCAGTAAAATAAGGGTAGACTGAGATTTCAAAGTCTCAAGGATTGTTTGAGATCTGGGAGAGCTAAATTATGCATTTTATCAATGTGCCACGACAGCAACGTCGCGAGTAAAAAAACAATAGATTCAATATTTCAGATAATTCGATCAGGTACTGAAGTTATAGACCAAAATATGACATGGAGCAAAAAATGGCCACTACGCCGACCGACACGCCTCGAGCTTCTCAAGGCTGAGTTTTACGACCAGCAGCGTTTGGAGGATCATCTACTTTAATATCAAGAACTGCGGTAAAACGTTATGGTCTTCAGCAGCCATATGTCTGTTAAGTTTTAATACAGTTTTTTATATAGTATTAACTCTTTCATCAAAATAACTATCTGCTAAGAGTTGAGACTAAGAGGACACGTGGATATAGGATAGGCAAAGTAGCTAAAATTATTATATTGAGACGAAGTACTAATATTACCTAAAGGTAGGCAGACTGACATGAAATAAATAATGATACTGAAAGCAAAGACGTAATAAAATACCAAACTACTGAGACAAGATGGTTGAGCCTTAAAGAATGCGGATATACTAAATGGTGGACATTCGACTTGATGGAACCCTACAAAAGATCAACACACACATGAAGAAACAAAACACATGAAGAAAACACGAGTCTTCCTGGTTACCAGAACCAGCTTCTCGAAGTCATCAACTTTTTACAAATAACTTCTACTTCAGCGAAAACGAACATCCGGCTGAATACCAACAGTCAACGTTGTTAAACTGCAGTCGCTGTCACCTAAAATGCAAGATGAAACATCGATCGCTGAGTATCAGTCTGCAATGCAACAGCAATAGAGATGGATCACGTGCTCACGTCAGAAATATTGTCGATCGAAAACCGGCCGGCATCCCCGCCCATGCCTCGCCGGCCGGCAAACTTGAAAGTTGACTAGCTAGCTTACCAACCGAGTGCTTAGGTAGCTCAGAGGAGCTGATCTAAGCACTTAATTATGGGTATATGGTTAGATTTGACATAGGAGCTCAATTTTTAGTCAGCTCCGAAAGTACCAATGGTAAGAACATCCAATCGAGCAGGTCTAATGACTGCATCCATGTCCTCTAGAGAAGAAAACAAAAGATAATAAGGCATAATTTCAGTCAGATGCATAGCATATTGGTTGTACATCTCCTTGTCAGTGGCAGCGGCATCGCCGGTCGTTATGAAGTGCGCTGCAGCCGGTGTTTTGAACGGTGTTTCTCCAACCTGCTGGAAGCACAGGCGCCCTGCACGTGTGGCAGAAGCACTGCATCACCGAGTCCCTTACGAGTCCTATCAGCATGGTGATGACTTGGATTAACTATCTAACGAGTGTCTGAGTCGCGTCGCGGCCGGCGGACTGCGCGACTCTCGCCCGGAAACTGAACCGCGCCGGGGGGAGGAGGACGCCGGGTCGATAGCTGCGTCCCGCACCGCACCCCGCCCTGCGGACCCACCCCGAGCGCTACCGTCCCTAACTTGATAACCCACACGAGAAAATAACCCTACAAAATGGAAAAATAATGTCACCCACGAAGTTACCTTTTATCAAATTCTGCTCAGCGGAAGGAGTAAGATGTCTCTCTCTGAATAAAGAGCTTGGTAGCGATTGTACGTCCCGGTGGTCGAACGAAATCCCGATAAAATATGACAAACTAGAATGACTTTCAAGAAGTTGTAATAGTTTGTTATTATGTAGATTTAATCAAGATTGAAAACTATGAAAGCTTGATCCGAAGAGGTTTCAGAAAGTTGACTATGGCTCGTTAGGAAAAGCTGGGCAGAAGCAGAACCTAGCAACAAGGACTCTAGAATCGGGAAAGACTAATTTAAGAGCCTCCTAGACTCGTGCTGGTCTGGGCGGGCTTTTCGCTTATAAAAACGCCGAGCTGTGGAGGGTGAACGGGAGCCGCGAGGGGAGGGCGCGCCAGGGAGGCACCATGCGGAGGTTCCGCCGCCGTCTCGGCGCCGCCACCCGCAGCCAATTAACGGCCGGCAATGCCACGCTGAATTTGTTTCGCCACTCAAACAGCTTCCGATTGATTTCCCGCAACCAAAAACATCGATCATGAAGTGGATAACACCACTCGGGTATTCAAATCGATAATTCAACTTACGTAGTAGGTAGGACGCCCTCGTATGTAGCTTCCTGTTTTGAACGTGTTCCTGTTCCGCTGCGTCACACAAGTAGAAGTGACCAAATTTGCTGGCGAACAGCTCGTGAAAAGTCTAGTAGAAAAGAGATGAAACAACCAGACTGCAGTGGTTATGGTGCCGTAACCCCGTGCACCGGTAACACCGGCGGCCGTGGTGCGGTGGATCGATCCTGCCCGGCCAACAACCCCTGCGGTAATAACTGGGAATACCAGGCAGGAGTGAGCCTGGCTTGGAAATGTAGGCACTTTAGCCAGAAACTAGTAAATACCTAACGTTGGAAATACCGCCACCGGAACTGCATGGCGCACCGTGGCGTCCGCCAGACTGTCCTTAAAGTGGCCTACCCATTAACTTACAGTCTAGCTGTTCACTGTAAGTTTTTTCAGCTGCAGTGAGTTCAGTCATTTGAAGTTTGATTCGTAACATCAATTTTATTTTCCACATTAGCGATTTCTGCCAAATTAGTTAAAAAATAAGATGATACAAACATCAACATGTGGTGGTGCATCTTCCACCACATGCCAGCTAAAACAAGGGTTATTTTCGTTTTTGCGACACTTCATCAAAAAGCCATGAATTTCATGCCACCCTCTGCGCTCTCTATAGATCATATCGTCGCGGTGATAAATTAGTTTCTTCAATAAAAGTTTGTCAGTGGGCTTGTGGTTGGTTTGACTAATAATAAACTTTTGAAATTTTTATATGAGAAGTTCAGTAATTCTGTAAATTATGTTACCTACACTAGATATTTTAAATAACTTGAATTTTATGATGATTGCATGTTACGCAAGTATTACAATTACAAGCAAGTGTCAAACCACTTCTTACTCGTACATTTCAATATTTAGTGAAAAGTGTTTTTAGAACCCTTCCTTGGCTGACTATTAATTTGCAATTATCCATCCTCTATCAGCAACCCTATGATTGCAGGGCCATGTTGCGGTCTATTATAACGTAGCTTTCCTGAAGGCAACAAGTTGGGTCACGTGCTGGTCGGATTTAGCCGGAATATCATTCGAAGGCAGCGGCGCGCGTCCGCCAGCGACGGGCACTGTATCGATTTTGCCTTGTTTCAGGCATTGCTTAAACAACTTTTTGTCGCAGATACAGCCAAAGTCTGTGAACCTAAATTCATCCCTCAAGATATTCTCCTTATTATTTCGAGCGAAGAAGTTTGATTGGTGTCGCATATATGAGCGGAATAATGAAATGTGTATGAAGGATTGAGGGTAGACGAGTACGTGATTCAAATAATTTGAGTGAGACGTAATGTATCGTATGCGGCTAAAACTCCTGCAAAAAATAAATGGATTTCGTGTACGCAAATCAAATTACTGCAACAGTGACAGAGGCAACATCATTCCTGGAAGATTTATTAATATTCGACATAGTCAGTCGCGAATTTGAAAGGATATTTAGATGGATATCACGTTCAAATCAGAATCGAAAAGTTGCGTCATTAATATTGACGAGATAAAAATGTCTTGATCATTTTTATCTCGTCTAATCCGAAAATTTTGCACAAAAATCATTCTACAAATAATGACCTAACAACGTTGCTTGTATTATCCAACCATAATAACCTACTAAATACTTATGGCAAATATCTACAGAATTCAAGGCTATTTCTGGGATTCCGAATTTCACTTGAAAGTTCAATATGCTCGAGAGATAAATGGAAAAACAGGAAAGACGCAGATTGCCGCCACATTGCCATTAGGTACTTATACTTACTAACCGCATTGTAAGTGGAATTTGAGCACATCTGCTGAGAGGAAACTTGGGAGATTTCGTAACAGATTCTTTAACTAATTCTAGCGAATTTTGGTATAACTTGCAACTTTTTCATTACATCTTATATTATTATACTATATTTATTTTGGGGGAAAAAAATTGTACGTTGACTTAATTTAGAAACGAAGAAACATGCTCCTCTGCAATATCTACCTTTAGGTGCGTTATGTGGTAACTATTGTTTTTCAACCTCTAGACAAAACAACTTTGCAAACTGCTTACGTATTTAATATTTATACAAGACACATTAAAAAAGCATCCATAAAACTGGGGTACCCTGACTAGACAACTGTGGGTACAACATCAATTCTGTATGAGTTTCAATACGAGGGTCGATTTCGAGGGTAGATATTATAATGCCTGCCTCTTTTGTACAACAACTACTTTATTACTGTCTACACTGCCTGACCCCTCTTTACTTTCAACTCAATTTGTTTTTCATGTTAGCTTTCTTCGGTCTTTACTTCAGAATAAAGATGACTATGTCCAAATACCTAAATATAAGGTGACACGAAAATTTGGGACGTAATCTAAGCAGGGACCGATTTGGTTACCCCTTGAAGGGGTTTTCGATAGGGTTTTTCCAAGCGGTTAATAAAAAACCCTTTCCTTATGGGTTACCCTATTGTTTGGTAAGCTGTTTTAAGGGGTAACCCCCTTCAAAACCCTTTCGTTTGGGTTACCCAATCATAGGGTTTTCAATTGTATGGGTTTTCGTACTATTCAAAAACCCATTCGTGTGGGTTACCCTTTCGACAATTGTAACACGGTTATACGTTACAACTCGAAGAGTTGTAATTTGATTCCTATCTACTTTACATTAGGTTCATAATATCATGTTTTTAACTAGCACGCGTCGAGCCACCGCGGCACCGCCTCGCCTGTGCGGCGACCGGCGAGGCGGCATTTTTGATCTATTTTGCTACAGACTTGAAGAGACAAGCGATTATGATTATTATATTTAGTTCACTAAAGTTCATTTTTATTTTTCATTCCTACTGAGCATACCTACGAGAAATGGCGTGATTGTTTGATGCATTGATTTATTTGTTTACTAGCTGTAGCGCCTGCAGCTTTGCCCGCGTGGGACTCAGTAATAAAGCAACATACAAACTATGCTTCCCGTTGACTTTATAGCAAAATCTTAAGTAGGTACCTACTACCTACTTCTTTAAATGTGGCTTCAGAGGCTGGTATTTTGTACCTACGATATCTCCCTACCTACTTACACCTTTCGTATTCTACTTTGGTTGTATTTTAGGGACATGCTAAATTTGAAACAAACTAAGTAATTTTTCTATTTAATATTAATATAATTATTTTAATATAAAAAAAATTGAATAATCAACTGTCTGAACCAGGAATCGAACCCACCAAATTGCTTATTGCAAATTGCAAATTGCGGGGTTAGCTTGATTTCTTTGGTAGGTATGTATGTACCTACTACCTACTTACTGCATTTGAGTTTAATGAGGACTTGCTGACGATTCGGAGAAAAAAATTGGGAGAAATTCTCCCAATTGTCACTTTTGATTTTAATAATTTTTGTTGTGACGATTCGGAGAACATCAAATTCAGGAAGCCGTT
Source organism: Eulithis testata (assembly GCA_947507515.1). Lineage (NCBI taxonomy): Eukaryota > Metazoa > Arthropoda > Insecta > Lepidoptera > Geometridae > Eulithis > Eulithis testata. The sequence continues at coordinate 1,071,706 of OX382194.1, forward strand.
GAGTACAGTCAGGTAAAAAAATGTTAAGCAAAATATGATTTAGCTATTTAAATTGCTTTGCGAGCGTGTAGTTACATTAAGGTGGTTCGATTTCCATACTAATTTATTTAACCAATTTGGGGGAAATTATATTATTATACCTAACAAGCAATTTTTATTTATTTCTTGAATCATAGAACTTAAAATCAAGATCTATTTTTTTGATGACAGCTGTCAAACTTCAAACGCCCATATCTCGGAAACTACTCACCCTAGAGTTCTCGTTCCAAAACCAAATGAAAGGTGTGATCAAGATCTAAATGTTTGATGACAGCTGTCAAACTTCAAACGGCTATATCTCGGAAACTACTCACCCTAGAGATCTCGTTCCAAAACCAAATGAAAGGTGTGATCAAGATCTATTTTTTTGATGACAGCTGTCAAACTTCAAACGGCTATATCTCGGAAACTACTCGCCCTAGAGATCTCGTTCCAAAACCAAATGAAAGGTGTGATCAAGATCTATTTTTTTGATGACAGCTGTCAAACTTCAAACGTTTACCAAAAATATAGATTATGATCACACCTTTCATTTGGTTTTGGAACGAGAACTCTAGGATGAGTAGTTTCCGAGATATAGCCGTTTGAAGTTTGACAGCTGTCATCAAAAATTTAGATCTTGATCACACCTTTCATTTAGTTTTAGAACGAGATTTCTAGGGCGAGTAGTTTCCGAGATATGGGCGTTTGAAGTTTGACAGCTGTCATCAAAAAAATAGATCTTGATCACACCTTTCATTTGATTTTGGAACGAGAACTCTAGGGTGAGTAGTTTCCGAGATATAGCCGTTTGAAGTTTGACAGCTGTCATCAAAAAAATAGATCTTGATCACACCTTTCATTTGGTTTTGGAACGAGATCTCTAGGGTGAGTAGTTTCCGAGATATAGCCGTTTGAAGTTTGACAGCTGTCATCAAAAAAATAGATCTTGATCACACCTTTCATTTGGTTTTGGAACGAGATCTCTAGGGTGAGTAGTTTCCGAGATATAGCCGTTTGAAGTTTGACAGCTGTCATCAAAAAAATAGATCTTGATCACACCTTTCATTTGGTTTTGGAACGAGAACTCTAGGGTGAGTAGTTTCCGAGATATGGGCGTTTGAAATTTGACGGCTGTCATCAAAAAAATAGATCTTGATCTTTTCTATGATTCAAGAAATAAATAAAAATTGCTTGTTAGGTATAATAATATAATTTCCCCCAAATTGGTAAAATAAATTAATATGGAAATCGAACCACCTTAATAGCTATATCACATTTTGCTTAAAAATTGTTTACCTGACTGTACAATGCAGCTATTTTTAAAGTTGTCCGAATCGTCACAACAAAAATTATTAAAGTCAAAAGTGACGATTGGGAGAATTTCTCCCAATTTTTTTCTCCGAATCGTCAGCAAGTCTTAATGAGTAGGTAATGAGTATTGGAAGTCATGATCCATACATCAAAACAATTCATCTCTACGATTATCAAACTTTATTACGACGTGATTGAGTAGGTAAGTAGGTAGCATCCAAACTTTTGCATCTATTTTATAAAGTGTCTACCTATATTATTATGTACTTCAAGGAATACTATTTTACATCCAAAAGTTTTGGACTTCAAGTCCGGACTAAAGCCTGGCTATAAAATACATACGAATTTACTTTCTATGTACTTACTACATATTTCGCAAGAAAAACTCGGTTATTAATAAGTGACAATATTCGTTGTACGTGACATTAGTAGGAGCACGAGGATATGCTAGACATATTAGAATAGAACCTAAATTCCATCTCACACTGTGACCTCACAGCGCAGCGGGGGAATTTTGAAAATAAAATTATACTCTTGATTTAAAAATTCCCCCACCTCACAGCGTGAGATGGAATGATAACCATGGTGTAACACCAAAAAACCCTATCAAGAGGTAACCTCATTCAATCGGATACCCTCAATGAGAGGGTAACCCCATAGACTGAAAACCCAATGAAAGGGTTACCCTTTCACTTAGGGTAGGGAGGCGGTTTATCAAATGAAACGGTAACCCCATCAACTGCAAACCCAATGAAGGGGTTACCCCTTCGAAGGAGTTAACTCGAAATCGGGGTTGTACGGTCCCTGAATCTAAGGCCCAGGTACAATTAAAAACAGCCTACCGAGCACCGTACTTCACAGACTTCCATCTTAGAAATGCTATAAAGTGAGCTCAAGGCAAGGTACGACCATCGCCGACAAAAGCTGTAAAGCGAATGACACACGCACCCGGATCGATCAAGGCCAGACGCCTATGCTAAGCTAACATAACTTTTGTGTGTACAGCTACAACACATTCTACTCTTACAGATATTTTCTTTGAAACTACAAGTATTTCGTAATTATATTTGTGTAGCAAATATGCGCGGCACTTTGATTAAACCAACAAAGGTCAAAATACTTGCAATATAATCATGAAACTAGAAAATGTGTACCTTGAAAACAGCGTCCAAGGGCAAAAACAATAAATAAAGGATGACCACTTACAAAGATACAAAGGAAGGTTTGGAATAACGATTGATTGAGGCTAACAGTAAATTGGAGCAGTAAATGGCCGATGGCCGACAACAATGAAAAGGCAAAAACCGCAATGTCTTGGGTCAAGCAACGGATGAAACACTATCGCTGAAGCCGTACTACATTCGCGGTTAATTGCGAATCGAGTGCAAAGGCTCATCAACAATGCCAGTGATATAATACCTACATCTTGCTTGACAATAAAGCCCGTATTTTTTAAAAAAACTTATGGATGATGGAACGAGTGTTCCTAAAGCTTCTGGGTCCGGGACGTGATCTCTAGTCTATTCTACAGTCTATTCAACAAAATGATATTTTATGTTACACTAAGCTGTACCACTTCAAGGTAAAACTCGTCGCCGCACTTACCACGCAGTGTTGTACGAAACCTCGTTTATAGTTTTACGGAGTATAACTCCAACCCAACCCCTTGAAAGTTCGATTAGGAAAACCTGACCTATATGTAGGTTCTACCATCACTGTTATGTTTGTTGGTTCTGTCAAATTTAAATAACTTTAAATGATTTGAAGGAAGCCTTTGATAAAAGATTGCTCATCCAAGAAGTTAAACGTATCTTTATCAGTCAACGAACTGTGAACGCAGTGCGTTGAGAACGTTATAAATATTTAATAGACGCTGTCGACAAAAACAATTGGCCTATCATAATTTATTACAACGCAGTGACTGACTGGCAGATAGCCTTTGTGATAATAATGATAAGGAAGTAATACTGTATTTAAGAAAGCGAATGAGCTGATAGTCCTCAGAGTTATGCAGATTCATAAAGACAGGATCAATACTTGAAACATGCCGCAGAGGTTTTGACAATAGGCGCAAAATGTAAACTTGTTTTGCAGGACCCAAGGACAGGAATGTTAATACCTAATTAAATCCATACGACACAAATGTTGCATTGCAAGTTTCAAGCAGCCTACCTACCTAACCTACCCATTTTAAGAGATATTGCTCACAAAAAATCTGGTTTGCAATAATAGTAGTCCGGTTTGTTAAAAAAACTGGGATAATACTAGCCCGGTTTGTCTTGCATAGCGCTGGCAAAAAAACAATGAAATTCAAGAAGCTTTGGGAACAAACGTAGAAAATTAATGTGCCAAGGCTGGTAGGTAATTTATACGTAGCGGACTTGAACAAAGTGCATGTGCAAATTAAATTTACTAGTAGTCGTGCCAAAATGACCTTCACTTCAGGATAAGTAATAATCCACTGTAAAAACTAGCTTTAATAAACTATTGCATTGATTTATCTAAAAATCCAAAGTAAACTAAAATGAAAAATAATGAAAGTAGTCTTTAATGTCGGACAAACCAAAACAAATAGTTTCCTGTCGAGGATTTTAACAAAAAAGTACTAACATATAAGAAAGAAGTTATCTTCAGGGTTGGTCAACATGGTCTGACCAATCTGACCATGTCTGTCATGCAGATGGACGTGAAGATTTTTTATTGATCTGTCTTGGATGACTTTCATTGAGTCTTTGGGTCCCGTTACTTTGCACCGCTAGCTAGACAGGCAGTAGGCTGTACCAAACATAGATTATTCACCCCAGCATAGTTTTAGGTCATGCGCAATGAATCTTTTTAGTTATATTAGGCATACCCAATTCTGGTTCAATGCTTGTTTATTCAAATGAGATTACCTACATAGTCTTATACACAGAGAATATAACTAAGAATATCCCGGTTGTGCTACTTACATTATACTTTACATAGTTACGACTGACTGTCTTACTTAGTACTCCATTTAAATATGGTTTCTTGGTAGAGTAATACCAGTCTTGCAAAGTTAGTCTGGGAAAGTCTTATCAAAAATTCTGGGAAATACAGTAGGTACTCAAATTACCAAATAATAATTAGAGTAGGTTTAGGTAAGGTAACCTACTCTTATGAGCAGTAATTATAAAAGAATTTAAAAAAACTTCTAATTGTTTCGCCTCTATCATAATTGCAAAATACGTAAATTTGATTACAAGTAAACCAATAAGAAAGCAGAAAGGTACCCAATAGGGTTTATTAATCACGAGGTCAGACAGCGAGGTTCTAAAGGAGCCTATAAAAAGCTACTAAAAGTGCTACTAGTCAGAGATTTATAGCAACAATAAAATCGAAATTAATCATGAAATACGAAATCACTACGTCAATAAAGACAATGTAATACAATTTTTTTAAAGTAATTTAACATATTTTGGTAACAGTAATGTTGAGCGTTGGAAAGATTACAATGCAGTCTTAGATAGGATATAGAGATAGAATACTGTGTGTGAGTGAGTCACTGCTTCGGAAAATAAAACCGCTCAATTCCGTCTGAAGAGATTAGTCTCTTTTATTTCAGCGAATCATAATTCTTCCTGGCATTGGAATGGAAGGGAAGTTGGGAGAGTCGTAATGAAGTTACGAGAACAGACAAAACTAAAAGGGGACAAACGTAGCGAGAGTTTCGCGTCCCCAACTTTATATTAGTCCCTCGGAGAAGGCCATCGCCCGTGCTGTAATTATAGCGAACATGTGTCAGCCACCACTGCATTTATACAAACTGCGAGGCGTGTCCGCAAAACTACAAGTTTGATGACCTGGCCGAATGCAATGTCTACAATCAAGTTATTACTCATTGACTTGAGATTCATACTCCCAGACAATACGCCAGTGCGAATTCGCAATTTGGGGTAGCGTCGTTGAGCGGTTTTTGTATGTGGGCGTACATGTTTCGCCCACGTCGCCTTTACCTTTTCTGGACAAGGCACGAGAGCAGCTTTCATTACTTGTAATATGCAACAACCTGGTCACCTGGATCGAACGATAGAAAGCAGTGTAGGAGGACAACCTATTATTTCATTGCAATTTCTCACGAAACAGAATTAATAAGTGGACTAACATGACACGATGAAAGCTGGTGCCAGTCAGTGGCTGATCAATAGCTTCAATGTTGACTTTACAGCATAAAGCGAAAATATAGGGCGTGTGGTATTAATTCCGAGAACATAATGAATTATTTTGATGCAACCTTAGAGCCGTACACGAATGAATCACATGCAGTGGACATTATTGTGCTGAGTGCTCTTTGCAACGAAAAGTTTGTTGAAAGTGAAATATCAGACAATTCATTAGATCTAGTATTATTGCTGTTTTGTTTGACTTAGCTTTTTTGCAGTCTAAAAATATTCATACATTCAATTTGTTCCGAAGGTAATTTAATCATTTCCCGCAACATGTCAATCTCCTGAAAATTGTACAGCAAAACACGAGACCCGAGAGACCTTCACGTCTTCATTTGCGTAGTCATGTTTACCGAACAATATCATTGTTTACCCCGCTACATGGACATTGGTCAATGTTGACCGTAGGGGTGGCGGATTCTTTTCATTGTGATGATAATACGAACACAATGTAGCCGAACTCATCGATTTAAAAGTTCCGCATCGAAACGGCCCATTAAGCGGCTTGGTTCGGAAATTACATCGCCCTCGTATTGTATTGGAATTTACGTAGAGCACTTAAGGGCGATTGCTCTTCTACTCCAGTTGCCCGAGCTTTTAATCAACGCCTCCTCCCCCCGGAGCTTCGGTGGCTGGGGACCTCTTAGCGTCAATTTAATAACGTTTCAGATTGAACGGTAAATCCAAAGTTAATTGGAGGCTGTTGGTACGCTCTACCACCTCCGTTAATGAAGTTTTAGTCCAGTGGACTGCGCGGAGCTGAACGCTTTCACCGCACTGGTTCATTTGTCGTCGACTATAACGCTATTGTAGGTCATAATAATAATCAAAATTCAAATCAATTCAGCCGTTATTGAGTAACATTAAAACCGTCACGCAATCGAAATCCAAAACTGGTGCTATGTAGTCTAGCCATTTAATTACGGCCATTTGAGTAGGGCAAAAGAGAAGAAAAAATATCATTTTACGGGCGATTAAGCGAAAACAAAGAGAATGGGTGGGAATGACGTTCTTTGTTGACGACTAAGCCTTTGTTTACCCTCGTGTGTAATTCAGCTCTATTATGAACAAGGTTTATTTAAGAACACTAACATTATGACTAAAATAACCCTCCCTCATTTACATATCATTCCCAAAAAAGTAGACTGCAGTTGATTGTTGGTAAAACAAGGAAAATTATTAATGATATTAACGAATTTTAAACTTTATCGCATGACCTAATAATATGTACCTAGGTACCTACCTACCTATAAACTATCTTATGTACCTAGCATGTACATAAGATAAGGCTTAGTATAATGTATAGTTAGATACTCATAATTATGTAAGTAAATACGATTGTAAAGAATTGTTGTAGGGAAAACAAAGACACAAAGGCCATAATCTCCAACAGTAGGTATCGTAACAAGCTACCCAATAAGGCAAGACATTTTATCGTTCAAAATAAATGGAATAAACTCATGAGCCGCGGAAGAGATGCGAAGATTGTGATGGTGAGTCATCCAACGGCTGCGATCGACCTTGCTAACCGTCGTTGGGTTCAAGATGACACACCTCCGCAAAAACAACACTTTCTTGTCCAACGGACTCGTTTAACCGTCGCCAATGACAAATGAGGACATCAATAAAGACGATGCGGATTAATGGGGACTTGATAACCGCTGATGTCGTTGACTTTGTGACGCCACTGCTTCCTAACCACCTGAAAGAATGTACTTATGTGATGATGAAAGACATATCTTAAGCTCAAGGATCCGATCAGGTACACCCATCGACCTGATACCCAATCAGGTCTATCAGGTTGGGTACTCCGCAATAAAAGTGTTGTTGTCTGATGATAAAGCTCTCTTTCAGCAGACTAGTAAGTTAGATCATCGGATTTACCAGCTTTCTTCATACTGTTTTGTAAGAACAAAGGGCTTTTCAAATTGACTGTCGTTTTGCTATCTATACATCTATACAAATATTATAAAGAGGAAAGGTTTGATTTTTTGTTTGTTTGTTTGTTTGTATGAATTGAATAGGCTCCGAAACTACTGGACCGATTAAAAAAATTCTTTTACCATTAGAATCCTACATTATCCCTGATGAACATAGGCTATATTTTATCCCGGAATTCCCACGGGAACGGGAATTACGCGGGTGAAACCGCGAGGCGCTGCTAGTCAAAAATCTATACATCTATACATCTATACAAATATTATAAAGAGGAAAGGTTTGATTTTTTGTTTGTTTGTTTGTTTGTATGAATTGAATAGGCTCCGAAACTACTGGACCGATTAAAAAAAATCTTTTACCTTTAGAATCCTACATTATCCCTGATGAACATAGGCTATATTTTATCCCGGAATTCCCACGGGAACGGGAATTACGCGGGTGAAACCGCGAGGCGCTGCTAGTCAAAAATAAACAGCTGCAATAATATTATGACCTTTAAAAACAAACGGCTGTACGTTGTTGGATGACACATCCTCGCACGACACTGAAAAGGTGTTCAACGGTCGACGCTTTTAAATTGGACGAAGTAAGAACCTAATAGAGTATAGATATGTAGGTACAGACGGAGCCTGTTCAGGCTCTGTACATAACGTAATGTCTAGCCTAGATTCTAGACTGTTCGTACGTGGCCAACTCTGGTAACGGAAGTTTTTAGGCCGCATTAAGGCCTCCGTCATAGCTTAACGACAGTTTAACGTGATCTCCAAAGCATGGAAGCGCTTTGATGTAAATGCCACTAACGGTCACTCATCCAAATAGTGACCGCGCAGAACTTCACTTAACTTAGAAAATCAAGCTAGGTACAAGCAAGCTATGCCACGAGTGCTTCATTATTTATTCTAGGCCATAGAATAAACGTCTAGCCGCAACTTTATTACATGATTGATAACACAAAAGTCGGTATAGCGTTGGTATTTCGGAGATCGTACCTAAAGTTCTAAAATTGTTTGCACGAGAAATATCTATATATTATGTACCTATTTATTTATCGATTTCAGAATTGCCAACTCCTTGTCGGAAATTCGAGCCTGTCGGTAGACTTGGGCCCATAGTTTTATTTGATTACTAGCAGTCTCCCGCGGCGCTGCTCGCGTTAGAGTGTGTCTGTTCAAAATTCCTTTTTTAGTGCACCCCCACACTATATAAGGATACTACCCTCCAAATTTCATACCTCTAGGGCTTATAGTTTAGGCTGTGCGTTGATTCTATGTCAGCTTCAAAAGAGTTTTATATATATTGATAAATTCTCGAAAATCGAAGACTTCGAGCCTATCGAGCCCCTACCCCCAGCGGATGAAATGTGAACCCTTTTTTCTCATTTAAAATCATTTATTTTTTTGCAAGGACGAATTTCATACTTGTTTAGTACTTAGGTACCCAGCTCAGATTACCGTTCCATAAAAAAGAAATCTATATCTAATAATATAATAATATAACTAATATTATAAAGTGGAAAGATTCGGTTGTTTTTTTATCTGCATTGGATAGGCTCCAAAAATACTGGATCGATTTGAAAAATTATTACACGGTTGAGAAGCGACACTATCGGGAGACATAGGGTATATTATATTTTTTTTTTAATTAGGGATTCTTACTAGAACTCCAATAATGTAACAAGGTGTAAAAAATCTGAAACTTTTGTTAAATACTGTGCAAAGCCAGGGCGGTCCGCCAGGAAATGATATTTTTGGGACTTTACAGTCTACACACAATATAGTAACACCCTAATATTCTAAGGTATCCAGTAAATAATGGAAAATTCATTGGCCAATACATGTCAAAAATGAAGTTACGTGGAATATCTTTACTTTTCTTTAATGGTACTTGAGATACAAAGTTGTATCACTAGTTCCATAGGTATTACGGGGGAATATCCTCATTTTTCTTTAATGGTACTAAGGATACAAAGTTGTGTCACTTGTACCATCAATGGTACAAATCAATGGTACTACTGACACTAAGGCCATATATCAGTAGGAGCCGGATCTAGACTGGTAAAAAATAAATTACCTTCATGTAAAATAAAAAAAATCTACAAAAACCAAGCAGGAAAACAGAGAGGGGAAAACAGAGAAAACTCTGCCTCTTTAGCTTTTTACTTTCCAGCTCTGTATCTTCATAGTATACACACACCAGAGGTTCCCTAGGGCCTTTGAAAAACAAATGGTCAATACAGTGGATTAGAACTTAGTTTTTCGAGAAAGAATTACCCGTGCTTTCAGCTGGTTTTTTTCCATTTATACCTACTAAGTAATAACTGTAGGCATGTACCTAAATAAATAAGGCACATGAACTAAATATGCAATTTAATTCACAAATAAATAAATTATTTCAATAAACCTCTAGGTACCTAGTGACCAAGATATTGGTAGGTAGGTAACTATCATAAAATTCTAAACATCAATGTGCACATTCAGCTCCACAAAGGAATGTAACAAAACATAGAACTTACATTTGTTTTCAACTTCCATTGTGTTTGCCTTGGAATATATTTGGTTGAAGACTGCGCAGGAGCACAACTGCTTGCCACGAAATATGAAGTGATAATCCTGTAGAGAGGTTGCACAAAATTAAATAACTTTAGTAATTCCGTTGAAAATAAAATAAATTCGAATTTGTTCAAAGACAGGATGTGAGCAAAGCGAACGGGCAAAGTTTTCAATCTGCCTACTTGCTTGATCTTTGTCTTTGTTCGATTTTGCTTGTCAAAACCTTCAAAACGGTAAAATGCCGTAATGCTATTGGTTGAAATTGAATTTGGCGCTCTTGTTTGAGTTCGATTCATTTGATAAATCTAGGAAGCTGCGTTCAAATTTTAAAGCGCACTCTATGAGGATAAGTAAGTGTGTATAATTATATTTTATTCAGATTATTTTTTTAATCAAATTGAATAATTTGTAAAGTACATAGTACGTATGTAGCTACATTTATTATTATTATCTACCAAGATTTTTGCTTTTGTTGCAGTGACATCTAGGATTATTTGTAGAAACTTTATTTCTACAGCCACAGTTAGTTCAGTTCTGAAAAACATAGATGGCGCACTACGTTAGGAGGGAATTTCAACGACCGTTGTGTGGATTCGAAGTAGAGATCGCGGAGATTATCTTGACCAAGCAATAAATACATTATGTTCTGCGACCGTATGTTCGAGAGCACTCTGTATTCTATGTAGAAAGGTAAAACATCCACTTACCTATTTCACGGACGGGAATCGAACCCATGTCCGCACAATATTACTGGCTTTCTTAATTTCAGAAGATGGTAGGCACGATCCGTGAGGGATAACTAAAATAAGTACATCTAATATCAATACGTTTCAGTTTAATAAATTACTAAGAATATATATTTCATTCTACATTCTATACATTCAATTACATACGTGTAAAAGTAATCATGAGGTGTTTATACAAATTCACAAAAGCCCATGCGGGTGCCACTTATATTGGCTGGTAGGTATACATTTTAGATAGGTAGGTACCTACCTACTTCAGTGAATAAAGATTGGTATCCTTCAGTTTTTATTGATTAAAATTACATACAACTTACAAGTGTTCGAGGTTATTATTGTTAATATTAGGTTCTTGAACGTACTCTGACACAGTTATGTCACTGTCATGTCATGTGTGTGACATTAGTTGATTACTAATATAGCTGTCTCGCTCTGGTCTTCTTCCCCGTTCTCCCTCGCATGGTCGATACGTACTGTTTTCTTTGTATAATTAATTTACTAATTAAATCGTTATTTATAAGTGTAATCATTGAACATTTGACGAACATTGAGTAATTTGTTTTAGTGAATAAAACGTTATCAATGCACCCTGCGAATATTATTTCTGGTAGACATTCCACCATCGATTAAACGTAGACTGCTGATCCACGTTCTGCCACCTCTATTCATATCAGGTTATTGGCCCTGGTGATACAATCGACTGGAATAACTGGAATAATCGTGGGGTGCGAGTCTGCGTGGCTTTCACTTTGTGTGCGCAAGCGCGTTCCATGTGCTGCTCGTCATGGCGCCAACGCCTACACCGCCGACCGCAGCTGAGGATGTCGCTGCTGCCACCGTGTCCACTGGCGGCTCTACTATCAATCATGCACAGTACTACAGTGTCGAAAAGCTTGAGGGAATGAACAATTACACAAGTTGGAAATTTTGTATGAAGATGGCACTAACCCTTGAGAACCTTTGGTCCTGTACTCAGGCACCGGGTGTTGATGTTGATGACTGGAAAGACCAGAGAGCTCTCGCCCGAATCTGCTTGGCAGTGAAACCGCACTGCTACCAATATGTACAGAACGCTAAAACCAGCAAGGAGGCATGGACAAATTTATCCAAAGTTTTTGAAGATAAGGGACTTCATCGTCGTGTTCTCTTATTGCGGCAACTTCATAGAGTCGAGTTGAAGTCGTTCTCAAGTGTCACTCAGTATGTGGATACAATCATGACACTGGTACAACAATTAGCGGATATTGGAAAACAAACCGATGATGGTGAGATAGCAGAGCTACTTCTCAGCGGATTACCAGAATCATTCGATCATATCGTTTCCGGGCTTGAAACTGTTTGTTTGACTGGCAGTTTATCAAGTGAGTTTGTTCGTACCAGACTACTTCAGGAGGAGTTCAGAAAGTCCGAGTCAGGTGAAGCTACAGCCTTTGTTTCGAGACATCATAATACAACCTGTACTTATTGCAAGAAGAAAGGTCACATAAAAGCTAAGTGCTTCAAGCTTCGGCGTGACAAGAAGAACAAAACTGAAGATGGTGAAAAGACTTTTGTGGCTTCAGCTTTCTTCGCAAACAATACGGATTGGGTGATCGATTCAGGATGTTCAGCGCACATGTGTAACAACAAAGATTGGCTCATCAATTTTAAGGACTCTAAAAGTAATATAAAAATAGCAAATGATGAACAAATCTCATGTTTAGGATCTGGTGAAATACTCTTGGAAACAGATAAAAATATGGTAAGAGGCATTCAAAATGTATCTTTTGTCCCTGATTTATCAATCAATTTATTGAGTGTCTCAAAACTATGTGAGAAGGGTTTTACAGTTATTTTTAATAAAAAGGGGTGTCATATCTACGAACAATGTGTAATCTCTGGCAATTCAATTTGTAAGGCTTTTAATGAGAACGGCATCTACAAATTATATGGTAAGGCCTGCATTCCGAGTCCGTCGTCTATGTGCGGTTTGGTGGCGCATTCTTCCGCTCTCCTGCCTATGCAGGAGGCACAGAGTGCTAACAAAGCTGAGGTGCCGATTGATGTTTGGCACAGGAGGCTTGGCCATCTTGGAGTTCAGGGTATGCTAGCGTTAAGGAATGGTGCAGCTAATAATGTTATGTTTCAGATCAATGATGATAAATCATTGCAAAACTGCATTCCGTGTATGGAAGGAAAAATGGCGGCTAAGCCATTTCCAACCACTGCCCGCCGTGCTTGCCAACCCTTGGAACTCATACATTCGGATATCTGCGGCCCTATGCCTGTGGCAAGTTGGGGTGGCGCTAGGTATCTATTGACTTTCACAGACGACTTCACTCGCAAAAGCTTTGGCTACCTGCTTCAGAGGAAGAATGAGGTAATATCTACTTTTATTGATTTTAAATCTTTAGTAGAAAAACAGTTGGGTTTACCAATAAAAATACTACGTTCCGATAATGGAGGTGAATATTGTAATAGCAAATTTTCTGATTACCTTAAAAAGGAAGGAATTGTCCATCAGACTACTATTCCATATTGTCCTCAGGGAAATGGTGTTTCTGAGCGCCTAAATAGGACTCTCTTAGAAAAGGCAAGATGCATGCTGCAAGGGGCGGGTCTAGAGAAGCGATTTTGGGGTGAAGCAGTCATGACTGCAATTTACTTAAAAAATAGGTCCCCAACATCATCTTTATCTGGCCTTACTCCGCTGGAGAAGTGGACTGGATCAAGGCCAGATCTTGGTCATCTCCATGTATTCGGCTGCATTGCTTACTCACTCATCCCTGAGCAAAGAAGGAATAAGTTAGATGCTAAAAGCAAAATGTATATCTTTGTAGGCTATAGTGACACCTCTAAAGGCTATAGACTTGCGGATCCCTCTAATCCTAAAAAGGTTATATTATCTAGGAATGTAGCATTTATAGAAAATAAGTTTTATGAGACTGACACTAATATTATTTCTAATAACAATAATTTTATAATTTATGAATTTAATGAAAATGAATTGAATAATAATATTAATGAGTCTAGTCATCAGAACAAATCAAGTTCTAATACAAGTATTTTAGATTCTAGTAACAATATTGAACTGAATTCTAGCACTAATCATAGTCAGCCGGATTCTAGTCGCATAATGGATCAGAATCCGAATATTATTGTATCAGATACTGAAACAAAATCTGTAATTTCAGATACAGACGAGTACTACTGCACTGGCAGCGAGAACGAGGCTGGCTCGCCGTGTTCACCGATCGCTGGCACGCCCTCTGAGCGGGTGATGTCGCCGCATCTCGTGGCACCTCGAGGGGAAGCAGCTGCCGCCCCAGAGCCTTTGCCTTCGTCCTCTACTGCTCGGTCTGTTCGGTCTACTCGTTCTAAGTTGCCTTTGAGGTTTGAGGATTATGAATTAGATTTCTCTCTCATGGCACATCATGCACTTCCAGGCGACCCTCATAACTATGAGGAAGCCATGTCCTGTACTGACAGTCAAAATTGGCAATCTGCCATGCAATGCGAATATAATTCGCTCATTGCTAACAATGTGTGGAAAATAGTCGACAGGCCACCAAATACAAATGTAGTCAAATGTAAGTGGGTCTATAAACGCAAACACGATGCTTCAGGTAAGTTTGATAAGTTTAAGGCTCGTTTGGTCGCCAGAGGTTTCACACAAGTTAGAGGCATAGATTACAATGAAACCTTCTCTCCCGTAGTTAGACATAGTACCATGAGAATCTTGTTTAGTTTGGCTAATGAGTTAGATTTAAACATAGACCATGTTGATGTAACTACTGCATTCCTAAATGGAGAATTAAAAGAAACAATTTATATGGAACAACCTCCAGGTTTTTCTGATAATGATAACAGTAAAGTTTGTCTCTTATCAAAAGGAATTTATGGCCTGAAACAGGCAAGTAGAATCTGGAATGCAAAAGTTCATAAACTACTATCTGAAAATGATTATAAACAGAGTAAGTGTGAGCCTTGTGTTTATAGTAAGAAAGTAGGTAATGATCTCATTATTATAGCTTTGTATGTCGACGATTTTTACATATTTTATAGCTGTAACAAAAATGAGCTGTTGCCATTACTAGAAAATAATTTTGATGTTAAAAACTTAGGTTCAGTCACTAACTGTTTAGGTATGAATGTATATAGAGATAGGGTTAAGCATATTTTGAAACTTGACCAGTCAGAATATATTAATAAGTTGTTAATTAAATATGGCATGAATAATTGTAAGCCGGTGTCAACTCCCATGATATTAAATTGTAAATTCGATTTTGATGAGAGTGAGCACCTTGATGACTATGTGTATAGCTATAGAGAACTTCTAGGTAGCCTAATGTATCTATCTGTGTGCACTAGGCCCGATATTTCTTTTGCATGTAGTCAACTAGGCCAGTTTAGCAACAATTTTAATAGGACTCATTGGCTAGCTTTGAAACGCATCCTGCGATATCTAGGAGGCACAGTAAATTATTGTCTATTGTTTAATAGGTCTAATAATTTAGATATAACTGCTTTCTCTGATGCTGATTGGGCTAACGACATTGTTGATCGTAAGTCTTATACGGGGTTTGTAGTTAAACTGGGTTGTAATACTGTCAGTTGGGAATCTCGTAAACAGCGCTGTGTGGCTTTATCAAGTACAGAGGCTGAGTATCTTTCTATATCTGATGTTTGCAAAGATCTCTGTTTTATTAGAAACTTTTTATCAGAAATTATTAGTAAAGATATTCAAATAACATTGTATAATGACAATCAAAGTGCACATAGGCTACTAGAGTGTAAAGAATATTGTCACAAAAGAACGAAGCACATTGATCTTCGTTATCACTATGTTAAAGATTTGGTTAGGAAAAATGTCTTAATCGTTAAATATCTGCCCACAGATCAAATGACAGCTGATGTACTGACAAAAGCCTTAGGTGGTAGTAAGCATAAATTGTTTACACATGACCTGAATGTAGTTCCTAAGTAGGCGTAGGTATTGCTATTCTGTTCATGTAATTTATATTAAACATGTACCCACCTAACTACTATGTCAAGATAAGTAGGTCTGCATGAATCAATTGTAGAGTCTTTTGTTTTTGTAACAATGTAGAGTCTTAGCAAAATTTTATGTAGAGTTAAAGTTTCATGTTGCATGTAGGTAGAGCATGAATTGTATTGATATAGTAGAGTCTCAAATTATGATTTCTTGTGAAATGTATTTTGTTTGAGTCGCTCAAAAACCTATGGGGAAGTGTTAATATTAGGTTCTTGAACGTACTCTGACACAGTTATGTCACTGTCATGTCATGTGTGTGACATTAGTTGATTACTAATATAGCTGTCTCGCTCTGGTCTTCTTCCCCGTTCTCCCTCGCATGGTCGATACGTACTGTTTTCTTTGTATAATTAATTTACTAATTAAATCGTTATTTATAAGTGTAATCATTGAACATTTGACGAACATTGAGTAATTTGTTTTAGTGAATAAAACGTTATCAATGCACCCTGCGAATATTATTTCTGGTAGACATTCCACCATCGATTAAACGTAGACTGCTGATCCACGTTCTGCCACCTCTATTCATATCAATTATGTGGTCAAGTCAACAGGGATTAGGTACTCTTTGCTAGTATACCTACTTCATCACTGGCCCTACTAAGGCTTTAAAAGTCATACATGTTGGTTTAAAAATATATATAATTTACTTCATTGCGTAACAAATGTTTTAAAATAAATAAATATTCATGGAAATTTAACACAACGCTCTTAGGTCCCAAACTAAGCAAAGCTTGTACTATGGGAACTAAATGGCTGATAGAATACTTAGATGCATTTTTTTTGTAAACACATACTTATAATACATAGTAACACCCAGACACAGAACAAACATCTATGTTTGCCACACGCAAATGTTTGTTCTTGGTGGGAATCGAACCCACGACCCACAGCACGGAAGGCAGAGCTACTACCAACTGAGCTATGACGCCTGTCTGTAAAACAGAACGAACTTCCCTCTGCGGTTTTCCCTCGGAGTTTTGAGATGGGGTCCTTCAAAAGGCGGGTTTATCTCCTCTTAAAAGGCCGGCAGCGCACTAGCCTCACCTCTGGTGTTGCAGGTGTCCATGGGCGGCGGTGACCACTTTCCATCAGGTGGCCCGCCTGCTCGTCTGCCAGCTATGGCATAAAAAAAAAAAACAACATCTTACAGTAATATTGGCCACTTGGAAAAATATTCGTTGGTCTAGCGCTCATAACCTAAATTATTTACCTAAACTAAACAACAGAAGCATGAAATACAGTTAGGTACGTCTAAAAGCGTAATTTAAAACCAGCGGTATTCTTATACCGCGTGCACACTATGCCCATGCCGCTGCCGGCATGAATGCCGCTTAGTGAGAATAAAGGCGATGTTGCTGTGACAATAAGTCCACGGCATTAATGCCGCCATACATTCCGGCAGCGGCATGGGCATAGTGTGCACGCGGTATTAAACGCTTTAGTGAGATAATAGGGAAAAGCGCTTTCAGAATACAACCCTGAACTTAAATGTTAGTCAAGAGATTACACTAAAATGCTATTTGAGAAGATTGCAAAGAATCTTGCCAAACTGAGATAAGTACAAACAACTCGAAACTTTATAATCCAGAATTCGAGACGACAGCATTCACTATCTATCGCTCGCTGTCCGGCGTTAGTTTACATTTTTCCATACAAATGAAAAAGTTACAAAACATAATAATATGTCCTATGTACTTTAAATAGGGTAAAAGGTACTTATTATAAAACAATTTACGTAAATAATTTTTAGTGCAGTCACTGCATATATGATACATAATGTTTTTGTCATTGTTTAGAGAGAGAGAGTTTAAAATTAATTTTGTACCTACCTAGGCACGAAAAATATTCACCAAATACAGATGTACACATAGAAGGTGTATAATTATCTAGGTGATTTGATGAAATAAATAATATTCTAACATCTACTTGTAAAGTGTAGCTACAAAAGTGTAGTAAATACAATAATGGGAAATGTATTGAGTATTACAATAAATTAATATTAATTTAATAAGGTACTTGTAATGTCCAGGAAAATTTATCAATTCATCTGCAGTATTTATCCTGTAACTAAATACAGAAAAATGCATTATGGATATTTTCCTGGTCATATTGATACAATTATCTAGCAAATATAAGGTCACTGTGATCGTTCGTTAGGAAATGGTGGACAAACTGTGCCTTCTTCTTGTCGATGGCTTGCTTGTTTATGCGAGACTGGGGCTCTTGTACAAGGTTAGGGTTGTCTCTGAGAAAAATGCAGCCAAAGAGGGTAGATAGTGTCTTTGCGTCAAGACCGTTTTCAGCGCCATGTTGCAACGCCTCTTGCAGAAACTCGCATAGATATAGAAACACATTCTTCCTGAATTCTGGCAACTCCATTATAATCTGCTTGCATTGTAAATAATTCGCACAGTTCCGCAAACATACTGATTGCAAGTTGTAAGGAATGATGGGGTCGGTTGTGCTCTCTAGCAATAAAAGCAATGCTTCAGCAACTGAATGAATACTGCCGGGAATAGGGTCCACAGATCCACTATCTAACCAATCCCTTATCTGCAGTATTTCCGAGTGGAAGCCAGGCTGTTCAAAGAGATTAGGCTGCTTCAATCCATGTAGATAAATATGGTCCACCAAGAACCAGATTTCTTTTGGTATAGAGTATGTGGACTGGTTGGAGACACACTGATCTCTCTTATTTTCCAATTCAATCAGTTTCCCTACAGGTACATCCTTGACCGGCATGTTTAAGTTAACCAGAACTTCGATCGAACATCCAAAGCAACTCCTCTGGTATGTTCCGTTGATGGTGATGAATATATCTTTTCCCCCTGAGAGGTGTAGAACTAGAATATCGTACAGTTTATCTGTACCAGCATTCATTTTGCAAGCTGATGTTTTATTGATCAATACTTTGAGTTGGATTTCACATTCTTCATCAGCACAAATACATTTTTTATATGGTTCCACAATCAGCCATTCCTTACAGAAACTTGTTTCGTCCAACTTCTTTATGAATTCAAACTCAACAGGCAATTTACCAATATTTTTAATAGTAATAGTCTTCACTTGTAACTCCAAGTACCGTACAGTTTCAAAGTCTATTTCGGTCACATCAACCTTCACTTGGGGGATCTGTTCATTCTCCAGTTTGTCCAAATGCTTTATTACCTCCTCATAAATCTTTCTATATTTTTCTTCATCAATGACTTTGATTGATGATCGAAACAGTGATGACACTGGCTTGTGATCACTGATGTTGAGTGATGGGTGACTTCGGTACCCTAATTGTTCAATGTTTTCCCCCCTCCAGAATATTCTGTCACACCAGGCCGGAGCTCTGTTTTTTTCACTTGAATCCCAGTTATCAGTCCCGGGGTCATACTTATAGGTGGGTTTAAATGAGATGGGACCCTCTATGTACCCTGCAAATACATTGTTCAGCTTGTGCTGTTGCTTCAATTGATCACATTCTAGTATAGGCCCAAAGTTATGGTCATCGACCATGTTTTTGACAGTAGTTGGATCAAGTTCTGTGATGCGATAGTTCAGATCTCCCAGCCAGTAGATGTGGTCATGGTCCTTTATAGATTTGGAAGGCTGGTTAGATTGGGCAAACCTTGTCCTGTTGCAGATATCTCTGAAGTCTTGGTTTCTTCGTTCATACTCCTCAACGTGTGCTGCCAAGTGTGAGTTGACAAAGCACAGTGAAGTGCTGTGGAGATCAAATCTAATGGAGACCCCACCCTTGTTGCCCATTTTCCCCATAATGCCGGTTCCAACTGTATCACAAACAACATTCCGCACATGAGGCATGTGCTTGGCCTTGATAAGAACTATCAGCAACATTCCCACAAGCCTCACTTTTTCCACCTTTGCATATTTAGCTCTTGAATCAACATTACTCAGTACAGCACTGTACCACTCATCCTCTCTGGTTGTTTGATCAAACAAAAAGGTTTCCTTTGACAAGTCCAGCTCTTGGAACCCTACAGCATAGATATCAGGTGGCTCTTTATCTATACTTAGCCATCCCTTCAGAGGTATCACAGGAGGCTTGTCGTTTACATTCCAGGTTCCACAGAAGATTGAAAAGTTTTGAGTGTAAGTGTAGTCTAATTCTCTGTCAGACATCTTGTGCTTGATGATGCTCTCTCTGATGGCGAGTGGCGCAGAGCCTTGCGTGTGTGCGACGCCACTTCTCGGCACTACCATACCAATGACATCACCATCAGTCTTCCTGTTGTATTTTTTCATCCACACAAATTCAGGCTGAGTTGGCATTTTGTTAACAGCTTCTATTCCTCTAAACAGTTCGTCCACAAAGTTGTCGACACGAGGGGTCATCTCAATCTCGAATTTGTACTTAGTGCCGCGAGACTGCAAGTTCAGATAGAGGACCGCCTCAGGGTCGGACGGCTTATTGTCTATTTCGCATTTGAAGGTGTTGTCGATCGGCAGCACTATCTCGATAGAGAGGTCCGTGAACGACTTCGGTGGGCAGCTCGAAGTGCAGAGGCAGAACACTGCTTTTTCATCTCCAAACTCGACGATTGCTAGCAACCTGTCCTTCTTTACCCATTCGGGATGAAGCACTTTGGCGTCGTTCAGGAACGCTGTGACGTGTTCACTGGAGAGGAACTTTTCCTGCACAACGGATTTAATATCGTCGTGATTCATTTTGTATTATATATAATGCAAAAACCTTTAAATTAGTCACAAAAGTTAGAATTACAAACCACTTCACTAAACATCGTTGCGTTGACGTAAATCTTTTTCTTCTTCTTTCCCGATCGGTCCGGTTTGACGTTGACAATACAATTAGTTGACATACATTTTGTTGGTAGTGACAGGCATACACAGGCTAGCCTACGCAAGTCGAGGAAGGCCGAAGAATTGGTTGGATCAAGAGTTTAGATAATAAGTTGGATTTGGTGTGAAAGATTTATGAATGTGAGAGGCGTGAGAGGAGTAGATTCACATCACAATTGACGAATGATAATGATAGGAGTGAGTTTAAAAAGAAACGGAAGGGTAGGGTGCTCGGGGATAAATCGCAGATGGTATGTCAATGTCAAAATAAATTACTGTCAAAGTCTAAAATGACTTTTGTCATGTTGGAACTTCGAATTCTTCGGGGAAGTTGGCGAAATCCGAAATCTTCCTCAAAGTTTTGATTTCTTTTCATCCATATTTCGCCATTATTCTATTGATTTGTTTACAAAAGTAAACTCATGTGGCCTTTCCTGATGCCCGGATAACACTAAATAGCTTTTACGTGCGAATAGTATCCTAAAATTTAATGCTTTAGCCAAGATGTCGAAGAAAAGATGTGATGGGTTACTAGCCAGGGTTGATTTTCCTCTTTACACGCTTCAGACCCTCACGAACAGGCATGTTCTCGTTGCAGGAGGTGGAGGAGCATCTAACACTGGCGTAGCTAATGGATTTGTAAGTATTTGTGCTCATGGAATACATAAAAACATATTTGTTCTAATTGCTTCCCAGTACGTGTCAGCTGCTGCTATTCAACGAAAGTTGATTGCCTATCGATATCTAGCGCATCCTAGCGTGAAGAATTTTATTGTGACGTGTGTTCTTAGGAAATATTCGAGTTGTCGCATAATGGAACGAGGTTTGTGGCCGAAGAGGTGATGCGGCACGAAACTGGGCCGAATGTGGTGATGACTTGCTCCGTGATGAGTCAGCAGAATCGCACGTACTTGACAGCGGGGCAGGAGAGCCACTGCCAGCTGTACAAAGTGAACATTCGCATGGTGGATGCGGCTGAGATGAGGAGAGGCAGCTTCCGGGCCGAGAACGGCCTGGTCCGGAGACGGCGTCGTACTGTCTCTGAGAACGACAATATATCAAAAAAGGACAGCAACAGCAATACAGAAAAGAGAATATCGTTTGAAATTAGACCTAGTGATAGTGTGCAAACTGATTTTGGGTAAACACTTTTTTTTTTTTATACAATATAGGCAACTGTTTGACCACAATCTTACCTGATGTTAAGCAATGATGTGGTCGACGATGTAGCACGGTTACCTAGAAGATACCTATTCACTCTACTCTTGAAAACTTCCATCTTTACTGAAGCTATTGACTATTACGATTATTCTAATTTATGCATATGAAACAGAAGTCAGTAGGTTATCTCAATGTTCAAGGTTTTCAACTAATTGTTGAGGCATAGCATAGTTTGTTAGGTAGGTACGCCATGCTGATATCCAAATCAGTCCTATTATATTCATTTGTAGGCATTTCCTAACTGTTCAACTAGCTTCACAGCTTATCATGCAATGTAGTCAGGAGCCTACTTCATTTCTATTATTAAAAAAAAGCAAACCCTTTTTCCTAATTATAGGGTACCAAGACACAAAGTACAAAAAATTTAAACTCTGCTAAGTTTACATAAAATGAACTTAGTGAGAATGTAATTTCAGCAAGGATCCCCTACAGAGAGTAGTTAGAATCAGTCACAACTGCAAGCTGATGGCCACTGGAGGTATCGACACTACAGTCCGAATATGGAGCTTTCCAAAGATGGAACTACTGTTTGAACTCGAAGGACATACTAAAGAGGTAACATAATGAGAGCTTCCTTTAGATACCCACAAAATCTTGAGCAGATATTAAAATAAAATAAAATAAATAAATATTCACGGACACTTAACACAACGCCTTCTAGTCCCAAACTAAGCAAAGCTTGTACGATGGGAACTAGATGGCTGATAGAGTTTGCCACACAAATGTTTGTTCTCGGTGGGGATCGAACCCACGACCCACAGCACGGAAGGCAGAGCTACTACCGACTGAGCCATGACGCCTGTCGAATATTGGGTACCAAGAGATCTGAGAGGATGTCTACCATGCCCTGGGGAAGTAAGCCTAGAGTGTTGTAACCCTATAAATTATTATTTTCTATCCTAGTCTCCTGATCATTGACAGGCCACTTATGGCTTGCTATGGTTTGGCCAATACGTAATTACTCTGAAAAGTGATCACTAGTGGGGCCAGTATGTAATTTGCGACACTTTGCGACTAGGGTGTGCTTGAAAACGCATGTAAAACGTGGTTCTACAGTCATTACAAGCATTTATTAATAAGCAAAGCAAGCTCGTATGAGTTAGTGCCGAACTCTGGTGACGGAGTTTGGACGCCGCCTGGCTTAACGACTGCTAGAGCCGGGACCGACAGTTGAACATGCCCGAAGCACGGAAGCACTCAATGTAAATGTCACTACCCATCCAAATAGTGACCGCGCAGAACGTCGCTATACCTACTTTGATATAATCGGTGAAGATAGACTAAACAATCTGCGCCGCGAGCGCTTCTAGAAACTGAGTTTGATAATTGATTGCTATAGTTAGCTGCGAGACAAAGGAAGCGAGATGGCTTCTCTGTGCACGCCGTACACTGTTCAGCTACTATCATATGTTTGCAGCTACTGTCGTATTTACGTAATAGACTAGATTTATGTCTATTCCAGTTGGACGACCTAGACTTCAGTCCGTGTGATACGCGACTGGTTAGCATCGGTAAGGATGGGATCGCTAACATCTGGAGTACGGCACGAAAGCAGCAGCCCTTGCTAAAGATCACTTGCCAACCGCCTAATGGAACCAAGTACCTGTTTAGGAGATGCAGGTATGCATATTGACATAATACCGCTTTCACACTCTGCTGCAGTCTGCAGCAGAATCTGAGTTGTTAAGGAGGCCAGGCCGCCAGGCCTTAGACTATGCTCATGACCACTGCATGAGCATAGTCTAAGGCCCGGCGCACATTGACGACACGGCACGGCATGAGATCCTTCGGCATCCCTACGACGTCCTTGAGTCCTTAATTGCGACGTCCTTAAGCATATCGAAGCGTCATTAGGCATGCCGAGGCGTCCTTAGAAACCGTGCTCCTGCCTAGTTTTTTTCGCGTTGTGTGATATATCCAAGTTTATTTTTTATTTTTTTACTTTAATTCCAATACTGTACAATAACAGACTATAAACATTCCAGATTCGCCCCAATAGAAGACAAGAAAGACGCGTACCGCATGTTTACGATCGCGAACCCGCTGACGCGGTCCGGCAAGCAGAAGGGCCTGATACAGCAGTGGGAGCCGCGAGACGGGTCATTGACCCGCACCGTGATCGTCAATGAATCCCTCTCGGCACTCGCGGTCAGAGACGATGGGAGGTTCGTCGGCGTCGGCACTATGTTCAGCGGATCTGTCGATATATATGTAGCATTTAGTTTACAGGTACATACTTTACTATAGCCGTAAGCCAACATGTAGCCGTCTATACCAGCGAACTGATATAGTTAGGTACAGCTACTGCCTACTATAGGAGCACCTCTGTACAATTATCGTGAATTTTTTAAGCAGCAACACTGCGCTTGTTTGTGTAACTATGTACAAGTACAAGGCCCCATGTCCCTCTCACACCAAAAATTGCGTTTATTTATCATACTAATATTATAAATGTGAATGTAAGTTTGTTTGTTACGCTTGAAACTACTTAACCGATCATCATGAAACTTTGTAAATTTTTTCTTGGAGGTATTAGAAGTAACATAGGATACTTTTTATCCCGGAAAATTAACGTCATCCAATGGGACGCGAACGAAGTCGCGGGCGGAAGCTAGTTTATTTATAAAGGAACTCGTGTATACATCCTATCCCATTATCCTACTAATATTATAAACGCGATGAATTGTGAGAATGTATGGATGTTTGTTACTCTTTCACGCAAAAACTACTGATCTGTGTAGCTACTCTTGACCACCGCCGTTCCAAATTGGATCCGGATTTTGACAGATCTCAAGTCATTTTGTACTGAAAAATGACATGATTTCTGTCTAATTCCGTGAATCCGGATTGGAACTGTGGTCGAGAGTAACCCACCTGAATTAAACTTGGAATATATATTGTCAGTGAGTGACCTGGATTAACACATAGGCTACAAAAATGTCTGCTAAATTAAAATCTATGCTTGAGTAGCGATTATCAGAATGAAGTAAACAAATTGTACGAATTTTTAAAATAAAATACGGTAAACTACCCTAATCTTGGCACCCCCACTAATTATTGGCACTTCTCTGATTTATCCTATTTACTAAGAAAAAGCCAGACCTCACGATGTTTATTATTTTGTTTAGTTGTTGTTTATATTAACAACATCGTGAGGTCTGGCTTTTTCTTAGTAAATAGGATAAATCAGAGAAGTGCCAATAATTGGTGGGGTGCCAAGATTAGGGTTGTTTACCCTATTGATGAATTGATTGTTGTTTGTCCCCAGCGCGTTTTGCACGTAAAGAACGCGCACATGATGTTCGTGACGGGCCTGCAGTTCGTGCCGGTGTGCGCGCGCGGCCCTCCCGTCACCGGCGCCGAGGCAGCACTGCTCAGCATCTCCGTCGACAACTGCCTCTGTGTGCACGCCTTGCCGCATCCGAGTCAGTACCTTACATACATCATTACATAGCATCTCCGTCGACAACTGCCTCTGTGTGCACGCCTTGCCGCATCCGAGTCAGTACCTTACATACATCATTACATAGCATCTCCGTCGACAACTGCCTCTGTGTGCACGCCTTGCCGCATCCGAGTCAGTACCTTACATACATCATTACATAGCATCTCCGTCGACAACTGCCTCTGTGTGCACGCCTTGCCGCATCCGAGTCAGTACCTTACATACATCATTACATAGCATCTCCGTCGACAACTGCCTCTGTGTGCACGCCTTGCCGCATCCGAGTCAGTACCTTACATACATCATTACATAGCATCTCCGTCGACAACTGCCTCTGTGTGCACGCCTTGCCGCATCCGAGTCAGTACCTTACATACATCATTACATAGCATCTCCGTCGACAACTGCCTCTGTGTGCACGCCTTGCCGCATCCGAGTCAGTACCTTACATACATCATTACATAGCATCTCCGTCGACAACTGCCTCTGTGTGCACGCCTTGCCGCATCCGAGTCAGTACCTTACATACATCATTACATAGCATCTCCGTCGACAACTGCCTCTGTGTGCACGCCTTGCCGCATCCGAGTCAGTACCTTACATACATCATTACATAGCATCTCCGTCGACAACTGCCTCTGTGTGCACGCCTTGCCGCATCCGAGTCAGTACCTTACATACATCATTACATAGCATCTCCGTCGACAACTGCCTCTGTGTGCACGCCTTGCCGCATCCGAGTCAGTACCTTACATACATCATTACATAGCATCTCCGTCGACAACTGCCTCTGTGTGCACGCCTTGCCGCATCCGAGTCAGTACCTTACATACATCATTACATAGCATCTCCGTCGACAACTGCCTCTGTGTGCACGCCTTGCCGCATCCGAGTCAGTACCTTACATACATCATTACATAGCATCTCCGTCGACAACTGCCTCTGTGTGCACGCCTTGCCGCATCCGAGTCAGTACCTTACATACATCATTACATAGCATCTCCGTCGACAACTGCCTCTGTGTGCACGCCTTGCCGCATCGGAGTCAGTACCTTACATACATCATTACATAGCATCTCCGTCGACAACTGCCTCTGTGTGCACGCCTTGCCGCATCGGAGTCAGTACCTTACATACATCATTACATAGCATCTCCGTCGACAACTGCCTCTGTGTGCACGCCTTGCCGCATCGGAGTCAGTACCTTACATACATCATTACATAGCATCTCCGTCGACAACTGCCTCTGTGTGCACGCCTTGCCGCATCGGAGTCAGTACCTTACATACATCATTACATAGCATCTCCGTCGACAACTGCCTCTGTGTGCACGCCTTGCCGCATCCGAGTCAGTACCTTACATACATCATTACATAGCATCTCCGTCGACAACTGCCTCTGTGTGCACGCCTTGCCGCATCGGAGTCAGTACCTTACATACATCATTACATAGCATCTCCGTCGACAACTGCCTCTGTGTGCACGCCTTGCCGCATCCGAGTCAGTACCTTACATACATCATTACATAGCATCTCCGTCGACAACTGCCTCTGTGTGCACGCCTTGCCGCATCGGAGTCAGTACCTTACATACATCATTACATAGCATCTCCGTCGACAACTGCCTCTGTGTGCACGCCTTGCCGCATCCGAGTCAGTACCTTACATACATCATTACATAGCATCTCCGTCGACAACTGCCTCTGTGTGCACGCCTTGCCGCATCGGAGTCAGTACCTTACATACATCATTACATAGCATCTCCGTCGACAACTGCCTCTGTGTGCACGCCTTGCCGCATCCGAGTCAGTACCTTACATACATCATTACATAGCATCTCCGTCGACAACTGCCTCTGTGTGCACGCCTTGCCGCATCCGAGTCAGTACCTTACATACATCATTACATAGCATCTCCGTCGACAACTGCCTCTGTGTGCACGCCTTGCCGCATCCGAGTCAGTACCTTACATACATCATTACATAGCATCTCCGTCGACAACTGCCTCTGTGTGCACGCCTTGCCGCATCGGAGTCAGTACCTTACATACATCATTACATAGCATCTCCGTCGACAACTGCCTCTGTGTGCACGCCTTGCCGCATCCGAGTCAGTACCTTACATACATCATTACATAGCATCTCCGTCGACAACTGCCTCTGTGTGCACGCCTTGCCGCATCCGAGTCAGTACCTTACATACATCATTACATAGCATCTCCGTCGACAACTGCCTCTGTGTGCACGCCTTGCCGCATCGGAGTCAGTACCTTACATACATCATTACATAGCATCTCCGTCGACAACTGCCTCTGTGTGCACGCCTTGCCGCATCGGAGTCAGTACCTTACATACATCATTACATAGCATCTCCGTCGACAACTGCCTCTGTGTGCACGCCTTGCCGCATCGGAGTCAGTACCTTACATACATCATTACATAGCATCTCCGTCGACAACTGCCTCTGTGTGCACGCCTTGCCGCATCGGAGTCAGTACCTTACATACATCATTACATAGCATCTCCGTCGACAACTGCCTCTGTGTGCACGCCTTGCCGCATCGGAGTCAGTACCTTACATACATCATTACATAGCATCTCCGTCGACAACTGCCTCTGTGTGCACGCCTTGCCGCATCCGAGTCAGTACCTTACATACATCATTACATAGCATCTCCGTCGACAACTGCCTCTGTGTGCACGCCTTGCCGCTTCGGAGTCAGTACCTTACATACATCATTACATAGCATCTCCGTCGACAACTGCCTCTGTGTGCACGCCTTGCCGCATCGGAGTCAGTACCTTACATACATCATTACATAGCATCTCCGTCGACAACTGCCTCTGTGTGCACGCCTTGCCGCATCGGAGTCAGTACCTTACATACATCATTACATAGCATCTCCGTCGACAACTGCCTCTGTGTGCACGCCTTGCCGCATCGGAGTCAGTACCTTACATACATCATTACATAGCATCTCCGTCGACAACTGCCTCTGTGTGCACGCCTTGCCGCATCGGAGTCAGTACCTTACATACATCATTACATAGCATCTCCGTCGACAACTGCCTCTGTGTGCACGCCTTGCCGCATCCGAGTCAGTACCTTACATACATCATTACATAGCATCTCCGTCGACAACTGCCTCTGTGTGCACGCCTTGCCGCATCGGAGTCAGTACCTTACATACATCATTACATAGCGCTCGTGGCTACGCTTGCTTAGCCAATCTTCACCGATTATCTAAGTTAAGCAACGTTCTGTGCGGTCACTATTTGGATGGGTGACCGTTAGTGGCATTTACATCTGAGCGCTTCCGTGCTTCGGAGGGCACGTTAAACTGTCGGTCTCGGCTTTAGCTGTTGTTAAGCCACGACGGAGGCCTTAAGGCGGCCTAAAAACTCCGTCACCAGAGTTGGCCACTAACTCATACGAACTTGCTTTATCATTACATAGCGTAAACTACTCTAATCTTGGCACACCCACCAATTGCTGGCACTTCTCTGATTTATCCTATTTACTAAGAAAAAGCCAGACCGCACGATGTTGTTTATATAAACAACAACTAAACATAATAATAAACATTGTGAGCTCTGGCTTTTTCTTAGTAAATAGGATAAATCAGAGAAGTGCCAATATATGGTGGGGGTGCCAAGATTAGGGTAGTTTACCCTACATAATTACATACCTGCTTACTTATAATCTGGGTTTCCAACAAGATGTCTACACAAAACATACACAACTCTGTGAAGATATAGAATTGCGTTTCCACCGCCAACCCTTTTGCATGTTTGACATTTCGGTAAATGTGTTTTTGACAATAGATAATCTTTTGTTATAGGTACTGTACCTGCCTGGGTTGCCATCCTACTGATTATCTTCGTACTATTCTGTACGTTCACACTATGTTCATATTTAGGCATTTAATGTATATATTATATATCCTAATTAATTAATTAAATTCTATATAAGCGTCGGGATTATGTTAGCATAAAGTTATTATTATAAATTAGGCAAATGGAGACTACGCTCTTATACATACATAATTATTTGTATGTATAAATAGGTATACGAATTAAATGAAGTGCAATGTTGATTCCACTATTTATTTCATTGATCAAATATGTAATTCATGTCCCACCTGCACCAGTCAAGTTTCTACTCTAGAATTATTATATACCAGAAAAAGTAAATAAACAGGGTGTTCAAAAACGAACGGTAATATAACAACAACTACAATCAGAAACTCTAAATTTAGAAGCAACCTACTTATATTTCTTTCCTAGTAATGTGAGCGGGTTTTGCAACTCCATATTTACAAGAATAAAATAAAAAAGGCATAATTTTCAATAACATTTATTTATACATGAAAACATAACATACACTGATCATCGTGACCTCGGCAAGTTGCATTCCTGATTAGACCGACTAGAACCCTATACTAACAGTACGTACATATATTTAATACAATATTGACACGCGGGGAACACCGTGCTTACTAAAATATATCAATAAAAAAATGGAAATTAACATTTGGCGCAAAATATGGATAACTATTACTGTTTTTGACCATTAACTTTGGTTAAAAGTGTTTTTTAAGCTTATGGATATTGAGATCATGATTGTACCTAAATGCTGGCTTAGTAGATGTTAGTGTAACGAATGTTGCCAGCATTTTGGTCATTCTTAATTTTATGCGGGTGCCAGACACGGGTTCAAATATGTGCATCAAACATCAAAGATAAAAATTGAAGTTTTTTTTACTTCCAAGTTGAACCAAAAAGTTTAGAATATTGGTAGTGTAAATATCTGGCGAAACCCTCTCAAGCAAACCAATTCACTCTACATATTTCCACAGTTGCAGCAACCTAATTAACTAAATAAAGGCTCTTCATGAAATCTTTCAGGACGGACAATAACTCCACGCCAAAGAATACACTTTCCCCATGAATAAAAAAAAACTAGATACATGGAAGACGAAAAAAAAATATGATAAAACAACTATACAAATGTGATGTACTCTCAGTAATACATTTATTTTATATAAACATAGCGATTTGGCCTCACAAACTACATAATAATACAAATAGCAATCTACGAAACATTCAAAGCTAGTGTTACTCTAGCACAAAACTTGAGGACTTGATAGAGATTCTGTATATTTATAAGCCCAGCTACATACATACATATTTATAATAGAACCGTATATACCTTTTTTTTTTATAAAATACTTGTATATATTTTATATAAAAATATGTCAAAAATGCAAGGATGTGGTCGGGTTACATTACATACCGATTAATTGATGTAAGTAGATTCGTGATATTTTTGTATATTATCATGGTCCCTGGATCCAATACTGTATATTTTTATAAGCAACTACCTACTGTCATTCTATGTCAAAAAATGTTCGGACAACATTCGTTTTAAAACATTATTTATCCATTAAAATTCTAAAACATAAGCCTCTTTGATTGATAAAATACACAAAAAGGTCAATTATATTGATAAATATTACAAAAGATAGTTTCAAATCAATATTTTGTTATATATTTTTGACATAAAACAACGGTACCTGGGTGTAGATGTTCCAAGGCACACATATGTGTCGTTCAAAATAATCGTTGAATTTGGAACGATATGCATCTCTTAACTACACATAGATTTGATACATATATAAAATGGCACATTTAATATGTAGCATTTGATTCATTTATATAAAACAATTAACATACTCCATATAACATAGCTAATATACTCTAGCATCACATCAGTACAGTTTTCCTTATAATTATAAAGTTAACTCCTAAGTATGTATGTTGTTAATAATATTCTTTTCAGTTATATGTATCACAATCATTAT
Organism: Eulithis testata; assembly: GCA_947507515.1. Classification (NCBI taxonomy): domain Eukaryota; kingdom Metazoa; phylum Arthropoda; class Insecta; order Lepidoptera; family Geometridae; genus Eulithis; species Eulithis testata. Next base: position 1,102,830 of record OX382194.1, read on the forward strand.
ATACGTACAAAATTTTACAAAATATACAGAGTGAATTTTTGAGACGGGACAGTAAGGGCAGGTACCTTATTCGTTATAGTTACAGGAAAACGCTTTTAAGAGACTATCCATAAACTTTTAAGATATTATGAACTGCATTTACAGATTTTGGAAAAATTGTAGTGTGCAGGAAAATAGTCATTTTACACAAAAACTTTTTGTTTCTTAAAAGGATCAAAAGTCTCTACCGGACCGATAAGGGAAAAGTTTTTCGCGATTTCTGACATTTCTAGTACTCAAACCTTAGTCGGAAAATTTATGGATAGTCTCCTAAAAGCGTTTTCCTGTAACTATAACGAATAAGGTACCTGCCCTTACTGTCCCATCTCAAAAATTCACCCTATATAAAGTGTAGGCTTATTCAGTAACCCACCAATTCACAGAGGCTAAACCAAACGCAGCATTCCTTAGCGTAGCATTTGAATCAGCCTCCAAAGGAGCCTCTACATCGCTTATGAATTCGAGGGTTAGCCTACACTTTGCATACGACACAGTGGTATCGAATCACTTTTTGCATTTTTCTAAACTAACCTAATTTGGCAGCACTTATAGCCGTCTTTGTCGTTTCAGTTTATGAGAAAAGGACGGCAACATTTTTAGTGTTGTAAACTTACGTAAGTTTAGAAAAATGCAATAAGAAAATCGATAACAATGCTCCCGATTCTGTTATTTTCATTTACCAAAACCTAATTTGACAGCACTAAAATTGTTTCTCATGAGCTGAAACGATAAAGACAGCTGTGATTTTAGTGCTGTCAAATTGCTTTAGTATAAATGTATCAACAGAATCGGGCGCAGTACTTTTGTTCTAAATGAACATAAAAGTGACAATCGAATCAGCCGTAGCGATCAATAGCCGTCTACCGCACATATTTTGACGAAAACGAAAAAGTTGGCGGTATGTAGGTAGTAATAAAACTATTCCCCTATCTTATAAAAAGTTAAAAAGTAATTATGTCCGTTTACGTAATGTAATCAAGTCATAATGTCTACCTACTCGAACTTTTTATAAGATAGACCATTATCATTAGGTAAATGTTTGTAGAATAATATTCTCTGCCAAATGGACAAAATACAATAGCAGGTATTAGTTTTTTTTTGGGAATTTAACATTGCCATGCTATCGCCATACACGGCGACATATTCTAAAACGCTGTTGAAGCTTTTAGTAACTTAAAAACTAATTAATTTGTTTGCTTCATAACATACCTTACTCTAATATTTCATTGTTCTAATAAATATAATTTAACTACATAATATGTGTACGGCCTATACAAACCGCACAGTATTACATGTTCCCGCGGGTCAGCATTTTATACGTTATACGTTCAGTAATACTGTGCGGTTTGTATAATCCGTACAATATGTAAACATTTTTGACATTTAGATACAATTTAATATAAAATACATTTCAAAAACAGTTTATCCTGCCTGGATAACCATGTCTTTTACTACTTACATGTTGTCACCGGTCCAAGCTACTCGATAAACATAAATACCTACAAAGCTAGGATATTTACAAATTCGATACGAAACATACATCCAACTAATATACTCGTAGATTTCTTAGTAATTTCTTCTGTTTTCACACTTCAACAAGTGCATTTTATATTATGTACAGATTTTTAAAGTCAAACTTAATATAGGCACTATTGTCCGTGTATAAGAATTGACTCAATTGACATAGTTAGAAATACCGCTCACTAAAGTGGATTTCAATTAGCACTTTTTACTTTGTAGAAAGTTATAACACTGTTTCATACATCCAAGTCAAAGTCTTACAGGCTTTGCGATCGATTTCAACTGTACATAATATAAAGTTCCTAATAATTTGCCCTGTAATACTGACTTTAACGGTGACGCCACACTTCCTGTCGCAGTCACACTAGTTAATAAGTTTAAAACAAGTTAATTTTAAATTTTTATCATTGCCGGTCATCATCAGACCTTGGAGTATGGATTCCAGTTCATCAAATTCAACTTTGAGATGAATTTAATGTTTCAAAGTGGAATAATATGCTAGAGATTTCCCAAAACTGGTTTTTAGAGCTGATGAATAACCTCATAACTTGAAAACATTTGCACCAATTTTCACCAAACATAACTAAAAACCATCTCAGATCAACCAACTTTCTTACAAAAACCGCATTCAATTCGAAGCCTTACAGCACCCCTTCCGGTTTTTGGTCGAGAGTTAAAAACTGAGGAAACAAACTTATAAATAACGGATTTCTGAACTGAACATACAACCGAATCGAGAACCTCCTTCTTTTTTTGAAGTCGGTTAAAAATTGAGTCATTGACACATCGCATCGTCCTTTTATGGAGATTACATCGATAAACATCTTAGATATAGGTACTTATACGTATAAATAGGGACACATCCATTAAAAATTCACATAAAAACTGCGCGTATTTGAGCCCCTGCCATGTAAATGCACTCTGATAGCAGATGGGCAAACTAGTTGTCCCGAGCGCGACGCTTGCAACCCGCGACATTACACTGCAAACAAACAACCATTAGACGGGTTAGTTGATAATGTGACACTAATCTGCAGTTATTATAGGAATCATTAATGAACGAACTGTTCAGCATAATACTCCATGTACATACCCTGGTCGAACGTGCTCGGGTTTATGTACGACAGCAGGTCCTGATCGCTCATGTCCGTGAGACCCTGCACCGGCGCCGTCATCTCCTGCGAGACGGCCTGCGAGACCGCCTGAGACACCGCCTGCGAGACCGCCTGCGTGACGGCCTGCGAGACCGCCTGCGACATCGCTACTAGCGGCGTCTCCCCTTGAGGCTCCACCGGCGGCGTCGACTGCTCGTTAGCCATCGCCATGCTCATGCCGGCCTGACTCGCGCTCTCCGTCGTCAGAATGTTAGCGGTGTTGATCGCCGACGTAACCAACGCGTTCATCGTCTTATCAGACGTTAGAATCTCCGCGGCTGCGTTCAATATCATCGACTTTACCGCCGCGGGGGGGGTTTTGACCGACGTGAGCTGCACCTGGTCGGTCATCATCATCAACTCATCCTGCTGGGGACACTGGCCCGCGGGGAGGATGCGAGGTCCCGACTCGCAGAGCATGCTCGGCGACACCTGCGGGTCTAGGATCACGTCCGGGGAGATGGCTGAAGCCGGCATGGGGGGTAGCATTTCCGGGGTGGAGTTTCTTCCCGCGACGGCTGCGTTCGGCGACAGCAGGACATCGGAGGCGTGCGAGGTCGTAGAGGGAGACGCCGCGCCGCCAGACAGATGATCATCGACTCGAGAGTTGACCAGCTCGTCTAGCTTAGCTGCGTCCGACGGGAGGATGGCTGCGGTCGCCTTCATGGCGTCCTCCACCAGCGCTTCCATGTGCGCGCTCTGCCTCGCTAATCTCCGCTGCAGCTGGGTCTGCTCCATCTCCAGCTTGGTGATGGCTCCGAACGGATTGAACGCGTCCTGAGTGGGTTGGAAGGACATGAGTCGGTCTGGCGCGGGCGGCATGGCGTCCGTTATCATGAGTTCGGGATCGATCGTCTTCATGGCTGGGTCGAGGGTGGATTTGGAGGCGATGAGTTGTCGCATCGGCTCCATGATGGGGTAGATGGGACCGGCGCTTGCATCGGTATTAAAGATGGCGGCGGTGACTGACTCGACCATCTTGTCGGTCTGCGCCTGCGTCTGTAAGGTGTGCAGTTGCTGCGTGAAGGAGGCCAGCGGCGAGGGGGGCTCGCTGGAGGGCGTGGCGGGGGACAGCTTCATGGCGTCGTACCCACTCACGAAGCTCACCTGCAAATATTCACAATGTTTCTATCAAAGCTTCGTTCCAAATCAGGTAGACAAATTAGAATCATATTGTAATTGCGATGACAAAAATGACGGAAGATGGATGAAAAGTGAACCTTGACGATGAATATGCTTAAGTATGCAAAGGCCTATTTGTAGTGAATGAACCTTCAGCAATATTTACTTAGCTGTGAGGCAGACTGTACCTATACCTAGCCCAGCTGAATATACAGAAGCAGACTGTATACTTAGCGGGATATTAGGGTTAACTACCTGGATATAAGCAATTGAATATACGTACAACCCGTAAACTTATGCAGTCACACTTATAGAAGTATTAAAAACTATCAAACTGAACATTGAATCAATCATCTGAGAATATTCGATGGACCGCCGACAATGTTGCGATCGCGGAAACTCAATCGATAGAGAAGGCTTAAAATCGTTTCAGAAGGGGAGGCGAAGCCCATATCCAGCAGTGGACATTCACCAAGCAGTAAAGAATTCGAGCTGTGGACTTTTAAAGGCTGGTATGATGATGGACAGTGTAAATCTCAGTATATCTACCTGGCTAGATGAGTCTCTGGATAGCGACTCCGACTTGAGCCTGAGGTCGACGACTTTCATTTCGTCCGTCATCAAATGTCCGGGGGACGTGGGTCCGTCGCGGCTGCATTCGCTGTGATCCACTAGAGAATGCTGACTTGATTCGTCCACCTGAAAAAGAGAAAGTCAATAGATTATTGAATGTACTTTTTAATAAGTATAAACATTGGTACAGTACCTACTACCTATCGATTCTCTTGTTGCATTTTTCTAAACTAACCTAATTTGACAGTACTAAAAATGTCGCCGTCCCTTTCTCATAAAATGAAACGACAAAGACGGCTATAATTTGAGAGCTGTCAAATTAGGTTAGTTCACTCTACTCTTGATTACTCTTATCAATTCCAGAGGCACAAAGTATGACCTATAGAAGAGAAACTGCATCAGATTCTCGACTATAGGTACTAATGTCGTCTATCTTACTCACCTCGCTTTTCGGTCTTAGGGGACGGGTGTTATGTTTTTACAATTTGGTGGGTTCGATTCCCGGTTCAGGCAGGTGATTATTGAAAATTCTTTTAATGCAGATTAAATTGTTTTTAAAATCAGAACAAAGTATTCTTTTAGTAAAATGTTCTATCTACATTATTTAAGATACTTTCCCTCCATGTGGCATGGCCGTGGGACGCCCTGTATACCTCCTAGAAATGAACTAAGGACGTTGGTAAGATCTGTGAGTTATGACGTGACTTACCTCGCTTTTCAGTCCTAGATTTTCGTGATCAGGCACGATGATAGAGGGTCTGCGTGGAGGCAGCGCGGGCGGAGGCATCATGCCGCCCCACATGAGAACAGGCCGCGCCTGGCTCTCCTCCATGCCTGCATATAACGAGCGATCAGAACGGGCGGGGCTTCCAAGCGCACCTGACTACCTACGTGCCTGCCCCGCTGACGTATGCCCACTTTAACTGCCGGTTTTTTAAATAGATTATGATGACGTCGAAAAATTGTGACCACAGCTTTGATATCCGCTTAGGTTTCGCGGAAAGACAGTAGTTCAAACACCAGCTGGTCATTTTTTTAACATCTGAATAAGCCAATGATGTGTCAAAAGGCCCATCCAAATAATAGGGTTTGCCATTTCAAGCAAGTTTAATTGTGGACTGTACCTGTATTTTGGGGCCATTATGTCAACCAAAGTTTCTCAAACTTTTTCTGTGACCCCTTTTTTTTCAACCCCACAACAATTTTTTTTTATCAATCAACGAGAGAAAATAATTAATAAACATTGTAATGACTAACAATTAAGTAGATTTAATTATAATATTAGGTAATGTTCATAATTCAAAATTATTATATTGGATCAAAACACTAAATGAAGACACTCTGTAATAGTTAGAACAATCGCTAGTAATATTGTTTACGAAGTATTCTCCCGATAGTCGGCAGCTAAAGTGGAAATACTACTTATGATCTATGGGCAAATAATATAACAAAGGGCTGTTCAAGGCACGGATATAACTATCTAGGTGATGTAAGGAGGGGGTTTGTGTAGTCTGTACCTAAAACATTAGTGTAAGTGTAACTGAAAAGTCAGCTCTGTTTAATGTAAAATAGAGTTCAATGCACCTTTCTGAAAAAATCATTATTTCAACATATTTAGAAATCTTTGTAGTGTTCATCTGTTATGTATAAAAGAGCATGAGTGTATATTTTTTTGTTGTGTTAGAGTGAGTGTATGTTTAGCTATTTTGCTGAATTTTAACTAAAATTAGAAGTATTATCATAATACAAAAACCAAAAGCTAGGCACTGAAAAAAATAGAATTGGATTCTATACAATTTCAAAAACAATTATCATTACGTTTCATTATTTATACAAACAAAAAAGGATCAAAATTATTCTGCAATGATATTTAGTTCATATAATCAAAGCTAAATTTTGACCTATATCTTCGTGCGTGTATGTAACAGTGTATAAGAAGTGTATAGGTGTGAATGTGTGTGTCAGTACCGTGCTGGCGAGGGTCAGCAGTTGGCAGCGGTCGTCGGCCGAGTCGCTACCTACACAGACCTAGCTTGAACAGAAGGGAAAAAAAGAAAGAGTACGCACTTTACGTATCAGTCATTTCTTCCAAAAAAAAACAATAAATTGTTTTTCTAAATCTTATATCTAATACATAACACTGCGTTATATAAGTCAGATTCGTGCAAACACATTTTTATTTACAAATACTTTTAATTCAAATTAAATAATTCCATTATTTTACTCTAAACTTCTATTTGTAAGTAAAAATGCAGATGTTAGTCATAAAAAGCGTCGTACAAGTAAATAAAGCAACGTAACGTAACGCATATTTATATTTTCATCGTACACTAGATAAATTCACATACAAGTAAGCATAATCACGGACAATGATTTAAATGCTCCAGAAAATTAAAAAAGTAAGTAGTTAAGTACGGATAAGTTTGTAAGTACTCATGACATAATGGTATATTTTTTTATTTTTCTGGTTTTAACTTGTTAGATGATTGTGTTAATGTTATTAATATTTGATCAACAATAATTTGATACATATAGTTTTATAAATATAATTTATCAAGCATGTTGTGCAGTTAGACAGTTTTGTTATAAATAATTTACGTGCATTGAATATGGATAAAATTTATTAGGTACCTATACATCGATTAATTTATTTATTTTAATAGTATAACCGTGAAACAAACCATATCAACAGCAATTGTGTATTAATTTCCACTGTTTTATGGAAAAGCGACACAGAAATGTTAGTGTATGTCATGCTTACAAACAATATGATGGCACATGAAGAAGTAATCAAATGACAGGCGAATATTTTTTTATCGCCACTAGGGACGCTTCAATTGCAAAAGTTTCATAATATCTTCATGAAAATAATATTATTCTATAGATTATCACATAATTTACGCGGCGACAAAAAAATATTAGCCAAACAGCCTCCCAACGTATAGCTACACAGGTACAAGCAGCCGCTTCAGAGTTTGTTACCTTGGGCATGGTGTCTCGTTGCATGCAAAGGGCCTGTCTCCAAGCCAGACGGGGTGTAGTAGAAGGCGTGAGGCTCTGAAGCCTTGCCGGCAGAGCGCACGAACACTTGCACGCACACTGCCTCAGTGATGTCGGCGTGGCAGTAAGCCGGCACGCAACATACTAGGTGAGTCTGCGGGCGAATACACTGTCAGAACTGAGAACTAAACCACAGATCCAGCCAACTATGACCTGTTTGGAGCCCGTATAGATCCGAAGACGGCCATTTTCAGGGGGGCGTTAAACGGTTTGAGAACCGCTGGAGACCATTTTCGAAAGAGTATTGGTTTGTGCCCGAAAGTTTACCTATGGGAACGGTAGTTATCTCTCTGGGCTTGATATGATATAATTAAGAATGCTAAAGAAACCTTGTTATTAATGATGATAATAATGTCAAGGCAACTTGATGTAGTTCATCTTCAGTTGTTTATTTTGCATCGTTTTTCTGTGATTGATAAAATTGGTTATCACCATACCTGTTGCAAGAACTCTTTATCGGGGACGACCTCTTCTTCCCAGGTGGTGCGACCGTCCTGTCTCTGGCAGAAGACAACTCTGGTTTCCTTGAGAAAGTTCTTCCCGAGGAGGTACAGCTCCAGGCCTCCAGTGGCCGGACAGGAGACCAAAGACTTTCGGCAAACTTCGGGAACTCCAGGGGGTTGAGCTGAAATTCAAGTTTTAGGATAAGTTTTCCAACTTGTTTGCGTTAGTGTTTTTGTTCCACAAGGAACAGTAAACTGCTGATAAGAAAAAAAGGCATTGAGCAACTTAGGAGACGACTCACAGAGCGATCAATATTTTTTTTATGACTTCATTCTTCTGGGTGTCATAAAGTGAGGCTGAATGACGCTTCTTACACTTCTTCTTATTTAGAATACAAAGTTGGAATTTACAACCTGAAGATAAACCACTTACTGCAGATTATCTGCGTAGAGCAGACTTGCAGAGTCTCGATATCCCCGGCTGCATTCACGATGTCCACCCGGAAGACCATCCGGCAGCGCGTGGACTTCTTCTTGCCGCGAGAAACGTGAAGCCCGCTCGAGCTGCTTCCGATCGTCTCTCCGAAACGATGCTCTACATCCACGTTACGCTCCTGGAAAATACTACTGGTTTAGAGACAGAGCTGTAGGTATTGACTTTAGTTTACCCAAACACGTATTTTTACATCAATAAATGGGCAGACATTATACATATAATAATCGGAAATTGGTCGCATGACTAAAAACCTATATAAAGCGAGTGCGCGTTGACTCGCCCTCTCTATTGCATTTCTGACTTCAAGGCGTTCACACCTCTCGAATATTGTTAAAATAGGCTGTTACTATGCCCAAATGAATTTAAATTGTATTGCTAATTACTTATCCTGACTGATGTTCTAGTTATGAAATTCAATTCGTAATAATTAAAACATTTTGAAGTTGTTATAACTTTCTTGATCTTTTTTTTAGTGGTTTTAGATAGAAACCGCTTATTTCAGAAGTGGGATGGGACTCAATTCAATAGTCCTATCCTAGCTCTGGCCTAAAGCGTGAATTAACTTTTGAAGTCTACCGTCAAAAGTTTTGTTGTAGAATCATGGTTAGTGGTGAAACTAAGCCTGATAGGAATAGTTAGGAGTACTAATGATCTTTCTAAGTGTTTAGAAAAGTGTGTACCCTCAACGAGTGCTGCGTCATCGGTGCCGATGGCAACGGATGCACCTATGTGCCATTGTGACTGCCTGCAGCCTGATCATCATGTCTACACGCCGCAGTCACACCCGCGAGTCAACCACTGCTCCCAGCAGTGCCAGTGCCGGTTGCAGAGTCCGCGACCTCAGTATCAGTGCCGGCTTGGGATGCTAGCACAACGTGTGAGCCTCTTGAGAGTGCTGTGTCGTCGTTGGACATCACTGAACGCCTCATTGGAACGTTGAGAGCGTTAAGCAAGGTTAGATCCAACCATTATTGTGTTTCGATCTTTGATAAAGTTGCGTGATATCGATTCATTGTGCAAAAAAAAGGTTAAACGAGGGTGTATAATTGAACGCGCTGGAAGGACAGCGAGTGCTTATCCCGGATAGCTAATTGCCTGAAAGGCTTGTAGTTGTTTTACTTTGAACTTGAGTTTAAACCACTGTTGTGTTCAGGCAGAATCGATATTGCAAACTTTTTATGAGGCTATGTGTGCCGACAGTTATGCCACGTTAGGTGATGCAAAGATGATGCAAAGCTCTTATGCGCAGTATCATAGTCACAAGATCATAGCAAAGAACGATGGTTGTTACTTTTATACGTGGAATAATTGGTGCATAGTTACGTGCCTATACATTTATGTGGTGGCGTTGGCCATCTCCAGCGCTTGTGCAATACACAGATAAGGTTCTTTCTAGTGCTAGTACCTAAAGATATATGTGTACTGTGACCTAAATCTAGTCCCTATGTGTGAAGGTAGATCGAAAAACATCGAAAAGTGGCTATGTTTGTTCTGTTAAATCCAGGTCATGACTTTACTGTCTTTTCTGCGAAATAACGATCTACAAAACAAGTTTTCTTTCTTATCAAGAATTGTAGGATGCCTCTACAGATAGTGGCATCGGAACTATGGTTATTCAGTGCCCTTTTAGGGTCTACTTACATACCTACAGACATGTTGATGAACAGTGGACGTGTCTAGCTTTTAATTCTGAATCAGTGCTAAGCATTTAGACATTTTGAAGTACCCACACATCATATTTTGCGAGGCAATTAGTAACCAAAACATTGTGTGTATGCCTGAGTTACCCTTGACCCCTTGACATTGAGTTAGCGATATTTTCCCGGAGGTCGACATGCTCATCGTCCCTCAAAAAAGTAACATGAGTGTGTAGATGATTACAGGTACAGCCAGATGATCTCTCATCGTGAAGGAGTGCATTTGTTTGTGTGAACAGTGAGCAATGTATGTGTGAACCTCTAGTTCAAGGTATAATCAATAAAAATTACGTGTAGTGCTTGTCAACTCATGCGAATCACTTTAGAAATGACTCCTCTTGATGGTGAGGACTGTGCAAAGTTTTTGACTGTAGTTCATTATTTGTACCGTCGCTACAACGGTAACAATTTGATAAATGCACTTTGAGTTGATGAGTAGAACACTTGTTTGTTACAGCCTGTACAGACTTTCATATAAGTCAAAGGTGTGATGAATCGTTCGAGATTTGCCAGACAAAGGTGTCATATGCAAATTGCAGTGGTCATACTTATTTTATTTTTGGTTGAACTCGAGCGAGTTCTGGTAATAAAATAAAAAATAAGAATAATGTGGAAATGTGTTGTGTCAACTTTATTATTTATACCTACCTGCAGGATTGACTTTTGTTTCCGCTAAGTAAGTTCAAGACCGATGGTTCAGATGCGGATGTCACTAGCAGTCACCCATTCAAATAGTGACTGGGAAGAAAGTTGCTTAACTTTGGTAATCGGTGAAGGTTGGCTTGGCAAGCTACGCCACGAGCATTTCTGCTCCCTTGGTAAAAGTTCTTATGTTTTTAACAGTGTATTTTACAGCTAAATTGAAACTAGCTTACGGACCGCCTGATGGTAAGCGGTTACCTTGGCATTTGGATGCCTGCATCACCAAAGGTGACACATGTGCGCTGCCGACCCTTGAAGAATTTGGAACCACCTGGTTTGGAGGTACCTTGTTGTAGTCACTATAGGGAATACCTCGGCATGTTTATTGTTCCACAACCTGAGTGAGTGTTTGTGGGAAGGAAATTCTCTGAGACTGGACGGTGCGTGACCACCTTGGCTCTAGAGTGTGTGGATGAATTCCCTGAGATTGGCGAGTAGCAGACTACTTGCCAGAACGACAGATTGTAACAATGTGTGAAATTTCAGAGTTTGAAGAAGCCATGGTCACTGGTAATGTGTTGATGTTAGCTTTGTTTTTAGCTAAGAACGTGTGTGAAGTCTTATTCAGGTTTACTGATGGTTGATGCTGAACTGGTGGTTCATGATCGAGAAATCTTGTCAACTGTTTTAGTTCAAGCTGAACGGTTTTGGTTTAGTGTTCTTTTTGGTGTTTATGTTCCTGCCGGTAAACAGTGACAAAGCTATTTGTGATGTAAGTTTAAGGGCTTTGTTGTGTTGCTTTGATCGAGTGTGTCCTTATTCTGGTTTTGTCCGTTTAGCAAGCGGAAGATGGTCGAAAGATGACAATGTGTTCTCTATGAGCGAGTGAGATGCAATCGGTAGTTCTATTTTCTACCACGTCAGTGTTGTTGGTGGAGCTGTTGCTCAGAATATTATTTGTCATTTATCTACTAGTAGTAGGTAGATAGAAAACAACTCTGTTTGTTTTTAGCAGGTTTTTACGTCAGTTTTGTTGGTGGAGCTGTCGCTCAAAATATTGTTTGTCATTTATCTACTGGTAGTAGGTAGATAGAAAACAACTCTGTTTGTTTTTGGCAAGTTTTGGTTAAGTATGTCAAAATAGACAGTGGATATTGTCCCGCCGAATAGTGTACGAGTATAGTTAGCGCAGATGTAATGATTTTGGTTGTGTATTTGTTTTGACCATTGAACTATCACAAAGGAATAATTTCAGTGTAAACAACGCAAAAGTTTGGTTCTTTTGTTCAGTTAATATCGTTGTGTTTATTCGTGGTTACCTGTAGCGAGTTGAGATATCTTGCATTGCCTTTGACACTAGCTTTTCGAAGTGTTCGACGATCGAGCAATAGTTCTAGCAGTAGTGTATAGCTGAAAAGGTACTGAGCAAAGTTTTGCTGTTCTGTTTTGTAATTTAAATGAAAAGTCGACATTCGGTTTCGTTTAGTGGAGAAGTCATGAATGTCCTAGTTTTCCTGTCAACGGTTTTCTATCAGAGAAAAGTATATTGGTGGTCTATGTAGCCTATGTCTCCTGCAAATAATGTAAATAGTGCCTGTATTTGGTCGAGGTAAACATTTTCTGTAGTGAGCAGCTTTATAAGTCAATGCGTGAGTGCATTGCACGGCCACAGTTGGCGCAGTTTAATAATGCAATGGATGGATTAGTGACGCTAGTGTGTGCTTAGACAGAAGCAGTATTTGGTTGTAAAAGTTTTGAATGTCAGGTTAGACCGAGCGAGAATAAGTTCAAAGTTTTTACAGACTACCCTGGTAAACATGAAACAGATGAAATAGTTGGTCTTGTTGGATACTTTCGTTGATAGTACCTCAGAATGTTTAGGTACATGATTGAGTTACCTTGATAGTAGTTCTTACTTGCAGTAACGTAAAGTTTGATGGGTGTCAAATACTTACGAGCCAGTGCTTGTTATCTTTGACCGACTGTTACTAACGGAGTAGTAAACATAAGTTGATGTATTGCTGTCACAGGTGTGATTGATGTACGTAGATATAGCTGGATAGTTTTAAACTGTGTTGTGGACAGTTATGATTCAGTGTTGGTTTTATGTAGCTATGCTATGCTGCAGGGTTCGTGTGAGCTGTGCTTTTGAGTGGAAGTTGTGCAGTTGGAAGTTTTAAACTGATGGTTCTCCATGCGAAGTTATAGTTTGCGTTGCGGTGAACGTCAAACGTACGCACTAAGGCCCCCGGTACAAGGGCTTGTCTCTTGTGATGAAACATCAGTTTCATGATGGCAGATACTGGTACAGTTGATTAGCGATTGGTTCAACTGGTGTTGTAGCTGAGCAATGATTGCTCGATAAAGGCAGATACTGGTACAGTTGATTTGCGATTAGTTCAACTGTTGTTGCAGCTGAGAAATGGTTGCTTGATAAAGGGAATGAATCCCTGAGTCGCGGTGTCGCGATTCTTGTTTATGAGTCTGGTCTTGTGTTTTTGTGTTGCAATTTTGTAACCTACTTTGTTTTGACTCGAATCCTTTCATGCTGTGAAAGGATTCGAGTCAACTTTGTAATTGAATTTCCAGTTAATTGCCGTGACAAGCAAACTTGGCGCCTCTGTCATTTGAACGCCTTGACATGCTAACTGGGTGCCTCTGTCTTGTGGATTCTGTAGACAAGCTAACTTGGTGCCTCTGTCGTTCGAACGCGGTAGACACGCAAACTGGGCGCCTCTGTCTTGTGGATGGATGTAGATGTCGCACGTTGAACGCGAAACACTGTAGTTCAATTCCACTAACAAACTTGTCAGCTAAACGCGGCTGAGCCGTGGCTTTTCATTTGTTTTGGGTTTTTTCGATTCAACTTCACGGTAACGTTTCAGCTGAGCTGAAAATCGATCAAGCCGTGGTTGGAACTGAATAGAACTTAACTTGTTGTGAATTGGTGGAACTGAGCTCTTGGTACTATGGTCACTTATCTCTGTGACGATTCAATGTGATCCGTTAGATTTTCCTAAATAGACTCATTTTGATTTTGACATTACAAGTTCAATTGAAAATTGCTTATTTGAGTTATACTCTGGCATGGATTTTTCGACACTTTTCTTGATGAAAATTTGAAGAGAAGTCTATGCTCGAGTTTCGATTCAAACTTTAGCAACTTTGAAGCATACAAACCTAAGACATGCTAACACGGTGCCTCTGTCTGTTGTTGAAAGATATACAGGTTCTCTGTATATCCTGGTTAGGATAACAGAATGATCTTAACTGTGTGTTTTCTATTTTCAGTTCAAGAAAACACACCCTGGTTGGTTCATCCCAGCTTGTTCTAGGCAACTCTGATGACAGGCGCCTGAATCCGTGGCGCCATTACTGCAGTTCGTGCCTCCAAACTCGCTGACCTGAGCCTGCCTGCGGAGCATCATCATGACTGCACCATCATTGAAGGGAATCTCCTGGAGCTGTACTAGATGAATGTGGTCGAGGTCGACCAGCTGTCAGAATGGCCGAATAATCGGAAATTGGTCGCATGACTAAAAACCTATATAAAGCGAGTGCGCGTTGACTCGCCCTCTCTATTGCATTTCTGACTTCAAGGCGTTCACACCTCTCGAATATTGTTAAAATAGGCTGTTACTATGCCCAAATGAATTTAAATTGTATTGCTAATTACTTATCCTGACTGATGTTCTAGTTATGAAATTCAATTCGTAATAATTAAAACATTTTGAAGTTGTTATAACTTTCTTGATCTTTTTTTTAGTGGTTTTAGATAGAAACCGCTTATTATATTATAAGCTAGCAAACCAGATCAAGTGATACGGAGTCAAGTGTAAAAGTAGAACACTATGCGTTAAGTGAATTATTTTTTAGGATAGATGATTTTCCATTATCTTGTTAATCTTCAGCTTGGACCGACTAGCATCCTACTTAACGAGGACTTTGCAAGTGAGAAGTACAAACCTTGAGTATACCGACACAGTCGCAGGTAACCTGCCAGTTCTTGCTGGGCTCGAGGTCGATCTCTATGACGACCGTGCCATCATCCTTCCGTTCCTTGCACGGCGTTGAATTCTTGCCCGCCACACGGCACGCTTGATAGAACATGTGAGGTGCTACGCGCCCCGTATCCGTGCCGATGTATACCTACAATGTTTACGTCCATTAGCCATTTAATCACGAAAGTAAAGCCTCAATGATAAAAAATGTACCTAAACTAATTCGCGAGTGATGACCTAGTAAGATCATATCGAAGATTGATTATACCTGTAATACGGCTGGTTTATCGTAACCAACTAATTTGACTATTGGGAATCCATTCCCGGAGTTATCTTTCACAGCGCCGCGGCTGCCTTCAGTCTGGTACCTGGAATTAAACGATTCTTTTAATACAGAATCACTTAGATAAACACTTAAGTAAAACCGTGTAGGTATGGAACATACCTCGCTCTATGTTGCGTTTCTGGTTGGCAAAGAATTTGTAACTCCACCGTTCCATCTTTTGATCTATAGGAGAAGGGCGTCGCTAGTCCTGGGGGCCCGGACGACGACATGAGTTGTCTTCGTCTGACCATGGCTTGTGCAAGCTTGCCGCCATATTTCCCTGCTAGCTTCCCGCCCAGTTTTCCTCCCGTGCCCAGCTTCCCTGCACTTGCGTATTTGTTGGCCAGCTTGCCGCCACTTCCGAGCTTGCCGCATGATTTGTAAGGGTCTTGGAATCTTTTTCCTGTCGTTTCGTTGACATTTGGACTAGATATGCTGCACCCCGCCCTGATCCTGTAATTAAAATATAGTAACACGTTGAACTATTTATTGAATTTAATGGTTAGAACCATTTAGGCTTAGAAGGTATTTCTTGCATGTTATAATCATGCATAAGACTAAAATTAACAAATGCTGTTTTTTATTTACCGCGATAATGGCTTTGTTTGTTTGTAAAAATTATAATGTCTATAAGTGAGTAAACTACTACGCAATATTAAGGATGTTAATAAATCATGAGGACGATGGACTTAATAATGATGCGGTGCAAATTGTTATACACAATAACGTGCGGTGAGCATGCGATTCCAGTACCTTAATGATCATCATGATGCGGCAAATCAAGACTGTTTTGCGAAACAACCATTCAGATAACGCTCAACGTGGTAATTCATAAATATACTTTTTGTTGAATTTCGGCAACAATTGTAAAGTTATTTTTGAATCAATAAGTTCCTATTTAACCATCTTATGATTATGCTATTTATCATCTATCAAATATGTGTGTCTCTATTTTCGATTAGACAAAAATAAGGACAGAAATATTTTTATCGGATAGCTAGTGTCATCGTTCAAGGATGATAAAACATGCCCTAAGGCTTCGATTTTGTTCATCAAAATATCTGTAGCAAGATATAAAGCTGTATGATAATGAAGTTTATAGGTGTTTAAGGGTAATTTAAAGTTCAACGTACACGGGGGCCGGTAAAACCGGGGAGGATGCAAGCGTCGACAACTGCGCGTCAGGTAGCGCGAGCGACGAAGCAGGCGCAGGCGCAGTAGCGGAGACGGCAGGTTGCGTGAAAGCATACGCATCGTTGGCGTCGTCGCACTCTAACTTTATCGCCATCTCGCTCTCAAGGCGCTGCCGTTTGGTTTCCGGGTGCTCCCAGTCGGACTCCAATGTTTCAGATAATCTGTACACACGCCGTTCTCTACATTAGAAATTTTCAATGCCTTTCCCAAAGAGATCTAGTATCTGACTATAAAGCCTTTTCCAAAAAAATCTAGGATCTGACTAGAACCTAATACCAGCTTGAGAGAAAAATGAAGAAGTGACCTCTAATTTTTGCTAAATGGTTCTGCAAAACAAGTTGGGAGATTAATAAATGAGTATAGTTGGTAAGGTTATGCTATAAATACAGCGCATAGTTCGTTCATATAATGGAGTCGGAAGAAATGTTTTGAATGTGACACAAATATAAATTAGCACATGGCACTGTGCCGCGAGACGACGACGACGACGCCGACGCATGCGTACAAAGAAATACTTACTATAACTTTAGCATTGAACGTGAATTATTTGATAAGCCTGTTCTGGTTGCTAAAGAAACTTTAGGGTTCTTTTTTGTGGCAAGCAAGAAAGCATTTATTTATATAGAGTTTAAATTAACAGCTGACTGCACCTTTACATTCAATAGCGTCGCACATTTTACTACAAAATTAGAGTCACGATTGGCAGACTATGTTTATGTTAGAAGGTATTTTCGCATATATAAGTAGTTACATACCTCGACTAACACACTAGCAGAAGCAGTTACGTAATATATTTATTACAGTAGAAGTGATAAAAATTGGTTAAAAAAAATAAAGATAATAGTGTGCCGTTAGTAAAATCTACTTGTGTTTTTGTACAAAATTAGTTCATCTGTCTATGTTTAGATTAGTGACTACGAGTGGCAGAGTAGCATTTAAAAGGTTTTTGCACACTTTCATTGAGCCAATTCACTCGTCATCCTGAGCAAAACAGAACCAAAGTAAATGTTTTCACGAATTGTAATAACTGACCTTTGTTTATAAATAACGTCTTTCAGCAGCAGACATTGGATGGTTTGTCGTACAGAACTATTTAAAGAACAAGATATCCAAAAATACATAGATCCGGTTATGTGGTCATGGCCTGCTCAGACAGGTTGTTGTCGATATACTAATTTTTTAGCAACTGTTTTTGTTGGTCGGGCTACTGACGCAAGTGGGATTTTGATTTCGCTCACGTGAATTTATAATTAATGATAGAACACACTGCACACAATACCCAAAACTTAATAATTATAATCTCTATTTTTCGTGTCTTTTTCTTAGATTACTTTCGCGTTCACCGTTAATTATTTTAGTTCATAAAGTAAAAATTTTTAAGAATCGTTGCAATTTCTTCGAACTCTGCTTAGTTTGGGACTGGAAGGAGTTGTATGAAATATCCAAGGAGATTTATTCCTTTCGTGCGATTTTAAAAGTTACGTCCACAAATGTCTTTAATTCATAAAACATACCTTTTAGAGTAAATTAAATCATCGCACACGCCCACTATCACCCTATCATTCATACCACACATCTCTAATCTATTAGATTACATGCGTACACTGCGTACCAGATCGACAGATAAGGTGCGTGTGCTAACTGCGCTAGCTCGTTTGATGCTTTCTGCGATATCTGGCGCCCAAGGCCGCCCGGCCAACACTCCGACGATTGAGATATCATTAAAGTGGTCTGTTCAACGCGCTCATAGAATGAGAATAGACGCAATGCCAAGTTGAGTAGGCTCATTATTTTTCATTCTCTCCAATTACCATGATTTTTTTCAACGCTACAATCCTATCTGCGGTGCTGTGTCTGTATTATTTAAATCTTGATAGAGTTATTAGTCTTTGCAAAGTTTATGTTTCACAGTGTATCGTAGAAGGCAGGGTAGAAGTAAATAATTAACATGTAAATTATTATTATCATGAAGTAGTTTTTCAAAGAGGGTGCGACAGTGCTAAAGTTTGAGATACTTTGGTCTATAGCTGCATATTTTTATCGGACTGTGGACGGTTTTATGTTAGCTACAAAGTGAATAATACAGAGTATGGATAAATATTATTAACTTTATACACCGACAAATCACAAAAGCACACCTACTAGAATCATGCGTTTACCCACACATCCGCAAGCATAATATGCAGCCACGGGGTCCACTTGCCCCGTATTTTCAGTGCCACAAATCATAATGCAATAACTAGTGGTGTGACAGTAACTTTTAAATTAGAGAAAAAATAGTTAATTAATTATCTCTGACTGCGCGTAATGTATAATGTTCGTTCGTGCACGTGTTACAATAAGACTAGAAAAACCCCATAAAATAGTACCTGTTCACTGCGTCCGGGCCGAGTCCGCTGTCGTTACTGCTCTCGCAAGGCTCTGGCGGCCGCAGAGCAGTGTGTGTGTAGTGAGCTAGTTTACCGAACTTGCCCAGGTGTGCGAACTTGCCCGGATGAGGTAGTTTACCCGGGTGCACGAGTTTACCCGGATGTGCTATTTTACCCGCGTGGGCCATTTTTCCCGGGTGCGCCCGCTTATGCGGCGCTCGCACCATCACTTTCCTGTGCACGCGCGCGCTCATTGTCGGTGCTGTTGACATTGTCATTTTCATGCCTGCCGACAAACAGAAAGTAATTGTTAGCAACATCGACAATGTGTTAGGATTACAATGTTTTGGATTAAACGACTTTTATATTATTTAGAGCTATATTTAGACCTTGCACGGGAGGTTACGTTATAGACCTTACTTTAGGTACTTACTTCTTCAACATAAATCTGTCTGATCGATTACTTATCAAAATAATAACAAAGCCGCATGTGCCATAAACCACAGAATATTAGAACAAGATAACGAAGGTCAAAGTCCTAGATCTAAGATTTCATAACGACATAAATGTATCATGTGACGTTATGTAATCCGCCATAGATACTTGTGCGTACTTACCTAGCTACTCTACGGAAGCCGTCATAATTCCTTGCGATGTAAGGTCATGAGTCAGCGTTTAAAGATCGCAATCTCTGTTTTATAGACAGAGTGCCATAACGCGTAGGCCGTAAACCGAGACGCGACTGCGATACATAAACACTGAATTAGAACATCGGTACACACGGGCGAAATCATCTAAACAGTATGTTTGTAAGCTCCAGTGGAAAATATAGCGATCATGATGGAAATTAATAAGGGAAATGTTGCTCACGATATCAAACTCTCAACAGCCGCCATCGGCCCCACTTACCTACGTGGAATTGAATGTTCAGGCAGTTCAAAATAAAGTTTTAGAAACTTAGTTCTTTCAGAAATAAGCAAGTACGAAGCCAATATACGTCACAGATACCTATATCGGCTATATCTTATTCTAACCGACTTAAACAATGAGAAATTAATTTTACAAAAACCTCCTTAGATCCTCTTCATCATCAGATCTCGGGGTATTGACCTCAGTTCTTCAAAACTGAATAAAAAGTATCTTGAGATGAGACAAATGTTTTAAATAAACCTAAATGATGCCTCGATTCTTCAAAATTGGTTGTCAAGGTTGTATATGTCACAGGGGCAGAAACATAAAAAATGTTTCAAATCCACGAATAGGGAAAACCTAAAAGCTTTACCTACCCAATAGCTTTGACGTATATTTAGTTTTACTGACGGTACTAAAGAAGATATTACAAGAGTTAGCAATCGTTAGCAGTTAGAACGTTATTACTAAGATACATAAAATCAATTTATTTCCGCACTAAATTCTTATTTGATTTGTTAATAAACAATATGAACCAACAAACACTAGGTATTCCGAATGCCTGCTTTGCTTATGTTTTAGATACAATTTATTTCTGTAAAATTAACATTTTTAAATGGAATAGATAAGTGATGAACGAATCCCCCACTATTAGTAGGTACTCCTATGTGGGAGTAGTTTTACCGCATTAGGTAGGTACTCTCTTTTTGTCTCATATGTTCTAGTGTAGTAGGTTAGGTAGGTACATAATGCTCATTCAAATTCATCTCTGGTTTTCCGGAAACAATAACGTTAGCCATAGAGTTTGACCTTGCGATATCCTTGGACTAAGTTTAATATTCGTTTTGAATTTATACCAGTTACGTGAAGACTTTAAATGTGATATAGACAAATCCCTATTTAAAAGAAATGCCTAGTAAACAAAGAATTATTCAAGATCAACCAGCTTTCTTAGAAAAACAACCGCATTTAAATCGGATCCCTTTAGTAGGCCACAAACAAACAGGCAGACACACAACGATATGATATATGTTATATATGTTTAAACAACTTACATATAACACCCCTTTTTCAGTCCGGGGTTACATAGATTAGTAAATATGTAGGCATTTTAGGTACTTTAAGGAAAATAATGAAAATAGCAAGCTCATAGCCTTCATTAGTCTTCTAAATTTGATAAGTACATACAAATAAGTACATAGAACCTACAACAAGTACCTAAATAAGAACAAAACCATAGAGAACTTTTGTACCTAGCTTTCAGGGAGCATTACCTACGAGTCTGTCTGTACTAAACAGATCGATAGCATTGACAGCCTATCAGAAAGCATTATTGCGAGCACACGCGTAGGTGTACAAGATATAAAGTGGAGGGCCGAGTTCGATACCCTGCGACACGCCACCGAGACGCGACCCGCGATACCGACGGTTATCGGTCGACCGACGACGGGTAGTTAGTAGATTGGACATAAGACCAATGAATTCATGATGAATATGGGAAAACATTTAAAAAATCTACTACTCTAATACTAGTGGCTCTGGGAGCTGTAGACCTCGCGAGCATACTAAATATTCCAATATTCAACATCATCAATCAACATCATCAATGTCGTGTAAGGTGTTTTCTGAAAGTCTTTAAGTGCACTTTTATTAATTTCTAATTTAAGGCTTATTATTGTGCTGATGCTCTCATTCAGTGAAGGAAAACATCATGAAGATAATTATCAGTTAGTATTCTAACAGCGACGAAACGCTTGCAGCCTGTCACGTATTGAAAACTAACTATAATGCAAAATGTTGTGTGTGTGTGTGTGATGTGATGTTTTTTTTATTTAATTTTGTAAATTTTTGAGGAATGTAATGTGCGAGTGCATTTTCCGTTTTGTGATTTTTTTGATCTTTTTGATTTTTTTTGCATCATCTTGTGTAGAATGAGGTCCTTTGTGTTTCTCTCAAATTTGATTAAAAACCATTGATTGTTTGGTGAGCTATCCTGTTCATCATGCTGAAGATCCTTATCAGATCTTCGCCAAACTTTTATGAGACCAACTTATAGTTACTACCTTTCAAATAAAAAAAGAATAATCGAAATCGGATCTCATTTGGTGGAGATATCCAGTATATCAAATAGCCCCCTTTTTGCCCTTTTTTTGGGGGAAGTACCCCTCCAATCAAAAATCCCCGACGACAAAAAAATTCTAATAAGTCATATAACCTGTGTACCAAGTTTCGTCCAGATCGGTTGAAAAATGCGACCTGTAGAGGAGAACAGACAGACAGACAGACAGACATCCGGACAAACGCATTTTTGGCCAATGTGGAAACTGAGACGCTTCGCTCGCTCGGTCAAATATAAATCGACTGCAACCAAACATCAATGCCGATAACGCAAGCCTGTCAAAAGTCCAGTTTTATCAACAGGGAATAGTCTAAGCAAGGGAAAAGCCATGGAAAACCAAATAATACACTGAGTTTTATCTGACACCATGTCCGCATTTGACGATTTATGTTGTATTTACTTAAATTTTAAATATTCTCAAGCTCTGGTCAAGTCGCGAATACGTAACTTTCAATTTTATCAACATGTTGAATTGATTGTGAAACTACCAATGTAACTAGTAGGTAACTAATCCCGTCCAGCGTGCCGGTCCACGTGAGCAATTTAAATTTTAAAACATCTACCTACTTTAAAAACATACTAATGTATGTCGAATCGAAAACATTGTTTGATAAACAACAGAAGTAAGTATGTCATTCGTAACGACTTTTTAGATTGTTTCAATTTGGAATTAATCCTTTTTTAATTCGATTCGTTCGGAAGCTGAGCCTACGAGCACGACATACTTACAAAAAATGAAATTCATTAGATTTTGAATATCCATCTAAATGTAAATTGCAAGTGTTGGTTTTCTCATCGAGCGAAATAACCAACGGTTTTCCATCCCATTACGCAGTAAGTCCGTTTATGACAGTAATTTATTGAAATGCTTGGGTTACTGACCGTTCGGTAACTAAAGCAAATAAATACTGCACCGGATGTTTGCCCTCTCGAAAATATTATCCCAACAAAAACATTTCCAATGTTAAAACGTTGCCAAGTCTCAAAGTGGGTTGGGTATTGGATAGGTGATAGTACAAAAAAGTTTTGAGATCGTATGCAGTAAGTACCTACCAAACCAGGCACTATCAAAGTGGTTGACTCTCCATCATTAAATCTACCAATTCAGACATTTTTAAGTAGCTTTTACTCCTATCAATAACAAAGTTATAGGGTCTCTTTGCCTAAGTTACTTGGGGAAAAGATACCTACTCGGCTGCGCCTCCTCGACTTGGCGCGGACACCACCGTTGGGCGGCAAAACAAATGATAATATGATAACAGACGATGTCGTAACATGAACTAGTTAAAAAAATTAGATTACATACAGGTCTAGGTCTACTGACAAACAACTCTTCTTACAACTTATTCGTAGTAGGGTATCAATCGAGGAAGTTTGAACAAAAACATACAGGTCATACGGCTGCGTAGGTGATAATTGTATACGTACATTTTATCCAATGAACGGTAAGACTAAAGAAGGTGGGAAAGAAGAAGGTCCTACACTACTTACTTATATGTATGATAAGTATGTATTTACAAAAAAAAAATGTATGTATGTATTCTATCAGCCATCTAGTTCCCATCGTACAAGCTTTGCTTAGTTTGGGACTAGAAGGCGTTGTGTTAAGTGTCCGTGAATATTTATTTATTTATTTATTTATATATTCGAAGATCTGACTATGATAAAATCGTCGTCGACTCGTCGTTGATGACACCTGTGTCCAGTAGGTACTAGGTAGATCTAGTACCATTGCACGCCAATGATTATGATGATGTGGACAATAGATAGCACGCCACAATGATTAAAAACACGCTACTTAGTGGAAGCCGCAAAGATCAAACCGAGTCATCTAGCTTTTCAGACGATTCAAAATGGTCCTTCGAATCTGTTATCGTAAAATAAAAACTACTTTAATTTGATTTAGACGAATGCAACTTGAATGTCAATTAGCTACTCGATGGATGAATACAACAATGTAATTGGTGTTGGAGTATGCATTTAAATAAACTAGCTACGACGAACAAGGCTCTTGCTCTCTCCGTGACCCAGATCTAAAGAATCTATTAGCATTACTTATTTATCAAACTTGATCGTGTTTATGTAAGCAATTTTTATCAAATCAAAGATATACTGTCTTGGTAAGGACTCTTTTCGAGTAACTGTATTAAAAAGATGTTTTTAATTAATTTGATAAAAATATATAAACAAAAATAAATGATAAGTCGATGCAAGCAGGCATCTCATGAGGCAGTTAAAATGCTGCCAGTACAATAAACATTACTTATCCTCTGTCTGATTGAGATGAAGATTTAGTAGGTACCATAATTTTTTAACTCTATTCGGGTAGTAGGTATGTAGGCTAACAAGTACTACATACCTACCCGAATAGAGAGAGACCGTATTCTTCTTTTTTTGCATCGCATTGTGTTTTGTATTTTTCGATAAAATTTAAAACTGCTTGTCAATGCAAAAGAGAAAATAAACTATACCAAACTTGGGTACTTACTATTCGTAGCGTGGTAGAAACAGGGTAAAATTTGGCTCCTATGCCGAATTCCCGATGCCATTCAAGAAGTGTAATTATAGTCCACGTGAACGGACCGACCAAGGAGGCCTCCGTCCGTCATTAACCGTCGTCGATTATTATGTGATTAGTGGGTCGTTTCGTTACACGCATAACGATAACAACGCGCACTATTAAAATTGTATTAATTTATCAACTGGTGGGTGACCGATAGCGAGCTCTGCTGACGCGCTTTGCTTTTCGAAATGGGAGCAAGTTCTCAATTCAGTTGTTTTTTTTTCTTTTTCAATGTTTTCTTGAACATGTCATTTAGGAACGGATTTGAAAAAATATTTTTTTTTAATACAGTTGCTCCCAGTATCATTACATTAGTAAACTGGCATCACAACTCGCAAGTAGATATACACTTTTCGACCTAGAGCACTAGTGAGGTAGGGACTAAAATGAATCTTTTGTGCACAGCAGCAGCAGCGACGCGACGACGCCGGTAAGCGGGCGTAATATCCGTAATATCCGATTTCTTTACAGATAAGTTTAATTTTAATTACTACCAAGGAGAAAAATAAATAAATGTTTCAAAAAAAAAATTATGAAGAAATCTTTGAAGCCAATTTTCTTACAGTGCCGTCGCGTATTGGCGCTATAATAGGTACCCAATACCTACTTAACTAATATGAAATTAGGGCACACAAACAAAAGTCGCTGCCGGCCACCACGTCACCACCGCCGCCGCCACCGCCAACGGGCAGCGCAGTAATTTTTGACTCTCCGTCCTTGTCCAAAGTCCACGAGGAAAACCCAAAACTAAAAGTGGACAATTAAATAAAACACGAGGTATGAATGTCGTGCTTGGTATCTATTTAAAGTTTTATCTATTTAAAACCACAAAAAAAAAATGTAAGAGAATTAAGTTTACTACCTACATTATGATACAATCGTCTAAGAAGCGGTTTGAAAGTTATGCTCAAGCAAACAAATAGGTAGGTACAAACATGCGCCAATGCACCTAAGTTGACAATAATATTACGAATACCAGAATGAAGATTCGGTCAGACTAAATAAACCGAATAATGTGAAGGGCAGTGTCTTATTATTAGGTATACTTAATTACTTGCTCCTAAAAGAGCTTTTAGTATCTACAAAGCTGTTAAACTTGGCGCAACATAATTCAAACAGTTGAATGAATTTAATGGTCTCATAGAGAACGCAGTAAAAATGCCGTAAAGCTAACAAGATACTCTTATATAAGGGTGTCATTTACCGTTGACAAATAATTTTACGAGGTTGAATGAAAGTGAATAAGATTTTATGGCCCCACCTTCTACTGTTGAATTATCTAAATCAAAATAAATAAATGTATTTAATATGAAAAGTTTCACAAGATCTTTACGGTATTATTATGTTATGCATAGGTATAGTACCTACTTGTGATTCTTTGTGTTGTCTGTGTGTTTAAGGGTGAAACTTTCCCGGAATTTCAATAACGAGCCTATCTAAACAAATCAACAGGTGCTGTTGTGACGTAATAATATTTTCTTTTTACTTTACTGCTTTCGAACAATTTAGCAAAAAAATGTTGCGACTCCAAGCTGTAAATTAATACTTACAAATTTTAAGTACAATAAGTTCTGAAGTCAAGATAAACTCATGTTTTGGTGTTGAACTACAATTTGTGATTCATTTTATAAATAAAAACTTTTCAATGAAATAAAATTTAATGTACTTAGTGTTCCGGTCGAGTTTTATAAATCTTGGATAGTTTTTGATCGTGTTATCAAATTTATTAATTAATACAAGAAACTAACGTAACTTTGTCATAACGTAACCTGCTCTACTTCGAAAGTTGCACACTTGAGACAAAATAAAATATTTAGCAACACAATGATTTATTTTAAAAGTTATGCACAACTTATAAGTGACTGTTCGACAAATGACAAAAAAAAAAAACCTATTAGAAATTGAAACTGATTCGTCCCAAACAGTGGGCATATCAATCAGTAACGTATTGGTTATTTGAATTTCATGGATACGACGGTAAAAATATTAAACAAAGATAAGCCGTACATAATAAACAGCTGATTACTTATGTAAACCTATACGTATGCACTATGAACAAAGGAAATTACACACAATGTGATACCGGCCGCCACTACATTACATATTGTTACATTTGTTACGTATCTTATTGCCTAGACGAGTCGTTGAACTCGACATTTGGTTTATTTTTGTGTTATGTCAACTTTAGATTTAAGGGCACCTTGGTAATTGATCAAACAACGCAGAACGGTCGCAACTCTCATTACATTACGTCTCACTGTCTCAAATTTTAACAGAAATCGCTGGTATTCTTTTGGGAATTCGACTAAGACCGAGTCTGAATGGCTTTATAGATTTTAATCCAATTAAGTGCTTACATAAGTTTTTAAAACATTACTAAAACCACAAACGCTGTATCAGTCATCAAGCAAGGGAGGATCCTTGTTCCATTTTCTTTTCTGGTTTACACAATTGTGTCGAAAATTAAACCTACTAAATACCTACATTAAAAGTAGCTTACCTAAGTCCTCGAATCAATAAAGTTGTACGTACATACCCAGGTTCTCGATTCAGTATATTGATTTTACTTCGGAGTAGGTAGATATAGGGTTTCAGCTGGACCTATAGCTACTGGTATTGATAGTCCAGAGTTCAACAATCGCATACGGCAAATTGCAGCGAAGTCGCCCCAGATCGCGACGTCTCATGACGCACGCCCCTCCCCCCTAAGACGACGACCTCCCCTACAGTCGTTGAGCAGTGAGTGGGCAAGCAAGGTTAGAAATGGGTGGTATCATCGATAAGGGTTCTTATCGATGATCTCTGATTTCTTAAATTCTTACAATTGCGAATCTTCAAGGATTTTGAGCTGTAGGTACCTATTTGAAATTGTAAAATTGAAAAAAACCAGTATAACGTGAGCTTCCATTTATTAGTGTTTCAATGATTTTGAAGTGCAAGTAAGACTGGCATCTAACTGAATCGCGATATCGATGCTATTTGCAAAGGTTATCCAAGCTATAAATTAAAAGAAATTTTTTTGTGTTATTTTTTGGAACTTTGGGAATACCGCGAGATCTCAGTTCGGGGCGAACTACTTTTTATTTAGTCGCGTAACCAATTTAAATTAAATAGCTTTTCAAATTCTTACACGAAAACTATGTCACATGCTGCAAAACTGCGGAACAGCTGCTAATAAAGTTGGTACAGGGCATAGGTAGGTATAACTTACTTGAATAAGTATTAATCAAAGGCGTCCTCCACTGATTACTTTAAAATTCAAATCGAGTTTTTAATTTTCTTGTCACAGTCTCTTACGCATGCCACCACATAAAGGTTCTTATCTCCAAATTACTGTTCATTTATAAAGCTTATATACCATGGGCATAGAGGTTAAAACAGCTTGATATAAGATGACCGAGATGCAAGCGGAACCGGACCAGCCACTCTGAAAGCTAGGTTAGGTGAAAGGAGAATTTTCAGTGCTGGAACTGTAAATGTATTATATTATTTGTATTATAAATGATAAGCATGTTCTGATAAGTTAAATTAGATGCTAGAATTATAAATTGAGTCACATGCTCATATGGTATTAAAATTTCAGCGACCGAATAATAGTTTCTACAGAAAAAACCATACAATTAAAAACAAACGTGGAGACCATAATCTGAGTAAACGAAAAGTTTTCGATACTAATCATCAAGTATTATTTCTCCATCGACGACAACCTTGCAAGCACATCACTAGTCGAGTAGTCAATGCGAGGAGCCGAGGACACAATCGTAAAATAAGGCATAAACACAGTCCATTTGCATAGCAATTCGCAATCGATGCTGGACTATTTGATAAGGATTTCAAGTAGATTGTTATAATACTAGTAGTTCGCCCCGAACTGAGATCTCGCGAATTCGCGATGTTCCCATAAGAATAAAACGCAAAAGAAAACTTTCTTTACAATGTTTGAGATAACTTTGCAAAGTTGCAAAAATAGCATCTTTAACACGATCTAGCTAATCTTACTTGAAATAAAGTCATTGAAAATCTTAAAAAAATTTAGCTCCCGTTATTCTGATTTTCTCAACTACAATTCTCACTATACCTACCTACTTAGCAAATAATCGGCTTTTTTCTGTGCTATAGCTCAAAATCTATTTATTGTAGAAATAAACTGTTTTGGAATATTGAAGCAAAGCCCTTCCATATCATAACACATGATGTAATGAAATTTCTATCAAGAATTGGTGTAAATTGTGGACGAACACGGATAAAACAGAAGAAATACACGCTATTTTTTTTAAATATGTCTAAAAGTAAAGTAAACCGGGTAGATCCTAATAATATTATATGGATGATTTCACGTAGAAACTACAGATCTGATTTGGATGAAACTTGGAATATATGTATATTGTCCGTGACCTGGATTAATACATAGACTACTTTTTATCCCGAAAAATTAACGGGATCCAACGGGACGCGAATGAAGTCGCGGGGCACCTAGTAGGTTATATTTCGGCTCACTACCTACCTACATGAATGTTGTGTAACAAATTGTATAACACGTTCACGTAGCCTGTTGGTCGACCCTACCTTAACACAAAAGCTTACCTAAAACACAGACAGACTACTAGTACATAATTGTTTAATCGGCATTAGCAAGAGCCCGTCTGCCTTATCGAACGCCTCAAGTCAAGCACCACTTCAACATATCGATAGAAATAGCATAGCAACAGGATCAGGAGGAGGGGGTGCCACAAATGTTTGCTCAGCTCCACCCTCGCCACCTGTTGCCAAGGAAACTTTATCGCTGTATTTTGTAAGTAAAGATGTAACGAAATGTTTCTCAATAGATCTTTAAACGATCGCTGTTTTAACATTTTGTAAGAAGGATAAAAGAAAAAACTCACTGAAAAGCTTAGCCTGAAACGTTCGCCAAATTAGTTCTTGGTTGTGTAGGTTTTTGCCATCTTTCTGGTTTTTTTACGTTAGAATTTAAACTGTTAGGTTACCTACAGATATAAATGATAATTATGGTACTTCAGTTAGGCGGAGCAGAGAATTGAGGGTAATTTAAATCTTCTCAACCTATCTCAAACAAGAATAATGTATGTATCCGGGTAACGCACTACACTATGTTCAGTCAAAAGAAGACAACAAATGAAAACAATGCAATACCTTAGCAGCCTTGTTTTCATCTTACTAAATCAAATTGAAAATACGGAAAGGGTCAGCCCTTTCGCTTTATTTGGGTAAACCTTACGAATTGTTCACACTTCTCCGAGACATTCACTAAATTGCTACTGAACCAGTCTCATAAATGAGTTTTCTCGGCGAATCCGGTGAGATTTGTAAATTGCTTTTACCGGATGCTACGACTACGATACGAGTAGTCATGATGTGTCCATGTTTAGAGATGCGAGTGCTAATGGGTCTTGGAAAACCAGATATTGAGCTTTGATAATATTATGACGTAGTACGTAAGTACTATGTATGTACATGTAGGTACTAGGTACACTTACCGGCTTACACTGATTCCCCATACCATAGATCACTTAGCGGAACAGTTGTGAGTACCTACCTACTGATACTGAGTAGGTTAGGTTAGTTACCTAACGGCCGAATACTTAAACGCTACTTATATTAAGTTCATGCTTAAATTATTGCCATCTCTTACAAATAGGTAATGTCAAACAGAGGCAGAGAAATTTTAAGTGGTGTTTAAATTTGAGGGACGTTTCAGTATTCGGGCATAGGTGTGTTAGGTAAAGTACGTTAGGTAGGTACCTACCTACCAAGGACAAAAAATAATGAATGAGTTCCATTCGATTAACTTACTTAAGGCGAAGGGTAAAGACAACCTTCTCGCTCGCACATTTCAACATTCTTGAAGATATACTATAACTAAATGTAATTATGTGAAATTGCAGACCTTCAGGATCGAGAGAATAACAATGAAAAGGTTCAGTAAAAATATCACATTGATCCAAACAAGTTTTCCGACCAAAAAACTTGTACCAATACGATAAATTAAAGTGCACATTTTTTGGTTGTGAAGCTCTGCAATTTCACATAATTACATTTAGTTATATTATATCTTCACTAAAGACCTAAACACTAAAGCTATACAAAAACTAAACTTACATAGAGTTTACCAGGTACAGCAGGGCAAACTATCAGTTTGAACGAATATTTATACGTGCAAGATTATTTGTTGCAATACTAAAAATGAATAAGTAATTTATTGGTAGTAATCGATAAGTCCATTGACCGAATGACGTACGGCCGATTGGTCCTCGCCTCTCACTCGAGGCACCGTCTCTCGAGAGAAGACGTCATACAAAATCCCCGCACTAAAATTTTTGCCTTTCTATTTTTTAAGAATGAATATTAGTCGGTCAATTATAATAAACCTGTACTGAGAAACACGCACGCGGTCTTTATTTCTTTTTATAATGTTATTTTTAAAATTTTATTTTCGTCTTGTCAGTCTACCTAAAATGTTTATTTTAATTTTTCTAACAAGTAGTAGGTCACTATAGCAGAAACCAGACCGCTTGTCGAGTGTCCCTCTGCTTTAAATAAGTTGCGCCAAAGTTACCTACTCTCTAACATCTTAAAAATCTATTATTTCCCACAGTTCGGCACATTACAAAAATTTCAAACTATAGGTACCTACACACTTGGGTAATTAGGTACTCACTATTATGTTGAACACCCAAAAGAGGGTAGACCTATTAAAATAATAAAAATTTGTTAGGTATGCTCGTACACGAACAAATAAAAACTTTGCCTACTGAATACAAAAAATCCCAAACAACCAGTAAATGTTAGAATAACAATACAAAGGTTCAGCAAAATATTGAAACTTTTATGACCAAAATAGGTATACCTACATTCTTAACTTTTCGTTTAAAAATTGTTTGGATCAAAGTTATATAACTTGTTCAAAAATATTGAAATGTACGAGCGAACGACTTAACATTTTTTGCATTGTAGTATAATTTTAGCAGTTTTGAAGATTCGTTAATCTTTTTATAGAACAAAATAAGCAAGTCGATACCTCGATACCTACATTACCTACGTCATGTAGGTAACGTACCTACCTACCTCTGTAAAAATCAAATCTGGCAGGTATAAATTGTTACCAACAAATAACCGTTTTCGATTAGTTATTGATAACTTTACCTAGGTACCTACCTACTTCTAACGCTATGTTATATGTATAGTACCTATCATTTCAGTTCGTTTCAGCTAGTAATACATATAACTAACGAAACCATTCCTTTTGTCGGTTAGAGAAGTTGCGTGGTACCAAACCTAACTAAAAATTTTTTAGGCCTGCACAGTGTTAATGCTTTTAGCACACACATGTAATACATAAGGTAGTATAATAATATACCTAAGAACAGCTGTAAATAATACATAGGTAAATAAATAAAAGACCTAGCCGCTCTATTTGGTCAATGGCATTGTAAAAGTTGCAGTTAAATAGTAACACCATTGACCAGGTTGTCTGGATAAAGAATCTAAATAAAAAATATATATTTTAGGCTGGCAAAAAAGCTAATGGAAATTTTTAGAAGGGTAAAACCTAATAAATAACACAAGTAATAATAATAATATGTGCATGAGTCATTTAGGGCGCTTTAAAGTTTCACAGAAACGAAGGGTTGGGTCAGTGCGTTCTATGACGCAGGCACATCCCTTCCCTTGATCACCTTCGGACCGTTGTTGGCTCGCTGCTCTCAGTGACAAATGCCATGATAATGTTGATACGTAGGTGGGTTATAGGTTTATAGATGTACATAATTTACATAAAACTATGCAGTTTGATATTGTTTAGAGATGCATGCAATTATTATTAAATACTTATTACGCTGTTGTGTTCTATTTAATGAATTCTATATTGTATTCTATAATGATTCTTTTTTTTTAACTTCTTCTCTTTATAATGTAAAATGATCAAGATACTTAATGGCGTAACTGTAATTCCTTGGAAGATTCGCAGAACCTACAACACAAGTCTTACGACTTAGTGTAGGTTTTGTATTAAAATATATAGATATAAGTATCAAGCCGTTAACTTTAAGACACCTATATTGTATACATGTAATATAAAAGTGTGCTTTTAATGAAATTAATAAATTATCTCATCTTATCTCTCTTATTTACCTACCTACGAGCACTACAACATACGAATAGGTAGGAGTAGGTACTACTCCGGAAATCCTGGCTCATTCCGGAAATCCCCTGAACTTATATCAGAAAATCCCCTTAGCTACCACGGTGACTGGCGGCAGGGAAAAATTGGATAAAAGTTCCAGAAATCCCGTTAGGGTCCTATTTACACCGTCCTACCCGCAGGTTTTAATTTATTTTTACACGCTTTATATTAGCTTCGGTTGTATGTTTGTTTGTATGTTTGTAACCGACTTGTTTGGGCGCGATTTTGACCCACTTTAAACGGCCAGATTTCATTCAAACTTTGTAGATTTATCGAGGACCGATGACAATACACTAATTTGATAAGATTATTCCATTATTAAATTTGCAAAATAAGATTTTTGCCAATTTATATAATTTTCAACACGCTTTATTTCAACACGCTTTGTTTTGTTTGCTGTTGTAGTGAATGATTGAGTTACCTATTAATTTTGTTCTAAAAATAAAAGTACTTAATATAGTTTAAAAAAACTAAAAAACATGCTTCATATAGAAAGCCAAACTAAAAAAAAAAAAATTGAATTAAGAATAGTGTAATTTTTTTAATAAATATAAATTGATAACAGTGTAAATAAGAAAAAAAAATATTTTAATTAATAAAAAGCGTAGGGTGCTTTTTAAGATATTATCAAAATTATAATCTTTCTACTCACCCCACGCTTTTTATTAAATAAATATTTTTTTCTTATTTACACTATTATTAATAAATATTTATTAAAAAAAATTACATTATTCTTAATCTTCTATTTCTTAGTTTGGTTTTCTATATAAAGCTTGTTTTTTAGTTTTTTTTAACTATTATTTATTTATTTAGATACCTGCTATTATTTCTGAGTATAATACCTAAATATTTTAATAGGTAGGTAAAGGTACTTACGTATTGACGTAGCAATAACTAGTCATGTTGCATTTTACTGTCGACAGTGTTTATACGTTGCTAGTAATGGACACAGCAGTCGCTAGCATCGTCCTATGAATATTTATAAGCGATACCTACTCCATACGCATCACTATTCAGCTATTTGCAAATTATAACGTCGATAGGTATTACAATAAGAAGGTAGATGGTACCTACCTACTATATTTGTTAGGTAGGTAAGTAGTTGCACTTATCTACATTACACTCTTTTTTGTAGGTAATAACTTGGGGTAGTATCAAAATCCCATTTTTTAGACTTAAAAAATTCAAGCCTCTATCATAGAGGGTAGGTAACTAGGTAATTAGCGCGTGTGTTGATAAACCTAACTTAGGTACCCTGTACCTACTAATATTCTGTATCCTACCTTCTCCTTTTTATCTACACTTGTTATTACAGGATATTGCTGCTGAATTCAGGATAATGATAATAATCCTTATGGACCAACTGATGTATTTATGGGACTAAAGAAAATATCATCATTGATCGAGTTTTCAAGAGGTTTCCTAATTCTTAGCGATGTCAAGGAGCTTAATAGAATGTTCATCGTTAGATCAGGAATTTGGGAGTAATTTAGTAATGAGTATAATATGGCATAGCGGTATTATAATAATGAAGGTTTTGCTAAGGATGGGCCCTATAGAATCAAATAAGTAGATATAGAATAGAATGTTCATCATCGTTTGGTTAATGGGCTGTTATTTGCAAATTAATTAAGAGCATAGGTATCGCATAATAATAAGGTTTCTGCGAAGGATAGACTCATTTTTTAGAACTTGTCAGCCAAAAGTCGAGAAACAAATTTGGAATCGCTGATGATTAAAACGCACTTAAAAAACCATAGCGATTCCTGGAAGATGATAAAAAATGATCATTACATTATTATAATTATGATCAATAAAGAAAGTTATATTCTCTCATTAGGTATCACTGTGTAAAACCTACGACAACTGGTTTTCTTTTAGCGCTTTTCCCATGACTAACTTTTACCTTTATTTAACCTTATCTAATGGTATAATAATAATATGGTCAATTGCACCAAAGACTAGGTAATTAGAACATATAAATCAGTTGTGGTTACGGTCAGTTTCCTGAAGTGTGGCTAGATAGCAAGCGAGCTAAACATGTATAAACCCACAAATCCCACTAATATTATAAATGTTAAAGTTTAGCTATTTGAATGTTTGTGTTTCAACCGCGCTGCAACTGCTGGTTCGATTTTGATGAAACTTATAGACGGAATGAATGAATGAAAACGCTTTATCGTACATAAATAACACCGAAACATATTCCTATGATATAAACAAAACAGGTCTTCGGAATATAAGTAGGTACCTAGTTTGTAACCTGGATTAACACATAGGCTACTATTTATTTCAGAAAATGAACAGGATCAAGCGGAACGCAGAAGAAGTTACGGGCGGAAGCTATTAATTAAAAAACATTTATAAATGCTTATTTCCCATGCACATCGCATAAAAGCCTTTTTCTAGATTCTCAATACAATGTCATGTCAGTTATAAAATGAGGTGAATCGTTTGCAAATTAGTTTAATTTCCATTTATTTTATAATTGTGTCTATATTGTTCTTTACAGTTAAAACCAACTAAGTGTTTAAAATACAAAGGTTCTTATTTTGTTTAAGGTACAGTTCAAATTACCATAACCAACCACTCAATAGATTACAATACTAAAAAATTTTTTTTTTTATAAATCAATTGGACGGGACTAGAATAATTGATTTCGGATTGGAATTCTGCATTTTTGGGAGTAACAAAACGTGGCGTTTTTATTTTAACTGTTTTTCTTGGTGTTTTATTTAGGTGAAATTTTGTAATACCTACTCGATGCTATGGCATAAAGTGTGAGCCATTGGAATAAATAAATGTAGGTACCTAGTGTGTTATATGGTAGAATTCGTCTTCTTAGTTTTTCAGACTGCCTTGCATTGCAACAAGGCTTTCACTAACCAAACCAAATGCGTAGCTTAAATTGTCCTTTCAAGAATAACTCAAAGCAGCAGTCTTTATATCAACAGACATTGTTTATTTATCTTCAAATAAAACTGACCGATAATATTGAGATGGCCTTAATCGCTTTCGTCTGTATCCAAATAATTTTTGAGGTTATTGATTGATGATCAATCTTTATAATGAATACGGATCTCAAATCTGTTAAGTTTATCGTCACGTTTAAAATTAAGCAATGCCGCCGATCACAGGTAATCTCACTAGAAAATATATGTATGATCTAGTTTTTCTTAGAGTACAATCATCGGGAATTTGAACATCCAT
Source organism: Eulithis testata (assembly GCA_947507515.1). Taxonomy (NCBI): domain Eukaryota; kingdom Metazoa; phylum Arthropoda; class Insecta; order Lepidoptera; family Geometridae; genus Eulithis; species Eulithis testata. Next base: position 1,138,467 of record OX382194.1, read on the forward strand.
GACGCGCGACCGCTTGTTTATTAGCCACATTGAAACATTGACCAGCCAATGAGACGTGATTCACTTGATTATGGTGCGCGATTTCTGAGCAAGCTTGTATAATGACTTGCGTTCATTATGACCGTTTTGCAATCGCCATAATCTGAAATCTGAAGGTCACTTAGGGATCGTTTGACGCGTTTCTCATAAAATTAACAGGTACCTACTTAGTTTACATAACTCCCATACATTTCGTCGGATGACGTCATGATGTGTTTTAGTGCGTAAAGACTCGGGATTTTTTAATGATTTTATATTAAATAGGGTAGAGCTTGAGTCATTTTAACTCCTTCTACCGACCGATAGACCTGTATTAATGAATACCTCGGGTTTATTTTATAATGTAATAAGATAGTGACTCACACCAAAAAAGATTTTGACTCACACGCGTAGTTTCTTTCTAAGTTTTTTAATAGGTACTTAGAGAACAGAATCTAGACACTGTTCTTACATGCAAGTTGTAGCGTAAAGATAAAAGTTGTGTCATTGTAGGTATCTCTTTCTATGTAAAATGCAGATCCAAGGTACACTTGTGTTTTGGCGTCAAATACTTATCTTTAACGGTTTGCTCTTTTACGGAAAAAATAAATAAAGTAGGTACCGGTTTTTTTATAGTAGGTACCTATAACGAACGACTGATAGAGAAACCACTAGGATAGCATGCAATTGCAGTCATCGGCAACAGCATATTCTGCGTATATGAAATAACCTCAATGACAGTAGTGTTTAGCGTTGCTAAACTAATTTACATATGATGCACTTATAATATTGTGTTATCTATTATTATAGTCAATGTTTAATGCTGATAACGTATACCAACAGCAAATATGACAGCATAGTGTCGTATTATGCTGTAGGTATAGAATGTAGGTTAGGTAAAGCACTGTCTACTAAGGTATGTATCAAGCCAATATCAAGGCATATATAGCACAGTAATTAGCAATAACAGTTTGCACTTGCATTCAATGTTCGCATTACGTATACTGGTTGAAGTACCTCTTCCATTCAGAATCCAATGTTTTCATTCAGTACCTACCAAAGAAGCGGTATAGTATACAAAAGGGAGCGAAGACACATTAAATAATGTTGGTTAATAACAATGAAAAGGCTTTACAAACTTTACCCTCATCGTTCATTTTGTAGGTTTTCTTTTCAGTCTTAAAATACATTTTAGGTACAAAGTAGGCATAAAATCGGCCGAACATTGAAATTGTATCCTCATAATAAGAATCTTTTCTTAGAATCTTTTGTTAATCTGATATCCTAACCATGTTTTGGCTGGATGGCAGAATTCGGATGGCAGAACAGAAGATATCATTTACTTAATGGAAGTCGATTAGTGACTATAGTTTAAATCGATTCAGTGAATTAATTTACATGAACAAAAATGCCTTTGAGAGTGAAGTATTGCTGACCTCGTTAAAAAGACACTTACCTACTAGTTATACGGGTTTACAGACAGATATTCAATAAAAAATCTTATCTGTTGATGTATCTACTTGATGTAAATAAAAAAAATAGCTTTGAGGGTACTCGTAAAATACCAATACTCACATTGACAGGTTGCATTCACTCATTCCAAATTCCAAGGGCTTTAATCTTTACTATCACCACACCACTCTCACAAAAATCACTGTTCAATAGTAAGTTCGAGAACACTCAATTGCTTGTCTCAGAGTATGTCCGTTCGCAACGGTGGCTAAACATAAACTGACGCCAAGTACGCCAACAAGGAATGAAACATACACCATTACATAAATTAAATTGAAGATAATTACGCGAAAACCACAACTATGACGTCGGGTCGGGACGCGATGATTGGAAGCTCGCGACAAGTTTTTCCTAGAAGGAATGTGTTGGGGGACGGCTACTTGCGATTCATGTTAATTACAATAATGCGACAATATTGGTGGCGAGTGTGGCGACTAGAGGAAATGGACTTCTTATTCGCTGTCATTATGAAAACTAGGGTTTAGACCCGCCTAGCTAGGCTCGGCTTAAAGCTAGGCTCGAGTTAAAACGTGGGACGTGAGAAAGACTTGAAATTATTCATTCATTCACTCAAATCTGACAGTAAATGAAGTCAAAAAAGAAATTTACGGCAAAACAAGCCAAAACAAAGGGTTTGGTAGGTACCTATGGTCAATGATTTTGTCAATGTAAATGTTGATGTCGAATATATTGTCGAAAAAATAGTACGAAGTAAATAATATAAAATAATGGAGAAAAAACAGTCACCAAAGTGATTTTCATGACAAATGTGAAGTTAGACCCGAACCTGGGGTGGTTTAGCATAAGTCTATAGTTAGAACTCGATGAAGGTGCTAAAATATGTTTCGTAATATAAAAAACTCTAGTTTAGTCCAAAACATGAGTTAGAGACAGGGTTTTTCGATAAATCCGGTATCGTAATGAAACTAATTTAGTTAAGTTCTAGTTTGCAGCAAAATTGATACAATTTGAAAGATCCTGCTCATCAAGTTACAGTTTAGCATCACAATGTGCAAATTTTCATCTATCATGTTTGGTATTACGGAACACGAATTTTATACCCAGGTAAGTAAAGAAATACATTGTATTAAAAAAGCAGTTCTATGAGACGCCCTTGTTTTGCCCCGCTGCTGCTTGGTAGAGTTAATAAGAGAGATAACACGTTGCAACAACTTGATCTTAAGATACTTTATTTCAAGAACCAATGTAATTTGAAGCCATCGGAAGTTAATCGTTACAACAGGGAATAGGGAGGTGATGGTGAAACCACAGCTATGAATTTCACTCTAGCTAGGTATTTAAATTGGTTGTTTACGTTTTACGTTCGAGATCCTTCGTCTGGTCATCGAACTCAATGCGTGTAATATTATTTACTTTTAGTGTTTGAAAACATTATAAAAACTCAGGTACCGGTACGGTTTAATAGCGCTGACCTTGAATGAGCGGAAGTTGCATTTTAGACCCTGTTTGGCTGTGCAAAGCACGCCGCCTGCACTTTCGCCGAGCGCTATTAAACCATGACGGTAAATGTACCTACCTACTGTTTAAAATGCCACAATAAAAATACTAATAAAGCAGTTAATTACGATATAACTTTTTTATCATTTCAGCCAAGGTTTGTTAAAATTGTCTTCTAAACTGTTTAAATAATGGACTTAACATAACAATATGTGACCAATAAGATTAAACAGATAGGAAATTACAAAAAAGATTAAAAGCAATAAGCAACCTGATTTCTGAAGCCTAAGGTAGGTAAAAGAAGTTTGCCTCGCCGGAGGCTCACCTTGCTACTAAACCAAGGTAGGTTGATAATTGATGCCAACTTATACAATCTGTCTGCCACGTGTAACACTGATGTACGTAATAGAATGCAGATGCGCTACTGCAACAATTTAGATAGGTATTATATTGTGTATATATGCCAGTAAGCGCAACACATTTCCTCCGGTTTTTTCTATATTGATTCTATATTGATTGATTATGACCATTTTACATGACGGTGGTTTGTTAAGATACCAGTATAGGTATACATGCATACCACAAGTTTTAAATAAGCCAACCAGTTATAACGAATTCTAAATCAATGTAAGTAAACAAGTTTAGTGTGAATATCAATTAGAACGGAGCCGCCCGCCGCCAAACTGAATGTGTAGATTGTATTGACTTAGTAGAGTCTTCAAATCTCATGAAGGGTGTAGGTAAATGTTTGTACCCACAAGCTAAGTAAACTTACTTGATGTTTGACAGACAGTACTATAGGTACTGAAGCTGAAGCGTGAGATAGCATTTATTAAATGCGGTAGTCATAGAGAACCACTGCTTACACGAAAATTATGCATTAGGTAGGAAGGCAGGTATCAGCAAAATCCATAAATGTATCTCTTCAAATCATCTTATAATTATCTAAACTTAATAAGGTCAAATATAAACAATCCGGCACGCCATTGAATAAATAATTTTTCTTAACTTTCATACATGTATCATCTCAAGTAGTTTTCTTCCTACACTTTATGATGAGACAATCAAGCTATTATACCATAAATTTGGAAAGCGTATAACTTTAATTAAGTACGAAGAAAGTAAGTCCCATAACAAATTCAACTTTCTGTAGTTAATTTTTTACAGATACCTTCAGTCGAAGGGAGTTATTTCACATAAATTCAGGTTCACTGTAAGCGAATGGGTAACTAAGTCCCTATATGACCTACATCATGTACCAACCCTACAACCTACCACAGGCTCATTAATCACTATAAACGCATTATTGAAGGCACTTATCATTAGATTATTATAACGCTCATGCGTAAATTTCTCTTTTACGCACGAATATCAAGTTGTCTCATGACAACAGTTAGGTGTGTGATGTGTGAACCCTTCTCGCGTGAAAATGTGTTATGTAAACCAAATAAATTTTTCAGATTTTTCAGAGGTATAGTGGGGTCATAACACTCATAACACGAGGTTGAACAAGGCCATTGCGTGAGACGAAAATAACGCCTACAAATTGAATGTTTCGAGCCTTGCGAGGCTCAGGCAAATTAATAACTTATGTAGGTACCTATAGGTAACCTAATTCCTGTAAAGCCAAACTGTCAAAGAATTTGAGAACGGAGATATGAGAAATCTATTGTTGGGAGATGAGTCGCACGCAGTTATGACTAAAATAGTCTTTAATTTGTTTTATTTTACACGTTATGGTTACTAATTCGTTTTTTGGCGTAAAATTCGAAAACGCGGTCGCCATTACATCAGCTTCTTAGGAAACCACAATCTGCTGAAAATGTATCCATACCATGACCATGGCGCAGAATAAATATATTACCTACTTCATAACCACGGTTAGCAGAGCTATAAACTTATCTAGATTTCATACATTGACAGGCGTCATAGCTCAGTTGGTAGTAGCTCTGCCTTCCGTGCTGTGGGTCGTGGGTTCGATCCCCACCGAGAACAAACATTTGTGTGGAAAACATAGATGTTTGTTCTGTGTCTGGGTGTTTCTATGTATTATAAGTATGTATTTACAAAAAAAAATATGTATGTATGTATTCTATCAGCCATCTAGTTCCCATAGAACAAGCTTTGCTTAGTTTGGGACTAAAAAGCGTTGTGTTAAATGTCCATGAATATTTATTTATTTATTTTTACGGCGTAGATTTTTGAAGCTTAAAAATTATGTTCCTCTGTTTACACCAAAAAACGATAGCAACATTTACATCTTATTTGAACTTTGAATACAACCACTTACAATTAAAAATTGTTTATCATACAAATTACCTGTAATTAGGACTTGTGTATTAGCTACCTAGAGTAGGACCCACCTATCAAAATCAAACCATGAAAACAGGTTTTTTAGTTATGAATGAGAAAGTAATTCACCTATTCCATGCTGTCATGTAATGTAGCAATTAATAGCTATGTGTGTGTAATGTTTGAGTGAGGTAGATTGTGTTATCATCTCACATTAAGATTTTGCAACTAAGTACTTATTATAGCTACCTATCTAGACCTAGGTATCTAATATTGACACTGTGTGTGACGCAGTTTTACCTGTAAGTTGACTCTGGTTGACTCAACTGCGCAATCTAAATGAATGCAGAATTAACCAGTTAGTTTGTCTATAAATAAATTAATAATATTATAACCTCATCTTATGGTAAAAAAAATATTATTTACTTTAGCTCGAAAAGCGTACCTTTGCCCTGCTAACTTTGAATTGATCGATAATTCTAAGATGTATTACAAAATGTATAGGTTGGTATACTTCGATTCGATAGATACTATTACGTACATTAATCTATCTTCCTACCTTAACAAATTGTAAGTAGGTATATGTAGAAAGTAGGTACTATTCAACGTAAGTTTTAAGTGTAACCAATAGCGTGTGTATGTATCGATAAAAATCCACTATACAACGAACAGTTTAGTATAAGTTACCTACAACAATCTGCGATAGTTTAAGCACTACAAGGTCAAGGCTGATTAGAACGCGGTGTTCGCGCTGTTTTACACCAGATTGCGGTAACACTAGTCAGCTCTGTCAGACCCATGCTCAGTTTATCAATTAACGTGAGACGTAAGATCAATGAGGAGTGGAGTCCTATCAATCATGGATTTTCAGAGGCGCATTATTTTACGATGAATTTGCGAGAGGGCCGGCTAGCCTAAAATAAGTCATTAACTCAGTTTGGTCTTGGGGGACTGATACATCATCCGTGACAGCTAACAAGGCTAACTTATCGTTCCTAATAATATTATTATACATAGATCATTTTTTAAATGAATCATCTATAATAAGAAAATTCTTTATTTTGATTGAGGCTTGAACAATGTTAAAACCTTGGCACCGTATAAAGTTGATGACCACATAGATACAATCACAGTAGCTACTGAAGCTGTGATCGTGATAATATCCATCGATAAGTAAATAGAGGAACTATGTTGGAACTCAAACCAATAAAACAAATAGTGTGCCTATAGTAGCTCTGCCTTCTGTGCTGTGGGTCGTGGGTTCGATCCCCACTGAGAACAAATATTCGTGTGTGGCAAACATAGATGTTTGTTCTGTGTCTGGGTGTTACTATGTAATTATAAGTATGTATTTACAAAAAAAAATGTATATATGTATTCTATCAGCCATCTATTTCCCATAGTACAAGCTTTGCTTAGTTTGGGACTAAAAGGTGTTGTGTTAAAATGTCCGTAAAAAATATAAATATAATATAGGTAAAGTAATTTATGTAACAATATAGGTAGGTACACTCCTACGTGACATAAAGAATTATAAATCATTCATCTACCATCATATCAGCCCGTTTACCCACTGTTGAATAAGTATAGGATTTCCGGTCCCTTGAGAGTCTGTTTTTTGATCTACGAGCATTTCATAAAATTAAATATTTTATTTTATCAATAAGTATTCCTACTGTCTCTTTGAATTGGATATTGGATTTGGACAAGTTAGGAAACGATTATCTATTTATCATAAATAAGTTAGCAACATTATTATCACTACCTTTAACTAACTCCTCTAACTGTTGCAAGTGTTGTGTAAGTACAAGAGCCTATGTAATAATTATTTTGCCGATTAAGTAAGTATAAATGAATAGATGAGAAGGCACTTAGGAATTTAGCTGTACCTACCCTACCTACCGCACTTCTAAAGATATAAAATAGAAACCTAACATAATTTATGTCTAGTTCGCCCCGAACTAAGATCTATCAATGTTCGCAAACCTCTTTTAAATAAAATGCGTAGAAACTTTTTGGCGAAAAAACTCGCAAAGATACGACAGGTTTTTATAGACATACATACATACTGATGTATGTCTATAAAAACCTATTAATACTGGAATTTACCAGTGTAAATTATGGTGTGTTACGCAGGTACCTATTACTATCTTGGATTCTGCATCTTGTGTGAAGAGGCAAATCTGAAAGACCCTACATAGAATTGCGGTTATTCAGTCTCATTTGTTTATAGTCCTATGTTTTCGGTCATTGACACTGAATTCGTGATAAATCTAAATTGGTTATCTTATCACGGCTTCTTTTTGCAGCATTTAACGATGCACACTTTGCATACATTTTATTTACTTACACAGCAAATATATAACTACTTATGCAAGACAGTACGCAGCAGTTACTTAGGTTGGTGTAGGTCAAAATAGGTACCTATATTTATGAAATTTTGCTTCTGTCTGCAAGTTAATATTTTAATTTCGTTAAAAATGGTAATTAGTCCACAAGTCATATGAGCGTCGCGTGCGCATTGCGCACTATCATGCCTCTGCAAACAGAGCAGAGTGCGCGGGCGCCACTTCTGACCCCTGATAACAGCGAGCAAGATAACGCTCAGAATTCAGATAACTCGAGGGTCGATCCACTGGCAACTGCCTTATTTAAATCGACAGAGCGCCGGAGTCTTCCTATTATTAACCAACACGGATTCCACATGATTTGGCGTTATGTATGACTCTACATTGAGAACCAAATAAAAGTTTCATTCAGTTGATATTCAGTAAACGTTTAAAAAATCTAGATCACGTGTTTTAGTTTATCATTAATTGCTATTTATATCTAAGAGTAGGTACCTACGCTACTGAGTAAAATATTTAGCATGTTTATTTTTGAAGATAGTCATGCGTGTCACCATATGACTGTAAACAATTTTAATGTTTTAAACAAAACTTTACCATTACAGTAATCACCCGCATTGTGCCTACATTATCAGTGTTTACCTAATAACTACATTACTTACTTATGGCCTATGATCACAGAATATTTAGTGGGATACATCAGAAGAGCTGATTATGAGGTAAATGAATCAAGGGGTTGTTTTGTAAACGACAAGATTTAAGGATGTTTTTTCTACGAGTTTGTCTTTGGATTATTATCGACGTCGTGATGAAGGGCTGTAAACGTGATTGATACGCTATGGCAACAATCCTCAATTGAATATTAAAATCAGACAGTCCTTTGATGTGATCGTATAGAAATAATATTGATGAAATAAATGCGTCAAATAAACAAACATTATTACCGCCATAGCTCATTTTATAATTAAACTGTTTGTTTATTTTGTGTGCAGGTTGCTCTAAATTTTGATATTTAGCGACAAATAGCGACGCCTCTTGCCGTCCAGACAAAACCAACGGTAGCAAGCTAGCAAGCCATAAAATAAAGAAAATTGCAGAAGGTATGTACCTACTACCTACTTGATGATAGGTTAGTAAGGTAAGGTATACCTATACATTTCTGGATTGGAAATAGCAAACATTAATAGTTGCACAATACATCGTAATTAGATCATGCCTAGTTAAAGACAATACATTTAAATTTTTTAGTAATAGATATTAAGTATAAATAAATAAACCAATCAACTCTCAGAATCCACATTTTCTGAGAGTTGATTGGTTTATTTATTTATAGGTGTTTATTAAATTGAAAATTTATACATTTTATAATGTTAATGTTAGGTAACAATTAGTGGATTACTTGAATATATTATCTCTCCAGTGCCCATATTACTTAATAAGCCTTGCCTTTACCTTACTTGGAAGGTAAAAGTAGAAACTCTTACATACAATAAAAAATGTACTTGCAACATGCTCCACACCATTCACCGAAGCAACATTCTCCACCAAATCTGATAAGAAATTATGAAATGATTTATTTAGTCATTTTGTTTTTATAATAATTATTAAATATTAAAAAGCACACATAGGTAAGCTGAAGCAAAGCAATGTAGGTTAAAACGCATAAATAATATTTTAGGCCGAGGATTTCTTATTATAAAGATACATAAGTCATGAAAGTAAAAATACTTATGTATCTTTGTTAGGTATATGCGCACAAAGGCAGAAATATAGTTGAAATACAAACAAAAGGTAACCCAAATGAAGATGAAATAGGTAAGTAGGTACTTTAATTATTTAGGTTACCTAAATTATCAGAGTCCCTTTAGAAAAGAAGCATGATAATTGAGGTGAACTAAGCAGGTATGTATAATTAACCGCTTGTATGCTGAGATTCCTGATACAATAGAAAATCTATTATGTATAGTTGAGATCACTTTGACATATAAGCAGTTAAAGCGATGACAATTAATTTAGTAAGCGAAAGACAAAGATAGACATTAGGTACAACAGACTCTAGATAGTCTGTTGTTGCCTAATATCTATCTTCGTGTAAATATGTTGACATTGATTGATGCACATGCAACGGTATCTCTAGTACATCCAGGTTTTCTGAATTTAGTTCTACAAAATTAATGTATTTATACTATTCTAAATAAGGATCCTTAATTAGTTCTGAAAGCCTGAATAATCTTATGCATTACAAGCACTATTATAGTTTAAAATAAAGCAGTAGGTAGGTAGTAGCTACCTGTAGATACTAACTACCAGCAGATATTGCAGGTGAATATTGCAATGTAAGCAGATTAGGATAAAAAAAAATAACAGACATGAAGGTAGTTTATAAAAAATATGCGAACCGAACCTTACCTCTCGCACCCGCACCATTTCCGTGGCTGGCCGGTGTCCCGCTCACTTTGATCGGCCTCCCGTCTGCAGTACATTTTAATAGCATCTTTCCAACATAGGTTCACTTATCCATCGAACATTGTACTTAAATACAAGTTTGTTAGAGCAGGTATATAATAAATAACTAAAAATATGTTCTTTGGTCGAGTTGCAATTTTCACTTTTGCGCCAACTGATTGGACAAGTTGTATGACGTCAAAAGTCAATTTATTTATACCAATCGAATGAGCACGAGATGTACCACTAAGTGATAGCACTTTATTGATAAACTTGGTAGGTATAAATGATTACACAACACGCACGATTACACAGTTTTTTAATCTATGTACACAAGTCAAGTCCATCCACACTTTTTTATTCGTGCAACTAAACAAAACACCAAACTCTCGCGATACCCTACAATCAACAGGCTGGCTGGATTGGATTGGATGAATAGCAAACGAAATAAAATACTCCGCTTCAAGATCCGACCGAACCGAGTGGCTGCGATTCGCGATGTTTTGATTGAAGAATGTGTGAGTGAAAAAAAATCATGAAATAAAAGTGAAGTTAGCGAGCTTCTACCTAGTAATCTTCTATCTCTGTTTTGCATTTTACATTTATGCTCAATATTCAAGTTTAGATTGTTTAAACAAGCAATCAAGTTATCTGTAAATAAGAACAGCTAGGTATGTATTTTAATCGCGATTTAGTTTTCAATAAGCTTATAAATTGATTTTTTATATAAAACTCATGCTCATGTACTATTTTGCTATAGAAAGAGACAGAACTAAATAGTTTTATTTAGTTAGTTTTAAAATGTTGTTTTAACTCATAAGTTATTTATTGCCCGAGCAAATAAATAGTAATTCAAGCTTAAATGCATAGTGCCATGCCAACCATCTAATAAAAACAGACGACGACGATGCGTTGTCGTTTGCCAGCGCGCTTATTTTTGTTGGTTGGTTACGTTTGTTACTACACGTGCGGCACCCCTAACACGAAGTGAAATGGCAATGGAGGTCAAAAATTTGGGCATAAATTACACTATTAGGCCCGTATTCCGAGACAGAAATCGTTACTCAAGCATAGATTTGAGTAGAGATTTTCATACAAAAATATAGGCTTGAGTACGGATCAGTGCTTGAGTAAGGCTACGGAATACGGGCCCTAGTGTGTTTTTGCTTGTTAGGCTATAAAACCAGACGTCAGTTTTAAATGATTTGAGTACCTACTTCTTCTTCTTTTATTTATGGCCTCTGTCCATCATTTTAGGTATACCTAGTCATAAATAGTCATTTAATTGGCAAAAAATGTCTGTCGAAATGACGGACAGAGGCCATAATTAGAAGAAGAAGAACTCCATTACCAGTTTCACTTCCCGGTAAGTTTGCGGGTCCTAGTAAACATTCTTCGGGACTTCAGGGTTCAAAAAGCCACAGAACAGACACCTATATCCTAGCCAAGAGCCCACAACATAAGACACTGCTATAGAGAGTTAGTTAGTAATCTACTAATATTACTTGGCTATGTATAGGTAATGTACCTATAAGAAATCAGGCAGCGTACCTACAATATTTTCATGACAAAGTTTCAGCACTGTAACAGCTGTTGCGTCAAAGCACCTAAAAAATGTTTTATTGAAGTTATACCTACTTTTAATGCAACTTCCAACAACGTTGCGTTATACGGGAGGACATAGTCTCTTTCTATTCCCCCCGCATAGAAAATGACAGAGACTAATACGCTACAAATGCTACCATCAAATAATAGATGGCAGTGTTCAGCATTTTTTGAAGTTATACGACTTCCAACTGACAGCGTCAAACAAAAGAAAAAGAAACATAACCGTAATTTCAACCATCAGGAGCAGAGCTCTGTTGGCGGAACAGTGATAGTGAAGTTCAAATCCAAACCGACATTACCTATAGACTTTTGCAACTTTTTACTTTTTATTTTGAAGTGAACATTTAGTGCCTACTGCATATTGTACATAAAAATAAATACTAAATTAATTTCACATTAAACACAGAGCGAGAGTGAAGGCGTAGCACTCGAAGTACCTATAACTTCTTCCGCGAGTAGGGACTCCACGCACTGGTTTTTGTTATATGAGTCCAACAATCTTTGAGAATGCCCGTCTAAAAACATGGTGAGTTAAAACCGGCCGCTAGATAGGTGTTAGATAGGTATAGGAACCTACATAGATGTTATCGTAACAGTCGACCCAAAATGACAAAATTACGTGGTTGTAAACATTTGACCACTGTTTTCAACTACATTATCATTTCACTTGGCGATAAGGCTGACGATGACACGGCGACGGACGACGACAACGACGACAGTTCGTAAACCACAGTAAGCTGACTATATTTTGGTTTTATCTGTATACAAAATACCTACTGGCAAGTGGCAACTCTCTGTCCCCTCTCCAGTCCAAGCCGCCGCGCCGCCACCGAAACTTTGTTGACTGCGTTGCTGAAATAGTGATGCCAACTTAGCTACTTTGTAGCTAGATCTGTCAGACAACACTGGTAGCTATTTTTTACAACAATATTTACAAAAAATAAGTATTCTATCGGCGTTTATCTTGCATTTATCTCTCCTGAAATATTACACGGAAGTCCGTATCATATTAGCCTAAATCCTTTTATAATTGATTTTTTATATTGTCGAAGAAAACAACGGTAAATAAAAGCAGTTATGAAGGCGTTTTTTCTTTTTAAACTTTTATTGGCAGTACGCACAGGTTAATTGGTAAAATAGCATTAAACCCGCCTATGTACGGGTTTTTACCAAGTGCATTATACAATTTTCTAATGTTATTTTATTTTTTTGTTGAGAAATCTGCAAGAGAGTGCATCAATGAGGTCCCACCCAGCGGTCCTGCCACAGGGTGCTGCCACTTGTGTTCACAACTATGCCCATGCCACTGCCGGAATGTATGGTGGCATCAATGCCGCGGACATATTGCCACAGCAACATTGACTTTATTCTCACTAAGCGGCATTCATGCCGGCAGCGGCATGGGCATAGTGTGAACGCAGTATGAGAAGGCTGTGCAAAGTAGAGAGGGCCTGGGTGGGAGGCTAAGTAACATTTTAGCTACTTAATTCTATTACCTGCCTAGGTAAAACTAGCAAAATGTTTAGCTATAGAGTTGGCAATACTGGCGCAGTGACTGCTTGCTGTGCTGAGTGTGCTGCCGCTTGCTTGCTGCGCGCCGCGCGCCATTTTGACTAGACTTTTGATCGAAAATTGAGAAGTGACGCTACGACGCTGTTGTTTTTCTTGTTCATATCATATTCGTATCTTCGTGGAAATAATTAAATTTGTATACCTACCTCATTCAAAATGGGTAAAAAAGATAAAAAAGGTGATACCTCCGATGGATCTAGCGTCGAGGAAGAATATGTTGTCGAGAAGGTTCTTGATAAACGCACAGTGAAAGGAAAGGTAGGAATTGGTTATTTACCGCTTTTATTGCGCCGATTTTTGCAGCACTCATAAGAATTCAGTAATGAGTAGTTGGTTTGGGTCTTGTGAACCAAGAAAGTACCTTCCGGCTTTAGCTGTAACCAGCTGGACGCCAGGGTGTTCACCACAAATACCCCTATAGGTGCCATGTCGTCCCACAATTTAGAATGATAGAACAGTCTCTTTTTTTTGCATGTAGATCAGCAAGTTTCTAACTATTCCTGCTGCATTATTATTTGCTTCCTACAGGCCCAGTAAAAGATAACACAAAGCATTTAAAATATTGCAGATTCAGTATCTGTTGAAGTGGAAAGGCTACAAAGAGGAAGAGAGCACATGGGAGCCTGTGGATAACTTGGACTGTGAGGAACTCATCCGGACTTACGAGGAAAATAGAAAGGAGAAGGAAAAGGAAAAGGAAGTGAGTTTACTTAGCCACGGTATTTTTAAACTGGTCAGTCTGACCCTAGGTTCTAGAGTCAGAGAATGTGGCACTCAGCACTACTGTTAGTGTACTTTTCCACTAGTTTTAACCTCTAGACCGGCTAGTGTTTGGAATATCTGACACTGTATAAACTATCCACCTACCTAGATTACTCTTTATTTATGACTAGCTTCCGCCCGCGACGTAGTGCACCTACCGTTGGATCACATTGATTTTCGGGGATAAAAAGTAACCTGTATTCCAAGTTTCATCCAAATTGGATCAGTAGTTTTTGCGTGAAAGAGGAACAAAGATTATGTACATACATACATTCATACATCCATACATCCATTATATTATTATTTTTTACACAGGCAGCTTAAAGGTGATACATGTATATCACTTAATATTGTCTGTGCACTTGGTTGATCTAGTCTGTTTTAAAATGTTCTAATTGTTGGAGCACTAATTATTGGATTATAATAGGACTATATATAAAAGATCTTGCCTACTTTTGATTATAAATGTGTGAAGAGTTTTCTGTTGCCTTCTTTATTTGTATTCTTTCTCTTCCCAGCTAAATATCTTTTATCTCCATTATTCAGCAAAAAAAGAAGCCGGAAGAGCGAAGCAAGAAACGAGTGCGGGAATCCAGTGTTGAGACTAATAACTCTGGCCGCAAGGGACGGGGCAATAGCGTGTCTTCAGACGATGTCAAAGAAACCAAACGCGATCGCAAGGATGACAAGGCTAAGACTGGCTTTGAGAAGGGACTGAAGGCTGAGAAAATTATTGGTAAGCTAAAGATGGTTGATAACAAAAGAAGCAGTACTCTTTTCATACAAAGTTGCGTTAAAAATATCTAGGTCATTTATACCATGCTAATATGCTAACACTATGCAAACCTAGCCTAAGGTTTATCATCATCATCATATCAGCCATAGGGTCATACTACTGAACCTAGCATCATTCTAGTGTTACTACTGGATTTCTATGGATATTTTGTTGTTAAAAATAATTCTTGCTGTCTGTTGTATCTGTGCAGGTTGTTTTAATGGACATAACACTGTCTCTCTGAATTTTGCCAGGTTTAAATGACTAGTAGGGCAAGGCTGAGGCCCCAGTAGTGCATTGTGTTGCATAATACTAGGTAAACGCGATGCATACAATGCGTTGATCCATAGCGAGATGGAACGCATTTCACCAATAGAGCTTCGCCTGTACTGTAACTTAGCTACTTACAAATTAATGTCTAACCAGATGATTTCTTTGTTTCTCAGGCGCATCAGATGCCACTGGTGATCTCATGTTCCTGATCAAATGGACTGACACGGATGAAGCTGAATTGGTACCTGCTAAAATTGCAAACGTCAAATGTCCACAGCAGGTCAGTTAAAAATGATGTTATAATATCCTGTTTGTCATTCTTTATTGTACACAGATACTTAACATGAAACTTAAACGTCAAACTACACCAGAAGGCAAGACGTCGTGTCGTGTAGTTTGGGAGAGAGAAAAAAAATATTTTTTTGAAAATCCGGCTTTTTTAGAGCCGGATTACGTCACAATATAAAGCATATTGAGACGGAAAAGCCGGATTTTCAAAAAAAAATTTTTTTTTCTCTCCCTAACTACACGACGCGACGTCTTGTCAAGTGTGCGCCAACGCTAAAACATGTACATATAAGCGAGCTTAACCCTAAGAAGAGTTCTCTTCCAGCAAACCTTAGGATGAGAGATGGGAAAATGTAAGTGAAATCATTCATCATCATTCAAATCAATTTGTATCTGCATACTGTGTGACCACTGAAAAGTTGCAGGTAACTAGCTAACAAAACAAGTTAGCAGAGAAATGATGATGAAGAAGATATCTATTTCTGTCTCCTGTTCATGTGTTATTTTAGTGTACAATAAAGAATTACAAGAAATGTTAGTTTAGCTACTTCCCGTTGTTGGTGGAACATATGTTTAGATCAGATATTTTCTCTTCGACGGTGTCGCGACGCATTTAGTACTAAACTAAATTTAAAAGGTTAGGGATACAAGAAACTATTGTATCCAACAGAGCTGGATACAAAAAAATTGTGTATCATTTTACTAAAATTTACAGACAAGAGAACTATTGTATCCAACAGATCTCAATCCAAAACATATTGTGTATAATTTTACAATTAAGGGTTTATTTGTTTTCCAGGTCATAGCATTCTATGAAGAGAGGCTCACGTGGCATGCACCCGCTGACGCTACTGAGTAATGACAAATTTAATGTAAGAAGTAATTATAAGTATTATATAAGACACGGCAGGACATCTCAGCGCTTGGTTTAACAGCATTTCCAAGTAACCAAGGTCTGAATTTTTATTATGACTTAGGATTACATATTTTCAAACAGTTTTTAGTAATTGATAAGATGAAACATTTTCCTCGATTTCATTTGTTATTGAACCCGACCACTGAACAATTTCCAGTTTTCTGCAATAGTGATTTTTCTGTATGTTGGAAATATATTTGTGGTTTTTGTGTAAATTAGGTATGTAATGGATTGTAAGATAAATATAAATAGATACTTAATTTTGTTTCTAATTCTGTAATTTGGAGATCGTAGAGTTGCATTTAAACAAACTTTATTACTAATGTAGCGCCATCTATCTCGCTACATAAGAATTAACATGAGAAATATGCTAGATCGCGCAAACGAAGTTATCACGGAGTTTGAACATAAGTAATACTACCGAATACCATCCATTGGTCTTCGGACCCCGAGCCAAAGTCGCTCGGCGCTAAAGATCTTCCCTATTCGTAGGAGGACACAAATATCCTACAATGTTCTCATTAGTATACACATTTCAGTTTGATGCGCGGTTGGTGCGCGTCTGACGCAAGTAGACCGTGATTCTCTCGTAACGTACATAGCTAGTGACATGGTACTATAGTAGGTGCCAAATAACACGGCAATACAGGTCATTCACCCACCTTCACCACGATGTCGCAAAATTCAATTGATGTATGGTAAACAAACAGTACTAACGAGATGCGAGCGATACCGTCTTAGCGACAGGTTTGTATGGACAGCGACAGAAATAGCCATACATAAACTGAATTTTGAAACATCGTGGTGAAGGTGAGTGAATGGCCTGTATTGCGGTGTTATTTGGCACCTACTATAATGCTTAGATTCAGACACGCGAGATATCGCAACTAACGCGCGGTTAACTCTCGTTTAAAACGCTTAAATTGTAGTTTTTTATTTCCACTTGTCATTTTGTAGGTTGAGTGATTATATATTTATTTAGTCACATTACGACCAAATTTTCGCATGTGTCTATCACGTGACCACGTGGATGTATAAAAACGTACTCAATGCCTTGATCACGAGTAAATGTGACAATTGCAAATGTATCGTAACGCTAGCGTATCCGAGATACACTGCGCGGTGACACTACAAAGGTTGGTAGTCGAGCTGGCATTGACGCGCAATATAAATGGAATACGCTAATGGACAGTTTGGACGGGGTCAGTAACATGGCACTACAGTAACTACGCGGAAGATCGGTCGCGGAAGTATGGTACGGGATTGACACCCGCGGAATTTCCGCGACGGAATTTCCGTCAAGTGCGCCTGAGCCCTAAACCTTGCATAACGCGGAGACTGTCAGATTTGTTCGTGATAGAGGTACTGGACGACACACTGACCAGTAAAAGCACGTGGATTAATACAAACCAATCTATTATGTAATGTATACTTAAAATCAGATGAATATATAATTTTATTATGTTGGACCTGGTTCGATATGATTGCAATCTGTAGGTTGCAGAGCTTATTGAGAAAATCGTATAAATTGTATTAGTTTCTTCAAAGCAAGTTTTGTTTAATGTTTCATTGTCTATAAATTAACTGCTGTAATTGTAAAGTGGCTGAATATAGAATAGTTTATAATTAAAATAAATATTACGGTAAGAGAAGTAATGGTTTTATTCAAATCTATATGTATCATGCAGAAGATTATATCAAATAAATTCCTACATACAATATACGCAAATCTTAAATGAACGTGTTGAATTGTAATACTTATTAAATCAAGAGAGTATTTACTATGATAATTAAATATTTTGTCATCAACTCTTCATAATCATTCATCCATACATTTGGGACGAGTGCAGTCATTCGTTAACTAAATTACACAGTAAAATACAATAAATGCAGTGCTTATCTAGTCAGTGGTTACATAAATACTAAAGACGGCGCGAATGGTTTCAGTAGATCTTCACGCTTGGCACTTGTAGTCCAGCTTGCTCAATCCATTGCTGTAAATTAAATTCTTTATTGTACACAAAAGTAATGACATATGGGAACTTAACACGTTCCCTGTCCAAGTGCTCCCAATGTGAAGCCATGAAGCTTTTTTTCAGGAGCCCGTGCTTCCACTATGGGTTCACAATTTCAATGGCCCACACATAGTGGAACCACACTTGGACGTATGAAGTTGTCAAATCATTTTGTATGGGGACAGGGAATGTGTTAAAGATGGGTACCATGTATAGAGGTGAGCTTACCCTAATAAGAGTTCTCTACCAGCAAACTTTCCACGATAGAAGAGATATATGATGGTGGGTGCGTGTACTCAAAGGTCATTAAAAAAACATATACCCGAGCAAGCTAAAACACAGCTAAGATGTATCAGTTAAGATTTTCTAGAAGAAAAGGGGGGTAAAATGACATTAAATATTCTTGGACATATCACACAACGCCCTCTAGTTCCATACTAAACGGAGATTGTTATAATAAAACTAGAAATGCCATTACAAATGCATTTTATCAAGAATCAATGCATCACGTTCAAGTGGCGTCCATACTATTGATAGTTTAGTACCTATATTCCAAGGAATATAGGTACTAAACTATATAAAACGCAACGCGTTTTTTCCAAAGAACATAATTTGACAGCGCTAAAAAAGAATTTTCTAATCTATGCAACGATTAGAAGAAAGCAGGTTAGTCTCTGACGGTCTCATTATGTTACCGGGTTTATCGTCGATTTATCGAGGGTATAGACCCGGCCTAGCTAGGCTCTGCCTAAAGGTAGGCTCGAGTTAAAACTGAGACGTGATTGTGTTTTTCTAAACCCGTTCTTTTGTGAATTATTCACTCAAAACTGACAGTAAATGAAGTTAAAAAAGAAAATAGCGGCAAAACAAACCAAATAAGGGATAGGTAGGTACCTCCCTAGTTTAGCCCAAAACACAAGTTATCGTAAATTAAATAAAAACCACAATTGAGCGTCCAGCTTAACCTGAACCTCATCGTCATTAAAAATGCTAGAAATGGGAGCTCATGTTACATTGGCTTTTCTCAGAACACTACTACTACGCCTCGTCTTAAGTTTATATTACCAAAATTAGATACAGGGTTTTTCGACAAATCCCGTAGCGTAATGAGAGGGTGAGTGTCAATTATCGTACGTGAGTTGTGCGACGTGTCCCGGCGTGTGCTGCACTAGCGGCGCGAGTCGCTCCGTGAACCGCTGCAAGTTGCGCTCTAACTCGCGTTGGTACTCGCGCTGATCGCTGCCGATTAGATTCTTGTTCTTGCGGAGGGCGTCGTGGCATCTGCATTAGGTAAGTTCAACATTAAACTTACCCCCTCACCGCTCTTAATGAACTTCTTGCAGCCAATCCAGACTGTGATATATTCACGGATGACTGGAAGACACTTATGTTGGTATGCCTGAGATATTGCGAGAATGATGAATGAATGTTACGTATAATATAATTAAACTATCTGACTTATAAATTATGGACAACAATTTTATTATTTATATTTATTTAATTTTTGTTTTGACATTTTTAATTGGTAGTGTTTAATTAATTAGTGTAATTGGTTGTGTGTGACCGTTCTAATTAAATAAATTAAAATAAATAAATTAACATTCTAAATTAACATCGCTTTTCGCCAGATCGGTACTTATTATCGGTGCAGCTACTTTGTGCAATGCCAACTCCACAAAGTGCCTTTGCGTTTTCTTATTTCAATAAAACTTATCAGTAATATTTTATTACAGATGTCGGAACCGCTTCGGGTTGACGAAGGTGAAACCCCACTCCCCATCCACCTAAAGGGCTCGAGTCAACAGAAAATTCAGGGGAGTTGGCAAGATTAAATACAATCGAAATTAAAACATGCGATATGTATTGCGCGAACATAATAATATGCGATACAAGCGACCCGCCCCGGCTTCGCACGGGTGCAATGCAGTGATGATGATGATGTATTATACATATAAACCTTCCTCTTGAATCACTCTTATCTATTATTAAAAAAAACTGCATCAAAATCCGTTGTGTAGTTTTAAAGATCTAAGCATACATACATACAGACATTAGGACAGACGCGGGAAGCGAATTTGCTTTATACTATGTTGTGATGCGATGTGTGACTTGGTAACACTCCGCAGTGCAATATTAACCGTCTTTGTCGCATATTGTAGCTCAGAGACGCTACGTACGATTGTCACATTGTTTTCGTGTTTATTTTTGTGACACACAAAAGTAATCACAAATTTCCTTACTTAACTGCTCTTGTCGCTCCTTCGTCGTCGTTGTGATACCTATAAGAAAGTAAGTGTTATAAAAATACTCACTTTTTAGAGAAGTCTTTGAAAGCGAGTCGTAGCTTGTTAGTGAGCCGCGTCGGAGGCTGCGTGCCATCTGCTACCGGCGCTAAAAACACCTGAAATATAACTATTATTATGAATCTTAATAATTATACATCTCTGAGTTTCATTTATTTGTAAGAAGCGCTCGTGGCTAGGCTTGCTTAGGGCCGTAAGATCAATAGTGGTTTAAACCACGAAATTGAGTTTAACCTCCAGTCTCCGATTATTTGATAAGATCAATGGTAGTTAATCGACCATCGGTAGCTTAAACTGACAGAGATGACAGTAGATTAATCCATCGATCAAATGTAATCGTAGTTAACGAAACCCATAGTTTAAACTGCTTTTGATCTTACGGCCCTTAGTCAATCGTCACCGATTATCTAAGTTAAGCGACGTCCTTCGCGGTCATTATTTGGATGGGTGACCGCTTGTAACATTTACATCTGAGTCATTAGGTACACATGGGTCATAAGTCATGAGTCATTAGGTACACATAAGTCATGAGTCATTAGGTACACATAAGTCATGAGTCATTAGGTACACATAAGTCATGAGTCATTAGGTACACATAAGTCATGAGTCATTAGGTACACATAAGTGTATAAGGAGATGTCTTGTAAGGCATTGCACCGCGTCCATGACTATGTGATGTTAAGTTTACCTGCGCCAACTCCAGAGGTCCCTGATTGACGGTGGTACCGATGCAGCCTTGTACAACCATTTGCAGCATCTTTGGATCAGCCGGCTCTTGTACCGTTGCCGCAGCCAACTCTGCCGTCTAACAGAACAAGTTAGACATAAAACGGAAGACTTTTTCTCAGGTTTAAGAGCGCTTGTAGACGTCCGTGTTTTTTGCCGGATTCGCGGTGGTGTATGATTTCTAATGAATGTGTGTACACGCGCCGGACATCGGTCCGGCGAACAATTATAGGAAAGCCGTTTTTGACGGTCCGTTATCCGGTGAAAAAAACGGACGTCTACGAGCGCTCTAATGCTACGGCTACATTATCGCGCGAAGTTTTCTGTTGCGTTGGCGCGATAAAAACTTCGTAGCCGATCTACGACGAAATGCTTGGCTACATCATAAAAACTTCGCTACGTAGCGATAATCATGCAACTCTTACACAAGTACTCTCTCTCTCTCTCTTACACAACTTGTACAAGCTGCTCGGCGTCTCGCAGTCAACTGAGCGCACGCAAGTGTAGCCAACCGCACGAACTTTTGTCGCGATAAAACCCTTTGATGTAATCCAATTTACCGACAGTGGCGTGAAGTGTATTTTTATCGCGATAATGTGTCGCGATGGGTCGATATTATTATAGACGTGTCGCGACAACGCGGATCTTCGCGCTATCGCGATAATGTAGCCGTAGCATAAGAGTATTTATTTCTTAGAAGAATATACATATTCACTTATTGAGAAAACATTATAGGAATAAGTTTGAGCTACGTACGTAGATATAAAAAAATACACTAAATTAAACACAGGTGAGTAAGAAATCACACAATTCTTTCTCTAGACTTTTAAGTTGGTTAAACCAGTATAGCATGAGCTACCATTTCTTAAAGCTTCAATGACTTTGTAGTTCAGTAAGATTGGTAACTAACTAGATCGCGCTTTATATCGGACCAGTTAAAAAATACGTTTCGCGTTTATTTTCGCTTGTGGGAACATCGCGAGATCTCGACTACTAGTGGTTACATACCTTCTTTTGAATATCCTCAATCGCAACTTCAATAGGTGATAGTATTATTTGAGTTCGCTGCACCACCTGAAAAGTACGAGAAGAGTTTTAGAACTGCAAAAAGAATCACAGGCCCTTACGTTCAGTTGTATTTGTTATTATTTATTTAAACTTTCACACATACAAATAGTGCTAGGAGGACTTAATGCTATGAGCATTGTCTACCAGTCATCCTGGGCGTGTATTTTATAAGTACTAAACAAGTTATAGCAAAAAAATTATCTACTAATAATTATCTATGTATATACGTTCATACTGAAAAATAAAACATTCATACCTGAAATACATTATTATGTTTCAGTGAAAATCTATAATTTGCTTTCTATTACTTTAAAAGTTTGTAACTAGTTTAATTAAGCTGAGTTGGGTTTTCATAAAATAAACAATATCAGATAAAGTCCTTTCCATGAAAGAAGTCCCGCAGACGCGGCGCTGTAGTCGACCTTAAGTATTATTTCTCGGGCAGCACTTTTAACAACTTTAGGCATTGAAAACAAGACTTTGATCACAGAAACCAAATAAAAACGCACTACCATCCGAACACATTAACAGCACCTGACAACTAATTTAAAATTTAGTTTTAAACTTTAGTTTCGGAAATTTCCGCGGGACTTCTGTCATGAAAAGGACTCTAGATTGTATACCTGTATGCGAGTCTTGACATAAAATCCTACTAATACTATAAACGCGAAAGTTTGTAAGGATGGATGGATGTTTGTCACTCTTAAACGTAAAAACTACTGATCCGATTTGGATGAAACTTAGAATACATATTGTCCGTGACCTGGACTAACACATAGGCTACTTTTTATCCCGGAAAATCAACGGGATCCAACGGGACGCGAACGAAGTCGCGGGCGGAAGCTAGTAAATAAATAAATCAAGTAGGTAGCTTGTATACCTGTATTCTAGTCTTGACATAAGGGAAGTGGTGTGCAACAGTGAGTATTGTCTTGCGTTTGCATTGATCTGCGATGTCGCCGTGCGCGCGCCCGTCTGATGTGAACGGAGTCGCGTACATAAACCGCTCTGTAAAGTAACACACAACATAATTATACAACAAAGTCTAAGCCATCATATTTAGTAATACACTCGAGAGCATAGAAATCGCACATAGAGGCATTTTCCTACATTTTAATTTCGACCCTTATTTTTTTTTAAAATTAATGTGATGTTGCAAATATAACTTAAATTAAATTGAAGTACACACTGTTAGCTTCCTAAAAACACAAAATGTCTAGCCTTGACCTTCGAAATCATAACAGTGGCAACTAAACAATAGAATGGCCTAAATTAGCTCGTTTCAGGTAGCGCGGTTTGTGGGACTTTGAGCAGGTATAAAAGGTTAAAAAAACAATAAATTTGTGAATGCATCGATTTATTAATACGAGGTATTGCCTCCCCTAGCCTGAATAACAGCTTCCATTCGGTGTTTCATTGAAGAAATCAATTTTTTGACGAAATCCTGCGGTATGCTGTCCCATTCTTCCTTGATCGCGGTTTGGAGCTCTCTGAGACTCGTAGGCGCTGCGTTTCTGGATCTTACTCGTTTCTTTAGTTCGTCCCATAAGTGCTCAATGGGATTGAGATCTGGGCTTCGAGCAGGCCACGCCATAACGAGTACTTCAACCTCCTCCAAGTACTGGCGTACTATAGCAGCGGTGTGTGGTCTAGCGTTATCCTGCATCAAAACGAAGTTTTCGCCGATAAATCCAGAAAAGGGCACAACATGTTCTTCCAGGATCTCCTCGACGTAACGTTGGGAAGTCAATCCACCCGATCGACGGTCGGTATCGGGCCCTGTGATGAAGACAAGTTCGGTTTTCGCTTCCAGAGAAATGCCTCCCCAGAACATACACGAACCACCGCCGTATGCGACCCGTTCGGAGATGCAACATTGAGCAAAACGCTCACCGGATCTTCGGTAGACTCTACCTCGTCCGTCGTTACCACTAGTGGCTCTGGGAGCTGTAGACCTCGCGAGCATACTAAATATTCCAATATTCAACATCATCAATCAACATCATCAATGTCGTGTAAGGTCTGAAAGTCTTTAAGTGCACTTTTATTAATTTCTAATTTAAGGCTTATTATTATGCTGATGCTCTCATTCAGTGAAGGAAAACATCATGAAGATAATTATCAGTTAGTATTCTAACAGCGACGAAACGCTTGCAGCCTGTCACGTATTGAAAACTAACTATAATGCAAAATGTTGTGTGTGTGTGATGTGATGTTTTTTCTATTTAATTTTGTAAATTTTTGAGGAATGTAATGTGCAAGTGCATTTTCCGTTTTGTGATTTTTTTGATTTTTTTTGCATCATCTTGTGTAGAATGAGGTCCTTTGTGTTTCTCTCAAATTTGATTGAAAACCATCGATTGTTTGATGAGCTATCCTGTTCATCATGCTGAAGATCCTTATCAGATCTTCGCCAAACTTTTATGAGACCAACTTATAGTTACTACCTTTCAAATAAAAAAAGAATAATTGAAATCGGATCTCATTTGGTGGAGATATCCAGTATATCAAATAGCCCCTTTTTGCCCTTTTTTTGGGGGAAGTACCCCTCCAATCAAAAATCCCCGACGACAAAAAAATTCTAATAAGTCATATAACATGTGTACCAAGTTTCGTGCAGATCGGTTGAAAAATGCGACCTGTAGAGGAGAACAGACAGACAGACAGACAGACAGACATCCGGACAAACGCATTTTTGGTCAATGTGGAAACTGAGACGCTTCGCTCGCTTCGCTCGCTCGGTCAATGAAGGCACATCCTGCACTCGTCGGAGAAGAGGACTGCCTGCCATTGATCCATAGTCCAATTAACGTGATTTCGAGCAAACTGAAGGCGTGCTTGTCTGTGCGCTGGGGTCAATTTTGGGCCAGTTGCTGGTCTGTGCGCTGTCAGACCTCCTTCGGCTAGTCTTCTTCTAATAGTCCACCGACTGACTTCCACTTCTCTAACTTCCTGGAGCTGCTGTCCGAGTTGAACTGCATTCAACCGGCGATTTCGTAGTGATATATTCACAAGGAAACGGTCATCGCGCTGTGTTGACGCACGTTTTCGGCCTGTTCCTGGTCGCCTGGTATAGCCACCAGTTTGCTGATATCGCTGGTATACACGTCCAACAGCATATCTGCTCAAATTTAATTGACGAGCCACTTGACTTTGGTTCTGTCCAGCTTCGATAAGTGCAACCACTTGAGACGCTGCTTCTGGTGTGGTATCCATTTTCTTGTTTAGAGAGATGACGTATTCGTTAAAGGACCTTTCTGACTGGGAGTTGGTATGCAAATGATGTCATTTCAATCATCCCTTACCGTTTTATACCTGCTCAAAGTCCCACAAACCGCGCTACCTGAAACGAGCTAATTTAGGCCATTCTATTGTTTAGTTGCCACTGTTATGATTTCGAAGGTCAAGGCTAGACATTTTGTGTTTTTAGGAAGCTAACAGTGTGTACTTCAATTTAATTTAAGTTATATTTGCAACATCACATTAATTTAAAAAAAAAATAAGGGTCGAAATTAAAATGTAGGAAAATGCCTCTATGTGCGATTTCTATGCTCTCGAGTGTAGTACATTACCGCAGCGGCCCGCAACAGAGGCAATTATGGAATAACGTGTTAATGTGGGCCGGGTCGAAGACGAGCCACACATACGTGAGTCCCTCATTGCCTAGTTGTGGCCAAGGCTTGTATAGTACTTTTCTCAAATAATGCAACGAAATTAAAACTAAGTACTTACCTAGGCAAAACTTTTGAGTTGAAAATACAAAATAATAACTTTTCAAAACCAATACCGAACAACGAAGTTACAGTGTTCATTTGTTTTTTTTTTTCGATAATCAGCTTTCTATTTGAAAGCCTGTTCGAAATTTGAATAAAACCTTTGATAAGGTACCTCCTTGGTTGCCACGTTATGGAGTAAAAGATCGTTCCATTTTTAAATTACACGCTAGCAATGGATTTTCATACATTTATTGCCGGCCGCTGCTCGCATGTATTTGGCCAGTACTGCATTATCTCGAAGAAGGTTGTCAAAATTTCGATTTATCTCGAAGAAGGTTGTCAAAATTTCGATTTATCTCGAAGAAGGTTGTCAAAATAATGCTTTAATTTCCAAGCGTGTTTGAGAAAAGGATCATTTTGAATCTAACATACAGTACGGCCGGCGGATCTAGACCGGCTTTAAGTTCGTTCGGAACGCTGCGCAGTAGTCACTTTTAGGGTCGAATAGGTGGTATGTCTCGCCTGTACCTGCGCACAATTTCCGAAAGCGCAACTTCAGACCGGTCTAGATCCGCCGGCCGTAGTGTACTAGATGACAACCCATATGCTGATAAAGAAATTGTTAATGTGAAGTGCCCTAGCATAGATTTAGGTAGAGATTTTCATACAAAAATCTATGCTTGAGTTCGGATCAGTGCTTGAACAGTAAATCATCATACGGCCCTAAGTGTGACACAAATTCATCATCACATTGACGACGTCTAAATACGCCTTTGCATCTAGTCAAGCTGTTAAGGCGTAGGGTAAAGGTTTCAACATTTTTGAAGATATATTAAAACTAAATGTAATTATGTGAAATTGCAGAGCTTCAGGGTCGAGAGAATAACAATGCAAAGGTTCAGTAAAAATATCACATTGATCCAAACAAGTTTTCAATAAGCTTATGATCAACTTGTGAAAGTCCAGTGCTGACAAAGGCAATCTAGGCATTTCCAGGAAGATAAATCAACCAATTTGCCACAATCTTCACAATATCATTGAACGATCAGATGAAATTAAAAAACGTGGCCTTACACTTCAAGTTATAAGTTACAACATCCTACAGAGTACAAAACTTATAGTTGTATGAAAAAAAAACGGATTATTATAACTCACTGATGTTATAATTCCTCTCGTAATGAGTAATGCGTTTGCGCAGCTCATGCGGTTCGAAGTAGGGCTCGACGTACGTGATCTGAATATGCGCCTTGTCAGGGTCTAATGTACTGGTATCCACTATATTGGAGTCCTTTATAATAACCACATTTTCGGGTCCGAAGCGCTGGCCGTAGAAATTCTGAAACATGTTTTATTTATTTGTGAAATAATTACACTCAACTTTTTATTTCGAAACTTATATCCATACGCTTACAGTTAGCATCTTCAGAGTTGTGTGTCGAGTGGAATTTTTCTTAGATACAGCTTGACCTCTTTAAACCAAAAGCAGCCTTTGGCACGAGGTTCATCGTAGAAAGATATTTTGGTGGAAAGTTTCGCACGCGTACGAAGTCGTGGGGATCAGCTAGTAATATTATAATATACTAGCTTCCGCTCGCGACTTCGTTCGCGTCCCGTTGGAGCCCGTTGATTTTCCGGGATAAAAAGTAGCCTATGTGTTAATTCAGGTCACGGACAATATACAGTGAAACCTGGTTAAGTGAGACATCAAGGGACCTGCAATGTCGTTTCACTTATAGAGGTATTCCACTTACCCACTGTCTCAGATATACAGGTATAAATAAATATCTGTCTCATTTACAGAGGGTTCCATTAATAGAGGTGAGAATACAGGTTATTTCAGTTATACAGGTGCGATCAAGTTCAGGATATTCTGATAAACGTACACATTTTAGTTTTCCTTGTCCTTCAGAACATTGTGATTCAGTTTTATGTTTACTCTGAATTATTGTACAAAGAGTAGATTTTGGCACATTAAATTCGGCACAAACTTCTTCGCGTGTCTTCCCACTTTCATAAACGGATATTAACTTCAGTTTTTCACGTAGGTAATGATAACGATTGTAGCTTTCGTTTTGACATTTTTCAAATATACATCTGTATGATAGTAAAGCGAAACTAAAACTGAAGGTAATTGAAGCTCAAAATTTGTACTTACGTACTTGGAATTACGTGTGGAATTTGTGGGTAGAATAAGAATGAGTAAACAAACAATGTTATCTCAGTTACAGAGGTTTATGCATAAAAAATTTACTCGCTGTCTCAGTTATAGAGGTAACTATGATGATAAATCGAAAGAACAAATCCCAGATATACAGGTTTACCTCGTCCCACTAACAGAGGTAATTCAGTGCCAAAGTGTTGGGACCTCAGCATGAGTTCCAGTTATGGAGGTTTCTCACTTATCCAGGTCCCACTTAACCAAGTTTCACTGTATATTTGACAGGCGTCATGGCTCAGTCGGTAGTAACTCTGCCTTCGGTGCTGTGGGTCGTGGGTTCGATCCCCACCGAGAACAAACATTTGTGTGTTTAAACATATGTTTGTTCTGTGTCTGGGTGTTTCTATGTATTATAAGTATGTATTTACAAAAGAAAATGTATGTATGTATTCTATCAGCCATCTAGTTCCCATAGTACAAGCTTTGCTTAGTTTGGGACTAGAAGGCGTTGCGTTAAGTGTCCGTGAATATTTTTTTTGTTTATATTTATGTTCCAAGTTTCATCCAAATCGGATCAGCACTTTTTGAGCCAATTCGTTACAAACATACTTACATACAAATCTTTCCTCTTAAATAATATTAGTATAGATTTAATTTACCTCGAGCCTGCTAAATATCTCCGGCAGTTTAGTGAGCGCGTGTTCCTTATACACGAACTCCTGCAAGTCGAGGTCTCCGAATCTCGCGCCGTAGAACGACACGCGGAAGTAAGCGCCGAACACGCGCTTACCGTGCAACTGCTCTATGCGAGTGAACGCCTCGTTTAGTTTACTGGAAGTAAAGAGTACATTAAGGCCGTGCTCACTTTAGATACGATTTCATTCGAATTTGATTCGTACGACTACGCGCGAATGATACCGACCTTCAAAGGACTATGGGAGCGCTCACACTGCATGCGATCAGTCGTACGTATACGTACGTTTACTTACGACGCCGAATACAATCCGAACTTGTTGGGATTTATCACGCAGTCGTAATATTTGACGGAGAAAAACGTATTCAGAGCACTCAATTCGTACGGACATTACTCTCGTACGTTTACGTACCGAACAAACTCGTGTCCAAAGTGAGCACGGCCTTATTATAACTGCTATACAGGTTGTTCAAGATAGTGACGTCCAAAGAAAAATACGAAATTTTCCCACACCCGGAAGTACTTATTCGAAAATACCCTATTTTACTTCCAAAAATGCGTCTTTTTCAATGTTGTTTATTGTATTTACAGGTGTTTACGTTAAAATGATTACTTTATTTTGCGTTTTCGCGACTGCTACTGCATAATAGACCATGATAAAACCAACCATGTTATAAATAAAAAAAAAAAACTAAAAATTAACACATTTCCCTGCCCTTATCCCACGCTAGGTGGTATCGGCACAACATGTTTTCTTCTTTCTTCTTCAAAACGTAATGACGATTCAAAGTGATCAGTGAGATTTTATTGAATAAAAGATTTTTGACTTTGACTTTGACTCTATCACTCACTCCTATCGTCAACTCTGAATCTATTCCGAGGAGCTGGATAGCCTCCACGTCAACGTCGAGGCTATCCAGCTCCTCGATAACACAAACATAATAAGAAGGCTCAAAAGGCTGCGTAGTATCTGTGTTTTTGTTTCTTTTTTTATCAATATATTTGTTATGTTACTTATGTTACTTTTGCTTTATGTTTTGTCACTTTCACATTTATTTGTTACGTCTAACATGTGGGTTGGGTTGCCCGTGGCATCACCGGACGGCCATGACGGAAGACCAGCGTTAGTAGCTTACTAGTTACTAATTTCATGCTGAGTCATGGTCCGGTTTGCAACACTAGGTTTCATTGCACCTGCCTATAGTTTATTGTAAGTGTTTGCAAATAAATTTATTTTCTTTCTTTCTTTCAAAAGGCAAAAACCTTTTGAGCTAGTGTAATGTTGAATAAACAGTGATATGTAGTGCGAATGCAAACTAGTGCCACCTAATAAAAAACAACAACAAAGTGTCTTCGCCTTAAGTAATTAGAGACAATAAGAAAAGTGCCAATGGACACATTCTTAGAATAGTTTACATTTAAAAATTTATGTCAATGTAAAATTACTGATTAGCCTGCCTTTTGGCTAGATCGTAATATAATTAGGGTATAAGTATTATCTGTTAGTACAAGTACGCTAAATAAAAAAAAAAAAAAAAAAAACCTCTTTCACACAATCCAACCACTTCTTCACGAAGCGCTCGTAGCTAGGCTTGCTTAGCCAATCTTCACCGATTATCTAAGTTAAGCAACGTTCTGTGCGGTCACTATTTGGATGGGTGACCGTTAGTGGCATTTACATCTGAGCGCTTCCGTGCTTCGGAGGGCACGTTAAACTGTCGGTCCCGGCTCTAGCAGTCGTTAAGCCACGACGGAGGCCTTAAGGCGGCCTAAAAACTCCGTCACCAGAGTTGGCCACTAGCTCATACGAACTTGCTTGCTTGCTTACCACTTCTTCGGTCTTCCTCTACTTGCGTACCCAGCCGCACTCATATTCATAACTCTTTTCGTAATATAACTAAATGTATGCAAGACGGGAAAAAAAAAAAAAAAAAAAAAATGTATGTGAAATGCGATGTACCTACATATTTAAAACACACCTGTGAATGTTGGCTAGTTTCTTGTAATCTCTGTTTTCTTCAGCGATGGGTATAAGCACCTTGTAAACATCATTCACAGTTTCGTACATGCCAGCTGTCATCAGTTCACTGGCTGCGTGCTCCAACAGCGCCTGTTATTTTATCAATGATGGTTTCAATGCGC
The DNA here is from genome assembly GCA_947507515.1 of Eulithis testata. Taxonomy (NCBI): domain Eukaryota; kingdom Metazoa; phylum Arthropoda; class Insecta; order Lepidoptera; family Geometridae; genus Eulithis; species Eulithis testata. The sequence goes on from OX382194.1 coordinate 1,169,556, forward strand.
CAAAGCGCTTGTGGCTATAGTAGGTGTCAAATAACACCGCAATACAGGTAATTCACCCACCTTCACCACGATGTCGCAGAATTTAGTTTATGGATGGCTAATTCTGTCGCTTTCCATACAAACCTGTCGCAAACGGTAATCGCTCTAATCTCTAAATACATAAATTGAATTTTGCGACATAGTGGTGAAGGTGGGTGAATGACTTGTATTGCGGTGTTATTTGGCACCTACTATAGGCTTGCTTAGTCAATCTTCACCGATTATCTAAATTAAGCACAGTTCTGCGCGGCCACTATTTGGAACTCTGTTGACGGAGTTTTTAGGCCGCCTTAAGGCCTCCGCTATGGCTTAACGACTGCTAGAGCCGGGACTAATAGTTTAACGTGCCCTCCGAAGCACAGAAGCGCTCACATGAAAATTCCACTAACGATCACCCATCCAAATAGCAGATAGGTAAGTAGACAATATTAACTTATAAGAGAATAAAAAAAAAAGCACAAGTAAGTAAAAATGTAAGCGTACATATTATTCGGTTCAAGATATTTATTTCTCTAAGAATACTATTCACTTAGCGAGAAACACAAGAGTGACATAAGAGTAAAAATAAGTAGGTAAGAGTACACATACGAGTGTCGAAAGGACTTAATAAAAAACAATTGATACCAGCGGGCCTAGGATGCGCACGTGAGATATTTGTCATGTCGTTCTGTCAAAATGTAAGCATTTTGTACCAGTTTAGGAACTATTGCATTATCTGTGGTACCTAATGGTGTCGACAAAACGCGCCATAATGTACACTTTTGACACTTGTTAGTCGTCGTACCTCTCTGAGGACGAGATAATAGTCATGCAGAAATGTCAAAAGTTGAAGATTCAAAGGCGCGTTTTGTCGACAACATTACCACAGATAATGCAATAGTTCAGAAACTTTTGACAGAACGACATGACAAAATATCTCACGTGCGCATCCTAGGCCTGCAGGTCCGCTGAACGGTCTGACCTGCAGTTCGTGATGCGTGAGATGATGATGGAGAGCATCAGCGCAGGACTCGTCGAGTGCGTTGTGCGTGACGTGCTGCAGTAGCGCGGCTCCACGTCCTCCAGCTAACACTTGTTCCGCCACCAGCGCTGCGCCGTGGATCAAACACATGCCCGCCTCCGTGTGGTTAGAACGCTGAAACATTCCTCTACTCTCACTTCCTATCCTACTAATCCATCATCATCATTGGCCTTTTCGTCTTTTACAGACGATTTAAGTAGTATCTGTATTCGGCCGGGGTAAACATTTTCTTTGGTGGCTGTCTAAGCCAATGCGTGGATAAAAGAGCGAGACGACACGCCAGCGACAATACCGCCGCATTGTTCAGTTGCGCCAATTGTGGCCGCGCAGTGCGTATACTAATCCATACTAATATTATAAATGCGGAAGTAACTCTGTCTGTCTATCTCGCTTTCACGCTAAAAACTGATTTGAATTAAATTTGGGACACAAATAGTATGGAGCCTGAGAAAGAATACGTTATTTTTTAATGCGAAAAAAAGGGTTGTAAGGGCTTGAAAGGGGGGTGAAAGTTCCTTAACCTTTTTCATGAAAGCTTTTTTAATGTCACATTTGAAATAACTGTCAGCTGTTTGACAGTAAGAGTTTGAATGACAGGACAACGTCTGTCGGGTCAGCTAGTAATATTATAGATGTGAATGTAAGTTTGTTTGTTACGCTTTCACGCGACAACTCCTTAACCGATCATCATGAAACTTTGTACACATATTTTTGGAGGTATTAGAAGTAACATAGGATACTTTTTATCCCGGAAAATTAACGGGATCCAACGGGACGCGAACGAAGTCGCGGGCGGAAGCTAGTATTCTATAAGCAAGCTCGTATGTGTGAGTGGCTCTGTTGACGGAGTTTTTAGGCCGCCTTAAGGCCTCTGTCGTGGTTTAACGACTGCTAGAGCCGAGACCGACAGTTTAACGTGCCCTCCGAAACACGGAAGCGCTCAGATGTAAATGCCACTAACGGTCACACACCCAAATATCTAAATAAAAATAGTGTTTTATATAGTGTACTAGTGTTTTTTTTTTCAAAACGTCAGGTTCGTTTCCCGAACTGAGTACATGTTTTTTTTAAACATACGAATGCAGTTTTCCTTGTTACTAAAATCGATGACATGGTTCCTAAGAACAGATCTTCGTATGTCTTATAGTTTCAGACTTTACCGTACTGACAGATTTAAATGTTACGTCCTGTACAGGCCTATACTCATCAGTGGGTGCAAACGGGCTGAAATAACATTGCTATAGTAGGTGCCAAATAACACGGCAATACAGGTCATTCACCCACGTTCACCACGATGTCGCAAAATTCAATTTATGTATGGTGAACAAACAGTACTAACGAGATTCGAGCGATACCGTCTTAGCGACAGGTTTGCATGGAAAGCGACAGAATTCGCCATACATAAATAGAATTTTGCGACATCGTGGTGAAGGTGGGTGAATGATCTGTATTGCCGTGTTATTTGGCACCTACTATACCCTACCTTACGCTTACGGTGGCTCGGTCATGTACACCGCATGGATGAGTCACGCCTTCCTAGACAAGTCATGTTGGGAGAAGTAGCATAACGCAAAGAGAGCCATAGGGAGACCTTTGCTTCGCTTTAAGGACTGCGTCAAGAGGGACATGACATCTTTTAACATGACTCACAGTAACTGGGAGGAGATTGCTGATGACCGGCCTGGTTGAAAGAGATCTTTAAAGGATGGTCAAAAACACCATGACCAGACCTGCGGGCCTAAGATGCGCACCGCGAGATATTTGTCATGTCGTTCTGTCAAAATGTAGGTATTTTGTACCAGGTTAGGAACTATTGCATTATCTGTGATAATGTTGTTCAGAAACCGCGCCTTTGAATTTTCAACTTTTGACATTTCTGCATGACTATTATCTCGTCCTCAGAGAGGTACGACGACTAACAAGTGTCAAAAGTGTACATTATGGCGCGTTTTGTCGACTCCATTTGGTACCACAGATAATGCAATAGTTCCTAAACTGGTACAAAATGCTTACATTTTGACAGAACGACATGACAAATATCTCGCGGTGCGCATCTTAGGCCCGCAGGTTTGCCTCCCTAGCGGATAAAAGAGCGAGACGGCACGCCAGCGACACAACCGCCGCATTGTTCAGTTGCGCCAATTGTGGCCGCGCAGTGCGATCACGCATTGGCTTAGACAGCCACCAAAGAAGATGTTTACCCCGGCCGAATACAGATACTACTTAAATCGTCTGTAAAAGACGAAAAGGCCAATGATTATGATACCCTACCTCCATATGCTTCTGTGCCATGTTGCTAAGCCAGGTGAGCCTTAGGTCGGGGCTGTGTTGGTATCCTCGCGCGATGCGATGCATCAGATCTAGTAACATCTCCGGATCCTGCTGGAATTCCTTCATCTTCACCGTGTCTGAGAGGATCATGTGGAGGTTGAACACTAGGTCCTTCACCTGGGGACACGAAGGTTTATTACACGTTTGTCACTTGAAATTATACCGTGTTGAGATTATTAGATAAATATTCTCTTTAAATAGTACATTACCGCCGCGGCCCGCAACAGAGGCAATGAGGGAAGAACGTGTAAATGTGGGCCGAGTCGAAGACGAGCCACACATACGCGAGTCCATCAGTGCCTAGTTGTGGCCAAGGCTTGTATAGTACTTTTCTCAAATAATGCAAGGAAATTAAAACTTTTTAGTAGAAAATACAATTACTTTTCACAACCAACAACGAAGAACGAAGTTACAGTGTTCATTTGTTTTTTTTTCAATAATCAGCTTTCCATTTGAAAGCCTATTCGAAATTTGAATAAAACCTTTGATAAGTTACCTCCTTGGTTGCCATGTATGGAGTAAAAGATCGTTCCATTTTTAAATAACACGACAATAATCAGTTTTGTATGTAATTTATATGGCCGCTAAACACGCCGGCAATGGATTTTCATGTGGTTGGCCTGTACTGCATTTTTGATTTATCTCGAAGAAGGTTGTCAAAATAACGCTTTAATTGCCAAGCACGTTTGAAAAAAGTTATTTTACATCTGTTAGAATGTCATTAAATATACCTGTTCCGGGAATGTGGTGTTCAATAGATCATTATCTTTCTCCGCGTACAGTAGAATAGTTTTGAGTGCGCGTCGCAACGCTTCCTCGCTGAATGTGGCGGCGGTGCCGACCAGCGCCGACAGCGACATCGTCACTTGCATCTTCACACGACTGAAGTTCTACAAAGTTTACTTTAGATTTAGACATGATTAAAGAATCAATCTATACTAGTAGTTCGCCCCGAACTGAGATCTCGTGATGGTCGGAGGTTAATAAAACCCAAACAATTTTTTGTGGCCAATGTTTGTAATAAACTTTGCATATCGCTTCGAAATCGCCGTCTAGCTAAGTACCAGTCTTACTTGAACTGCAAAATCTTTGAAACTCCAAGAAATGGTAGCTTACGTTATACTAGGTTTGCCAATTTTATAATTTTTACAACAACTCAATTTTGATTATTTTGATACGACTTTTTTTTTACTCCCTTTGGATCCTCATAACTTTCCAACCCCGTGACCGATTTACTTTATTTTTCAAACCAGTAAAACTTAAGAGTAATATCCGTATACCTACCAAATTCTGTGAAGATCGGATATGCCGTTCAAAAGATCTCGACGGACAAACATACAAAGCATTTTTGTCCAAGTTATCACTAAGATATCGTTCGCTTCGCTCACTCGATCAACTAATACTAACGACCCGCCCCGGCTTCGCACGGGTGCAATGCAGTGATGATGATGATGTATTATACATATAAACCTTCCTCTTGAATCACTCTATCTATTAAAAAAAAAACTGCATCAAAATCCGTTGTGTAGTTTTAAAGATCTAAGCATACATACATACAGACATCAGTCAGCTTGTAGCTATAACGCGCACCGCACGCGTCATGCCGCCTATGGTACGATCTCCCATTTCGAACGTAGCTACGCGTAATAACGTAATAATGTCATGTGAATCGCGATGTACTGAATGCAAAGTGATAGTGAATGAGTTGCTAGCCTTTGTTAGTAACAAAGTCGACACCCTACCTGAGACAGGCATCATCCAGATATGTCTTAGTGCATATTCCAGTGACGAAATTGAAACCGCAAGATCCATTGCCTATAAGTTATTGGCACCTACTAAGAAATTTATGCGAAGAAAAGAAGGATCTGAACAGAAGAGCGTTCAAGATATTATCAAGCTCATAAAAGAATTCGAGCCTGACTGTTTACCGTCGTTTGTGGCGAAGAACCTAAATAAATTACCGGCAGTCTCTTTTGACTATATTGATATTACCTCCTTTCTTAAAGAAATGGCTTTAATAAAGAAGGATATAGCTTGTCTCAAAGCCAAGCCAACGATCACCAACGACGAAGGTTCGTCTTCATCGGATACGGACTCGATAAAAAAGGAGATTGATGACGTTAAAAGTATGATTCTGAAGCTTCAAGAAGCTCACAATATTAGCCGTAAACAAGATGACCTGTTTCGTAAGTCTTATCATAATGATAAGAACACCCGAAACAATTTTTGCGAAAGTTTAACTAATACAAGTGCGGGTATTGTTGAGCTTCAAACTGACGCGTTGTGCATGGGTGGCGGTAGCAGTGTGAGCGAGCGGGTCGAGCGTGGTGTGCGGAGCAAAGTAGCTGCACCCCCGCGCCCGCGCCCCTTGCCGCCGGTCGCTCCTGCTAGCGCAGCTATACCTACGCGCGCCCGAGTGGACAAAACGTTATCGCAACAGCTGAGTGCATTGAATGACACGCCCTATATACCTAGCTATAGGGATATTTCAGACACGGTTCCGAATGAATCACGTAAAGACAGTGACGGTTTTACGATGGTAACCAGAAAGAAATATGTATACAGGTACAGAAACACACGGGGTATTTTACAAAATACCAGTAAATTACAGGCCGCCGACACGCATGCGTACGTCTATCTATCCCGTACAAAGAAAAATATTATGGAAAATGACATAATAGACCACATAAAGGAAATGAAAGAAGACTGCATAAACGTAGAAATTTTAACCCAGACTAGAGAAACTAACTTTAACTCTTTTAAGATAACTGTGCCGTCTTCAAAAGTTTCAAAATTTTTGCAGAAAGAATTCTGGCCTGAGGGTTTAGTATTTCGGCGATATCGACAACCGCGTTCCTCTGGGAATGATACAGAAGCTTCTCACAAATAATTATGGATGTACAACCTAAAGAAAATATAACACTTGTTTCTTTTAACTGTCAAGGGGTTAAAAGATCAGTTCAGCATGTAAGGGATTTGTGTAGGAGCGCAGACGTCATTGCTCTTCAAGAGACTTGGCTGATGCCGTACGCTTTGAATTTCGTGAACGAAATTGACAAGGAGTTTGGTTGCTCGGCTAAGTCCTCCATCGACACGTCGGCGGGGGTGCTGCGGGGTCGGCCCTACGGAGGGGTGGCGCTGATGTGGCGCTCGAGTTTATTTACTAGTGCCGAGATTGTTCAATGTGATAGTGATCGGGTAGCGGCAGTGCGCTTAGCTCAAAGTGACCGTAGTCTACTGGTGTTCAGTGTATATATGCCAACCAATGAGGAGGATAATCTGCCGGAATTTATCCAGTGTCTTGCGCAAATTAGTGCTGTGATCGAAAGCTGTGGGATTGAAAGTGTTTTGATCCTAGGTGATTTCAACGCGCATCCAGGTACTCTTTTTGGAAAAGAGCTAGCGGATTATTGTGGTGAGCTTTTATTGCGTTGTGTAGACCTAGAGAGACTCGGTCCTGAAACATATACATTTGTGAGTGACATGAATGGAGCCTGTCGGTGGCTTGACCACTGTATTGTGACTGACGCAGCGGCCGACCTAGTGACTGACACCTACGTAAAATATAGCACGTACTGGTCTGACCATTTCCCTCTAGTCGTTAGTTGTAACTTTAATTTTATTAGATCTAAAATATCGTGTAAACCTAGTCAAATTAATAATAGTAGATTAAAACAGTTATGGGGTAATAGGGATCCTGAACAAATAAAAAAGTACTCGAAACTATGTGATGATAAGTTAGGTGAAATAATTTTTAAATACAATTTGAATAATGAAGAACTGTTTTTACAAGGGATAAATGATTTTGGATGTTTTTTTAAATATATTGATAGTTTTTACTGTGATATTGTCAGTGCGTTCCAGTCGGCAGCCGAACAAAGTAGTGCTTTAGAATTTAAAGGGAAAAGAAAGAAAATTATTGGTTGGAATTTCCACGTCAAGCAAGCTCATGCCAGAGCAAGGGAGCATTTTGCTTGGTGGGTGCTGTTTGGTAGGCCATGCTCGGGATACTATTACGATAATATGACGGCCTCGCGCAGGGACTTTAAGGCCGCACTTAAATATGTACAACGCAATCAGGACAAAATCAAAATGGATATGCTTGCCCGACATCGTAGTGCTGGTAATTTTGTCGATTTTTGGAAAGAAACTAAAAAAAATGAGTCTAAGAATTGCTTACCTCTAAGTGTGGAAGGGGAAAGGAATCAAAAGAACGTAGCAAATTTATTTAGAAAACACTTTGATGTAGGAAAAAGTAGACAAGAAAATCTTAGTAGAAATGATGGGTGTGAATTTCAGTTGAGTCAAACCTCGGAGACTCCCCATGTAACAGTTACACCAAAACAGGTAGAACATATTCTGAGAAATATGAAGCGTGGTAAGTCTCCGGGGCACGACGGTCTGAGCATAGAACATCTGATCTATGCGGGCCAGCATGTCTGTGGGGTTTTGGCACGGTTCTTCAGTCTCTGCATGCGGCATTGTTATTTACCTGAAGAGCTCATTAAAACTCTTGTCGTACCTATCACGAAAAATAAAACTGGTGATATCTCGAGTGTGGCCAACTATAGACCTATTTCTTTAGCCACGGTAGTGGCCAAGGTACTTGAAAGAGCCATTTATTTCCACACTAGTGCCCTGGGGAATGACGACGGACAGTTTGGTTTCCGCCCCCAAGTTTCTACAGACATGGCAATATTTTCCCTGAAACAGGTAGTAAGTTACTATAAACAACATAATACCACTGTGTATGGCTGTTTTTTGGACCTGAGCCGCGCCTTCGATACAATAAACCACGAGAAGCTGTGGAGTAAGCTACGTGCGGAAGCCAGCGTCCCGTCTGAGGTTGTTGATCTCCTCGCTTACTGGTATGGTAATCAGACCAATAACGTCAGATGGGGCTCTGAGCTGTCTGATAGCTACCGGCTATCGTGTGGCGTGAGGCAAGGAGGGCTCACTTCTCCCGATCTTTTCAACGCATACGTGAATGGGTTGATCGTGGAGCTGAGCAACACCCCGGTTGGGCTTAGGCTTGATGATAGATATGTCAACAATCTGAGTTATGCAGACGACATGGTGTTGCTCAGCCCCTCGATCAAAGGATTGAGAAAACTTTTAAAAATATGTGAGTCGTACGCTGAGGAGCATGACTTAAAATATAATGCTCAAAAGACGGAGATGGTGATTTTCAGATCGGGAAAGGGACCTGATAACGTACCTGAACTATGTCTTAATGGACAGCCTGTAAAGATAGTAGAGAATTTCAAGTACCTTGGCCATATCGTTACGTCTAGCCTCAAGGATGACGCTGATATTGAGCGGCAACGCAGAGCCCTTTGTGTAGTGGGCAACATGATTGCTAGAAAGTTCTGCAAGGCATCGCATGACGTCAAAATAACGCTTTTTAAATCTTTTTGCCAGACGTTCTACACGTGTCAACTCTGGACAAACTATACAAAAAAATCGCACGATGGCATAAGGGTGACCTATAACAATATCTTCAGGCACCTTATGGGCCTGAAGCGCTACTGCAGCGCTTCAGGAATGTTCGCGGAAGCCAGAGTTGACACGTTTAACGCCATTCAGAGGAAAAGAATCGCCGCTTTTATAGACAGGGTGAATAACTGCCCCAATACCATAGTCAGTAGTTTCGCGGACAGGCTGATGCTGACTGCAACGTACAGACGATGGGTGGAAATTTCCACCTAAAATTAAGTAGAAATCCTACTTATTTTTTTTTTATTTTTTTGCGTGTTTATTTTGTGTGTATTTTTTGTAATGTATATTTTCGTGTAATTTAAATATGGACCATGTCTGAAATAAAGAATTATTATTATTATTATTATTATTATTAGGACAGACGCGGGAAGCGACTTTGCTTTATACTATGTAGTGATTATAAAGAGAAAAGATTTGTATGCTTAACGAATTGGCTCAAAAAGTGCTGATCCGATTTTGATTAAACTTGGTGTACGGTTTCACCGCGACATTTGGCAATTGCGCACGCGGCAATTTAGTTTAGGTTGCACGCGCTGCATTTTTACCACTATTTCATTTTATACGCGAGTACGGTTCTAACCCGCGAACAGGGAACACATGAACACCAAGGAAGGATTCGCCAACCTTTACCTTGTTGTCCCCAGATTAAAGTAGTTACTTCCAAATCTCGTGGTGTTTATTACTTTGCCGTGCTCCTACCTAACGGGTAACATTAAGTGAGTGCTTGTGAGACTAGTGAGTGCCACTTTAACATCATTCATCTGTAAGGGTACAAGTAAGTCTAACTGGACAAACCCTTGGCCCTTACACTTGGAATATATATTGTCCGTAATCTTGATTAACACATAGGCTACTTTTTATCCCGGAAAATGAACGGGATCGAACGGTTTGCGTAGGAAGTGTTGGGCGGCAGGTAGTTTATAATATTAGTAGTAGTAGGTTGTATAGTAGTTAGGTATAGGTACGTTTCCTATCTGGAAGTGTTGCCGCATGAGTGCGTATAGCGCTGCGGCGGCGTGCGCGCGCGTGTGGTGCGACAGCGCGCCGCAGTGCCGCAGCAGCACGCGACACACTGCCGACTCCTCGCCGCAACACGCACACCCCAGCTATAACAAAACATATACACATACACACATGGACCTAAAATATTAAAACAGGCGTCATGGCTCAGTTGGTAGTAGCTCTGCCTTCCGTGCTGTGAAAGTCTAAGTCAAAGTCAAAAATCTTTTATTCAATAAAATCTCACTGATCACTTTGAATCGTCATTACGTTTTGTATGATTAGGTATGATTACATTTTTTTTTATTGGATGAGTTGGAGCTATTTCGTCCCAAGCTTGTTTGTCTTCTAAATAATCAGATATTTTATAGTATGCTTTTAAAAGAAGTCTCTGTTTTATTACGTTTTTGAACTTGCCAATCGACAACTGAGACACATCACTTGGGATTTTGTTAAAGAAGCGTACACATTGCCCTTTGAAAGATTTACTAATTTTTGTGAGCCTAGTGGTGGGAACAGCGAGTTTGTCTTTATTTCTAGTGTTAACATTATGATTATCACTTTTTTTGTTGAATAGATTGATATTTTTTTGAACATACAATAAGTTTTCATAGATGTACTGGCAAGGTACTGTCATTATATCTATTTCCTTAAACTTATTTCTTAGTGATTCTCTGGGACCCATGTTATAAATTGCACGAATAGCCCTCTTCTGCAACACAAATATGGTATTTATGTCTGCAGCACTCCCCCACAACAAAATGCCGTACGACATAATGCTATGAAAGTAGCTGAAATAGACTAGTCTTGCGGTTTCCACATCTGTAAGGAAGCGGATCTTCTTGACTGCACATGCTGCAGCTGTGGCTCGTGGGTTCGATCCCCACCGAGAACAAACATTTGTGTGTGGCAAACACAGATGTTTGTTCTATGTCTGGGTGTTTCTATGTATTATAAGTATGTATTTACAAAAAAAAAAATGTATGTATGTATTCTATCAGCCATCTAGTTCCCATCGTACAAGCTTTGCTTAGTTTGGGACTAGAAGGCGTTGTGTTAAGTGTCCGTGAATATTTTTTTATTATTGTAGGATAAAGAGATTGAACAAGCTAAGAAGCCTTTTTTCCGGATTGAAACATAGGTTATAATGGTTATATTTTATTGAAATCAATGAGCTGGATTCCTAGATACAGCGGGTAACTCCCATTTGTTCTATAGGACTGTTACGTCAAACTTTTTTATCCCTGTAGTTCCATGGTAGGACTATTGAAACTAGCCCATTAGGGCTAGTTTTCGTTTCAATAGTCCTACCAAATGGAAGTTACCAGATATTAGGGAATAAAAAAGTTTTGACAGTTCTATGACGTAACAGTTCTATAGAACAAATGGGAGTTACCCGATACAGCTTGAAGTCAGAACCAGTCATTTGCTTCGAGGTTCATCGTATGCTGATTAACAGATATTTTGGTGGCAAGTTTCGCATTTTACGAAGTCGCGGGTATCAGCTAGTTTGATATAAAACTATGGAATGTAAAAAGTACTTACTAGAAGAAAATAAAGATACAATTAAATAAATATTCACGGACACTTAACACAACGCCTTCTAGTCCCAAACTAACCAAAGCTTGTACGATGGAAACTAGATGGCTGATAGAATACATACATACATTTTTTTTTGTAAATACATACTTATAATACATAGAAACACCCAGACACAGAACAAACATCTATGTTTTCCACACAAATGTTTGTTCTCGGTGGGGATCGACCCCACGACCCACAGCACGGAAGGCAGAGCTACTACCGACTGAGCCATGACGCCTGTCTATTGAAATACAATAGAGTGTTGTGTTACCTTAGTGATGAGTGCACGTAACGTTGCGAACATGTGCTGCAGCACGGCGACGCTCTGGTTGCGTTGCAGCGCGTGCAGCACCACCTGCAGCGCGCCGCTGCAAACACTCGCACTGCATTCCAAGTTACTGCAACACTGAAATCAATACTACATTACTGCAGCGGCCCGCAATGAGGGAAGAACGTGTAAATGTGGGCCGAGTCGAAGACGAGCCACACATCCGTGAGTCCCTCATTGCCTAGTTGTGGCCAAGGCTTGTATAGTACTTTTCTCAAATAATGCAAGGAAATTAAAACTAAGTACCTAGGCAAAACTTTTTAGTTGAAAATACAATTATTTTTCAAAACCAATAACGAACAACGAAGTTGCAGTGTTCATTTGTTTTTTTTCAATAATCAGCTTTCTATTTGAAAGTCTGTTCGAAATTTGAATAAAACCTTTGATAAGTTACCTCCTTGGTTGCCATGTTATGGAGTAAAAGATCGTTCCATTTTTAAATAACACGACAGTAATGAGTTTTGCATGTAATTTATTTGGCCGCTAAACACCCCGGCAATGGATTTTCATACAATTTTGATTTGCACCAACAGAATAGAACAGTGTACATTACCTGTACAATAGTTTCCAGTGCGTGCAGTAGTGTGAGTGCGACTTCAGCTGCGAGTGCCGCAGAGAGTGCAGCAGCGGGCCGCGTGAGGAGTGCCTCGGACGCCTTGCCACCGGCGCCAGTGCCGCCTGCAGGGCCTCGAACCCACTCCTTGCGCCAGCGCTCACGACGTGCACCGCCACCCACCCCGCCGCTACCACCCCCTGGACCATACATTACATCTATAATATCATAAAACTGTACAAAAGCAAATATGGATAAACGAAATATGCAGATTTACTGAAGAAACGATTCTGATTCCGAAAATCAGAGTTTGTTTGTTTTTTTGCAGATCACGCCTTAACTACTAGACCAATGTCAATGTCAATGAAACTTATACCATTCAGAAGCCCTTTTTCCGGATAGGCTATATTTTATTAAAATGAAAGACGTGGATTCCTGGATACAGCTTGACCTCTCTAAACGAAAAGCAGCCTTTGGCACGACTGGCACGAGGTTCATCGTATGCTGGTGACAAATATTTTGGTGGAAAGTTGCGCACGCGTACGTAGTCGCGGGTATCAAATAAGAGTAAGAAATAAGAAACATTAGAACTATTATAAGCCAAAGCCACGATGAGCCAAACTTCATGATGGTCCATCGTTCTATGGTAGAATATAATGCACTATTTATACACTTAAGACCTAATCTGTAACATATATTCTTGCAAATAAACATATCTTATCTTATCTTATCTTAACGAAGATCTGGGGTTCACTGGCTTAGACTATTATGGCCGGTTTACATTATTCCAGTGCAGCGATCCAGTCCAGTGCTGGATTGCTTACTGGAAAAATGTAAACCGGCACTGGAATGAACTGAATCCAGTAAGCATTCCAGTCCAGTAACTGGATTCGTGGTCTACTTTTGAATCCAGTGCGATCAATCCAGTGAAACTGTAATAATGTAGACGGCCTATCCAGTGCCATTGAGAAACTGATCTCTTTTTGAAATCATTGTCACTGCAGTGTTCACGTTTCAACGGCTTCTAAATTACTGGAATAATGTAGACGATAACGAATCCAGTTCAGCACTGGACTGGAATAATGTAAACCGGCTTTTAGCTTATTTAGCTAACATTATCCATACCTTTGCGTCGCATGATGAAGTCTGATCTAGCGGAGCCCTGTCCCAGTATAACATCTTCCAGTTTCGACTTGATATCTGTTGTTTTTCGCATGTTTTGCTGCGCGCACTTCATTACTTCTTTCTGACCCTAAAATTACAAAAAAAGTTTTATATAATTATGCAAATCCTTGCATTTGTTCTACAGAGAAATCATTATTCTGAAGGCATTAATGGGCGCAATGCCACATACGGAACGTTTTCGATGGACGTACTCTGTGTGAGCTATAGTAGGTGACAAATAACACCGCAATACAGGTCATTCACCCACCTTCACCACGATGTCGCAAAATTCAATTTATGTACTGTTACAGATATTTTGGCTTGCCACTGTCATGACATGGCGTAGAGGACATCTAGCTAGACTTTAGGCCAAGACGTTGACGTTGACACGCGCTCGCTCTCGTGACACAAATATCGCAGTTTCGTTCCATAGAGTTATATGTTCGAGATTGTTGGTCTGTGGTTAGGTCTATGGTTTTAAGAGAATCTATGGAAGCGATTGGGGATATTGTTTTCTTGTGATTTTTGGGCGCACTTCTGGATTTGTAATTTGATCGTTTTTATGTCTATTCGAGTAAAATCAATAAGATTTTGATGCTCTGTGTCTCTTTTTGAGTAATGTCTGATCATGTTTCCAAAAGTATGGTAAACAAACAGTACTACGAGATTCGAGCGATTACCGTCTTAGCGACAGGTTTGTATGGAAAGCGACAGAATTAGTCATACATAAATAGAATTTTGCGACATCGTGGTGAAGGTGGGTGAATGCCCTGTATTGCGGTGTTATTTGGCACCTACTATAGTCGAGTATACATTTGTGTTGGCGTGTGTTACCTTGTACTCCTGACACTTGAAGCACAGTTCAATGAGAGCGAGCAGCGCTAACAGTCTCGGCGGCGGTAGTTCCGTGACGCACGCACTGAGGGCGGCACTATCCGTCCACTTGAGAAGCCAAACCAAACACATCAGGAGGTTACGGCTCGTTTCACTGTTGAATGGCGGACGCCCATTCTGAAACATACACATTCATAAATCAATACCAATCAAATATCTTTTATTCAGTTAAATCCCAAGGGTTATTTAGAATTGTGTTATATACTAGGTGATTCTAGGTGCCGGTTTCTCATGATCAGCGGGCCTAAGATGCGCACCGCGAGATATTTGTCATGTCGTTCTGTCAAAATGTAAGCATTTTGTACCAGTTTAGGAACTATTGCATTATCTGTGGTACCTAATGGTGTCGACAAAACGCGCCATAATGTACACTTTTGACACTTCTCAGTCGTCGTACCTCTCTGAGGACGGAATAATAGTCATGCAGAAATGTCAAAAGTTGAAAATGCAAAGGCGCGGTTTCTCGACAACATTACCACAGATAATGCAATAGTTCCTAAACTGGTACAAAATGCTTACATTTTGACAGAACGACATGACAAATATCTCGCGGTGCGCATCTTAGACCCGCAGAGCCTACAACGGGTAACAAACCACAGCCTATTCATTTCTTCTGTAAAGTTATAAGGATTATTTCAGAATTAGCTTCCGCTCGCGACTTCGTTCGCGTCACGTTTGTTCCTGATGATTTTACGGAATAAAAAGTAGCCTATCTGTTAATCCAGGTTACAAAGTATAGTCCAAATTTCATCTGAATCAGACCAGGGGCCTTATTCACTATGACCAATACAAGCGCGTTACGCAGCACGACAAGACAGCGGCGTGAAATCGCCCTATGCCTATGCCGTATTTCCTATGCCATAAATGTCATTCCTTACGGTGACGTCATACGGTTACGGCAAGGAATCTCCTAAGTCATACAGAATGCCCCAGTAGTTGCAGCGTCATTGAAACACAAACATGTAAGTAATCATCTAAATTTTGACATTTATTGGTGGGGAAATGAATGATTAGTTGCCAGGCGTCATGGCTCAGTCGGTAGTAGCTCTGCCTTCCGTGCTGTGGGTCGTGGGTTCGATCCCCACCGAGAACAAACATTTGTGTGTTGTAAACATAGATGTTTGTTCTATGTCTGGGTGTTTCTATGTATTATAAGTATGTATTTACAAAAAAAAAATATGTATGTATTCTATCAGCCATCTAGTTTCCATCGTACAAGCTTTGCTTAGTTTGGGACTAGAAGGCGTTGTGTTAAGTGTCCGTGAATATTTATTTATATTTATTTATCAAACGCTGTTCTTTGGTGTGGATTGAGCGTCATTTGGAAACTTGTAGTGGTTCTATAATTAAAACATAGCTCAGTTTAGTAAATAGTTTTAATATGGGAATAATTATAGGTTATTGCAAAAATTTACTATAAGCATAATAGAACAAATTTTTTATACAAAAATAAATATTCTTGGACATATCACACAACGCTCTCTAGTCCCAAGCTAAGCAAAGCTTGTACTATGGAAAATAGATTGCTGATAGAATACTTATATTTTTTTTGTGTAAATACATACTTATAATACATAGTAACACGCAGACACAGAATAAGGGAATACTTAGCTGGTTATTGCAAAAATTGACTATGGAGTAGAGATTTTTTTTATAAATTTTAAATAAATATTTAATTTATTTATTTCTCATATGTCTAGATCTATATTTACCTGTTTGAAATCTCCTTGAGGCGATGAGGCTGTGTAAAAGCTTCCAATATGTCCCAGCTCACTGTCCATAGCTAGTATTTCTAAAACAAATCCTAAATCAGGAAACTATTTTATATCTCCAAGTTCCCAATCGATCAAGCCAAAAATCTATGCTTTTATGCACTTCTCCAAGTTTTATCCAAATCGGATCAGTAGTTTTCGCGTGAAAGAGTAACAAACATACATACTTCCGCACAAGCTTTCGCGTTTATTATATTATACTAGCTTCCGCCCGCGACTTCTTTCGCTTGGATCCCGTTAATTTTCCGGGATAAAAAGTATCCTATGTTAATTCTAATACCTCCAAGAATATGTGTACAAAGTTTCATGATGATCGGTTAAGTAGTTTTCGCGTGAGAGCGTAACAAAGAAACTTACATTCACATTTATAATCCTTATCCTTACTAATTATAAATGCGAAAGTAACTCTGTCTGTCTGTCTTACTTTCACGCCAAAACTATTGAACCGATTTGAATGAAATTTGGTACACAGATAGTCTAGAGCCTGAGAAGACATAGGCTACTTTTTAATGCGAAAAAAAGGTTGGAAGAGGTTTTAAAGGGGGGGGGGGGGGAATGAAAGTTGTATGTAAGTATCGTCATTTTTAGAGCTAGAAGCACGAAACTTATTTTTAAGCTGTGGATTCGATATAAAATCAAGGTTTGTAAAAGCTATGCTACCCAAAGACACTATTCCACGCGGACGAAGTCGCGGGCACACCTAGTAATTATATAATAGGAATTACCGGTGAAGAATACATACCTTTATTAGTGTTAAAGCCACGATACAACTGGGGCATGGCGTCTAACACAATGCCCAGTAAGGGTAGATATAAAGCGGCGACTCTGGCCTTCTGCTCGGGATCAGATAGTCGCGGGTCTGCGTCGTGAGCCGTCAGTAGAGATAGTACTGCGTTCACAGCCGCGCATTGTAGGATTGGACTTCTGAGGATAATGAATAAAGTGTCTATAGTAGGTGCCGAATAACACCGCAATACAGGTCATTCACCCACCTTCACCAAGATGTCGCAAAATTCAATTTATGTCTGGTGAACAAACAGTACTAACGAGATTCGAGCGATACCGTCTTAGCGACAGGTTTGTATGGAAAAACGACAGAATTAGCCATTCATAAATTGAATTTTGCGGCATCGTGGTGAAGGTGGGTGAATGACCTGTATTGCGGTGTTATTTGGCACCTACTATATAACACCACACTTTCTGCAGACAGTCTAACTTAGCGTTTCTTAACCTTTTTCAGTCCGCGGACCTCTAGAAAATCAAACACAATTTCAAGGACCCCCTAGAAAAGAACAATTTATTTTAATAAAAAAAATATATATATATACATTGCTGCTGCTTTTTCCAACTAATAATATTTGGGTTAGTGTTTTTACATAATTGCAATCTCAAATCGGATTCTTTCTGTAATCTGTACGCCACTTCACTCTAGGCACTCCTGAAAACCAGCGCTAAAGGAGCCACCGTGTACCTTTAGCATTTGCTGAGCGAGTACCCTTTTTACGCATCTTTCTTTATAATTTAATGTTTATTTCATTGTATCTTTGTATGTGTTTTCGCGTAAAATAAATAATTTCTATTTCTATTTCTATTTCTATAATCTGTTTCTATATTTGTTTTTGATGTATACATGAGCACGGCGGTCTCCCAGGGGTCAGGTTAAGAAACACTGGTCTAACTGATCAAACTCGTGTTATTTGACTATTTTTCATAGCAGCAACTATTTTTGCCAAGGAGAGACTATCTTCTCGACAGCAGATACTATTTTTTCCACTGCAGGTACTATTCTTACTAGCAGGGACTACTTTCGCGTATTAGCTGTAAATATTTTCTCCCAGAATAATGAGATAGTGTCGGGATCGGAACTCGTGTCCCAGCTGGTGGTGATGTGTGGAGGATACTCACTGCATCTCGAGTGCGTTAGTAAGTTCAGCCAGCAACAAGCCCGCGAGATAGTGTCGGGATCGGAACTCGTGTCCCAGCTGGTGGTGATGTGTGGAGGATACTCACTGCATCTCGAGTGCGTTAGTAAGTTCAGCCAGCAACAAGCCCGCGAGATAGTGTCGGGATCGGAACTCGTGTCCCAGCTGGTGGTGATGTGTGGAGGATACTCACTGCATCTCGAGTGCGTTAGTAAGTTCAGCCAGCAACAAGCCCGCGAGATAGTGTCGGGATCGGAACTCGTGTCCCAGCTGGTGGTGATGTGTGGAGGAGTGCGACGCCAGCGAGTGCGACGACGGCGCTGGAGACACGGCGCCTTGCATCACGCCCCAGTTCGGCAGGTTCAGGGGAATGTAGTGCTCGTGGGAACATACTATGCGGAGGAAAGCCAGCTGGAAATATTATATTAAGTATATTTCTTATACAAACATTGATTTCTTATATTAACATTGATTTATTATACAAGGTGAAACATAATTACCCTACAAGGCGTAATCAGACCGACCATCTGAGTGCTTGGACATGTGCAAAGGGTCATTTAATCGTAACTGAAATGTTCATACAAAAGTACAACTTTTATTATTTTAGAAATTTGCGACAACCCTAAGTGTTTGTTTAATAGTTGCGTAAACCCGTACACACGCATGCACACGTAGGTACCCTCCTACCGCGTCGCACGCACACACTAGCTGTGTGTACGTACATTTTAAGTAAAAGTTAAGAGTTCATTTTATGAATGAGAAACTTCGAAATCTCAAAAGTCGTAGAACAAACACTGTTCGCCATGACAGTAAAATACCCCCCTTTCGGAATTATAGGGTATTTATGTTACACCGTGTATAAAAATTTTATTTCTTATATTAAAGCCTCCGTCATGGCTTAACGACTGCTAGAGACGGGACAGTTTAACGTGCCCGCCGAAGCACGGAAGCGCTCAGATGTAAATGCTACTAATGGTCACCCATCGAAATAGTGACCGCGCAGAACGTCGCTTAACATAGACAATCGGTTAAGATTGACTAAGCAAGTCTAGCCACGAGCGCTTCTTGTTCTGTTAACACTAGAAACAAAGACAAACTCGCTGTTCCCACCACTAGGCTCACAAAAGAGAGTAAATCTTTCAAAGGGCAATGTGTACGCTTCTTTAACAAAATCCCAAGTGATGTGTCTCAGTTGTCGATTGGCAAGTTCAAAAACGTAATAAAACGGAGACTTCTTTTAAAAGCATACTATAAAATATCTGATTATTTAGAAGACAAACAAGCTTGGGACAAATTAGCTCCAACTCATCCAATAAAAAAAAATTGTAATCATACCATCCACCTAAGAAATCTACCTAATCTACCTAAAAAATTGGAATGCACTTTGCTAGATCCTACTTACAGCTACCTACCCATACCTATCTAACCTAGTTGCTATACCTACCTAATGGCTATCGACGCTAAGACTCATGTAGCATTATTCCTATAAACCTTGTGGTTTCCTTAGTGCTATAGTACAAAATAAGTTATTATGTATTTTAAAATACAAATACAATACAAAATGTTTTATTTCGTTCACTTATAAGTATAGTATTGACAGTGGTTGGATACCTCCTTTTAAGTATGAAATACCTGTATTAGGAGATACCGCTCTTCCGTACCGTAAAATAAGCTATTAAAATTACCAGCAGTAACTAATTTAAAACACTTTTTAACACAATAATAAATGATAAATGTGAACAGAGAAAAATAAAATGTTTTTTATATTATTTTTAAAACAATAAATGAAAAAAAAAAAAAAAACCTAATCATACAAAACGTAATGACGATTCAAAGTGATCAGTGAGATTTTGACCGGAATACGGGAACGTCACTAAAATTTCTCTGCCTCTGTTTGATATTACTCATTTGTAAGAGATGGCAATAATTTAAGCGTGAACTTAATTCAAGTGGCGTTTGAGTAATCTGCCTTCTATTGAATAAAAGCTTTTTGACTTTTGACTTCGATATCTGGTTATATATAACTAGGTGCCGCCCGCGACTTCGGTCGCGTCTCGTTGGATCCCGTGAATTTTTCGGGATAAAAATTAGCTTATGTGTTAATCCAGGTCACGGACAATATATTTTCCAAGTTTTATCCAAATCGAATCAGTAGTTTTTACGTGAAAGAGTAACAAACATCCATCCATACTTACAAACTTTCGCGTTTATAATATTAGTAGGATAACAACCAGCGGGCCTAGCATGCGCACCGCGAGATATTTGTCATGTCGTTCTGTCAAAATGTAAGCATTTTGTAGAGTCCTTTCCATGAAAGAAGTCCCGCAGACGCGGCGCTGTAGTCGACCTTAAGTATTATTTCTCGGGCAGCACTTTTAACAACTTTAGGCATTGAAAACAAGACTTTGATCACAGAAACCAAATAAAAACGCACTAGCATCCGAACACATTAACAGCACCTGTCAACTAATTTAAAATGTAGTTTTAAACTTTAGTTCCGGAAATTTCCGCGGGACTTCTTTTATGAAAAGGACTCTAACAGGTTTTGAACTATTGCATTATCTGTGGTAATGTTGTCGAGAAAACGCGCCTTTTAATTTTCAACTTTTGACATTTCTGCACGTCTATTATTTATTTATTTATTTATTAATTTGTTTATAGACGAGCAGCTTGCGCTGATGTGTCTACATCAGACAGTGTTAAAATTTTGTTGAAATTATAGTCTCTTATATTTGGTAAATTCTTTTGAGCACTGATTTATTTGGTCGAAACCAGATGTCTAGTTTGTTTTTGAATGCATTGACGGAAATAACAGTAACGATTAACTCGTCCTCAGAGAGGTACGACGACTAACAAGTGTCAAAAGTGTACATTATGGCGCGTTTTGTCGACACCATTAGGTACCACAGATAATGCAATAGTTCCTAAACTGGTACAAAATGCTTACATTTTGACAGAACGACACGACAAATATCTCGCGGTGCGCATCTTAGGCCGGCAGTTATAGAACAAACATCCATATTTACACGGATCTGTGCCAAACAGTACCTTATAGTGTACAAGTGGTACGGCATCAGGCAACGACGCGATCTTAGCACTCATCTGTTTGTAATAGTTGCGTATGTAGTTGAACACCAGACCTCGGTCCATTACACTGAACAAATCGAACAGGAAGAACGCTAAACTGTTATTGAGGCTTTGTGTTAGTCGGCCATCTTTTCCATATCTGAAAGAAAATGTTATAATAAATACAAATACATCTGGAGATTAACTAAGGGTTATTTAGAATTAATCCCTTGATGTTTTAGAACGTGCACTTACTCATCTTATCCAAAATACAAGCTTAACGCTTAGTTTGGCCTTCGCTGGAAATCCTACGTAATAATTATTTGTACCTACTCAACTGATAACTTAATTGAATTAATGTTGATACCTATTTAATAATTTAATTTATGTGTTTCTGGTAAATAAACAATTTTACTTTTACTTTTTTTACTTTTTTACATAATTTGTAAGTTTAAAATCTCGAAAAACCGACTTCAATTTGACTTCGTTCCGGCTTCCTCATTCATGATGATGATGGCAGTTCATTGAGAGATAAAAAAAATGCAACTGTTCTGAATTGAGAAACTTCTCCTTTTTTTAGTCGGTAAAAATATTAACCCTAAAAGTGATCTCTCTCTCTCTCTCTCTCTTCCCGACTATTGGTCCCACATGGTAATGGGGGTCAGCCTTCCTCACATTCTTCCTCCACTTCGCCCTATCCATGACGTAAAACCTAAAACTATTTTTTTTTTAAATACAGTTATAACTTAATATTAGCGATATTGACAATACGCTTGATATATAAAAGAAGTATACTATAGACATTACAAGGAGTAATATCAGTAATTTGTTACCTGGATATGATCTCGGAGGTGAGATTATTGACGAGTGTGGTGACGTCATCAGTGAATTGTTCCGGGAAGCGCGCTTTCCTCGGCGCGTCGTGTGCGCCGCTCCAGTACAAGTACTCTATCATCGACTTCATCATCAACTCGAACAACGCCCTGGGATATAAAGTACAACTCACTGTTCAACTTATTTTCATTTCACGTTTTCATTCAATTCTTGCTTTAATTAATTAAGGCGTATGTATAAGGCAGACAACCCTCTCGCTCGCACATTTCAACATTTTTGAAGATAAAATGTAATTATGTGAAATTGCAGAGCTTCAGGGTCGAGAGAATAACAATGCAAAAGTTCAATAAAAATATCACATTGATCCAAACAAGTTTTCCGACCAAAAAACTTATACCAATGCGATAAATTAAAGTGCACATTTTTTGGTTAGAAAACTTGTTCGGATCAATGTGATATTTTTACTGAAAAAGGTTCAGTTTTTATTCTCTCGACCCTGAAGCTCTGCAATTTCACATATCTACAAGTTATATTATATCTTCAAAAATGTTGAAATGTGCGAGCGAGCGGGTTGTCTGCCTTTTACATACGCCTTAATGTAGCACATAATAATATATTAAGTAAGACAAATTTGTACGCCTTAGCGCAAAACACAGCGCACACTATCAATTCATATGTCACCATTCTTCCTAAATACCTGTGTTTACAAATAAATTATTTTGATTTGATTTGAAAACTACGTTGCATTGAATAATTACATAATTCTTATAAGAATTATAAAACTGTTTCAGCATTGCTTTCAACGCTGTAGTACAGCCAGTGTCTTGTACACGCTTCCGATTGGTACTGATTTAGACCAGTTGAGCTACCTACAAATAGTTTCCAACGGTTTGTAGATAGCTCAATTATTTTATGTGGACTTTGTAAATATTGAGAATATTGTGAATTCATTAGACATAATTTTTTTTTGAATCAATTATAAAATGTTTGAATAATAATCAAAGTCTACAATAAATTGCCAATGCCATGGAGAGAACTGCCAACGTCGTTGTTTACGAAAAAGCTGAGAACATTATTATGTACTAAATGTTACTACACGGTACATGAATTTATTACTCAAATACTCAAAAGCCACTCAAACCCCACTCAATTTAAGTCCCGCTTAAATTATTGCCATCTCTTACAAATGAGTAATGTCAAACAGAGGCAGAGCAATTTTAAGTGGTGCTCAAATTTGAATGACTTTTGAGTATTTCAGCCTTTGACTGATATACTACTGACATAATCATATTTTAATATTAATTTGACATCATATATTTCATATATTTCATTTATTTCAATACTGTATATCTACTACTCGTAATTTCTATTCTATAATTCCTATCGTACCTATTAATGCTCATTCTATAATTCGAATTAATTTTCATTTTTGTATTAATTATTTTTGTGTTTTGCACATCCTGTAGGGTAGATTTACATTGATACAATGCTACTTTATAACATCTCTACACACACATGTAATTCTGCAAATAAATATACTTTGACTTTGACTAAGGCCCGTATGCTGCGATTTACTGTTCAAGCACTGATCCGGATTCAAGAATAGATTTTTGTGTGAAAATCTCTAATTGAATAATGATTTCTGTATCGGCATAACACTGACTAACCACGAGTTATGCATAGCGAGGTCTCTGGTTTGTCCGCTGGCGACCACCCATTGTAACGCCACTTCCTCATGTAATATCTTACATGAACCATCTGTCATTACTGGAAAACGAACATAATTACATTATTTTCTTACTAGCTGGTGCCCGCGACTTCGTCCACGCAGGATTAGAAGTGCAATTTGCTATGCGAAATCTTCTAGGCGTTTCTGAAGAGTTCACGGACAATATATATAAATCCAAAATATATAATCACTATTTATCTCTAATGAACGAATAATACAAATAAACATTCACTGGCACAAAAAAGCGAGTTTAAGTTATATTAGGTATGTATATATTATTATTTATATTTATTAGTTTATATAGTATTACCTTCGTATTTATGTTTATTTAAGATAGGTTCATGTGTAAGTTTTGGCTAAATTATTTTCTAGTAATATATTCCTGTGCGCACTACCCTAATAAACTGTTATCCTCACTACCCAAAGGTTAGCTGGTAGAGAATGCTATTTTAGCATTAAGTTCGCCTGTATACACTACTTTTAAGTTGTGCAATAAAGAATTTTCTATCTATCTATCTATCTATATATATTCCAAGTTTCATCCAAATCAGACCAGTTCTTTTTGCGTGAAAGAGTAACAAACATCCATACATCCATCCTTACAAACTTTAGTAGGATTAAAACAACTAGTAGGATAGAGTCGAGCGCTAACGGCACACCGACCACAGCCACGTCTTAGTTTCAGATGGTGTAGCGAGTGGCCACCTATGGCTACTCGCAGGCCACCAGTGGCTATGGTCGTCAGTTTGCACTCAGCCTAACAGTAGAGGTAGATAGCAAGTAGATTGCGCGGTAAGTACCGCGTGTTACGGGTAACTCCCATTTTTTCTATAGGACTGTTACGTCATAGAACTGTTAAAACTTTTTTTATCCCTAATATCTGGTAACTTTTATTTGGGTAGGACTATTGAAACGAAAACTAGCCCTAATGGGCTAGTTTCAATAGTCCTACCATGGAACTACAGGGACAAAAACAGTTCTAAAAACAGTCGTATAGAACAAATGGGAGTTACCCCATGTTACCTGTGGGCGGTAATGGTAAGCCGACATCTCTATCGGTGAGCGAGGGTCGTGGGATAGTGGCCTGGTACTGGATGTAAGTAGTTATGAGACCACTGCGGCCGTGACTGTCGCATGTCAGGCCTTCCTTCATATTCTGAAATACATGCATTAGAGATTCACTTTCACTTTAAGTAAATGTAATTTAATTATTTTTATACCATTCCCCTTCTAAAAAGCTTATTTTATTCACTGAAAACAGTGAATATAAAGCACTTTTACTCACTGTTTTGGTGTTTGAATTTAGAACACACTAATATACTTGACCTCCATCTAATTATTGTTTTTGCGCAAGGAGGTTGTATAGCATTGGCTGTACAACCTCCAATCTTACTTTCTCTCGTAGTCATGGTATAAAGTATAGTATGCAACTCTTGAATAAAACGGATTTATACCGAGGGCCATGAACCACTCACGTCGTTCAGTATTCTAACACTTGAATCAAGAATCCTTCACTTGCTCGTGTTTAATTTATGGCCCTCGCTTTAAATCCGTCTTTTATTCACTAGTTGCATAATATACTAATTTTAACGCGTTAAACCAAAATATGCTTCGGTTTCTAGGCATATTTTGGTTTTAAAAGAAAAGTACTATTGTAGTGTAAATAATATCACAATATTGTAAAAATATGCTTTAAATCAAAAGTGATCATTTATAAAACTAATTAAAGAAAACAAACTACTTTAGTGTTATTAATTTTTTTAGGTAAATTGCTACTGCAAA
Source organism: Eulithis testata (assembly GCA_947507515.1). Classification (NCBI taxonomy): domain Eukaryota; kingdom Metazoa; phylum Arthropoda; class Insecta; order Lepidoptera; family Geometridae; genus Eulithis; species Eulithis testata. The sequence goes on from OX382194.1 coordinate 1,195,073, forward strand.
TAATTACTGCTTTACCTACTTACTGTTGATAATTATTCATTAACATTATTTTATTTTACAATATTTATAAAATACACATGAAACAGTTGAGCTATCTACAAATCGTTGCAAACCATTTATAGATAGCTGTTGATAATGTATCATACCTATAGCGAATGAATAAACTTTGTTTTTAATTTATTTTTACTGAGTTTCCTGCAACAGTAAGGAATTATTGTTAAGTGTATTTAAAGGATAAAATACACTTTTCGTTCACCACTTACAGTGATATCGGTGAAGACATGCGCCAGGCATGTGAAGACGTCCTGCGCTATGTTCAGGGTCTGTCCGGCTAGCTTCGGAGGTGCTACTAGTAAGTACAGCAACTTGTCTACTATCACTGGGAGGTAGCAAGCCAGGGTTTCCACGTTAGCAGTGGGTAGTTCCGTTATACTGAAACCAAACGATTAATATATTACTGTGTGTGGCAAACGTAGATATTTGTTATATCTCTGGTTGTTACTATGTATTATAAATATGTATTTACAAAAAAAATGTAGATATAAGTACTATATTTTTATTTATTTATTATTTATAGGAAAACCGACAGCACATAACATAGATTAGGTACAAAAATGGAAACAGTGGGCCAATTAAAGGTTTTCACGAGTAGAAAAGAAATAGATCCATAAAAAATTTGAACAAAACATAAAAACAATAAGATAGTATAAGAGCAGAAAGATAAAAAAAGTAAAAACATTTTAACAAAGAGTATAGAAAGGAAAAAAGTTTAGTGTTAGGTCTAGTAAGAGCCTCATTTTTGCGACAAAAAGTCGCTACTCAGCCGCCGCCTCGCGGATTCCACACTGGAGCAAAACAGATCCGCAATCTAGTTCTCATAGTACAAGCTCTGCTTAGTTTAGGACTAGAGAGCGTGTGATATGTCCAAGGATATTTATTTATTACTAGCTGGCGCCCGCGGCTTTGCTCGTGAGGTAGCAGAGTACAAAAAGTTTTGAATTTTTTTGAAAATTCAAAACAAAAAAAAAAAAAAATACAAATATTTTTTTTGACACGTGTCGAGTCAATTTATTTGACGAATCTATGTACCAATTTTGAAGAGTCTATCATGTACAGTATATTAAAGAAACGCATTGTTTCGTTTAAATCTTTGACCCTAATCTTGGACCTTATAGGGTGCGACTTTTCAAAATTCTTTTCTTAGTGCACCCTTACACTATATAACGATACTACCCTTCAAATTTCATACTTCTAGGACTTATGGTTTAGGCTGTGCGTTGATTATGAGTCACCTTCAAAAGAGTTTTATATATATTGATTACTTGACTTCGTCCGCGTCCTGTTGGATCCTGTTGATTTTTCGGGATGAAAAGTAGCCTATGTGTTAATACAGGTTACGAAATAATGATTGGCAGGGGTTACTTAACATGAGGTGGGTTATTCCAATAGTCCAAAACGCCAAACACTAGCAACGCTAACACCCACTTAATGTAAGTTGTTTAAACTATTTTATGGTAACTCGTACTCCTGAGACCCAAGATACAGGCTTTATGCCTAGTTTGGGCCTCGCCGGCAGGAAATGTATCCGTATTAATTCTGCGAAATCGGTCACTGTTATTTATTTATCTACCCAATAACCTGTGTTCTGTTTTGGCAATAAAAATTATTCTTATTCTTATTCTAGTTACTCTCATTCTCATATAAATAAATTTGAAATAGGGTTACCTAGCTCTTAGTTCAGCCTCCATGTTGGATAGTCCTATTCTTGTAGGAATATTGCCTTCTTGTACTGCCTCGCAAGCTAACGCAAACCTCTCGATGTAACCGTCCTAGAACAAAATACTTTATCAATGTTTTATTATCAACCTTATTGTAGAGAACATAAAGTTCATTACAATAAAGGTAGAGAAACAAAATTAATATATGTCAGTCCAGCAGTCATCTTATAGTTTGATGACAGGCGTCGTAGCTCTGCCTTCCGTGCTGCGGGTCGTGAGTTCAAACCCCACCAAGAACAAACATTTGTGTGTGGCAAACATGGATGTTTTAATAAATATTCACGGACACTTAACACAACGCCTTCTAGTCCCAAACTAAGCAAAGCTTGTACTATGGGAACTAGATGGCTGATAAAATACATACATACATTTTTTTTTGTAAATACATACTTATAATACATAGAAACACCCAGACACAGAACAAACATCTATGTTTGCTACACAAATGTTTGTTCTCGGTGGGGATCGAACCCACGACCCACAGCGCGGAAGGCAGAGCTACTACCGACTGAGCCATGATGCCTGCCAATGTTTGTTCGGTGTCTGGGTGTTACTATGTGTTATAAGTCTCTTCTTCTTCCTGCCCTTATCCCACTAGGTGGGGTCGGCACAACATGTTATTTTCTTCCATTCTCCTCTATCATCCGTCATCTCAGTGTTCACTCCTCTCCTATGCATATCATCTTTTACACAATCCATCCATCTTTTCTTGGGCCTCCCTCTTCCTCTATATTCATCCACATTCATACTTAGCACTCTCCTCGTTACATCACTCTCTTCCCTCCGCATGACATGCCCATACTATGTTTTATAAGTATTTACAAAAAAAAGTATATAAATATTCTATCAGCAATCTAGTTCTCATAGTACAAACTAAGCTTAGTTTGGGACTAGACTAATGTATTTACAACATCAATGAATTATTTGTATAGAATTTTATTATTATTGACATTTACTTGATTTCATAGAATGTTTATTTTTTACCTACAACATCTGTAAGAACCATTCTAGCAGAATATACGATTTCATTACATTTCGGAGGGCGTTGGGTGATATAACCAAGGAAATATATATTTTTTTAAATTTGTCTAGCTGCTAGGGTCTAGCAGCATTTTTTTTTAATACAATATAGGCAACTGTTTGACCACAATCTCACCTGATGTTAAGCAATGATGTGGTCGACGATGTAGCACGGTTGCCTAGAAGATACCTATTCACTCTACTCTTGAAAACTTACAAATTATAGTGGTTCGGGAGCACAGACGCCGGCAACTATTTCCACTCTTTGCTTTTTTTAGCGCTATAAACTGTAAGATAAGATTCAAAATAGCTTACCAGTGGATGAACAGTAGTGTAAGCGTCCAGACTGATACTGAAGATAGGTTTGTGGTTGTCTATCCACCTGGTACCGGGCAGGAGTACGTCAGGGAATATGTACGAGTAGTTAGGAGGTGGTTCCTCTTGCATCACTGGCAGGTTGTACTCACCACAGGTTAGTTTACCGTTACGGCATAGAGGGAGCCACTGGAAAACAAAATTATTAACAATCCCACATCAATAATATAAAACTCTTTTGAAGCTGACTAATAATCAACGCACAGCCTAAACCATAAGTCCTATAGGTATGAAATTTGGAGGGTGGTATCCTTATAGAGGTGCACTAAGAAAGGAATTTTGAAAAGTCCCACTTTAAAGGGTCTATTTAGAAAGCGAGCAACGCCGCGGGCGACGGCTTGTGATATTATAAACTAGTGTTACACTTTCACGCAAAAACTACTGATACGATTTGGATGAAATTTGGAATATATTGTCCGTGACCTGGATTAACGTACACATAGTCAATTTTTACCGGAAAATCAGCGGGACGCGAACTCTTTAGAAACGCCTAGAAGATTTCACATAGCAAATTGCACTTCTAATCCCGCGTTGACGAAGTCGCGGGCACCAGCTAGTAGTAAACAAATACTAGAGGTGGGAAAGCCTAATTATTTGTAGGAGTCCCTTCTAGAGTCATAATAGCGCGATCACACTATGCCCATGCCGCTGCCGGCACGAATGCCGCGATTAATTCCGGAATGATTGCCACAGCAACATCGCCTTTATTCTCACTAAGGAGCTAGGGCATGAACTTGGGCAGGGAGACGGGACAGCGGCATGTTCGTGTTCACACCACTTCCCTGCCCACTTCGGCATAGTGTGATCGCGCTATTAGACTGAGAACGAATGAACTAAAGAAAAAAAAAAAATGGATGGAGCCCAAGTACCTACTACCTTTTTTTTAAAACTTGCAACAATGGAACTATATTTATTACATGCTCTAAAATAAAAGTAACAACTACAATAAAAACAGCGGGAATCATTAGTTATTAAAAATAACTTTTCCAAGGTTTATTATCGTATTTTCATGTGTTTACGTCAAATTACTCTATTCTGCGTTTAATGATACTGCATTATTAGATTTTTTAATAAATAACACTAACAAATACTAAATAACAAATATAATCAATCGCGATTTATTAATATTGTATGTAATTCGGGACCTAAAATGCTGTTTGAATAGGAGGTAACAGATATTATTTAGATATTTACACAGATAGTGTACTCTCGCAGGTATCAATTCCTACTTAGCACAACTTCAAAAATATTGTTTGTATGTTTGTCTGTTTAACCGAACGAGATTCAGTACTCCACGAAGCGTGTTTCCCAAAACGCTTCGATAGCGCGATCTAGCTTTGAGACAGTTTTACTAGCGACATCTAGTATGAAAATAAGTAACATGGCTAACGACAATCAGAGCGAGATACATTGCGCGGTGACGCTACAATGTTCGGTAGTCGAACTGGCGTTGACGAGCAATATGATTCGAATACGTTTGGTTTACGTAACGCGGCGGCTGTCAGTGAGGTGGTCACAAACAAATTTTATGGTTTACGCTTACAATTGTCACATTAATTCGTGTTTATTACCGGATTCAAGTTTTGTAATTTTTTGAAACAACATTATTTTAATAGTTTTTCTTGTGTTATTGTGAGTATTGTTGTTTAATTTTGATGGAATTTAAACTAATAATACTTATACTTAGGTCGTAACATAAAGTGTGAGATATTGAGATATTGGTGTTCCTGAATGTTAAAATTCGTTTTCAGGTTTTAAAGAGAAAATCCACCATTTTCTCTTCAAAACACTGGCAAAATGGTCTGTCGAAATGACGGACAGATGCCATTATTTATAAGAAGAAGAAACTAATATCCTCTTTGAGATCGCGAATTAAAAAGTTGCAGAAGTAGTATTGTGGCAATTCTCAGCGTCAGTACGAATAAAGAAAATCGATACCGTAAAACGAGGCGACTTTCAAATTACGGGGCGTCTTTGATGATAACAAAACGGAAGACGGGTCCTAGAAATATCGGTATTCGTATTCGGTTTTGTTATCATCAAAGACGCCCCGTAATTTGAAAGTCGCCTCGTTTTACGGTAAGCGTATTATGTAATATTACGATTGTCTTTATTCGAGTTACATCGCACGGAAACGATAGTTCGACTGTTTAGTGTTACAGCGTCACCGAGCTGTGTATTTCGTAGATACAATTTTCACATTATTCCTGCTTGATTGCTACTTTCTTTGGAATTATTTCACCTGCTTAATTAATTACTTACAGAATATCCAACAACAGTTTCAACATTTTTCTCCTGGTCGGGTGCGACGGGTTTCCTTTGACACGAGACGTGAACGAACGTGAACAGTAAGTGATGCTGGTCGCCCAAATCTGCTGGGAGCTTCAGTTTTATCTCGTCGTAGAGAGATGGGTTTCTGGAATATATACGCATTTACTAAATATAATTCTAAAAAAAAAAACTAAAAACCATTTAAATAAATAAATACTCTTGGACATATTATTACTTCTTTTGTTTTGTCTTTTGTTTGTTACTATTTTTGGACACATTTTTATTTTTGTATTTTTTGTTTGTTCTTTATAAATTCTTGGCTAGTTCTTGGCTTGAATACTTATGTACATTTTTTTTGTAAATACATACTTATAATACATAGTAACACCCAGACACAGAACAAACGTCTATGTTTGCCACACACAAATGTTTGTTCTCGGTGGGGATCGAACCCACGAGCCACAGCACGGAAGGCAGAGCTACTACCGACTGAGTCATGATGACTGTCAAAAAACACAATTCGACCCGATGGCTTGCTGAAACGTGCTTTTATTTATTCACTTACTTGTTATGATAAAGGCAGGTGGTGTAAGCTTCAGTTGCGAACTCAGGACAAGACGAGCGACCGAAAATAGCGGGCAAAGCTGTTCCTTCCTTCTCGCCAGACATTAGTTGAACTTTTACCTACAACCACAAGATAATGTTACATACGATGTTTTGGCCTGACGCCTAAAATCAGAGACGGATTATCTTGGTACATATTAATAATTTCACAATATTACTTAATTATGTGTTACGTACTATTATCAAAATAAATTATATATTTTTTGTATTTTTTGGATCCCGAAAATAGGCATCCCACTAATATTATAAATGTAATGTTTGGATATATATGGATGTTTGTGTTATAATCGCTCTGCAACTGCTGGTTCGATTTGGAATATATATAGTTCTTAACCTGGATTAACACATGCTACCTTTTTATCACTGAAATAAATTATCAAGAATAATCAACAGGATTAATTCAAATTCAAAGTCTTTATTTCAGCGTTCATACACGCATTTAACGGGACGGGGTCAAAGTCGCAGGCGGGATCTTGTTAAAAAAAATTGGTATTCCATTGTGTGGGACAACTAACTGGTTTTTAACACCCACATCGTTAGTTTTACAGAAAAAGTTGTTCATATTGATAAGACCTAATTCTCCAAAGGTTGTCTATTGCCCTGGTATAATTGAATAAATATTCATGGACATTTCACACACCGCCCTCTAGACCAAGAGCTGTGTGATATGTCTATAGAATATTCATTTATTTATTTTGTCCCAGAGCCTATGGAAACTAGGATAATATATTCAACTTGTTATATTACCGTAATATTCCTAGCGGAGCCGGCGCGTGACGTGTAAGCAGTGAGATTAATTTCCTTCACGCAAAGAAACAACAGATTCCTGTACTGATGGTAAGGAGTGGGTGCTGCGACCGGAGGAAATGGGAGTATCTCCTTGCATGGACGAACGTTGTCATCTGAAATAGATAGAAAACACCACTATTATCCCACTAATATTATAAACTAGCTGATACCGCGCGACTTCGTACACGTGCAAAACTATCCACCAAAATTTCTGTCACTAGCATACGATGGACCTCGTAGCAAATGACTGCGTTTGCTTTAGAAAGTTGAAGCTGTATCTAAGAATCCACGTCTTTGATTGATTTTAATAAAATATAGCCTGTGTTTTCATCCGGAAAAAAGGCTTCTGAGTGGTATAAGTTTCATTGAAATTGGCGTGATCCGCAACGGGTTGTTAGGCAAATTATTGGTCCAATTAGTTGACTCCTTGGGAATGTAATACACGGGATAAATAATACCTATAACTGATTGCCACCGATTTGGACCAATTGAGCTACGTATAAATCGTTTGCAACGGTTTGTAGATAGCTCAACTGTTTTATATGTATTTTATAAATATTGTAAATACTGAATTAGTGGTAATTTTGTTTATGTATTCAAAAATACTATGTTTTCTGTAAATATTTGACTAACCTCCATAGGGGCTTAGCTTAGCCAGTTCCGGTGTGAGTCCATTCTTAATTTCTTCCGGGCACGGAGAGACCTCAATTTTCAACGTCCCAGGTATGCACTTAAGTTTCTTTGGGGCAGAACTAGGGCGTTTGATTTCAGTTAAGAACTTGTATAAGTCTTCATCTCGGAGTTTGTCGGTTTCCTGAAATACAAGGTAATAGTTTTGTTACCAAAAATGTTTTTTTACTAGCAAGCAAGCAAGAGTTAGTGGCCAACTTTATTGACGGAGTTTTTAGGCCGCTCTAAGGCCTCCGTCATGGCTTAACGACTGCTAGAGCTGGGACAGTCTAACGTGCCCTTCGAAGCGCAGAAGCGCTCAGATGTAAAATTCCACTAGCACCCATCCAAATAGTGACCGCGCAGAATGTCGCTTTTCTTAGATAATCGGTGACGATTGACTAACCAAGGAAGCCACGAGCGCTTCTATGACTATTTAATTTTGACATTGTACTGTATTCATGAATAACTGATTTAAATTTTGGTTTGTATCCTCACGATAATTAAATAATATTGTTATTATATTTTTAATTTTTATATTACCATCATTATTGCACGCTTTATCACTACATAGTATAAAGCAAAGTCGCTTCCCGCGTCTGTCCTAATGTCTGTATGTATGTATGCTTAGATCTTTAAAACTAAACAACGGATTTTGATGCAGTTTTTTTTATAGAGTGATTCAAGACGAAGGTTTATATGTATAACTAGCAGCGCCTCGCGGTTTCACCCGCGTAATTCCCGTTCCCGTGGGAATTCCGGGATAAAATATAGCCTATGTTCATCAGGGATAATGTAGGATTCTAATGGTAAAAGAATTTTTTTAATCGGTCCAGTAGTTTCGGAGCCTATTCAATTCATACAAACAAACAAACAAACAAAAAATCAAACCTTTCCTCTTTATAATATTTGTATAGATACATCATCATCACTGTATTGCACCCGTGCCAAGCCGGGGCGGGTCGCTTTTATTTTATAATAATGAATGTTGTAGCTACGTATGACCTGTAAAGTATATTTTACTAATAAAATGAAATGCTTATGACTTATGACTATGTAGGGATGTATATGTGTTTAAGGGCGGATTCGACCAAACTATTTATACGCAGTATAAGTCTTATACTGCGAATAAAAATCAATAATTACTCTAGTGATAAGAAACTTTTTGTTCTACCAAGTCTTATTCCAGGAATAACCTGTCTATCCGAGAATCTATGGTATAAACAAGTTATCTGTCGAATATTTTAATAGCGGTTGCTACATTTGACAAAACAGCTGCATGTTTTCATAGATATTGACAACTTGACACTCGGATAATTTGAGTGCACATGTATTATTGCGTTGCGGTCTCTTAGCAATTGCATTAGCCATTCATAAATTGAATTTTGCGACATCGTGGTGAAGGTGGGTGAATGACCTGTATTGCGGTGTTGTTTGGCACCTACTATAGTGACAAACCTGCTTGAATAGGCTAGTGACAGTGATGACAATGGGCTTGAAGTTGTGCAGCGCGTGCACCAGCTCGTCCGGCTGATGGTGCCTGCGTTCGACAGAGCCGCGGCGTGTTAGTGAACCGCCGACCTCGCCCGCACGACGCCGCAGCTGCTCCAAGCTACTGCTTGACGCTTTGCGATCTAATCATTCAGAAAAAATAGGATTCTGTGTTCATTTTTATTAGATTCTTTATTGCACACAGAAAAATATGAACAAACAAGTTAAAACTAAAGATATGTACAAAGGCGAGCTTAACCCTAATAAGAGTTTTCTTCCAGCAAACCTTTGAGGCATAGGAGAGGATTAATTGAATTGTATTTAGTGTATCTCTTGACCTTTATATTATTGTTATGTTTTTCTATTGTTATTTTATTTCACTATGTAACGACTTGATATTGACTGATTTATTTCCGACAATGTAATGTGTTTTTTTGTGTAATAATTAAAACTTACTGTAATGAATGTTAGTTAATGCACCTTATATAAATAAATATTTAAAGCTAAGTAAAAAACTAGTCCATAATTAGTGGTAATCATTCATCAGCTTGTACTATGGCAATTACAATGCTGATAGAATACGGATTTGCATTAAGACTTAAATGGATATTTATTTAAATATCCATGGACATTACACACAACGCCCTCTAGTCCCAAACTAAGCAGAGCTTGTACTATGGGAACTAGATTGTTGATACAATACTTATATACTTTTTTTGTAAATACATACTTATAATACATAGTAACACCCATACATAGAACAAACATCTATGTTTGCCACACACAAATGTTTGTTCTCGGTGGGGATCGAACCCACGATCCACAGCACGGAAGGCAGAGCTACTACCGATTTAGCCATGACGCCTGTTTAAATAATTAAGGCGTATGTAAAAGGCAGACAACCCTCTCGCTCGCACATTTCAACATTTTTGAAGATATAATATAACTAAATGTAATTATGTGAAATTGCAGAGCTTCAGGGTCGAGAGAATAACAATGCAAAGGTTCAGTAAAAATATCACATTGATCCAAACAAGTTTTCTAACCACAAAATTTGCAATTTATCGTATTGGTATAATCAGCTGATACTATGGGAACTAGATTGTTGATACAAACCGATTAGTATGAATAGTTACCGAGACTGTTAGTGTTGTTAGCGTTGTTAGCCGCTGCGTGTTCATTGGGCGGCGCGTCGCGTTCTATAGTAGCGGCGCCGCTGAGCAGATGCACGAGCGACACGCCGCTCCACGCCAGCGGCATGCGGTACCTGCCCAGTCGGACGCATGCAGCACCCGCACTCACACGGACCTTCTCACGATTCTAAACAACACACAAATAATAATAATAATAATAATAATATTCACGGACACTTAACACAACGCCTTCTAGTCCCAAACTAAGCAAAGCTTGTACGATGGAAACAAGATGGCTGATAGAATACATACATACATTTTTTTTTTGGTAAATACATACTTATAATACATAGAAACACCCAGACACAGAACAAACCTCTATGTTTACAACACATAAATGTTTGTTCTTGGTGGGGATCGAACCCACGACCCACAGCACGGGTAAACTACCCTAATCTTGGCACCCCACCAATTGTTGGCACTTCTCTGATTTATCCTATTTACTAAGAAAAAGCCAGAATGTGGATGGATATAGAGGAAGAGGTAGGCTTAAAAAAAGATGGATGGATTGTGTCAAAGTCAAAGTCAAAAATCTTTTATTAAATAAAATCTAAATGATCACTTTGAATCGTCATTACGTTTTGTATGATTAGGTATGATTATAATTTTTTTTATTGGATGAGTTGGAGCTAGTTCGTCCCAAGCTTGTTTGTCTTCTAAATAATCAGATATTTTATAGTATGCTTTTAAAAGAAGTCTCTGTTTCATTACGTTTTTGAACTTGCCAATCGACAACTGAGACACATCACTTGGGATTTTGTTAAAGAAGCGTACACATTGCCCTTTGAAAGATTTACTAATTTATAAGAATAAGAATAAGAATCATTTATTGTGAAACTGTGTAAAAAGAGATCTTATAGATATTATGTACCTAGAGTTTCAACAGTTTACCCATGCCGGGCGTACAATACTTTACATAGTAAGTAAATCTTATAATTTTATTATAAGTAGGTACCTACTCACCTAATGCTATTTTTATAGATATTATACAATTAACGAATAAAAACTTAATATTTAGTAGGAATCATAATACTCTTCTAAGCTATAGTATACCTTGTTCACAAGCCATTTTTTTAATCTAAGTTTAAATAAATTTCCCTCAAGTTCTTTTAAGTCGGTTGGCAAATTATTATATATTTTTATGGCTGTATAATAAGTGCTTTTGTAAAACATTGTGTTATTTATTTGAGGAATACAGATGTTATATTTATGCCTATTACGAAGATTTTCAGAACGACTAGATTTTTTATTAAAATATGTTATATTATTTTTAACAAACAGACAAATTTCTAAAATAAATATGCTAGTAAGAGTAAGTATGTTATTTTCTTTAAAAACAGATCGAAGGGATTCCGTGCTTTTCATATTATATATGGCCCTAATACACTTTTTTTGCATGAGAAATACACTTTTAACATTTACTGAATTTCCCCAAAATATTACCCCATAGCATAAATGAGGATAAACATGACCATAGTAGGTGTTCTTTGCTATAGATGTAGAGGAAACATGTCTCAGAGTCGAGATTGCATAGCAATATTTAGAAATTTTGTTGTTTACCTTATTAATGTGAGATTTCCAATTCAAGTTTTTATCAATTTTTATACCAAGGAAGTTAATTATCAATTTTTATACCAAGGAAGTTTATTTTTGTGAGCCTAGTGGTGGGAACAGCGAGTTTGTCTTTATTTCTAGTGTTAACATTATGATTATCACTTTTTTGTTGAATAGATTGATATTGTGTAAAAGATGATATGCATAGGAGAGGAGTGAACACTGAGATGACGAATGATAGAGGAGAATGGAAGAAAATAACATGTTGTGCCGACTCCACCTAGTGGGATAAGAGCAAGAAGAAGAAGACTAAGAAAAAGCCAGACCTCACGATGTCGTTATATAAACAACAACTTAACATAATAATAAACATCGTGAGGTCTGGCTTTTTCTTAGTAAATAGTATAGATCGTTTTGAATATATTGATCTCTCCAATCCTCGTACCTTACGCTCCTCTGAAACGTTGCAATTGAAAACTCCCTTGCACTCTTCTACCTTTTATGGACATTATTTTACGGTGCAAGCCATTCGCCTTTGGAATGCTCTTCCTGTTGATATCAGGAAAGCCAAATCTCTACCTATCTTCAAAAAGCTTTTGATCGGTCACTATTCATCATTATAAAATTATTATATTTTACAATCTATTTATATTATGGGTGTAGTTATTATAGTGTATTTATGTAGCATTGGTATGATATTAGTAGGAATATTTTTCATGTAAGTATTATTATGTAGTTTATATATATTTTAATTTAAGCACATAGTTGGTGAAATTAATTAAATGTAGTCTTTTTTATTACGCCGTCACTTTCGTTCATATAAAATCCAAACCATCCAAAGGTTGCCTGGAAGAGATCGCTCATAGCGATAAGGCCGCGCATTGTACTTGACATAAGAATAATGAACTCTGTGTTTATTTTATAAATTCTGTAAAAGTGGTGTACAATAAAGAGTTTTCTATCTATCTATCTAGATCAGAGAAGTGCCAAAACATGGTGGGTGTGCCAAGATCAGGGTAGTTTACCCTACTATACTATTAACTTGTAGCTTATGTACAGAGCAGACTATTTATAGCTAACTAGCTGGTGCCCGCGATTTTGTCTGCGCAGGATTAGAAGTGCAATTGCTAGGCGTTCTAGATGTATTCTGAAGCGTTCCTGTCCCGTTGATTTTCCAGGATAAAAAGTAGCCTATGTATCAATCCAAGTCACGGACAATATATATTCCAAGTTTCATGCAAATCGGATCAATAGTTTTTGCGTGAAAGAGTAACAAACATCCATACTTTCTTACAAACTTTAACGTTTATAATATTAGTAGGAAGGATTGGAGAGCTTAGTTTTTTCATTAGCTAATTAATTTATTCTTATTCTTAATAGCCAGTAACTTTTGATAATTATCTAAATAATTTTTGTGATTTCACTGAATATTGAATTTTAAACTTCTTATAATTAATCAAAAAATATTTTCACCAAAAATATTGCGACAAATCGATGCCTCTGCAAATAGTAATAATTTCTACTCATAGATATTTTTTTTCTCAAAATAATTAGATAAATTACCGCAAATAATTGTAAATATCAATACCTGAGTTGTTCCCTAAGCATCTAAATCTCTATCTTCCACTAACATTTGTAACTACAGCCAAGTTACATTGAAATACCAACCTTATCGTCCTTTATGTAAGGCTCAACACACTCATTAACATCCCCCTGAAGAACTTTTTCAATCTTCACCACTAAAAAGACATCGGGCGATGGATTTGCGATATCGAAAACAGCACTACGACTCATCGTTGATAGATCCGAGTGGGGTATGTGCGCTGAGAGCATTTGCTTTGTACTTTCTGAGTTAAGATTGAAATAGAAGTTTTCTGATAGTTTTTTCTTTTCTTTTGCGTCGTAAAGTGCCATCGAAGCGAAGAGAGGCTCCACGTCCAGTTCTAATCTGTAATTTGATAAGGACATTGCCTTATTTCTAAAGAATAATAAAGAATATTCTTGGACATTACACACAACGCTCTCTAGTCCCAAACTAAGCAGAGCTTGTACTATGGGAACTAGATTGCTGATATAGTACTTATATACTTTTTTGTTTTGGTAAATACATACTTATAATACATAGTAACACCCAGACACAGAACAAACATCTATGTTTTGCCACACACAAATGTTTGTTCTCCGTGGGGATCGAACCCACGACCCACAGCACGGAAGGCAGAGCTACTACCGACTGAGCCATGATGCCTGTCAAAATGTGTGATGTGTATGTAAATATATAAAACTCTTTTGTAGCTGACTGTCAATCAACGCACAGCCTAAACTATAAGTCCTACCTAGAGGTATGAAATTTGGAAAGTAGTTTTTTAAATGATAGTCACACCCTAAAGGGTCTTAAATTAGAATCAAAGATTTTAACCAAATAATGCGTATGCTGCTACCACGCGAGCAAAGCCGCGTGCGACAGCTAGTTTGTTAATAGAATAATACATAGTAGAGGAATAAACACGATTTCTTTAACGTAATGTAAAGGTTCTGGGGCAAATTGGATCCAGGTCCCAAATTTTTTTAAACTTGTAATGATGGAACTTTGTTACAATACACAATATTCCTATGTGTATAAACTTACTTGAGCTGATGGCATGTGACCATGATTCGATGTCCCATGACTTCACCCGGCATTTCCGCGGCGAGACGCCTCTCCACTGCCTCTTCATCATCCAAGTACGGAGTGTACAGACCCAGGAGATCAGCTTGACGGTTCTCTAACCTGAAAATGTATTAAGTTTTAAAAAAAAAAAAATTAACAAAATTAAACAAAATTAAATTCGTAATTAGTAAAATCCTCGAACATTATTTGAGAATAAACTCAGATTGCAAAATAGATAGATACATACACAACTCTTTATTTTTACTGCATTTTTACGTAAATTATAGAATTACAAAGTTCATTATTCTTGCGTGAAGTATAACGGGCGGCCTTATCGCTATGAGCGATCTCTTCCAGGCAAAAGTACGGTTAGAAAATCCTTTTATTTATCTCCGATAGGTATTTCGTGATGTAAGTAGATACAGGTAGGTATTTGATAAAGTAAGTAGGTGCATGTTACAAAAATATAATTATTATTAATATTTTCAGCCTTCTTCCCACTGCAGGGCAAATGCCTCCCTATTCCCATTCCAAGTTTCCCTATCCTGTGCTATTGATGGCCACATAAAAAGAGAAAAATAGAGATTCCCTGCCTTCTAGCTTCATTCACAGCATCCACCTGGTCCTGCGGCTTCCTCTCAAACAAATCCGGGATGAGAGGATCTGATGAGGAGCTGCGCAGATCCAAGCTGGCCCACGACCCTCGAGCAGTCAGCGTCTCGTTACACGATGATGATGATGAGATGGACGCTACTGACTGACGACCGCTGGAGGGCTGAGATTCAATCTGAAAGCAGTTCATGTTTACAACTGTAGCAATTCCGTTGTTTTATTATCCTACACCATTTATTTTGATGTGGGTTGAAACGCTGACATTTTTTGGTATGAAACAGCGAAAAATAATTTGTGGTGCGAAACAGCGCTACACCCCTAAACCTACCCTAATTGACAGAACTAATATTATAGCTGGCATTATCGTTTCAGTTGGTGAGGAAGGGATGGCAACAATTTTAGTGCTGACAAATTAAGTCTAAAAAGATGAAACAACGGAATGCCCCTTTCTTTTGTTAAACAAAAACAGAAGGCCCAAATGCTGATAAAGAAATGGTTACTCAAGTCTCAAGCATAGATTTGAGCAGAGATTTTCATTAAAAAAAGTCTGGATCAGTGATTGAGCAGTAAATCTAAACCAGCAAATGGGCCATTGTTGTCTAGAGCGTTAATTATAAACTGGGATGAACAAGGTTACTGATTCGACCCCACTCAATTTGTAACCCTAGGGATATAATGTATAACGCTACAACAAACAATTACCCATTGATATTCAGTTATTACCCATTGATGTTCAGTGGACTGTTAGCAATGTGGGTTGTGGTATGAACTTGACATTCACTTCAAAGCAGCAGTAGAATCAATCCTGCGTGTTTCGACTAAAAACATTCACGATAAAACCTTCACAACACAATCCTTGCAAATGATTTGTTTCTACAATCAAGAAAATCCTTAAAACCATCTGCACAAGATTCAAAATGTCAAACATGCGTAAGGTTTGGCGGTGGAAACGCAAATCGATATCTTCACAGAGTTGTGCATGTTTTATTGTGAATGTTTGGTAGTGGGTACGGTTAGCTTCCGTAATTAAATTAGAGTCGAATAAAAACTACGTTAATACCTGGAGTGCTGACGATAATTCTTCGGTAGAGATCGCGCAGGGTTCATCGACCTCGTACTGATGTCTCGGCGCTGCGTGTAACTTCTCGAGCCGCTCGCCGAGCCGCTCGCGTCCGTGCGACGAGCCCGAATACGCACGAAACTTGTGCTCTACTACTGTGTAATCCGAGGTGTAACAGCGAAGACAATCACGGACAAACATCGGTGCTTTTGATCTGAAATACAAGTGTAGTTTCTAGGCAATGTCAGTCGCAATCAGATGTGTAAACACTATTTTGTTAAAAAAATCTATATTGAATGAGATCTTTTACTAGGTAAGTTAGTCCTGCATTTATCAATAGGCATCTACATGAGGCAGCGGAAATAAAGTGGCCTACACTCTTAATAAATACTGAGAAAAGTAGTAGGTAGGTTCTAAGAGATCTGAGAGGATATCGCTTTGCCATGGAGACTCTAATTAGCCTATTTTATTTCAATAAGGTCAGTATATGAGAAAAATCATACTAATATTATAAATGTGACAGTTTAAGATGTTTGTCACAGCAACTTCTGATTTGTATGAAACTTTGAATATTTATGGTTCGTAACCTGGTTTAACTCATAGGCTAATTTACATCCCGATAAATTAACACAAGGGTCATGGAAATATTATTCTATAATTTAAGGTACACTCACAGATCTTCATCAGGTAGAACATGGGTTAGAGTTCTGATCCGCCGCGGGACACAGCACAGCTCCATATCGACTGACGGGTACGAGAGAGGATCTCTCTCACCCATCAGCCGATCTGCCACCTCCTCATAGTCGGGAGGCTCTATCATGTCGCAGAGAGATAGCTGGAAACATATACAATTATTGTTTGTTTTAAATAGTTTCTAAAGAAGTTTTATAGGAAGATACACAATATTATTGAGATAATAATTGGGTAAGTAGTGGGTTATATCTTTAAAGGAAATTCTTGCAGAATTACATTTTAACTAAGTTACAAGAGTTATTATCAATATAATAACTATGTTTTAGTTTATACTTGCTAGATACAAGGAGGACTATAAAGTAGGAAAGGTTGCTTCCAAGGACCGCTGATTCATAAACTAAATATTTATACCAGAAAAGAAGCAGGCTATTAGCTCATTAAGAAGATGCACTACCTACTTAATAGGTACATTCCAGATGGGTAATAGTTGTCTGTATGTTCACAGACAACCAGCTCTTTAGATATATAGGGTAGGTAGGTATACCAAAGTACTAATAGATGTAAAATAAAATAAGTATGTTACAAAACTCACAGAAGACGAGCAGCCAGATAGAGTCCCGACCTTTGACTGGTTAGAATACCCTTTACGAACCTCACCAGCATTCCTATAAATAGGGAAAATCAATCCTGAAGTATAATTATCTCGAATCCCATCATGCATCATTTAGCAGAACCACCACACAAGGACAGAGAAAGCATTTACCCGGAAGGTTGCTGGTATTTACGGCCGAGAGTCATCTAATAGAAGGGTACAGGGTTAGTGTTAGAAATAAAGAGGTAGTTATTGATTTATTTCTCACAGGATTCCGTTGAAGACCACTAGGAAACACCTTTGCTTTGTTTACAAAACGGAAACTGACATTTTGTTCTTTATTGATTGAACTTTGACTTGACGTAGCGAGGTTGGTGTTGCTAGTGTCGACAAACAAAACCCAAAATTTACTGAAACAGGAAGTCACTAGCTCCTGTGTGTTTACATAGGAAGTGGTACCTACCATGTGCCACTTGATCCATGCCTACCATCCATGATCTTAGATCCTACCATGATCTTCTTACATATAAAAAAATACGGAGGTATATGTGTGTGCAATGTGCATCGAGGCTCAGAACAATATTAAGTTCGAGCATGAAGGTTTCTATTTTTGACCCCCCGGTGGTGGTATTCATATTCACCTCAGCAGCACCTTAGTCAGCAGCAAGCAGTACCTATCTACCTACGTTGAGGGACCCGAACCCACGTGATTTTCCTTAGTTGGTTGGTTCTTCATTAATTCCCCCTAACGAGCACGCCATTCAAAAGCACGTTGTACTCAATTTACGTTTTAAAATCACGGAAAACAACTGCGTACCTAGTGTAATCCTTCTGCTCACGTTTTCAAATCAAATTGGATTAGGCCGTCACGTGGCGCGGGCTTCACAAACACGAGACTGCGAACAAAAAACTCGGCTTTCCTCGAAAAAGAAAAATAATTAGGTAGGTGGCGTGGCGTAGCTTGCTTATTCAATCACAGAGTTCTGCGCGGTCACTATTTGGATGGGTGACCGCTAGTGGCATTTACATCTGAGCGGTTCCGTGCTTCGGAGGGCACGTTAAACTGTCGGCCCCGGCTCTAGAACTCGGAGGCATTGCATGGCGGCCTACAAACTTCGTCAACAGAGCTGGCCACTAACTTAAATACGAGCTTGCTTGCTTATTAGGTAGGTACCTAGGTAGTAATTTTCAGGCTACGTAGTCAGTTCGAGATACATACAAAAAATTCAAAAACCAATCTTGAAACTACAAAGGTATTAAACACTTAGGTACATCCTCTTCAAGTGTTATTAATCTAAGCTCTTCCCCCCAAATTATGTTTCCTACAGGTACCTACCTAATAATTTCCCTACAGGTACCTACCTAATAATTTCCCTACAGGTACCTACCTAATAATTTCCCTATAACCTACAGGTACCTACCTAATAATTTCCCTATAAAAATATCAAGGCTTCTCGAACACGTCGCCAAGTTGTGAAATGGAGCACACGGCATAAAACGTGATAAATATTATGACCTTTAAATCTCTTTGAAATAAAAACTTCTAGATGAAATAGGTACAAACAACTTGAGAAAATGTTAAGGTCCCGTCTGACTGAATGTATGTTTGATGTGTCGGGTGGAGGTAGTTATATGTAGTTCTACGTACCTACATTACCTACTAGGTGCCGCCCGCGACTTCGTTCGCGTCCCGTTGGATCCCATTGATTTTTCGGGATAAAAAGTAGCCTATGTGTTAATCCAGGTCACGGACAATATATATTCCAAGTTTCATCCAAATCGGATCAGTAGTTTTTACGTGAAAGAGTAACAAACATCCATACTTACAAACTTTCGCGTTTATTATATTAGTAGGATAGGATAGGATAGTAGGATATAATGCATGTAGTATCTACTTATTCTAAATAATACCTAGGTAATAGAAATTGATTTATTTTGCACTAGCGACCCGCCCCGGCTTCGCACGGGTGCAATGCAGTGATGATGATGATGTATTATACATATATTATAAACCTTCCTCTTGAATCACTCTATCTATTAAAAAAAACTGCATCAAAAACCGTTGTGTACTTTTAAAGATCTAAGCATACATACATACATACAGACATTAGGACAGACGCGGGAAGCGACTTTGCTTTATACTATGTAGGTAATGTAACTTTGATTTGCTTCTCCCTAAACAAAGTCCATAGTTAGCGAAAGTCGAAGGGCCAAACACCCTTTTATATCTACTATGCTTACTCTATATTCAAGGTAAGCTCTATCACAGATTATATAATACTATAAAACCATGTCGGTACCTACCATTCTGTATGTGTACCTACCACCTATAAGTGCATGGCCATGTTGTTCGTCAATTGGCGGTGCCCGGTTCAGTGGGTACGCCCTCTTAAATCGTACATACTATTATCATATTCTGTGGTTCGTCTCAAAAAGTTTCAAATAAGTTCACAGAAAGAAAATTATTTCGTTTGTACTAATTATTTCAGAATGGAAAAAATAAATGAAAGGTTTTGTAAGACTTCGGAGAAATTAATTGAGTTAGGTAAGTAAGTAGGTAGGTACTTACTTATATAACTAGGTAGGTACTTATCGAAATTATGGTTATTGTGTACCTATGTTTTTATAACATCCCAAAAGGTATGAATCGAGCGGGATTCGAACACGCGACCTTTCACTTGACACGCGCATCGACTCAAGTAGTCCACTCATGGATGTATTTAACTTTTGGAATGTATTTATCTTTGTGAATACATTACAATACATCTGCCTAGGACTTCCGTTAAAGCTGGTGCAGCGGCAGATTCGGCCGAGGATCTGAAGAGGCGCAAGTATGCAGGTCTCGATAGGGCCTACACATTTGTGCCTCTTGGGGTCGAGACTCTAGGTCCGTGGGGTACCGAGGCCCTCCGGGTTTTCAAAATTCTTTCAGGGCGTCTAGTCGAAGCGACGCGTGACCCGAGGGCTGGCGATTATCTAGGCCAGCGTGTCAGCATTGCTATTCAGCGCGGCAATGCAGCCAGTGTCTTGGGCAGGCTTCCGATTGGTACTGATTTGGACCAGTTGAGCTATCTATAAATCGTTTGCAATGGTTTGTGGATAGCTCAACTGTTTCATGTGTATTTTGTAAATATTGTGAATATTGTAAATATTGTATTAGTTGTAATTTTCTTTGTGACTAAATTATCCTCTTTGTGAATTTCTTTAGTGAGGAATATCACTTACCTAAATATAATTTGAAAAGTAGGTACCTAGGTAACTAGAAACCTAGGTACCTAGGTACCTAACTTTTTGAATGACAGTCACGTGATGCGTGCTAAAAGTACCTAGGCTAAGCTTAGGCCAGTCGGATTACCGAGATAGGTATTTTTTTTACTGGAAAAAATAGTAAAACAAACATATAAAAAAAATATACGTGATACTAACGAGGTAGATATTGATTTTGGAAAACCCACCTCGATACTTCGACCTATAGGTTTTTGAACTATTATTTTCGCCCGAGCGTCTATTTCAGTACGTAGGTACAGTCAACATAGTTAGTAAATGGTGATGAAAATTTCAAAAAATTTAGTGTTTTGTTTCTTTTGATAGAATTTGTGCAAAAGCTAAAATACGGTGAAGTCCAAGCTTACAACGGGGTTATTAATAACAGAGTTAAAGTAGTATTATAATTAAAAACGATGATTAGAATATTGATTCTACAAATAATTTCAAAATACTGAAAAAATATAAACTTTTGATACTGACTGTACAATATATCCCCATGGAGCATCAGGCTTGTGATGGAGGCTCAAATGTCAAAGGCACTCGCTAGCAAACGAAAGATAACTTATGCTTGGTTTACACTTTGTTAAGTATCAAGCGATAATTAAAATCAGCGTGTTGACGCATACGCTGTTAAGTGATGAGTGCAGGTAACAAGTGCAAGTGATTAGAGGCCGTGTCTATTTTTCCCCCGCACTCCCGACGCTCCGAGCTCACTCCGCACTCGGAGCGTCGTCGCCCGAACTTGGTGCACGCAGTCCTTATAAGGGCAATTTTTTGAGCAATAATTGCTCGGCAACACGAATGGATCAATCATCAACTGTGTGAACGTTCTGAATACACTTAACACTTGACACCAAAAAACACGTCAAGTAATCACTTATCATTTCGCACTTAACAAAGTGTAAATCAGCGATTACCTATAGCTATACCCTCCACCTATATAGGTACTTTAGAGTCTGTACATTATTTGAAACATGAATAAACAAATTGAGTTAAAAACTCAGCCCGATAATAAAGTTTCATTATAAACATTAGTTGAACTAACTGAATTAAATGTGCGTTGTTTCAGCCCCGCCCTAGCGCTGCAGGGCGGGCGGGAGACCACAATATTCAGTGCTAAACGCGCTGCTCTGAAACACGCACGTGTACAAGACCAAACAGTTTGAATAAAAACTCTTTGACAATAAAATAAAAAGTGTGTTCAGCCAGTACTGAGACTGTTTACTTTACAAAAAGAGAATTTATGTCTGATTTTTTTTTAGTAGAACGCAGTTTACTGCTCCGTGTATAGTAGGTATACTTATTAGTTACTTAGTATTGTGTTTTAGTACTAACTTTGTAACGTACCGATAGTTTATACTAATTTTGAAGCATTTCTGAGTAACTAAGATTGAATATTTAGATTTTTAGTGACTAAAAACTATAATATTACAAAAGTGCAACAGCTGCCAAAGTCGAAGACCATCGATATGATTTTATATGACGTAAGTTTAATTTAGTATCTCAATCGGCGCGTGAAATTATTTATTTTATTCGTGCTAATGTAGTTAGTAAGTTCCCTAAAGTAGAACGTAGAACTTAGCCAATAATAGGTATACACGTACTTATGCCGTAAGTAGTTACAAACTTACTACAATAATCTAACTTACATATATTACAGAATACGGGCAGAATAAAGCCCGTATGCTGATTCATTGCTCAAGCACTGATCAAGCGTAGGTAATTTTTGTATGTTAATAATGAAAATTTCTAGTCAAATCTATGCTTGAGTAATGGTTGATATCGCTTAAGTGTATCCATGGAACTTGCTGGTCTCAGTTGTGCCTTTGAAGCAGTTTTGAAGGAATTTCTATGACAAACAAGTAATTCCCTATAGCTAAAGGAACCAGGTAGCACAAAAAACTACTTACTGAGAACAAGCAGGACTTTGACTCGAAAGCCGAAGGTCGTACAACCAACACTTAAAAAAAAAGAAATTATCAAAATTATGTAGTTATAAATATCGCAACCGAACCGTAGCAGGAGATTCCACAGGGAAATGTTGCAAATAAAGCAATAGAACTCTAAACAACTCTGTTCAATTTCATTAAGTTAGTAATTAAAGTGCAACTTGAATTTATTACTTAATCACTCTTACAGTCAGCAAGCAAAATAACTATAGTCGGGCTACAGTAAATAATTAAATATACAAGAGAAGATTAGCAAGCTTAGTGGTTTAGTGGCCAACTCTGGTGACGGAGTTTTTGGCCTCCGTGATGGCTTAACGAATGCTAGAGCCGGGACCGACAAGTTAACGTGCCCTTCAAAAACACGGAAGCGCTCAGATGTAAATGCCACTAGCGGTCACCCATCGGAAGATTGACTAAGTAAGCTACGCCACGAGCGCTTCAGCGCAAAGATGAGGCCAATAGAGGATTTTTTTCACCTCGTACATTTCAAAACTCACGCGTAGAGCGATGGAGGTCTGAAATACCTAGCATATTACTAGAATAAATTCTCACATTTCAAGCATTTCAGCTGCTATGAAAACGCCTACGTGCGATAATAGTGCCCATGGCAAGTACATACTGTGACCTCAGCCTTTATTTGTGAAGTTTGGGTCTAAGGAAAGGGAAAATAGCGATTTTTGACTGCGTTCCCAAGAGAATACTGAATGGGTTTTATTTATTTGACTAAGTTACGAAGAGAATAGAACGGGTTTTATAAACCTCTTTTGGCTTTGGGTTTACTTATGATAACGTGGACAAAGATCAATATTACAAAATAAAAAAATATATGATAAGTAAGAGCTTTTTGGAAAAAAAAACATCTGATTTGGGTAATGACAACTTTCGAGGTTGATTCACCTACAGAACAAGGATAAGAAACCAAGGGATATCGAAAAATCGATGTGCGACATCGAAAAACACGTCTTTGGAAGAGAAAAAAGTGGTGGAGACAGCCTGTTTAACTTTGAGTGGTTTCCACATACAATCTATACGTGCGAATTATGTGTATAGCAATATCATTACATCTATGTACTATGCACACATATGTACGTATCATAGTATCTTCACAGAACTCTACCACACATGAAAACTTCAGTTACCGAACCCAAGAGTAGTATCCATTACATAGGTACACGTGTGTCGCATAATTCGACTCCTATTTAACGTCCTCCGTCAATCATCGTTTATCACTTGCACTGGGAAGCTGTGAAGGGCGCACAATTTCTATGAAAAGGAATCTAAGTGACATTGGCACAAGGTTGAAAGTAGAATGTATTGGGGAGATGAAGGTACGAGGCTGGCTATGAGGTTACGGCGCGCGCAGCATCTAAGTCTAGTGATGTGACATTTTAATATCGATAGTTTGCGTTTTTTGCTGTTTGTTATTTTTGCTATCGTCATCATTGCATAAATTGAAACCATACGTAGTTGTGTTTTACTCGTATACATACATCTAAAGATGACGTAACTTTATAGCGTAAAAAGTGACAATTATAAAAAAAACACGCATTATTTAGCTCTCGAACAAAAAAAAATAGCTAATCGTTTAGTTATTTAATACTATTGGCTACCTATTGCGTATACCGTCTATACGTAGATGATTATGGTCTACAAATAAAGTATCTACAAATTCCTTTTAATAGTATTTGGATGAATACAAATTATTTTAAATAGTAAAGTGTACATGGAGAGCGCCCACTATTTCATCGACATCTACCAACCCCTGCAGTCATCCCCGCCACCGCGCCAACGATGGACGTATCTGTATTGCAGCCCCGCGGCTGAAAACCCCTGAAAATACACCAAATTGTGACACAAAACAAACTGTAACATGTAACTATCAAAACCTACAGTGGAACACAATATTTCAGCCATGGGTGTGGACAGTCAACCGCCGCTGAGAACTGTAAGTTTCTGGACTGAGAGGTGACAAATTTATAATGGACACTATATTTTGTAGGTTTCAAGAGTTCTTATACAGGCGCTTATGCAAATAAAAGCCTTATTGACTAAAGAAATACAGTGCAAATTCAACTGCCAGTTTAATTACTGCTGCAGATTTAGTTACATAGGTAAAGACATTGAAACGACTCAATGCTCATTTTATTGATCTTTATGGGAATTGCAGGCAAATGCGATAAGTTGAAATCCACTGCCTATTTGTACCTGTGCTGGGTGTATATTTTCAATACATGTTATAAATTTTAATGTTGGTACGTTCTAGGTGTCATTCAAAAGACTGAATCCTATTTTTAGCTGGATGATGAATTTGCAACCGGTCACGTATGCAAACGAATGCAATTATGCATGTCTCAAATGTATGGTTCGTAGGTAAATGCCATTGACTACTACCTAGAAATCGAGAGTGAGGGATAATTGTCTTGAGCCTGTATTTTATTGTAATGAGTACTTACGTACCTACTTCAATTCTACGAAATCTTTAGGTCAACAGTCTTAGACAAGATATAGGGTAGGACTAGGGATCCAAACAACGAGTCACGTGATTATTTTACAGTATTTTCCTAGCGTAGAATGTCAACCGGGATAGGTACTTACATAGAAAGTTTTCGCCCTAATTCTGATCGGTAATACCGAAACTAAACCTTAAAATTAACAGTTTACGGCACACATTTCCACGGCATTGATAATTCCACTGACAGTTCTAAGTTTAACTTTTAAAAGCTAATGAAATACCCGTGTGGCTATTATAAACTCCTTGTTAGCTTGGAATACTATCGTGTTTTGTCTCTTTCTATCTTATTTGAATCTGCTTGCAAAAAACAAAACACGGTGATCCAAACTTTCATGTTCCATGCAAAGAACATTGTATATTTCCTACGTAAGAAGAAGCGGGACTCCCATTATACCAAAATTACACACTGAAAATCTCGTTTTGTATGAAACGTGATTCAAATTTTGACCTCCGTTTCATACATTGTTCGTTTTTCGAAAGCACGAATCTAGTTCGAGAGTTTCGCCAGTCTGGTTCCATAGAACACCACTATCGCTAGACGATCGCACAGAACGGTCAAAATATCTTCCACGATAATGAAGGTAGTTCTCAAAGCGAAAACCTTATTTCTCTCGTTCCCAAAGCATTTTTTTTTTCTGTAGAAAACCTTTGTAACAACAGTTTTCTACGTAACATGATCAATAATCAATGGGCTTTTGCACACTAACCGATACACTAGACCGTGAACCCAGTGGCTCAAACAAAAATTATCGGTGTCGTGTCGGCGCTAATGTATACTATAAGAAGGTCAAGCATTGATTCGGACTCAGGCATTTTTGGCTCGGATTAACTTTTTGATAGTTTTGTATGATGATGCACTCATACCAAACTGTTTTCTAGTAATATCCTTTGCGCACTACCCTAATAAATTGTTATCCTAACTACCCAAAGGTGTAGAGTGGTGGTAGAGAATGCTATTTTAGCATTAAGTTCGCATGTGTACACTACTTTAAGTTGTGCAATAAAGAATTTTTTTATCTATCTACCTAAGAGTATGCTACCTATACGTTCTGTATCAAAATATGAGTGTATTAGCTCCCTGCTGATATTGCATAGAGGTCGTGTCGGTGGTAGTGTGGTAACAGCCAATATTTCAAGACGAGTCAATTGCGCCGTGATCCGGATTACAGGGGAAGGTCGGCAAACATCCTGACAGGATGTCGATTATCTCCAATATTATGTTTTCATAGCCATTCACTACTTTTGTAAATATTTAACACGAGGGCGATACAATTTGTATAATATAGAGAAGCGTCGCAGAATACCTACTTAATTTAATGTCGTTAGCAACTCTCGTTAGCAATAGCATGATGACAGCTTTATTAAAAATATCATTGAAAGAAAAGTAGACGGAAAGAGAGGAAGGAGATCGCGTAAAAGCTATGTGAGACCACTGAAAGAAAAGATCGCTGTCATATCGATAAGGACGTCAAGGAAGCTGCACTGGAAAGGGACAAATGGGACACGAGTTTAGACATTTTTTGAAACGACACAGCACTTTTATTTTAATAGTTTTTCTTGTGTTATTGTGAGTATTGTTGTTTATTTTTGGTGGAATTTTAAAGAATAAATAAATAAATATTCACGGACACTTAACACAACACCTTCTAGTCCCAAACTAAGCAAAGCTTGTACGATGGAAACTAGATGGCTGATAGAATACATACATACATATTTTTTTTGTAAATACATACTTATAATACATAGAAACACCCAGACACAGAACAAACATCTATGTGTGCCACACAAATGTTTGTTCTCGGTGGGGATCGAACCCACGACCCACAGCACGGAAGGCAGAGCTACTACCGACTGAGCCAAGGCGCCTGTCAAGAATAATACATAGGTCGTAACATAAAGTGTGAGCCATTGGAATAAATGTGTGTAAAGTGGTTTTTCTGAATGTGAAAATTCGTGTTAGGTTTTGAAGAGAAAAACCACCATTTTCTTTTCCAAACAAACGACAGCCGACTTGACGAATGACTTGACTTATATTATTACAACTAAATCACTTGACATTGGCAAAATTGCCTGTCGAAATGACAGACAGAGGCCATTATTGAAGAGAAGAAGAAGGGACAAATGGCGAGAGCTGCATTACACCGACAAGAGCTGAGCTCTTAAGTTAGAAGAAGCAATAGCACAGATCTATAAACTAGGCAATAGGTACGGACGAGTGGGAAAATTTTAAAACCACTTCCAGTGACCCACCAACATGTTCAGTGGGACGAACTAAAATGAACGGTACAAAGGCTTCAAAAGTGAAGTTAACCTTTTATGTTGTTTATGTCTGTGTTGTTTATGGTATGATTCAGAGGATATCGTTGGAAGCGTTTTGATCGTCTGCTGGTTTTAGGCTGTGACGTCACACTATATTGAATATGGCGCTCTCTAGAGGAGTCATGAAATAAAAAAATATATGCCGGGTTCCAAATAAGGAGTTTTTGTATTACAAACTTTTTGGTTCTCACTAGCTGCGCTTTCCTCCTCGTATAGTCGGGTGAAAATTACGAAGAATTCTAGAAGAAAATGTAAGAACTACAGGCAGCTTCAATATCAAGGCGAAGGTCGAGTAGGCTTGAAGAAGCCTTAGAGTTATCGACTTCGGACGTAGGTAGTACTTATGACTCTAGTAAATTATAGAGGGGACTATGAAAAGAAGAGCAGTTATTATAACATTTAGTTTATTGCACGCGATTTTACTCATGTGGTACATCGGCATCTTACTAATGATGTCGATGTAAGTACTTACTCCGTTTGAAAATGTTTTATGTCTGAAAGAAAGTTTTAGTTTCTTTATCCAAAATGTCAGTCTAACAAAAAATTTGGCTAGCGCAAAAAATTTCGAGAGTTGGTTTATTTCTCGACCTGAAAAAAATAGAGCACACTAGAGTATTGTATTTTTATTTTGTATAGATGCACTCCCACGCGCGCCATTACTCGCACATGTGAAAAAAAAACGTCCACGCCATTACTCGCACATGTGATATAATACTATTTTAAAAAAACACCGTGATAAATACTATCAGCTCTTTAAAATTCCTCCTACGCCGTAGCTCATTAGGCTACGCTCGTAGCGCAGTGCTACGGGCGTAGTAGTTGGCGTAGCGTGACGTAAACTCTCTCGTAGACAGATCTACGCGATCTCTGAATTTCGCCCTAGGGATTATTTGCATACTATTTCTATTAGCTAAACAAGTACTTTATATTCATGTTGCTGTTACCGATTTAGAAAGCTCGTAATTTTACCTACTGGTAAGTGTTTTATGTCGCTGATTATATGAATTAATAGTAGATTAGTAGCCAAGGGCTGTGCGAGGGCGCCTATAGTTCGAGGGTGCAATTGATGCTTACACCCGAGCTAACTACTCTGCTTTACATCTCGATTGTGAGGTAAGTAGAAAAAAGCTGGCATTACAAGAATAAAACATTTTATTAGTTAAAATTTATAGTGAAATGAGAACGATTTTTAAATTTTAGGGACAGGTGTTAGATATTTACAGGTGTTGCTAACTCATGCACGTAATTATAAAAAAAACCCAAAAACAAACAATATTTAAAGTAAAAGTTTTTATATATATTGTTAGGAATCAGAAGCGGTTCCAAATAAAAAAAAATCATAAGAAGTAGTATTTGAGGTAAAAACACATAACTTTAACAGCTGACAAACAGCTAACTTTCATAAATCGCATTAATGCTCATAGAAATCAGGATAAGGCACTAAAATATGGCGAGAAATCATCAGTTTACACAAGTAACCTCACAGTTTACATTTAACCAACAAAACAGCGTTGACTAGTTAAACAATCTAACTAACTTCGTAACTGATCATCGTTACCGACCAATCAGTTAGTCTCGCACAATAATTAGCAACCCTAGAGCGCTATAAAGACATGTGCATCGGACGAAAGTCCGATCAAGACTGCCCGGTCGCTCCGCGCGCATCGCCTTATAAAGGAGTGCGTAAACAAGTGACGTCACATAATCCAGGCTTCTTCGAGGGGCTTCCAACACGGCCTCTCCTGACACTCTGGCGTCCCGACAGATTAGCAGGTTCCAGACTGGTCCATCCACGAGAAAAGAAGAAGGCTGGTCCACTTCATCGCTTGCTTCTAATAAACAGACACATGGTTTTATGAGAAAACAAAGTCAATACCTTCAGTGGTACCATCTTTGCAAGCATTCAGTAAAAGTTAGTTAGTAAACAACTCCAACACCACAAAACTATAACTAACAACTCCAGCACCACAAAAACTGTAACCGAATACTCAAATATATTCAGCTACAACATTATAAGCAAAGTTTGCTTGCTTACAACATTATGTAAAGTCAAAACATTACATGCCAAAAATAATAAACACTGTGTACGCACTTACACAGCGACTGGTCGGTTTGCAAAGCCGACCAGCTTCCATGGCCATACACCATTCCAATGGACTTGGTGCCAATGCCTCAAGGGCCAAACCAATACCTCAAGGGCCACACGGGTATAACAACCCTCAAAGAAAGCGGAGTACGACTCTTCAGTCCACTCGGCCTTCCACCAAAAGTGCGCGACGTATCAGGACGCGCAGCACACGCACGTCAGGGTGCAGCAAAGGCGCCAAACAGGAGCGCATGACAGCAACGCACGGCCGTAGCCGCGCCACAGCAGCACACAGCCAGAGCTGCGCTGCACCAGCACGCATCAGGAGCGCGCGACACCAGGAACGTGCTGCAGAACTTGCACCCTGTCAAAGAAACAGCGTGTATAAAAACCGTCAGAACCACGTCTCGACAGCAGCGCACAGCAGGAGCTGCGCTACAGCAGCGCACAGCCAGAGCTGCGCTGCACAGGCGCCCAGCAAGAGCGCGCGATAGCAGGCCCTCGGCAGGAGCCGCGTTGCACCAGCACGCATCAGGAGCGCGCGACACCAGGAGCACGGCGGAGCCGCACTACAGCAGCGCACAGCCAGAGCTGCGCTGCACAGGTGCCCATCAGGAGCGCGCGACAGCAGCGCACAGCCAGAGCTGTGCTGCACAGGCGCCCATCAGGAGCGCGCGACAGCAGCGCACAGCCAGAGCTGTGCTGCACAGGCGCCCAACAGGAGCGCGCGACAGCAGCGCACAGCCAGAGCTGCACTGCACGGGCGCCCAGCAGGAGCGCGCGACGCAGGCCCTCGGCAGGAGCCGCGTTGCACCAGCGCCAGGACACGGAGACAGAAGCGCCTGACAAAGGCACCAGGGCACAGCACAAGCACCCGGCAGCAACGGGCAGGCCAGACACCACTAAGAGCGCGTGACCCAGAAGTGCTGCAGAACCACGCTATCCACCCAAGCGCGTACGCTCGTAGCATAAACTTGTGTCCTGTCAACAACAAAAGCACATATAAAACCCATCAGTGCCTCATCTAAGAATTTGGACACGTTCGGCTTACCTGACCAATGCTGATCATACCATCATAAGCATGCTTATCCGTAAGCATGTGACCTCCTTCATTTTTTCAAACGAGATATATAATCTGATGGCCTATACGCAGCCAATCCCGTAACTGTTTGCCTTAGGCATTTTTTGTGACCTATCTAAGGCGTTTGATTGTGTGCACCATGAAACGTTAGTCAGGAAACTAAACCACTATGGTGTGAAAGGGATTGCTCTTGAACTTCTTAATTCTTACTTAAGTAACAGAATTCAAAGAGTTGATGTTAATGGAAAACGTTCTCCGGGGTCAGTGGTAAAAATGGGTGTACCACAAGGATCAATACTAGGACCGTTCTTGTTTTTAATTTACATTAACGATCTACCACGAGTGGTTAGAAACGATCATGAGATTGTACTGTTTGCAGATGACACTTCACTTGTATTTAAAGTGAAACGACGACAAACTAATTATGACGATGTAAATAATGCAATCTCTAAGGTTGTAAACTGGTTTAATGTAAACAATTTATTACTAAACGAAAAGAAAACTAAATGTATTCGGTTTATTCTACCAAACGTCAAACAAATAAATGCCAATGTAAAAATCAAAGAAGATAATATAGATCTCGTGGACACCACAGTATTTTTAGGCATAACTCTAGATAATAAACTTCAATGGGGCCCACACATAGATAAGTTGTCGAAGAGACTTAGTTCTGCAGCATATGCAGTCAAGAAGATCCGCTTCCTTACAGATGTGGAAACCGCAAGACTAGTCTATTTCAGCTACTTTCATAGCATTATGTCGTACGGCATTTTGTTGTGGGGGAGTGCTGCAGACATAAACACCATATTTGTGTTGCAGAAGAGGGCTATTCGTGCAATTTATAACATGGGTCCCAGAGAATCACTAAGAAATAAGTTTAAGGAAATAAATATAATGACAGTACCTTGCCAGTACATCTATGAAAACTTATTGTATGTTCAAAAAAATATCAATCTATTCAACAAAAAAAGTGATAATCATAATGTTAACACTAGAAATAAAGACAAACTCGCTGTTCCCACCACTAGGCTCACAAAAATTAGTAAATCTTTCAAAGGGCAATGTGTACGCTTCTTTAACAAAATCCCAAGTGATGTGTCTCAGTTGTCGATTGGCAAGTTCAAAAACGTAATAAAACGGAGACTTCTTTTAAAAGCATACTATAAAATATCTGATTATTTAGAAGACAAACAAGCTTGGGACGAACTAGCTCCAACTCATCCAATAAAAAAAAATATGTAATCATACCTAATCATACAAAACGTAATGACGATTCAAAGTGATCAGTGAGATTTTATTGAATAAAAGATTTTTGACTTTGACTTTGACTTTAGAAGGAAGACGTAGGGTACACACACTAAAAACAAATCGATACACTTGAAAAATACAAAACCAAATAAGCACTTCAAAGAAGTTCTCAATGTCAAGGGTAACCCAGGCATACACACAATCCTTCGGTTACCTTTTACCTCGCAGAGTATGGTGAGGGTACTTAAAAGTGTCTAAAAATATTCAGCACTGATTCAGAACTAACGAGCTATAGGTATATGTAGGTAGGTAGGTAGGCCTTAAAAAGGCACTGAATAACCACAGTTCTGATGCCACTATCTGTCGAGGCATCCCACATTTCTTGATAAGAAATAAAACTTGTTTTGTAGATTGTTATTTCGCAGAAAAGACAGTAACCATGACCTGGTATTTTTCAGAACAAACATAGGTACTAGATCTAGGTTTTATCACTATAAAAACCATCTGTCTATTGCATAAGCGCTGGAGATAACCAATGCCACCACATAAAATGTAGGCACGTACCTAACTATGCATCAGTTATTCCACGCATTAAAGTAACAACCATCATTCTTCGCTATGATCTTTTGACAATGATAGGGCGCAAAATAAGAGCCTGGCATTATCTACATACGTGTAACAACCGTCGGCATACATAGCCTTTTAAAACTGTTGCTATATTGATTCAGCGTGAATACAGTGGTTTCAACTCTTTTAAAATGTTAAACCAACTATAAGCCCTTCAGGCAACTAGCTATTCGGGATAAGCACGCGCTGTACTTACAGCGTCCAATTCTACAAGCCTGTTTAACCTTTTTGCACTAAGAATCGATATCACACAACCTGATCAAAGATCAGAACATAATAAATGGTTGGATC
The DNA here is from genome assembly GCA_947507515.1 of Eulithis testata. Classification (NCBI taxonomy): domain Eukaryota; kingdom Metazoa; phylum Arthropoda; class Insecta; order Lepidoptera; family Geometridae; genus Eulithis; species Eulithis testata. Next base: position 1,227,824 of record OX382194.1, read on the forward strand.
TAACCTTGTTTAACGCTCTCAAAGTTCCAAATGAGGCGTTCAGTGATGTCCAACGACGACATAGCACTCTCAAAAGAGGCTCACACGTTGTGTTAGCATCGCAAGCTGGCACTGAAACTCTGGGGTCGCGAACTCTGCAACTGGCACTGGCACTGCTGAGGGCAGTGCTCGCAGGCGTGACTGCGGCATGTAGACATGATGATCGAGCTGGCAGTCACAATGCCATGCACATCTGTTGCCATCACCTCCGGACACTTCTCGCGACCTGTTTTCATTTACTCGGAATCCATTCGAGAGAAATGGATCGAGTAAACCATTTGTAAACAATATTAGTGAACAGCCAACACGTTTTACATCAATAAAACGCTATGACAACTATAAAAATTGATGATTTCTCCCAACATTTTTAATGCGGGTACATAAAAATAAAATTCATTTGACCATATGGGCTTGAGAGCAATCCCACTTCTGATGTTAGGAATCAGAAGCGGTTCCAAATAAAAAAAAAACATAAGAAGTAGTATTTGAGGTAAAAACACATAACTTTAACAGCTGACAAACAGCTAACTTTCATAAATCGCATTAATGCTCATAGAAATCAGGATAAGGCACTAAAATATGGCGAGAAATCATCAGTTTACACAAGTAACCTCACAGTTTACATTTAACCAACAAAACAGCGTTGACTAGTTAAACAATCTAACTAACTTCGTAACTGATCATCGTTACCGACCAATCAGTTAGTCTCGCACAATAATTAGCAACCCTAGAGCGCTATAAAGACATGTGCATCGGACGAAAGTCCGATCAAGACTGCCCGGTCGCTCCGCGCGCATCGCCTTATAAAGGAGTGCGTAAACAAGTGACGTCACATAATCCAGGCTTCTTCGAGGGGCTTCCAACAATATATATTTAAAAGTAGACACACAAGCGAAGCGGTTACCATAGCCTATGGGCGCCTGCAACACCAGAGGTGCCACACGCGCGTTGCCGACCCTTGAAGAATTTCTGAATATTTTCGAATTCCTAATACGGCATACCAATTCTTACCATATTCTGCTTACCGCATTACCCCGCTCTATTAAATTCACGTCAACCCTTTCCTTTCCGGTAAAGGTGAGGGAAGTAATATCCTATTTTACCATCTCATTTTGCATGCGAACCTAAACTAAGTTTTTGTTTGTTTAAGTAAAAACTAGTTTCAACCTTGTTTCCGATAATAAGACCTTCGATTATTTATACGTCAGGGGTCACTTTTTGCCCATGCCCCGATGAACGGGACGTTGTATTGCCTGGGGCTTTTAGATAAAGAATTTCATTGAAGATTCTTTCAGCCAGTCAGCCAGTTTTAGATATCACTTGTGTCTTTATTAACAAAGAAAATTACAGCTAGTACAGTATTTACAATATTTACACATGAAACAGCTGAGCTATCTACAAACCATTTCTGTTAAGAATGTGGTAACCTAGGTATTAAAAATGGTGGCTACATTTTACTGATTTCAAAGCAAGGATGCCGTGATGGTAGATCATTCACTATCATGTTTTTAAATAGAGCAAAGGATGCAAAATTATGTCGTTTTAATTTAACAGTGAACTGCATGCGACACTGCTCACGCAAGCCTTTATGGAACCGTACAAAGGCTGCGGTCCCTTTAGGCTATTAGTTTGCGGCTGATTTTCGGCTGACTGAATCGAACCTAGCACGCGCTTATCGTCGTTGCCAGCACGGCGACTAGATAAAGCAATAATAATAGATAGGCAAAACTGCACGCGTAATTGTTAGTACGTCAAATCGACTGACTGAATAAGTTGGCAAGTGATACGCCCCCAACTGGATACAGGTTAGCGTTGAATGGATGCTTTATCTAAAATATGCGGGAGGCTATCAATCAGCTGTAAATTGTTCGTCTAATGGGACCGCAGGCTTATAATAATGATGCAAACGGAATAATTTATTTACATTGATCGGTATGTAGGCGGAGTTATCATTTACCCGAAACTTTGGGAAGTTTTGCTACAACTTTGGCACGCAAAATTGTACTAAATAACATCCCTTTTGGGAAAACTCAAATGTTCCCTTAGGAGTTGCTATCATACAAATCACTGAAAAACATAGTGCATCCAGACGTAATTTTCACGAAACCAATGTACTTTTTAACCTTATAAAAAGGTGTGGTTTATGGTAAAGATATGCCAGTGTTCCCAAGAAGTCCCAAACTCTATCCACTCTTACTTTGGATTACCTTTTGTCACTCAGAAATAAATGGAGATTTACTAGAAATATTGGAATAATAACATTAAATAAGGGTCAATATTTTATATCGATTACATAAGCTCGAACACAGCAATGTTAACAAACCGCTTGATGTCGGGAAGGCCGATGACGGATAATATTCTTGAAAATATATTATAACCTTCTGACCTTTTCCAACTTTAAAAGAAGGGCTAAGCTATATTTAAACGCTACCCAAAACAATCAAACAAACAGGATTCCGAACCAAAAAGGTTTTAGAAAGAGTTCTCTTTACTTATTATTATTTATCTTTTTTTGGTTTCGACGCGTTGGTTGTTATTCGTTTTACTTACTTTTCTTACTTACTTCAAATAGAATTACGCCTAGGAGCAATCTGTTATATTATTTTATTATTGAATAAATAAATTTGAATTTGAATTCCTTCCGTTCCTTAGTTCTGCTTGTCCAATACACTGTGTCTATTCATAAATCACATTTTATTTGTGTAGGTACCCATCTATACATATATTATTTCCTTGGTTACAGTATGCAGTAACCCAGGTGGTAAGATGGAGGTCACACGACTACGACTTGCTATTAACCCATTTCCTTGGGCGTGTATATTCTAAAACCCTAAATAAACGCAAGAGGGTTTCACTAAAATTGCGTTTCATTTTCTTCGACGCCTTTTTACTTTCCCAGTTATTTGGTATTGTTTCACGACATCATTTCTTCACGAACACAACGAGGCCTAATTATGTTGCACGGGAAGTAAAATGGTAGGAATCGTCGGTTTCGTTTACGTACGTTTATGTGGTTTACCCGATTTACCATTAACCTGTTTGGTTTGTTTGTATGGTTGACGATTCGGCTGTTACTGGAGTTCAGGGTTCAATAAGCTTGATAGTCCAAAGAGAGGTTGATTTTATGTTGTATTCAGCTGTTGAACTGATTAAAACTCAATGTAGAGTAGGCAAGTCTACTTTATCTTAAAAATGAGGTTTATAGCATCTTACTGTGAACTTCTTTGCAATGAATTAGTACTTTTTATAATTAAAACTCTTTACTCAAAAAAGAACACAAGGTTTGACATTAAAATGACAAGAGGGCATCGCAGATATAGATGTTCGGTGTGGCATCGGTGGAAAATGGGGGAAGGAAAAGTGTGTGATGGATGCTAATTATCTAAATATTGGTAGATTATTGTAAGCATATTGTAAAATTAATGTTTCACGAAATAAAGAAAGAGAAAGCAGTTGTAATAAACAACAAGGTTCCCAATCTCAACCCAGTTTTGTTACAGCTGCAACTGGAAGCAGGAGCTGGCGAAGGTCCCGGACCCCCAGGGAACAACAACTCCGAGGGGGCGGTGGCGAGTCCCCCACGCGATGACAACCACAACCCTCCGCAAACCCCGACCACGCCGCGGGCCAGACCACTCACTCCTGCTGGTAAGTTTCCTGATTTCTTCCAAGGTATTATATTAAATAAATTACCTACGTAAACGAATACTCATCTTGTAGAGGTTGGTAGACAAGAGTGATTAACCGTCACGAATGTTTCTTTGACACATTTTAGAAAAAGATTTCGTAAATAGCGTAAATTACTATGTTCTAAAATTTCATAATATAGCTTCTTTTAGGACCACATGTTATAGTTTGACCGAATTATGTTTACCTTCTCATATTTTCTATCGCTAGAAATGCGTGCTCATGTTCGGCTAGGTATTTCATTACTCGACTATGTTCTGTGTTCCATCAATAACCCGTCGATCCCTGTCAAAGATCCTCCATCAAACAATCAATTTGCCGAAAGCCGCAGCCGGAGCGTGGTGCCAAATCTAGGTTGAACCATAGAATAAATATATCCGTCATTTTGCAAGTAAATTTATACAAAAACTTTACCTAATTTATGGCCTCATTTAGTAGGTATATGTATGAATAGATACAGTATCTTAAAAAACAAAGAGGTCGAAAGGACGTAAATTTCGCCTAAGCTATTTTATAGTGGCTGTACCTAAGTAGGCTCGAGTATTTACTGTCGTGGAGTAGGGTACCCAGTGACCTAGCTATATGAATAAGACCACCAGGTTTTTATGGGATAAAAACATTATTTTTCAACTTCCAAAGGTTCGTCGGTATGCATGAATAAATACATTTTCCGTAGGTATCTTTGAATTTGCGTTTCGCACTAAAGGCAGCACTTTGCTTGGTAGATGCAAACCATATTTCATTTATTCAGCTCCACACTTTGGTAAAAGGTTTCCAATTTTGTTTTCGATGAAACGGCTCGGCAGGTATTTTACACGCTCGCCTCGTTCGAGGGTTTTGGCTTACTTAGGCTGCAAATGTACTTTGCGGCCAAGCCGCACCGGCCAGGGACTCTACCGCAGCCAAACGTCAGGCGGACAAAGCGTGTTCGTGGCGACCACTAAAGCCACACATTGTAGTCCCCGCGCCTGGATGACTCCAACATAGCCACACAGATTAGGCAGCCCGCGCTCGCCGAACTGGTAATCGCAACTTGGCCGTAAGTGCTTCTGGAACCTACCATTTGTTGCAATAACTTGACACTTAGCAGCAAGCAGGCATCATAAGAGAGAGACGTAGGTCATCTTGCTTTTATTGTTAAATAGCATTTTGCTAAACTTGTCCATAAAACCATCTACATAACTTGGTTCACCTTTTCACCTATTTAACACAATTTGCAACTTGTGAAGTTTCCCGGAGAGGCAGCTCTACACATGTCGGTGAATCAGTAGTCTCGATGCAGTAAAGTGGCTTGATTAATTGAAGTTTCCGTCTGCGCATGTTCTTGCTAATTAATTTTGAAGTGATGTGATGCATCTGAATTCTGTTACTTACATCTCGGTCACTGCTGGACCATACCTTACCTAATAAGAGCTCATTTAACTTAGAAATGGACATACGTGATGCAACTCTTTTTTGTCATTTGCATTTATTAGTCGTTGATCTGTAACTTGTACCTGGATTGTACTATCTAGGCACAGTAGGCACAGACACACAGTCTAGCCTCATGAGGTTTCAGTTACTTACAGGTTGTTCTAAGTCCCTATTTCTCGCTGCGAATGTATGGTATTGACTGGCACAATTCCACTGGGCCTTCGCACTGCAGTCAGAGTTTCCATTTACTCGTACTCTACGGCCTACGGTCAAGGTTGGGGCAATGGGTTAGCTTAGGTAATCCGGTGGTCACCAAATTTTCAAATAATCGTTCACCGGCAGTTTGAAAATATCTTTCGAGTTCAGCGTAGTCGACAATATCGTCTTTCAAATGTTATATAGCGGTCACTGCATTTTTAAAATGTAGTTAATCCAATGATCACTAATCTGTTAAACATGTGCATTATAGGCCAATCGATCATCTCATTAGTAGGCATGTACCTACTCGAATACTATTGGACAATACCTAAGTTTCCTTCAGCTTGAAAGTTGTGGTCACTGGTTCTGTATATAAGTGCCTAGATTCTTACTGAAAGCTGATGCTTTTTCATTAAAAGTTAGAGGGAACGTAAACACTAATTGCAAACCCTGTCTTGTCATTAAATTTTGCATAATTCCCCGCTTAGGTTTTCACCCTCTTCACTAACTAATTAGAGAATCTTGATAATACAAGCCCACTTTGCTGAAGTAGCCTTCAGAAATTTCAACTTTTTAATATTCAATTAATTAGGTATTATTGGATCACCCCAGTTTTTAAAAGACAGCTTGATAGCTCTTTTATTTTTTTCATCGTGTGACCCATGCCAAAATTTAACGCAATCATTTTAGCACTGTGATAAGTGAACACGTTGCGTGCCACCAAACTCCACTCGAGTATAATTGCTCACGTGAAATAATAAGTTGAAAACTAAAGTAAATACAAGGTGGCTTCCTATAAACTACTTGCCACAGCGAAAACGGTCATTATTGGGCCACACTTTTCATACATTTTACTGGAACAGCGAGTCGCTGCTATCCACTTCACGGGGTGGCATCTCGTATGTAATTCGTCAAGTCTTACCTAAGTATAACTTTTTTATCATAGCTTAGTCTTGGCTCTTCTCGACACACTGCATTTTCATTTCTAGATGGAGTCTTTGTGACGTTTCCACGCGCTACACAAGCGCTAAATATGGGAATCCAAGTAGATTTTATGTTCTATAACCAATATTGTTGTAGGCAGTGTTGTAGGTACACCAACCAATTTCGCAATCACTTTGTTTAGCGCCACAGCACCAGATTTGTTATGTAAATGAAAGCGCTCTGGGGAAATTCTATCGAGTTTTTAGAGTGTTTAAACCTTGCTTGGCACTTTTATTACTTTGTGTAAACAATATGAGTAGAGTTTTAATCCAGGGAAAAGGGGTTGCTAAAAATACATTGTTTATGTCACAATTCTTTGCCGCAATGAGGTAAAAACTTTTCAACGCCCTAATTGAACGTCCACTGCTAGAGATTTATATCAAAATAGATGATAAATCATTACCGTGGTGATCATGAAGGAAGACTGAATATGGACTTAAAACATACTGCAGGGGATTTACGATTAAACTTACGTGTTATTTTATCTACTTACTTACCTCGTTTTCCTAAACATTGCCCGCGAACCTATTCCACCAATCTACTTAATCACTGAACATAAACATTGTCCGGGAACGTTAACGAACAAGCAAGCTATGTATCTGTTTAATTATTATCTCTTCTTCCACTTGGATCTAAGTCCTAAATCTACTAAGTAGGTACTTACTAAATTCCCTTGAGTTGCACATTATTTAGGACAGATATTGATCGAGCTTTTTAATGTTATTTTAATTGCTATGGTTGTCACTCTTATGCCTCTTTCTTTAACTTCTTTACCTGTCTTTGTATAGTTTTCCTTATCTCCAGCAAATTTATGGACCATGGCCGACTTCCTTTATACAAGGGCATCGAAAAGGTTTTTATTAAATAAAAGCATTTCTACTATAGCAAATAGTTTCTCAAATAGCACCTTTTCAATCCATCAGCTCGCTAGCAACGCTCGATGCGGCTGGCATTTATCTCGAGCTGAGATGTAGGTCAACAGGGCAGCCACACTTAATTGCGAGGGCCCCCGAGTGCGGCCCTGTAGTATAACCATCCAGCGTTCATAATTGAAGACATCTATTTCGCTTCTTCGTTGCGTCACTGGTCCTTTTTAGGGTTCTTTACCTAGAGGGTCCTAACTGTACCGTCTGTCTATACCCCATGCTATATATGTGGGCGGCGGCGTGCCCAGTGTGTGGGGCATCGCACTGCGACGGACGTGGTCGTGCACTGCGAGAATATTATATTGTTTGTTATAGAGAGAAGTAACCGCATGGGCCTGTTTAAAAGAAATGGAACACTTTTCTCATACTTAATATTATGTCGAACGATAGTGGCCCTGTGGTCGGCAATTTTTTGGAAACCAAAGACCTCTGCCACCGGTTTTTTTCCGATCGATAGCCACTTCCGACTGTTGTGTAATTTAGCAAAAGGCTCAAGTCCACAAAGCGCACAATGTGAAGCTATTGTACGGTTTCAGGTTATTGGATCCGTGTCGACGCTCGCCAGGTGATTTGGCAACAATTTTTGGTTTATTTTTAGAATCGGGCTTTCTGCGGGTATTCGATTTTGCAGAGTTTTGCATACTGTGCTCAAAAGTTACAATGATCGAACATAATTTTCAAATCAAGCGAGTTGTACCTATCATGTCAACTGACTACCTAGAGGCAGGTGTAATCTAGCCTACTTACCTTAGGGCACGCTACCAATTTGTAAGCCTAGAGAGAAAATTTTATTTTCGTTGGCGCGGAATAAACTTTGTTTGCAGTGAACGCCTGATAAAATAATGGAGTCAGTGTACCGCGGTACGAACGCGGTGACTCTTTAAATTTTATAAGGCGTATAAAAATACAGATAGCGCAAGCAAATATTTTATGTTTATTTTTACAAGAAATTAACGATAGAGCTGACTTTTTTGGGGTCATTTAGTTTGCGCCCAATAAGCATACCGACAGTAACCCAAAAAATAAATATTTTTACTCTACATCTATGCTCTACATAATATTTAGGAACAGAACGCTATGTACCTATCCCAACGCACGGTTTACACCCACACAGAAGTTTTTTGAGAATATCAGATATAATGAAATTATTATTTTGCAGAAGCCCTCAAGCTGTACGGAGACAGGCTGTCAGAATGGGAAAGGAATGAGATACGGAAGTACCCCGAGGTGTGGTTTTTGGGCCTAGAGTCAGACAAGATCCAGGCGAGAGCCAACCTGCCCAATAACTGCAGCTTTGATGACGAGAACGGGAGCTATAATAAGGTCAGTGACTTCACCTTTTAAAAGCAGCTAGAAACGTGATACGGCTGGACAAATAGTCTCAAAACTTTTTTTGGGACTCTAGGCAGTGACTGGATGATGATGTGAAGATCTTTCGACATCTAAGCACAACGAGACATCACTAAGTGGTATCCTGAAGGAACTGATAGCGTATAGAGATCAGAGTCATTCGAAATATTCTAGAATACTCACTAGCTGGCACTGACACTCAAACCAAAGTTAATCTCATCTAATTAATCTTGAAAGAAACGAAACAGGAAGACATTTACACTCTCTAGGTACCTTGCAAGAGTTAAATCAGGGCTAAGGCCAATTAGCACTAATTGAATTATTAGCATAAGTTAAACACAAAACAGCATATTTGAAGACTCTTCACCCACTGGCCTGCTAGTAAATCTACATTTCATCCACAGCAAATCCATGACCACATAGCCTACCGATACGAGATCCTTGAAGTAATCGGCAAAGGGTCCTTTGGACAAGTTATCAGAGCACTTGACCACCGCATCGGCTCGCAAGTCGCGATCAAGATCATCAGGAACAAGAAGCGGTTCCACCACCAGGCGTTAGTGGAAGTCAGGGTACTGGACCACCTGAGGCTGAAGGATAAAGACCAAGCTCACAATGTTATTCATATGCTGGACTACTTCTACTTTAGGAACCATTTGTGTATCAGTTTTGAGCTGATGAGGTAAGGAATGACTTCGTTACTTTTGAAAGCCTGGATTAGGTGGGTAGGTAGATACCTAGTTAGACGTGTAACAGCTTTTTTAAAATTTTGAGACGTAGGTTCGTAGTCCTATGAATGGAGTTCTTAGATCCAGCACTTTTATGTAATTTCAAACCTTTGATAGAAACTATTTTGATAAAAACATGCTAGGTACTCCGAAGGTCATTAACAAAGTTTTCTCGTTTCAGCATAAATCTCTACGAGTTAATAAAGAAAAATAACTACCAAGGCTTCAGTTTGAGCCTAATCCGAAGATTTGCGAGCTCACTCCTGCGCTGTTTGAGGCTATTGGAAGCGGAGAACATCATCCATTGTGATTTGAAACCGGTATGTGCAATTTATGCATAACTAGAATAATAAGTAGTATGCGTATAATAGAGTCAAGAGTATAGCTGGATAAAGAAGAACTCTCCGAAGGCCGTGGAATGACTTCCCTGTTGAGGTATTGCCTAGTGACTACAGTAGGTGTGAGGCACTTCAGAGAGGGCGTTTAAAGTGTTTAAAAGGTGTAAAGGGTGTGATATCTCTGGGGTTGCAAACGTCCATAGACTATGGTAACCGTTTTCCATCAAGCGGGTCATATGAGGTGCCTACTAAGTAATGCCAAAAAAAACAACGGTGTTAAAGAAAAAAGTTCCAAAACTTTTTACAGAAGACGCCTCCCTCAACGTGGGTACGTCTAAAGCAGCAGAATTTGGAACTAACAAAAGGTTGTGAGCCTGCGTTTAAGTGTCTACTGACGTAGTAATATAATACCCAACATTGGGTATTACAGTGGTCACCCAACAGTGAAATACACCTGGTAATTTCCAGGAGAACATACTGCTGAAAGCTCGAGGTAGCTCCTCCATCAAGGTGATCGACTTCGGCAGCAGTTGTTACACGCACGCGCGGGTTTACACGTACATCCAGTCACGGTTTTACCGAAGCCCTGAGGTCATCCTCGGGCTGCAGTATGGGACACCGATCGATATGTGGAGTATGGGTACGTTCATGAAAACAATCAAGTTGGGTGTCAATAAGGTTTTGTTCAGACATTCCAAAACCGTTTTTATTTTTAGTCTAGTTTAAATAGTTTTTGAGTTGTAGTAAAAATTATAAAACTGTTTGAATCATTATATCTCAGAAACGGTGGCTCGTAAGAAAAAAAGTATTGAATCATTTTTTATAGATAATTTTATGATCTACAATTTTTGTCTGGGGTACTTTTATGATAAAATTTACCATTTTGCTGAAAATCGCGATTACACATTTTTTTGACCTTTGACCTCTAGTAAAAAAAATTCTATACACGGGAATGATGGGGAACTTAAACTTTATAATTATGTTTTGAACAATTTTACTGATTTTCAGCTTGTTGTGATTTTATGCACCTTCACTCTCATTTCTTTATCTAAATTGACCGGACAACAAGTATAAACTCTAAAAGAATCTGTTCTACCTTCAATGCTGACTGTACTTAGACAAAAATGGGGTGAACACTGAATAATCTTACAGCCTAACAGGTTAAACTTACCACTAGTTTGAACGTCTAATATGTAACTATTTTAAGGTTAGTTTCGAATCCTAGAGCTAACTCGCGACAGATGAGGCGAGAATGAGCGATTACGTATCCAATAACGTCTACTAACCTACCAATCTTGCATAATACAGTTTGTAGAAAGCTCGGAGAAAGGAACGTTCGCACAGCAAATATCAAAACTTGAAAGAATCTTGTTTTTACGCAATGATGGATCAACCTGTTGAAGCGGTGGCCTGTGATTGATGACTCCATGCTCTGGATGTCGGGAATGGCTGTCTATAAATAGAACAAGTCCAATTTGTTTGTTCTGTATCTATGCCTATGTATAATTAATTATTGCTGCATTGTTTTATAGATGGATAGAAATATAAAATTTATTCATTTAATTTTGTAACATGATTTTTTAATTCATAGCCAACTCAATTTAAAACTTATAAATATGGAAAATCTCAAGTGTTGAAACCAATTTGCAGTAATTTATTTTCTAACGGATATAACTACATAGAGTAGATATTTAGATAACCCCAAATAAGAACTCTTTATTGCATAACTTTAGGCTGTATTCAATATGGTAATACGTTTGATGATACATGTATGAAACGTTTTTGTTAGCATAAATTAAATTAGCATAATTTTAAAGTCAATGCAAAGGTCAATGATTACACCTTTGACTCTAGGATGCATCCTTGCGGAACTCCACACGGGCTACCCCCTGTTCCCCGGGGAGAACGAAGCGGAACAGCTCGCGTGCATCATGGAACTCCTCGGACCACCTCCTCCAGACCTGCTGCTCCACGCCACCAGGAAAAGACTGTTCTTCGGTTAGTATTATCAGTGCTAAAGGAAAGAATATTTGTCGAAAGCTTCAGATAAGTCTGTCATTTGTGTTCACAAGTTTTTTTGTTTTGAATAAGTTTGTCGTTTTGTGAAATGCTGCATCTATTGTTATATAACAATAACAAGTTTCAAGCAGTCTAGTTTAGCAAATATGTAATTATATTAGGCAATAAACCAAGTATTTTACACTAAACAGTAAAACAAAAAATCTTTACAACGCTATTGTGTGAAGACTTGACCCAAATATTACAGTCTTCCGTAAAATTCCATATTGCTAAAATTTCATAACGGGTAGGTAAGTAGAAATCATTATTATTATTGATGGTTTTCTTTCAGATTCAAAAGGCTCACCGCGCACTGTGACAAATTCGAAGGGACGAAAGCGAAGGCCTGGATCCAGAACGCTCGCCACAGCAGTGAGAAGCGATGACCCTGCCTTCTTACACTTCCTGCACAGATGCCTAGAGTGAGTATTCTGATATTTCTGAGATATAACAACCATCTCAGGTCCCTCAAAGCATACCTCAGGCATCTCAACAGTGAAATGAAATGGGCTCTTTAGATTGATTGAGATTCCCAACATAGGTAAATCACACAAATTAATTTGTAGAAACCACATGTTGGTTTTTGTCTAAGGACTCCATAAGAGGTCAAGATCGGCGAAGATTTTTGACCTATCAAACTAATAATCATGAAAGATTATTGTTTAAAATATGTTATACAGTACCTAACGGAAGGAATCTCCGTAGGCTCAAAAACAAGAAATTTCTACAAGACTAAAAGTAACACTGTTTAGAAATCAGAAATACCATTATTTATTGAAAAGAGTAGACAACTAATTAACTAGGTACTAGCACATAATAATATCTATAACTAAAGATTTAAGGAAAATTTAAGGTTTGTTAGTTTGAGAAACTGTGTTTTAGTTACGCACGATGGGAAAGTCACGATGGGTCATAAAACAGGTGTGACGTAACCGTGTGAACTTCTTTTACGATGACAAGCCATTCATATTCTATGGACGATTGTACCGAGTTGTATAGAAGCTGGTAAGCGGTTGAATCAGACGCAAATTGCCAAATAAATCGATTCGTATCATTTGCTAATTGAATTGATTGGACAGCATGTGCTTACGGTTTAATTCGATATGGCTTCTTGAATACTGATGTTCATGTGTAGTCGATCTCAAGTAAATGTTTGAAGTGAATTGAGATCTAGAATTTTGGAATCAACATAAACACCACTGACTCCATAGATGACTATTAAGTATTGTTGATTCCTCTATTTCAAGTTCAAATGGCAGCTTAGCTACTGGTATCGAGTTCTATTAAATTTCTGGATTTGTTTACTATTATAATAGCTAACAAAAATAAAATGGCAATAGATTCAACGTCCATGAATACTTAATAAGTAGGTTTGAAGAACGATTATGATAAGAATGATCAGATTATTATTAAAATAGATAAAGAAGGACGTAGACTAGATATAAAGTGGTAATCAGCGAGCACTAATACCTACTTATAAACTACAAAACATTACTCGAGAAACACTTGTATCCTTAAAACAGACACTTTCTATTCTATATCATACCTACCTACGTTATATAAAATAGAAATCATACGGAATCATGGGCAAAGCAGGAAATGAATGATAAAACCTGAATCTTCTGTATATTGAATAGTATTGAATAACAATATTATTCTATCGTTATGTAACGTAATGTGGACAAATTTTGCATAATTCAGTATTGATTATCATAACTGTCTAATGTGATAGTATCAACTGTCTCATTGATAAATAAAACAAGACTTATTAATTTACTGATCAGTTTTAGTCGCAATATTTTTAGGCCGCTCTAAGGCCTCCGCTGTTGCTTAACGAATGCCAGAAACGATTGTATACCCTCTAAAAAGCTGTCAGATAAAAATTCTATAGCAGTCTCTCAACTAAATAGCGACCGAGAACGTTGCTAGAATAGAACTAAGTTGATGGGTTACGTTTCGTTTTTGAAAGGGTTTCAATCTTGCCATCATCATTATCAGCCAGTATAAGTCCACTACACAGTCTTCCATCGATTTCTAGAAAAAACGAATTTGAACCTTTCACCACTGTCTTCTTGAGATCTTGTAATGTTCAAGTTGTATTAGCTAATTCCAGTAATTCGTACTTAATTGTCAACCACTTTCCATGTTAGTTCCCACTGTTTTACGACACCGCGGAATAGGAACGAAGATGCATTGTTGATACCCGGAGCGTTTTTAGCGAGCATTCAAGATTGGATAGATTGATGGTGTCGTGGGAACACTGGTGTTGTAGGGCTTCCTTGGATGTCGAAGGTCGTGGGTTTGGAGTTTGAACACTGTCGACTGTTGCTTTGATTAAGCTGGTTTAAAAAACAAAATATTAGCGCGATACCAGTGGAATATGTCTTGAAACCTTTCGGTGAACCTACAACACTTTCAAATCCTCCATAAAAGGTTCGTCCCTGTGGAGAATCGTGACTCCTTAGTTATCAAAATTTTGTGGATTGCTGTTCTGCTCTCCGAATAAAGCGGTGCACCGGTATTTTCACTTACTTGCTTGGTCTAAACTTCTCTTAGTAGGATCTCTAAATACTTTTTCTGAGATACATAGGTAATTGGCTTTAGTTTGATTTCGAGAGAATAGATTGTTTCATAAGTACTTAGGTAGCTACTCTGTGTAGTTCGTCTCAAAGACATACACGAATAGAAATTAGATTTATGGTAGGTAATCAACTGGAGTCGTGTGCCATTACGCAAGCGTAGCCCGAGGCTCTACTGTGTCAATAGCTAGTACAGCCATACTAGGGAATGTCCCGACTCCACACAAATCATTATGAACTATCAGAGTTTCCTTTCTTATTGTAATTAAGACCTTTCCAACAAGAATTATAGCGTCCATTTTTCCAGTTAGCGTTATGAGAGCCCAGACCAGCATTATAAGCTCCACCACATTATGAGCCAAACAACTCCGTGGGCATTCATCAATATTAAATAGACAATTAGTATTCTCACTTTATAATGCACTGATACTCTTTTCCTTTTCGTTACTCAAATGTAAGGCTCTAGTAGCAAAATCTTCTAGCTAAGAAAGATAGATAACAGTTATTTAACATTTATAATATTGTATCTTGAGATGACCTTGCTCCCTGCTCCTGGTTACAAATTTTGGAGGTAGCGCTACGTGGTTTCAAAATTATGTATTTTCTTGAGTGAGAATTCTCCTAGAATACTAGGATCGGTAATAAATAAACGAGTATCATAGGTAATAGCGGCACGTATAAACAGACACGACTCACACACATTTGACCCGCGACCTTTAGATTGTGAGAGAAAGCGCTTAGGGCTGCTTAGAGGTAGAAAATGATAGACGAGTTTGTTGGGGTGACCCTAACATTATAATTTGTATCTGGCTTGGCTCTTGTGTACAGCTTTGCTCGCGTGTTATGAAACTAGCAAATACTAATAAATCAGCGGAGTTACCTAAATCCAGTGGCGATTTACCTTTCGAACATAATTTATGGTTATTTTCGAAATAATGAAAATCGAAGAGGAGGTTCTCAATACGGTGGATTTTTTTTTGTTTCCTTAGAACTCCGTCATTTATGAACCGATTTCAAAAATTCTTTTTTTATCTGAAAGGGTATGCTTCCAGATTGGTCCCATAATTTTTTTATCAAAATCAGTTCATCCACGTACACGACATTGCGTATTTTGCTTTTCTGTGGTGTTTATGATTAATAGAACAGTCCCAATGAACTGCTATCATTATCATCATCATCATTGGATGATAAATGCGTATCAAATTGAAGTCAGTTTTTCCAGTTTTTTAAACTTATAAATTATTATTTTTTATTATTTTATTATTATTTTTTCTACCGATTATAGTATTTCAACTGATTTGTGTTCCGCCCGACTCGAAACTTTAACAACTCAATGTTTTTATAAATCTTTGTTATTTGTATGACTTTCTGAGAAAGGGTTTCATTACTGTAGGTACTACTTCTACGTCTGTAAATATATTTCAAGTTGGTAAGTTAGTGCTTCGGGTACATTCGGATAGCTTATTTTTGTTCTAAAGTTCTCTTAGCTTTTGCGAAATCACCATAGATGTGGGTCAAGGGTGAAAGTACCTAGATCAGCGTCCGCACTCAAATGTAATTTCGAAGCGAGCGTCTATAGCGTCAGTGGCGCTGCGACTGTGACGCCGCCGCAACAGAGCGACACTATATAGATGTTCTATGCAAATGTATGAAATTCTAGAGAATGTCATTCGAGCGCAGCGACACTGACGCGGCGTCAGTGACGTCACAGTGCCGCGGTGACCGCGTTGTCAGACGCTCGCGTCAGTCGCTCGGCCGCACTTGCAGTGTCGCTGTATTTTGAGATTTATTGTTTTATTATAAGACTGCTTATAGATCAATCCGGTCGGGGCGGCGCGCGGCAAAAGTGTGAAGCGACTGTGCGTCTGTTGTGGATATTCAAAGTCACCAAAGCGTCACTGTCGTGGCGTTAGTGACGCGGCGTGGGTGATGCCTTAGACGCTGCGTCTGTGACGCTTAGTTCGAAAGGCTACCTTTAGCTATTCATTCACTTTCATTCATTCATGCTTATTGTATGATAAATAATCTTTAACACAACGGCCATCGGTGTTGGAGGGCACTCTGAACAGCATCCTGAAAACAGTTGCACTCAGCTGGACATCTCCGCTGTGGAAAGGTCTTGTACGGAGGACGATAAATGAAGGAATCCTGTTTCTTAATTGATCGCCCTCCGACCTCGATCCAACTTTTAGTTTTAAGGGTCTTGTTGTTATCCTTTTTCGTTTTTGTGTGTTTTGTATATGGATCTTCAGTAGTTTGTCCGAAGTAAAGATTTTTTTTATCTTTTTTTATTAATGAGACAAAATAATGGGACCACGAAAAAACGGTGGATAATGATAATCTTTTCAAATACCCGAAGGATTCGAGGAAACTAGTGGATCAATATCATCAGGTTTGGTGATACAAGTGTATATAACCAGATATATGTACCAGTAGTATGGTCTCGCATCGTTGCGTTGCGTAAACTGGTGCAATATAGTCTCAATTAGTCAGAGATGTGGATTGATGAGCACAGAGGAGTAATTTTACATTGAAAGTTATGACCACGTTATTGCCTACTTGGTGGCACGATCAGAGAAAGAAATAGGAGAAAGCCGTTATTTCATTACTTATTACTAGAACTTAACTATACAAACTGTTGATTTCGTAACCGTTCATTTTACATTTGACTAAATGTAAATGGTGCACACAAAATTTTACGTACGAATGTTTACATGCAACGGTTAAGTAGTCTTTGGTGCATACGGTCCTGACATGGTGGTGTTGTTACAAAAATCATGGTTTTACTACTAGGTAGTATATATAGTACATATTATATGATCTGTGGTTTTAATAAATTGATTACGTCAAAATAATCCAGATTTAATCACAATAGACAGAGTACTCTACCAGACTTTAGCAAACTAAATGAAGCACTTTAGAAACTAAAGTAAAAAAAAAAGTAAAAAGTAAAAAAGTTTATTACAGAAAAAAAGAATTACATCCATAAAAACTAAATAACTAAACAGTACGAAAAAACAAAAAAAAAACTAGAATTATTGGTTGGACATAAAAGCAAATTTCTCAGACAAAAAAATATAAGGACTGAGAGTACCTGTCAGTCTCCTCACTAGGCTAAGCCTGTATCGAGGAGGCTTTAAAGCGAAATTCATAAGGTACATTGCTTCGGTCATAGTGTAGTAGTAAGCAGTAGGAAACCTGGTTAACTAACTAAGGTAACTAAGGTTTCATTCGCCATGTTCTAGAGCACTGCTAACAGCATTAATTTGTCAGCAATCAGTATGGAACGTGTGACGAAATAATTACAATTTTGATACAGTAAACCCATCTATTCTACTCTAGTCTCATCTAGGTTCACTGGTCGATCGTGTTCTATTGCGTCAACACAGTAACCTTTCACTGCAGATTCCGATGTCGTTGTACGCATCGTAGATTTCGACCACTACTTGCACATGCAACAGCTGGTTTCACACTGCCGACACGACATATAAGCCACAATATCATAAGAGCTAATCTCATACCACTCGACGCTGTCACCGATATTTTTGTTCCACTGCTGATTGGTGTCTTGTAGGTGTCGGAACCGGCCAGTACCGTAAAACGAGGCGACTTTCAAATTACGGGGCGTCTTTGATGATAACAAATAGGTACCGATATTTCTAGGACCCGTCTTCCAGAATGAGTTTTATATGATGGGGCTACTTTGATAAGTCAAGAAAACAGGGGCAATCAAAGCGACCCCGTTTCAATTATAAAGTTGATAGACCACTTTTTTTATTTTTCCTCCGAAAGTATGAAACCTTATTTTTTTCTGAATATGCCAAATAAATTAACTCATCAAGTAGTTATTATGGAAATAATTGCATATTTTTTACTTTAAAAATTAAGAAGTTACACGCATTTGAATTTCAAAATCAATCAATGTAACCCCGTTTTACGGTATGTAAAGGCAATCTCCCGTACGCGTACCACATGATATACCAGCATTTCATTCCATCGAATTCTTTTTCGGATGAGGCATATCTAGCTTGGTGTTGCGTTTTGTCAGAGGCTGCTCGAACCGGGAAATGAAGTAATCATTTTTGAAAACCTCTTTGGTTTGGCAAGCAACTGGTTCGCGAAAGAAGCGCAAGTTAGATTCCTGCCGTGATAACTTTTTTTGGACTACGAATTTGTGAAGCCATTTGACTGTTATTGTTTAGGCTGCAAAGTTGTGAATAAAGATTAATTAGTCTCATGACAACTAACAGAGATTAGTTAGGTACGGCTCTAGACGGCCAATTTATTATTTTATCAACCAATATATTATTATTAAAGTAATTCAAAAGCGCGTAAGGAGCAAAAGTGACAGTGCTCGCCTTGTTCCACTTGGGGTCCAATAGCTCAGGACTGACCACATACCTACCAGCTAAGAAGGGCCAGATATGGCAGTTATTGACCACAATACCTGAAAACGGTTGTGAAATAATTGCCTGTTATTCTTTATCATAGTTAAACGAGGTCAAGCCGTTTTCTGCGTATAAAACGTAAGTAGAGACCTAACTAACTAGGTTTGTTTGATGTGAGGGATTTTAAATTAGAAGAGTTAAATGGACAATTTAAGCATAACTCTGAAATATTTCAGGTTTCTAGAATAAATTCATTTCTAGATTTAATTATACTTAATCGTAGTCCTTAGCCCCAATTATAGTCACTGAATATGCCTAGAGATTTTAATGCTTGGGAAAAATGCTAAATAATTCTAGTTTCTGTGGTTACGTAACAAGATTTAGATGTTAATATTGCAAATGGATGTTGCGTTAGAATCTAAATGATTTAACTAAACCTTCTAAAAATTTGTAGATCTACGACTTGATTGAAACGTAACTATCTCTAACTTAAAACTCGTATGAGCTCAAATGAAGGATAAAACTAATCAATATGGTTAGGGCATCGATTATGTGCAAGCTTACAGCATAAAATCATAAAAAAAACTAGATTTAAGCAGGTGTTCGTGTGCTTATCTCATATTAGAGTTCAGAATCACGCAAGAAATACGTTGTTTGTACAAATTGTATGAATTGTTTGACGACATAATTTGTTCCCGTGTTCTGGGGGATAATTCCACTAACGAATTTGTCAGCTAAAACGCAGCTGTTCCGTAGTTTTTTGACCGTTTTTAGACCATTTTATTCCAGAAGCGTTTCAAGTTGAGCTGCAATCCGGATGGAATACGGTTTGATGATGACCAGCATTGATGAGGAGATATTTTTGTACAATTTACCTCTGTTCATGTACTTAGACAAAAAGGTAAATTTGACTGTTTTGTTCCAGATGGGATCCAAAACGGCGGATCACGCCCACGGAAGCTTCCCGCCACGAGTTCGTCACCGGCTGCCCTCTGGGAAGCACTCCCCTTGGCACCACCCCGTCAGGCGTGCTCGCACTACCCCGCATGGCACCACCGCGACCAGCGCGAGCGCTCCTACACTCGCAGTCAGCAGGTGATGTTGCAGCCATGCTGGGGCGGGCGTGACCAAGGGATATTTGAGACAGGGCTACGAGAGCGCGCTCTGGACTACCTTAGACCAACATCTATTTAGACCAACTTCGCTATATTTTTTTTAATGATAAATGTAATGGAACAAGCCGATAGCTCACCTGATGCTAAGTAGTAACTTCTGCCTATAACAGTGCATTACCTCACAGAGCAAGTCCAATAAGGACGTGCCCTGTAAGACAATGCGTTCAACACTCTAAGACGTAAAGATCTTGAAGTCTCATGTGCCTGTAATTACACCGGCGCCCTTACCCTTCAAACCGGAACACAGCAATGTGAACATCGTTGCTTGGCGGCAGAAATAGGTACTTTAGGCAACATATCAACGCACTCTTTTTTTTGTCACTTTACTGTTTTGATTTATTCTTGTAACCCTCTCTTAAAAAATCCTCGCTGCTATTCTGGGACTTGATATCAATACCCAGTGCGCATTTTTAGTGGCACATTATCATGTGTCTAGTTTTTAATTGTGCCTAGGTAGATGCTCTTTTGAATGGTCTCAAACTCCCTTGGACTTCTGTAAGAGCTTTGGGTAGTGTCACCTCACTCTCTCTTTTCATGTTGTTGTGAGCGCGAAAAGGCGAATTTGAGAAAAGGTAGAGTTAATTGGTCTTTGGTATAGTCATAGAAAATGACTGGTGACAGTAAAAATGTTTTGTGGTAGCAACAATGGTTCTAGCTACTTTTTTTTAGACATTTTATTAATAACAAATATATCCATGGATTTAAAGATAAAAGATGGAGTTTCTGATAGGCACTAAAGCTCAATGCTATAATCTCTAAAGTTGATTATGTTATGATATAAGGGCTCAAAAATATTTTTATTTAAGCTCCATTTGAAATTAATGAGAAATGACAATATAATTATAGGCCCACACAACAACATTGTAGCGTCTCGCAACTGATCAAGAAAATACCAGTGTCTCGGAAGGATCCAGAATAAAGTTGGAATACACCATTACAACACATTTAATGGGAGCTTTATAGAGCCTTTCTATTTCATTACCGATGGCAACTGGTAACTGACATTTCTATCACAATCTTGTAAGCGACGTTCAAACCGACGCGATGACGATGATGCGATGACAAGTCACGTGATCACTCACGACTATTCGACTATTCCCACATTTGATGTTATTCCCTAGCGAATAGATAAGTCAACCTGGCTAGAAAAGACGAACAACAACTTGTAAACGAGTTCAACGAATGATTAGGTCTCTGCACCCTAAACTATATTTGCAAAATCTAATTAAACTATATTTCCATTGCGTTGTTTTAAACGTGGCTTTATCTTGTTTCGACAGGGTTCACTTTCAAATATAAATGGATTGCTAAACGGATCATAGCATCTAGCATACTACTAACTTTATATTACTAAAAATAAGGTAGCTGATCTGATGAAATTTTTAACCACCAATAAAAAAATATAATGACCTATCAGTATTTTATCATGCAATTCATTTATTTTTATTCAAGATGAATGGATTTTAATATTTCGACATTCTCATATTTCACAATCCTCGGAGGAGACGGGCTATAACGATGAACAAAGAGAGAGATACTAGTTGGTTATTGTAGGAAGTTGACGCGGCACAGCATTAGCTATAGTAACTATCATATCATCTTTAACTAAGCTAAATGCTTCTTTGGTGCCAAAACTGCTGTGGTAATGCTATTTACATATACCCTCCTTTTGCGCGTCTTATCCGACTAAATAAAGATGGTCACCTCCGCGTGTATTGACCATCTTTCTTCTGGGATAAGTGGATATTCGCCCCACGCACGATATTATTACTAAACGATCCCACGCTTGAAAAGTTGCCTCCAATATGTAACATAACTATAACTCATCTAGAAATAGATGAAGGTAGAAATTAGTAATAAAGTGAAACTAATATGTACGATCTTTCAAGCTTCTCTCTTAATGAAATCTAAAAATATGAGGTGACTGATAGAATATGCCTAGTACAATATGGTATACGATACGATTCCATATCTTGGCTATATTAAAAAAAAATCAAGGCACAAGATTGTTCTCTGAAAGCTTAGAAAACAAAATTTTAATTAATAGAAAAATTGTAAGGCTTTTATATTCCTCCTAAGCTGGCGTCGGTCGAGCCGGTCGAGCGTAAACATCTGTCACATTATATCCGCGACCGACGTCAACGTAGGAGTAAGCGAGCTTGACGCAAAATATTTGACTTGTGCCAACTTTACAAGACAGATAAAATTAAAATACTTCAGCTGAAGTTAAGTTGAAGTTTAAGCTAAGTCTACACTATCTGAACATAATGACGCAGTTTCAAGTGTAGACGCAGCTTAAAGTCGAAAGCTTTAAAAAAGCCTTCTGGTAGAACTCAAATATTTAATCGTATTTAGGTCTAATCGAGTTAATTAGTGAACGTAATGTCGTAGATTTTTGTAACTGTCTAGAAAAATGTACTAGAATTAATTAAATTAAATGTTGTTGGTTCTAGCCTGTACGTACACGTTACTTTTACAATCATTGGTTTATTTTAATTTACTAATGTTCACTCTAAAATGAATCTGGATGAAGTTTACCGAAGCGTAATCGTTTGATTACTCGTATGTTAGCATTTCTTCTTATTTAAACAAGCAGATATCGATAAGAATTTTATAGTTATCCATAAATGTTTACGTATTTTAGATTAGTCTACTGAAAATTTACGTATTTTAGACTAGTCTACTGAAAATTTACGTATTTTAGACTAGTCTACAATAAATTTACGTATTTTAGACTAGTCTACTGATATGGTTTATTAGTACTTACATCGAATGTGTCTAATTTTTGTGACAACTAGTCAGTAGATTTACTTCTATGTAATAATTTAGATATAAGCGATCTTCATAATCAGTCAACTAGTTATTGTAGTTATCTAGTCTTTGTTAAAGATGGTCTAATGGAAAAAAAGTGTAAAATACTAAGTACTTGTACTCGACTAAGTACTTGTGCTCTAGTCATTTCGTAGAAACTTTGTATCTATAGAAAATAAATTAATGTTCTGAGTTTACAGAATCTTAAGGTACTACGCTAGTTTATCGAAATGAGGTAATAAACTATATCATTGCGATAATGTAACATTTCTTGACATGTTTATCATTTTGTATAATTTCAAATAAATACCTATGCGTAAAATAAATAAACATATTTTTGTTTAAATCTGTACAGAGTATTGTTTCACTAATGTTCGACGTTTCAATAATGTGTGATTTCAAAGAGAATTAGATTTAGAACGTGGTTGTTTCGCCTATGTATTGTAACTTTATGTATAGTCAGCATCATTACTAAATGAAATTAATAATCATAAGAAAAAATTCAACCTTCCATTTTTTCCAACTATAAAAATACTCTATGATTAGAGCCAACAGTACTTACAATTTTTAAATTCTGGAAAAGTTATCTACTTTTGATGCTGACTTTACTACTTAATGTATTATGAATTTAACATTTGTTCTATTGATCGTCATGATTAAAGTACTTCCGAATACGTGAATTGTTTTACATGGCCAATCTTTCATCTTCCAATTCATAAGGAGTTTGTGCAAAAAAAATAACAGTTAAAATACGGGTTACCGTTGTCTCATATGAAAAAAAACTGGTTTATTCAAGCGAATGATTCATAAATGAAATGAAAGAACACACAGCTTTGTTAAGTTAAGGCAGGTAGTTAGACAGATCTTAAAAAAAAACATATTTGTGAAGAATTAAGGAATTCGCGAATAAAATTTTTGCGTTGAACATCAAAAATCCATTGTCCCGTTCCATTCTCAATTGCAATCTTGACAAAACTAAAATGCTATGTTATAAACGATGAAACTTATCAACATGGGAACAGTGCTGGCATCGTGACTTCCTCCCCGCACAATAGCGAGATATAATCTTGTTATTCGATATTGTGGACATTTTCACAAGGTTTTGTCACTTTGCTAGGTTTTTATAATTTTATTACTGAATTGCTAGTAACTGTAGATACAGAAAAATAAGAATTTGTCACGTAATTCAATTGGTAGGTACCTACCTATGTGGGTACGTGCGACGCTGACCTACTTGGAAAGCGATTTTTCACCGACTCTCTCCATTTATGCAGTATTGTTCTAAACTAAAAGCTGACTTATTACTCAAGCAAACAAAATTGGCTACCTCGTGTTACCAACATTACCAAAAGTGATGTTTCATTTTGTAAGCACGTCATAGAGATCACGATCTAACTAGCCATTGCTATTGGTACTAGCTCTAAAATAAGTGTTACTCAATGTCTAAATAAGCACTTGTAAGCAGTGTAAGCACTGATGGATTTAACAGTAGATACGGTCTAGAGACCTGCGTGTCAGTAGTTCTACTAAGAAGTACAACTGGGTTCACTTCATATACCTACTCCGTTTTTGCGAAATGTAGGTACAAACATGTAGCGATTTATCGGTACATGTATGTTATAAAACTGTACAGTTTTTAGAACAAACATGTAGCGATTTATCGGTACCGTTCGAACTGTACAGTCTGATCGTAACGATTTCTCGTAGCATGTATGCCCACCATAAGTATATTTGGGTAGTTGACGGAAAACTGACAAAAAAACGTGCTTGGGCGTGCTTTAGTTTTGTTTCAGTATAGGAGACTTAGTGGATATTTTAATTTATTTGGATTCTTTAAAAAACCAAACATTCGTACAGCAACGAAGTTTTCTCCACAAAAGCAAAGCCGCAAGCTTTTTACAAGTCTATAGATTTACCCAACACTTACATATCAAAATGGTAACATCCACAATTACTGTTATAAACCAATTTATTGCACTATTCAAACGGTTGGCAAGTCATTACGATTTATAAAGAAGTTTAGTAACTTTGCCCCGTGATCATTGTTATTGCAACCGAAATATTGCTTGGCATTTGATCTCTAGTCCAATAAAAATAATAAGAAGTTTCTTATGTGATAAAAGTGATGTTGGTTTTAATCCGTCTGGTGTTTAGAAGCCTCGTGCACCGAGACCCGCCACCAAATTGAACCACAGGAATGCGAGCTACTAGGAACTTGACAGAAATTTATAGATTTTGTTGGGTTCGCATGACCAATTCGCTTTCCTGAATGTCTGTCTACGAGGAGTTTCATAGACATTCAGAAAAAAGCGCTTTCAGGTTATTTTCGGTTTTCAAATGGAGGAAAGTTGTGGAAATTTTTGGGTGGGTATAGGTAGGTGCCTACTTGGGTATTTCAAAATGGTCACCGTTACAAAAGTAATGGTACAAATTAATTTATGCAATAAGTTTGAGTGATGATAGCTTTGGCCTTGACTTTTGACTCCAAAATGAGTAAATATTTAACACGACACTAATTATGGCAAAGCGTTTAAAATTTTATATTTTGAAAGGAAATATTTCAGTACCTATAAGTAGTAGTTGGTACCTAGTCGCTTCTTTTAAATAGATATGTACATCACTTTACAGCATTTTTTATTGTTTTATTTTGCTAGAGCATAAGCTCAATAATTAAACTATACAAAACCGATTGTATAAATGCTTTACAACTCTGACGTTTGATCCTGGGTATCAATAAAAGTATTGAATCTATAATTTAGATAAAATTAAGAAGCCTTTTTGCTTAACTGTAACATTTGTATATTACCGTCTACCGTTATGCTCATACTAAACAGCTGCCAAATTCACTAACTACAATCTTGCCCATTAGATAACCCATGTCAAGTATAGCATCCCATAATATCTTGCATAACTAAAACCCAACGGAATCAAAAAGCTAGTGTGTTTGCAGGGCATGCGTTTGTGTGAAAAGGTCGTGTTATTCAGCCGCATAACACTTTCACCTCGCAAGGTCAGTAGAAAGCGAAGAACGGTCGGTCACAGTGACGACACTTTGCAATAAATGCCTAATGAAGATGTACGTGGGAGAATTTATATGTGTATAATCATGCAATGTTTTAAAGAATTTGGGACGTAAAAGTGTCAGACGACCTTCTATCAGATAGATCAGCGGCATTTTGAAGGTGGCGTAAAGCCAGTGGGTGTAGTGTAGAGTGTAGAAAAAATTTGAATCTATGGCGGATGTTTAAAGTCCAGCTTTGGATTTCTTCAGGCTGCGATGAAGTATGACCACTGCTGATCTATTATTGACACATAATAGCTCATTAGTTACATATCAGTACGCAACACATAATGCACTATTGCGTAAGGCCACATAATACGATGGAGTTTGCAATTAAACCACCATCTTTGGTAGGACGTGACACAGATTCCGTGGTTTTCTTATGAAGTAGCCACAGTTACTAGCGGAATAAGGAGGCTAGGCCCCCAAAAGCTCTGGGTAGGCCAAAATTTGTCAGAGAAACCCCTAGTAGCGGGTCTAGCCCCTCCCAACACAAACCAAAATTCTAAATCAGGCACTGTGCGAAAGAAATTAATTACTTACCTACGCCTTTTTATCGAAACGACGTGACGTGAGTAGGGTCTTTTTTTAGGGAAAAGTAGAGCAAACACGAATTGTGATAAAAATATCAAATTTTTCACGGTGTAGGAACAACTAATTCCAATAAAAGATTTTCACTTTTTCTAGGAATATTTCGTACGTCAAACAACGGTCTCCGATTCTTAGATAACAAAGGTAATCATCACAGGTGTAGATTCATTTCCTGAATGTGGCCAGTACTAAGTAGTCTAATTAGGGGAATTAAATTGTTCTAGGTTTGTAAGACCTGTGCGTGAGAATTAAAATTACCTATATGCACAGACATAATGTACTAACTAATCTGTGAGACCTATATGAGACTGAGACCAATGTAATATAGCATCCCTGTAACTTAACCTGTTTTGGAACCCTGAGATCTTATGATAGATGCTCTCACCACCTTTCAAAGGCTTAAAATTGTGGCCAGGGCTCGGTCCATCAAAAACTCAGGATAATAATATATTGGTGGGGGTACCCAAGGGAGGGCCCAGACTGAAGAAAAACCACGCATGTCATAATAGTAGATTATGCATTAAGGGGATAAAGCAGTGTATTATGTCTCAGGCGATATTTTGAACCCCAAGGACGAGGGATCCTAGGGAGTTATAGAGTTAAAGCTAGAATCCCGAGGCCGAGGGGTTCAAAAACGCCCGAGACAAATACACTGCTTTATCCCCAAAATGCATACTCTACTTTATATAAACACTGCGAGGCAATAAAACATAATACAATTAAAAAGAAAGTACTTACTTTATTAATTTTACAATAATGAAAGAAGACAAATATAGAAAATTAAAAGTAAAAGTTAATGTTAGAGACGTTGGACCAATTGTGAAAAGACAAAGTTATATTATTGTTGAAATCGTTGTAGGTTCTCATATACGCTTCCTTAGATCTTTCAGGAAGCAAGTTTCCAATGATATCAGTTGCTTCAGATTGTATGCATTCCGGTATCACATCACTTTCGTCACTGTCAGTTGACATTTTTGTTAAAATACGCTATTTTGTTACAAAATAACACAAAGATTTGCAGTTTAGCGCCTTTTCGTTCTATTTGTTTTTTTTTTGTAGTGGCAAATTCTTTTTCATGCAGGTTTCTATGAAAAGTTTCATTCTAATTTTGAATACATTCTCCTTGATTTAGGGCTCTATGAAAAGTTTTCATTCTAATTTTGAATAAATTCTTCTTGGTGTAGGGCTCTATGAAAAGTTTATATTCTAATTTTGACGTTTGGTCATGGATTGCAAGGAGCTCGTATATTCAATGTTGATTGCATTCCAAATTCAAATGTCATAATTTCCTAGGGGATTATGAAATTCAGTACATTTATAATGACCCGGCTAGACCATAGGACACAAATGACTTGCTTTAAGTTGAGTTTGCATGACACATAATATGCCATTGACGAGCAGGTGTTATATAAAAATAATATTCTTACCCAATTTTTTTTTTACAGAAACCTACTGTTTTAATTAGATAGGAATAATTGTGTTACCATAGCGTGCCATAACAAAGGTTAAAGTAGGCAAGGCACCTACCAAACTGGTGAGAAATGACCTCGTTTTAACTCCGAAAGAATCCGAAGAAAATCTTCCGTCACATCCGTAAAACAGTCATCGGTTACGTCAACGTGACAATGCCCCTTCAGCGTATCATGAGTCCGACATATTATATTTTAGGTCATGCCGACAACAGTGACATGTCATTGTGCCAATCATTTTTTTTTGTTGACGGGGGAATCTGCACACAGACACCAATACCGCACTTCAGGGATGCGGCAAGGTAGTGTGGGGATTTTTCTTGCTAATTGTAGCAATGTTCCGTAAATTAATCAACCAAACATATGAAATTACAAAATACATTCCATCGTATGTTTAAACGTTTGCAGTAAACCAATTAGACATTGTGAGACATGCACCATTATTCTTTTCACTAGACATGGCTCAACTCCGGTTCTGCCCATTGTCTTCATGGTACGTTACCACAACTTGCAAAACTGTAGAGATATCTCGCTTGATTAATGATTTTACCATAAGATTTCAAACAAATGAAGTCGAAGACTTGCAAAAGGGACGGTGATGCAAGCGGGTTTCCTGTCGATGTGAATTTTGCGTGGAAAGAAACGTAGGTAATTTAATTAAATTCGCTTCATAGACCCGTTCAAACCCGTTTAACAATGTAGGTATATAGTAGGTGTCATTTTATAAAAAATAGGTAAGTTAATTTTTGTTTCAACGAAATAGTAGAACACTGCTTTTATATCATTTTATATAAAAAAATAGGGGGTGCATTAAAACAATACTTTATAAGTTTTAGGTAAGTTAAGGTTGGTAGTTTGCAAACTTTTCATCGATGCTTAATAAGCCATTGCTGCATTGGAGTAAATACTTACTAAGGCTATTATCTAATTGCAACCGCAAAATATTTCGGTAAGTCACTATTTCTTCATAAAATCTCTTGCACATGTGCAATAAAATGAAGCATTCATTTAGAATACCAATTATTATAAATATAATGCATTGCAGAAGCTTTATCATCACTCAAATGTGATTTTAACTACAGAGTTTGGCCATGACACAAATATAGGTCAATCAAAGTTTGTTACTTAACTTTCTTTTCCGACCGACCTCACTCAAAATTCTTCATTTGCAATAACTATCAAGTATCTCAAAAATGTTCTCATCATGTCCTTTCGAAACGAGTAGGGGAGTAGTAGTAGGGGTGGTAAAACGGAACGCATCTCGCTGCGCGCGCTATTGCTGTAAAGTTAGCCGATGCGTGCGTTCCTTTCCACGCTAGAAAAAAAAACCTGTCACTTTGACAGTTCGGGTTTCGCGCGGTTTTCGAAAAAATAATCGGAATTACAAAACTTTTGGATTTTGCGAATTATTTTGTTGTAATAGTGACTGGTGTGTAGTGTTTTATGGTGGTGAATGCACCGCCGTGTTAGACAGTGTTGTGGGATGGTACTCTGCGGCTCTAATTGTTGAGAGTGCAGCATGAGGGGCGTTTGGCAGTGTTTGTTGTTGGCGCAAGTCGTCAGCGCTATCACTGGACCTAGAGTAAGTTAAGTGCATAATTTATAGTAGGTACCTAGTCTAAAATATCTGTTACATAAGTACACATCCGATTAAACCCTACTTTCGAGGTCAGTAAATAAAAAATCTATCAGTTTTTATCAGCTAGGTCGTTATTTTTGATAACTGTATCACCTATTACTATGTAGTTCCTTGTCCAGGAATAAGGAAACAAAATATTTTTGATTATACTAGAGGCTAGTACCTATAGTATTAAATGATCTGTGCTAGAGGCTTTAAACTTTGGAAGAATGATCCTTAAACCAATGCCAAAGATAAATAAATAAGTGCGCTAAATACGTGTTACGCAATACGCATTTTACAATATAAATATTAATTCAGTTAATAGGTAAGGTATTTAATTGGGTAAACCCAACGGTAAACCTATACCAACATCCTTTTATGTTATTTGACTGACAGTTCATAAGTCATCTGACAGTTCAGAAGCGTGTTACAAACACATAAGGAAACGGAAGTGTGCATGCACTTTTTATTTTGCACATTGTCTAACCACGTTTAACTGCAGAGATAGACATCGGTGCCGCTGCCTACTAACACATTTACAACATTGTGTAAGGTACCTGGCTGTGAAAGCGTTATTTTTAGAATATAACATGAATAATATTTTCTATAAAACCGCAAAAAGTAAATCGGATATTCCCATAGACAAATAAGCATATTTATTTCTATTACTTAGCTACTTGGCAAACTACAAATAACAAAATTTTGTTAAGTAGGTACCTACTAAGTATTAATATTGATTCAAAGATTTCAGAAACTTTCTTGTTTCATCAGTTAGTTACTCTGTGAATTTGGTGGATTTAACTCTGACCATTAGGGTGCTCTTCCACCATAGCTAAGCTAGCACGCCACATCACCTTTTTTACGGCCAGGAAGACTGGTAGACAATGCTCTTAGCATTAAGTCCTCCTAGCACTACTTGTTTGTGTGAAATTTTTAAATAAATAAATAAATTACATTGCTAAGGATGACATCCACCAATAGGAATAGTCAAAAACAAACGATCCTTATTGGTGCATTTCAAACGCACCTTAGCAACGTAGCTCAACTCTGCAGAAACCACACCCTTAAGCAAATAATCCCTCATTTGCATAGAGTGTTCAATGGGATTTTTTTCCATCTGTCCTCATCGGTGAGCTCGATGGGAATAACCCACTAAAACCTACTCAAATAAAAACTATATTCTGTTAGCTAAACCACAGATCATATTATTATAATACTATACTAGCTAAACTCTTCGTGAAAATCTGTTATAATATTCACACAAAAGAAATATTAATATCTAGCATACATAAACCTTATTTCTTCATAGCAGATAGCCATGGTTTTTATGGCAAGTACCATTTTTGAAAATAAAATCCTTGAACAAGTCTAAACAATGCGGATCTAACGATTTGCCACATCTTTTGTGAACACTCACAATGGCCACTCATTTCGATAACATAAAGTGACATTCGCGTCGAAAACTCAAGATTCTTTTCCCACAAAACATAGGCTTAAAATATACCTACTTTACTGTAACTATTTTTTGTAATGTACGTAATTAAAGCCAATTTAAAAGTTATATTAGTGTTGGGTCTTTTTTTCGATTTCGGAAAGATATTTCCGCCGTCTCAAAATCATGGTTCTAACCTGCAAATCCATACCTCTATACAAAAGACTTCGACGCGTTCTTTGCTACGAAGCGTAGCATTGCTACGCGCCCTATTTTAAATAATAGTAGTAGTCCTATTATAAAATAAAAAAAGCAGGTCGTAGGTTGGTTTTTCTATTGTTCTACTGTTTTACAAATGCCTTGGACGAATAGTGTTAATTCGTCTAAGATTCGTTCTATCCTACCATCCACTCGCCTCTATCACTGGCGGAGTCCCATTCCTTCTCGAACATTCTTCTCTCCTAGGTCGTTCTTCCCAATAACAGAATACTCTATAATACGTTCTTTTTTGACGTGGTCTTAACACCACTGTGCCTGAATGTCCAGCGAGTGTTCATCCAATAAATTTTATTTTCTTTGTTATCTCTTTGATATCTCAGTGAATTTATTTAAAAGTAAACAACCGTACATTGCGTGTGCGCTGACTTCGTCATAGTAAATAGGCGAAATCACTGGGTTATTGTGGCGTGCAATGCGTAAAAACTGTCTTTGTTAATTATGATAAACTACTTAAGATGGTTTAGCGCGAAATTAAAAAATGCGGTTTTTAATACCTATTTTCTAAGTTTCGAATTTCGATCCAATGATCATCAAAACTATAGTTTGACGGCATTTGTAAACCTTTTTCTACAACGTTAATTTAATTTAATACCTACTTACAATAAAATAAATATGTAACTATGAGTAAAACGAATTCTTATCCGCTTTGATAAATTGTTTACTATGAATAATTGATCAAGTGAGCGAAGCGAACGAGATCTTAGTGACAACTTGGGCAAAAATGCTTTGTATGTTTGTTCGTCGAGATCTTTCGAACCGCTTATCCGATCTTCACAGATTTTGGTAGGTATACGGATATTACTCTTAAGTTTTACTGGTTTGAAGTAAATCGGTCAAGGGGTTGGAAAGTTATGAGGTTCCGAGAGGAGTCAAAAAAAAAGTCGTACCAAAATATCAAGTGGGGTGTCATATGATAGGGCTTTGCATAGACATTCCAAAATAGTTTTTATTTTGATTCTAGGCCTTATAGTTTTTGAGTTGTTGTAAAAATTATAAAATTGGAAAACCCAGTATATATAACGTGAGCTACCATTTCTTGGGAGTTTCAATGATTTTATAGTTCAAGTAAGACTGGTAATTAGCTAGACGGCGATTCCGAAGCGATTTGCAAAGTTTATTACAACCATTGGGTCAATAAAAATTGTTTGGGTTTTATTAACCTCCGACCATAACGAGATCTCAGTTCGGGGCGAACTACTAGTTAATAGTCATCGATTATATAGGTTACTTATACGCAACAACGGATTTATACGACGCATACTATAGCCGTAACATTCATTTAGTTTACGTGATACTAAATTATCGGAGTTATCTCTTATTCGTAACTTGCGGTCAACTGACTCACTGACGGATAGTGATCCTATCTTGTACTTAAACACAGTTAAAAGGAAAGGATTTATACTTTCACTGATTATTTAATGCTTGTAGATGATTTATCAAGAAAATATAACTACAAAGGCTAATTTAAGTATAACAAATGTTGAAGTAGTGCCACAGAGTCTTCAAAAATACTATGTCACAGAGTAACGTGGTCACTATAACAACGCTGGCCTGCTGTGATGCCAATGCACATAGCAGCAGATAAAGAGTGCGTATACTATGAAAATCGCGGTTTCGAACCTTATTCCGACGATCATATGACAGCGAAATCTGTTCGCTCTATTGCCACGGAACTCTATACAAAAATACGGTGGGACTTACCGCTCCCGTTTGTGGAGCGAATACCGCATCGATGAAAACCGGCCATAAGTTTGAGATCTCTCTAACTTTTAAGATAAAACAGTACAAACTCTCCCCATTCAAGTTAAGCGCTAATTGACCATGTAGAGGTAGCGAGATGCGGCGTTGCGCCGGTCGCGGTGAAAGTAGCAGAAACACGAGATCCTTTGTTGGCTTCCCATGAAACGTGTGGTCAACAGGATTCTATCACTGATGTCATTTTGGTTCTTATGTAAGTGGTAATAGAATTGCCATTTTGAAACAGATTAGCTATGTATTGACCCAATTACGATTTTATCCGCGCGGCGATGGTAAAAAGAACTTAAGCTACGAGCAATTCGTTTTACTTGACAACATATTTGCGAAAATCATTATGAAATATCGATTAAACTCGTCACACGGAAAGGACCGGCACAGCTTTATACGTATTTAGGCCACTGTTTAAGGTAGCAACCAGCTGCCACTTTACATACGAGTACACCTATCATTTGCCTTCTTGTGCTGGTTTCTATGTAGAGATGGAAATTACGCAATATTATGAAAGGCAACATTTTAAATTTTCATTCGATTTGTACCTAACTATAGATGTTTTATAACTCAAGGGATGAGGTCATCGTGGTAATTTTTTACTCGAGCCTAAAGTCTAAGTTTTAGGCCTATATATTCCACAATATCCCAAGCTTCACACGGATCTGGGGTATGGTTTTCATTCACCAAATGGAAGGGACAGCAGTTTAAAATAACCGACCAAAGTAGGCTGAACTCTATCAGCACGAATGCTTAGATTCATCTGGGTTTTTTGTTGCGCTATCAAGTATCAATTGTTCAAACGCACATACATAATCGTTTTACAGCTGTTACTCAAAGATTATTACCTGTTAATATTTTACAGTGATGATGCTAGGATGAACAAATAAAAAAACACGCGACATCTCGTTTCACAATCTACTGACCGAAACATTCGCGCTTGTGCAAACCTAACTATTTGGTTAAAGGTAGTTGGTTTGAATCAATTCACCACGGCCATCATGATACGGCATAACTACCTGCCGCTGGGTCAAAGACGGGAGTTGGTATTTATAATACTAACAGAGTTTATAGGCATAAGCGTTTTTCTTAGAAACGTGACTCTTTAGGATCGAATTTACTTCACTACCTGTCGGACTGTCGATCGTCACGCATCCATCAGTGTGAAGAAAACTTGAAAAAAGCCCCAGTTGGGTCTCAAACAGAAATATAACAGGATAGAGTTTTTACGCAACTTTCCTTTGCAGTGCCTTGCACCACCCAATTTATTGTATTTTTTTAAATTAATTATATTCACCAAATTGACGTGGAACATTTAGATCAAGGTTTCGTCAAGCTGAACTAACGCGTCTTGTCTGAATAAATTATCATCGGTTTGTACACTATTGTAAATGCAATTGAATTATTTTACCTAGCTAGATTATTAACAAAACTTAATTATTTAAGCCCAGTATAGCAACCGAAACGAATGGTCTAATACCTAGATACCTACTTAAAATTCGCCATTCACTATCCTGTTGCTTTTATTAGGTAGGTATGTCGTAAGTTTCACACTACCATTCACTTGACTCAATAAGCAGGTATTTTGTTACCTCTATAGGAATAGTAAATGGGTAATTCTTATTTCAAAGTGACCAGTTACGAAAGACAAAATCGAATCGTAGTAATTTTATAAATTCTGTATATAAGTTACATCCAAAGTCATAAGCGAGTCTGAACGACATCCAATTTTGCCGTTTGCCAGCATCATACCATCAATAAAACATACGTATGAAAGTAAACTTTCTTCGTTTTATGGAAACTATTTGCCTACCTAATTGTGATTCCGCTTGTGTGCGTCTTTGTACTTGACTAAGAGTGGTAATGAGTTAACTGAAACTTATAGGTCAGGAAGTGTGAATCGAAGATAGGCTGGAATTGAACGACAGCGATAAAGACATAAATGACAAAAAAAAACATAAATATATATACCTGTGCCCGTATTCAATACCATATCATATACCCTTAAAACACTTTCCATTTACCTATACCTACCTACTAGCAAAACTTACGGGTCATCTATAATAACTTGAATATCTTGGAAACCATGACCGCCTAGTGAAATTATATGCAAGCTAATAATGCAACTAAACAATTACTCTTATATTTAATCAAGGAGTACTAAACTCTTAATCAAATACAATTTATTTGCTCTAGACTGGTAGATCTCACGAATCTGAGATTTGATTTAAAATATAGAAACAAAAACATTTTTATTATTTAAGAAATTGGATCATTATACGAGTCAAAAATATAATACAAAGACAAATACCGCGATCCACTTGTAGGAAGCAACACAAAACACAATTACCTACTCACGAGGGAAGCACGCTCTAAGAATTCGCTAACACACATCCATCCTGCATATTCAAAGAGCTACCACAAGTTTGAGCACTTCCTAAGGCCCTCTATACCTTCCTTATTACTCCAAGGATTACTCATCACATTGTATGGTAGGAAACGCGATAAATGCACTTTGTCGCGTCTACTGGTTTTGGTTTGTATGCAGACATCTTCTGGGAAAGTTGAAATGATGTAACGTCTGAGTGGGCGTATGTGGGTTGCATTAAACCTGATTGATGAGGTTATAAATTGGTTCATAATAATGCGTAGGAAAGGTACGTAAAGACACTTGGAACCGTTTTGCTAACAAATAGGTAACAAAATAAGAAATCTCTACTAAGAGCTCAGAAGATATATTTTTAAGAAATATTGGTAGATATTTAGAAATGAGTTCCTGAATGTGGACCCATCAGTCCACCATTACCAACGAAACAATGATCTAAACTCCTAACCACCTATATAACCGTGTGTATAAAATAGTACCTAATTCAATGATTGATAAGGAAGACCGTAGTAAAACACAAATTACTTCAAACATAAAAGTACTCAGGCTTTTCAATTCTCCCTCATTATTTCACCGCTGTAACGTTAATTAGGTACGTTTTTACAAGGGCATAGCAATCATAGTCATAATTCAAAAGCATTGAACCACAATTCATCCGATGCAATCATGAACGCATCCATCACTCCGCAGCTCCGTCATGTTCAAAGTCATTGCCCAAACGACCTCAAACGACCTTTTGACTGACGAAACCGAAAGCCAACTGGTTCCACGACCCAGTGAAAGCTGATGACTTAACTCATGTAGATGTTATCGAAGTGAAATTCTTGTCTTTGACAGGTCTTATGGAGTAGTTGTGTAATAACATGATACTTCGAATTCGCACTTACCGCAAATCTAGTGTCCTAGAATCTTACCTCGAGAATTAAGGTCGTGTTATGCAGAACTACCAATTAATTTAAGGATGTGTCTGCAAGGGATGTTTGATAAGATTGCGCCACACGTGAAGGTTCAATTTATACTTCACGTGGTGTTGAAGAGTTACAAAGATAGTATCATACTCGTAATTGTTATCTGTATGATTCCGCTCGGAAATCTCTAATCCAGTGTGACGTCCGTTGCGCGTCTCTCGGGATTCGGTCCGTGACGCGCCGCAGAAAGCGCATTCCTGCGCGTGACTTCAGAAGATGCACCGTAGATACGATTGTTTTGCATTCGGTTACGAGGTGTTATAGAAAACTGGCGTTGGTCTCTGCGACAGTTTGCACTCCGAGCAAACCAAGCCAGATGAATGCTAGTAGCGTAGTTGTACAGTTAGATAACTGCGATGAGTTATGAAATCCTCACGTGTAGAGCAAGCAGTAAGCAGTAAAACCTTGCAATAAAAGATGAAAATGTCATGTTTTAGAAAATTTTAGGCGGTAACTCTACAATTTTCTAAAATATATTTAAACACTCACTTCCTCCAGATTTTCTTAATTTGACACTCCTGTTTGTCTCGCTAGAGATTAATATTATGAAACAGCAATGCAACTGAACTGAATACCAAAATGATTGTGGTTGCCGTTACGCCATGGCAAGTTATAGGTAATGATGTGGTTTACCGTACCTAAGCATTTCTGCTCATCCGACTAATTTGATGAATTGAGCAATGAGACCACTAGAACGTTTTAGCGTACGCATAACCATTACGTGTATTTTGTTTGACCTACTAGGAATTTCAAGAAGTTCCTGGTGTACTTTAATAATTTTATTAGTTTACAGCTACTCAGACTAGTCCCTTTCTATATCTAAATGTAGCTTCTTTTCTTTTCAGATAGAAAATGACTTCGACAGAAGAAGAGAGACGCCACTGGGACACCCTGGTTTCAACGAGCATCAGACAAGATTCGGCTTAAGTTCACCGCTGCAGAGCTTTCAACCGCAACCCACGCTCGTCAGCAGTCCGTCTCCCACTCCCCTTCAATTCCAGCAGCAAGCGTATCCCCAACAACATCAACTGCAACAGCCTTATGTCCCCCAATTCAATAACCTCCTACCCACTCAAAATGTCCCCATTCAAAATAACCTGCCCCTCCCAAACAATGGCTTCCAGTACACACAGTCAGCTAATGTCAACCCAACTGTGCTACAAAACACTTTCACCCCACCACAAACATTGAGGCAGATCCCGCAAACGCAAAATATTCTGCCCCAACCGATCCCGACATTACCAACCTACCAAAATATCCAAGTGCCACAAAACCACCAACCTGTGTTCCAAAATCCTATGCCTACCGTTAACATCGGACACCAAAGACCTACGACGGCTGCCTTCCTTCCAACAGTCGCAACTCAAAACCAACAGCAAATCTTCAGTCCTTCCAATGCTATAACTATCCAGCCAGCTCCTAACCTAGCTCCGCAGAACTACAACCCCCAGAACCAGCAGGTTCAAATCAACCACAATGCTCAACTTAACCATAATGCTCAAATTAACCATAATGCTCAGATTAACCATAACGGTCAACTCAACCAAAATGGGCAGATAAACCAGAATGGTCAAATACCATTCCAATCTAATCTGGGTCAAGCCCCCGTACTATCAAACAATCAGAACGCTCAAATCCAGGACTATTTCGAACAGTCGAAAGAAAACATTGAAAAGATCAAGGAACTTCAAGAAAGAGCTCGTATCATTCAGAAGCATCAAGAATTTGTTCAAAAACAGCAGCAGAAGCAGCAGGAAAAGGTAGAAAAATTACATGAAGAGTTTATTTCTAAGCAAGCGACTAAGTCGGTTCCTATTTACACGACTACGGAAAGCTATGATAACTATTATCAAAGGACTCAGGAAAAGCGCAGGCCGATCCAGCCCCATGAGACAGATTTATTCAGGAAAGCCGTTGAGTTGTATGAAAAGGAGCATCCCACTACAACGACCACGACAACAACTACAACTACTACGACGCCAGAACCACCATCGACTCCAAGATACAAGTCCAGAGGAAGGCCTAAAACCAGACAACCACCCCAAGATAGGAACAAGCAGAAACTGTACAACGAAATCAAATCTCTGCTCGAAGAAAGTGATAACCGTGGCTTCGATGACAATCTACGTGCCAAAAGCGCAGAACTACTCCAAAAGCCTGATATTCTTAAACAACTGAAGGTAGCCTTGGCTGAAAACCCAGAAGATTATAATGAAAAGAACTTCTCATCACGGGAGATTTCATTAAACGGACAAAAATTTGAGGTGATCCGAACTACTAATCCTAATTTGATTCCGAAAGGAGCGATCACTGCTGAAAGTTCCAACTTAGCTCAAATTATGGCTCAAGTACAAGCACAGGATCAGCTGAAAAGCAGCGGCATTTCCTTCTCCGATTTAACCAAAGGCGTGCTACCTCCTGGTGCGAATTTTGAACTTGTCAAGCAGACAGAAAACGGCAAACTGGAAGAGGTTAAGACACCGAATGAACTCGGCAACAAAAAGAAGGTCACGTTTGTCTTCCTCGAGGAACAAGACGATGGTTCTTTCAAAGTGAAAGGTGTAAAAGCTAACGGACAGCAGACTGAAGAAGGTCCTGAAGTTGAGAATATCTTGAACAAGATAAAGAAGGGGGAAATCAAGCTGCCAGGACCTACGAAGATATCCAACGGTGTATTCAGCTCGACTGCTAATCCCGTGACTGAAACTAACGATTACGTAATGGCATCATCTCAAGTGCCACCGAGTAGCTACTCGAGTTATGTCACGTCAGCCAGTCATGGCACAAGTGGACACACAAACCCCTTATTCTCTTACCAGTCTACAGCAAGCCCTACCCATAAAACAATTCGGACAACGCAATCTCAAACGCAGAGCTACACACCACAATACAATTCAGTGTCAACCACCGAGAGAAACATTTTCAAGTCAAGTACTCCTCCACCTTTCGAGTTTTCTACGAATAGGAATATTATCAGACAAGAGCTAAGAAGTACTCAGTTTCCAAGTTCAACTCAGTTCCCCAGTTCGTCTTTTGTAACTTCATCGACCCCATCTTATAGACAGCCAGAATCAACGTACCGACAGCAAGACGCGAAAGACTTGGTCGTGATTGGGTCCAGTACTGTTCCTAGCATAGAATTATCTCAGACCTTCGCTAATAGGCAATCGAACCCAGGTCTCGTGGACATCTTGAAGGAAAATGGGTTGTTTGCGACGGCTAAATACTTGAAGCAGTCTGGTTTGGACACGATCTTGAATGAGACTGGCCCGTACACTATCTTCGCACCGACGGACAAGGCGTTCAGGACATTGCTGGTTCAGTTGGGAGGCCCCGATAGAGCTGAGGAGAAGTTCCGTGACAATCCAAGGCTTTTAAGTGGTGTAAGTATTCATTGTGCTAGGTAAAACAACTGAATTGATCGATTCTTTTTGTGCTTCAGAGAACCAATCAAACAGTGATCAGTCCTTTATTTTTTTGTCCATTTTTGCTTGGCTATCCGGCTTGCTTTTCACAATTGAAGGAATTATGATTTTGTCCATAGCTTCTGCTTCACCACGTGATTCCCGGCGCATTCGACATCGGTTCTCTTCAAGACGAGATGACGGGTGTTTCACTGGCTGGCACTCAGCTGAGAGTCAATCAGTATGACATGCATGATGTGGAGTGGAACGAGGTCCGTGTTACTACCATCAACGGAGCCAGAGTGCTGGAGGATAAGAAAGATATCCATATTCCACAGGTGAGTGAGAAGACTGCTTTCAGTGAAATGACAGAAAAATATAAAAAATTATAACAAAGTTAGAGAGAAACCAAGGCAAATTGAAGGCGTATTGCAATAGTTCTAAAAACTGTGACGCAATTGCCAACGCCCACCTTCCAGGACATGAAGGTACAATTTATACTACCTACGTCCCTAACACAAAATAGTTTTTAAAATACTTTTAACTAAGAAAAGAAACAAGCGTAGAGTAGTCTAAATAGTGAAAGCTGCATAAGAAACAAGGACGATAACTTATAATAGCTAGACTACGATCACGGTTCATTAATTTATCCACCAGCCATTTGTAAAAAAAATCATTCAGACATTGATATTATGTAACGTATACCTATTATATTATGTAAATTTTCGAAATCATATTTATAACTTTTGAACTACGTCTGACTGACTAATCCAGGCTACGAGTAGGATAAAGTCTTGTAAAATATTTAGCAATAGAACATTTTGGAGATTCGCCTCTTAAAACTCAAAGTAACTAAGTCATAAAGTACTTAAGTCATATAACGAAGAGAGTTATGAATGTGAGTGTGGCTGGGTATGCAAGTAGAGGAAGACCGAAGAAAAAGTGGTTGGATTGTGTGAAAGAGGATATGAATGTGAGAGGAGTAGATTCAGAGTTGACGAATGATAGGAGTGAGTGGAAGAAGAGAACATATTGTGCCGACTCCACCTAGCGTGGGATAAGGGCAGGGAAATGATGCCTCTTAAAACTCAAACTCCTCATTTCAGGGCATAGCGCACGCAGTAGACAGAGTAATGTTCCCGTTACCAGTAGGAGACTTGGTCCAGACTTTGCAGGCAGACCGCGACCGGCGATTCACCACATTCCTGAAGGCTGTTCACACCAGCGGCTTTGAAACCACCCTTGCTGGTTAGTAATTTAACTGCACTAGAATATCTAAGGGTGCATCCTTTTCCACCAGAGCTAAGATAAACTACGTTCCTAAAAATGATTGAATTCCACTAATACAGATGGTTGGCTTTTTATATTAAACGACTAGCTGATACCCGCGACTTCGTACGCGTGTGAAACTTTCCACCAAAATACCTGTCAACCAGCATACGATGAACCTCGTGCCAAAGGCTGCTTTTGGTTTAGAGAGGTCAAGCTGTATCTCAGAATCCACGTCTTAGATTTCAATAAAATATAGCCTATGTTTCAATCCGGAAAAAGAGCTTCCGAATGGTATAA
Organism: Eulithis testata; assembly: GCA_947507515.1. Classification (NCBI taxonomy): domain Eukaryota; kingdom Metazoa; phylum Arthropoda; class Insecta; order Lepidoptera; family Geometridae; genus Eulithis; species Eulithis testata. Next base: position 1,269,024 of record OX382194.1, read on the forward strand.
GTTTCATTGAAATTGGTCCAGTAGTTTAGGCGTGATCCGCGAACAAACAAACAGATAAACAGACAAACTCGATTTTCGGAATCAGAATCGTTTAATTAGTAGATCTGCATATTTAGTTTATCCATATCTTTAATTTTATTTTTTCGCTTTTTTACAGTTTTATAATAGTATAGATACATAGATAGATTCCTATTGTTGGATATCAAAGACATCCTTAGCAACGTATCTCAGGGCCGTAAGATCAAAAGCAGTTTAAACTATGGGTTTCGTTAACTACGATTACATTTGATCGATGGATTAATCTACTGTCATCTCTGTCAGTTTAAGCTACCGATGGTCGATTAACTACCATTGATCTTATCAAATAATCGGAGACTGGAGGTTAAACTTTATTTCGTGGTTTAAACCACTATTGATCTTACGGCCCTTAGCTTTATAGCTTTGGTGGAAAGGCACCCTTCACCTACTGGAAACTAGTGAATTTATCAAACACAGTTAACCACAGTACGATGCTTGTCTGCTAATACGAAGCTAGTACCGGTGCAGTCGGTTCCATAGATGGCAGGAAACCTTCGGGTGGTAACCTCCAAACCTCCATCATCGGATGGCTAACTCTTATGACCTGACGGTATAAGAGTTTCCATAAAAGGAACTTCGCAGAAAGCCAAAGTTCAGTGACTGAACTCTCTCTCTCTTTCTCTTCCCGACTATTCCTCCACTTCGCCCTATCCACGACGTCGACATAGGTAACGATTCAGAAATCACCAAGTCTTGTTTGAAACAAACAAAACCAACAGTTTAATCTTTAAACCATGTTTGACAGGCGTCATGGCTCAGTCGGTAGTAGCTCTGCCTTCCGTGCTATGGGTCGTGGGTTCGATCCCCACCGAGAACAAACATTTGTGTGTGGCAAACATAGATGTTTGTTCTGTGTCTGGGTGTTACTATGTATTATAAGTATGTATTTACAAAAAAAAACAAAGCCATCTAGTTCCCATAGTACAAGCTTTGCTTAGTTTGGGACTAGAAGGCGTTGTGTTGAATGTCCGTGAATATTTATTTATTTATTTTATTTTTATTTATCAATTCCAGAGAGTAAAACGTACACAGTATTCGCGCCAACCGACGCCGCATTCGCCCGTCTGTCTCCTGTTGAACTTTCCAAGTACTCGGACAAGGCGGCTGCGAGAGCTCTCGTCGCTAAACATGTCCTCCCGGGGACATTGTACAGCGCCGGCATGAGATACTATCAGCTCAGGAACTCTATGGAAGACGCCAAGCCTTTGACGCTGCAAAAAAGCTCAGGTAAGACTCTTATAGGTGACTAGCTGTCTCCGCCTTTGACGCTGAAAAAGAGCTCAGGTAAGACTCTTATAGGTGACTAGCTGTCTCCGCCTTTGACGCTGCAAAAGAGCTCAGGTAAGCCTCTTATAGGTGACTAGCTGTCTCCGCCTTTGACGCTGCAAAAGAGCTCAGGTAAGCCTCTTATAGGTGACTAGCTGTCTCCGCCTTTGACGCTGCAAAAGAGCTCAGGTGAGCCTCTTATAGGTGACTAGCTGTCTTCGCCTTTGACGCTGCAAAAGAGCTCAGGTAAGACTCTTATAGGTGACTAGCTGTCTCCGCCTTTGACGCTGCAAAAGAGCTCAGGTAAGACTCTTATAGGTGACTAGCTAGCTGTCTCCGCCTTTGACGCTGCAGAAGAGCTCAGGTAAGACTCTTATAGGTGACTAGCTGTCTCCGCCTTTGACGCTGCAGAAGAGCTCAGGTAAGACTCTTATAGGTGACTAGCTAGCTGTCTCCGCCTTTGACGCTGCAGAAGAGCTCAGGTAAGACTCTTATAGGTGACTAGCTGTCTCCGCCTTTGACGCTGCAGAAGAGCTCAGGTAAGACTCTTATAGGTGACTAGCTAGCTGTCTCCGCCTTTGACGCTGCAGAAGAGCTCAGGTAAGACTCTTATAGGTGACTAGCTGTCTCCTTCTTTGACGCTGCAAAAGAGCTCAGGTAAGACTCTTATAGGTGACTAGCTGTCTCCGCCTTTGACGCTGCAAAAGAGTTCAGGCAAGACTCTTATAGGTGACTAGCTGTCTTCGCCTTTGACGCTGCAAAAGAGCTCAGGTAAGCCTCTTATAGGTGACTAGCTGTCTTCGCCTTTGACGCTGCAAAAGAGTTCAGGTAAGCCTCTTGCACCCCTACACTATATAACGATACTACCCTCCAAATTTCATACCTCTAGGACTTATAGTTTAGGCTGTGAGTTGATTGTCAGTCAGTTCTATACATTTAGCTATATTATATCTTCAAAAATGTTGAAATGTGCGAGCGAGAGGGTTGTCTGCCTTTTACATACGCCTTAAATCGTTTTTTTTTGTTTTCCAGGTCGCATAAAAGTGAACAACGCACAAGTGGTGACCCACAACATCCCAGCGACGAATGGTGTTATCCACGCAGTCGACACACTTCTTTAATTTACGAATTGCTTCAATGAAGCACTAGACCTACTGCTTGACTGATACCTTTTTAATGCAATAAGGGTTTTTTTGGACCTATAAAGTATTGGTAGTACTAGGTGAAGGTAAAAACTTCTTTTAATATTTTTAGAGGAACAGATTGAACAAAAGATAAAACGCCTATTAGACCGCATTTAAAAGATTATGTTAAAACTAGCCGTCGCCCGCGGCGTTGCTCTTGTTCTAGACCCTTTAGAGTGTGACTTTTCTTAATTCCTTTCTTAGTGCACCCCTACACTATATAAGGATACTATACCCTCCAAATTTTATACCTCTAGGACTTATAGTTTAGGCTGTGCGTTGATTGTCAGTCAGCTTCAAAAGGGTTTATATATTCAAGAAGATAGATAGCGTTAGAAAATATCAGTCGCGCAGTATGTCTCGAACGGTTATACGATTTTCCAGAGCTTTATATTCTAACGAAGACGCACTCTATGACAACGCTTTTAGAAGAATTGTCGTACTGTGCATCTATCTACTGTGTCATTTCAATTCTTACATCGAAAGATTTTGCTATGAAATTGTTGATTTAAGACTGTAAATATAAATTAAGTTAAAATAATTATTTATATTCTCGTTTTGTAAATAAAAATATAACTTTTATATTATGTTTCATTTGAATCCATTCAAGTATTATAAAAAATAACTCATGGAAGATAACACAAGTTAATAATATCCGATGAAGGTTCCTTGTGAATTTATCATAGCGAACATCTATAGTAGGTGCCAAATAACACTGCAATACAGGTCATTCACCCACCTTCACCAAGATGTCGCAAAATTCAATTTATGTATGGTAAACAAACAGTACTACGAGATTCGAGCGATTACCGTCTTAGCGACAGGTTTGTATGGAAAGCGACAGAATTAGCCATTCATCAATTGAATTATGCGACATCGTGGTGAAGGTGGGTGAATGACCTGTATTGCGGTGTTATTTGGCACCTACTATAGTACCAAGAATAAAAAAGAAAAATATATCTTAACATTTTAATCTCACACAAATATCACACAACCACAAATTAAGTACTAACTTCAACCGATTTAAGTCTTGTAAGTAATCTAATCACCAAAAAAGTAGTGAAATGTTAACGACAAATTTTTAAATAGGCATGTCTTTAATCAACTAAGTTCATTTTGACGTAGGTAAGTAACTAGAAAAGTTTTAAATCAACCAAATATTATGTAAGTTGTTTTCAAATCAACCAACCTTAAGTCATTTATAGCTGATCTGCGCTAGCATCATTTTCAACTTGGCTATTTCATCATCTTTGGCAGCCAATTCTTCCTTCAACGTTCTAATCACCTCATCCTTATTCTCCGATAGCATTTTCAATTCATCTAGTAACTGAGTAGTGTCTAGCCTCTTACTAGGCCTGCGCTGAACAAGTTTGCCAATAATGTGAGCTATTTTGGGATAGTTGGCGGTAAGGTGTGCGGGGATTTGACCTTTCCGAAGGTCGCTGATGGTTTTTACGCGTTCCATGTCGGTGCTGAACGGCTGTACCATTTCGAGTAGGATTATTCCGAGGCTGTACATGTCGCTCTGAGGAAGAGAAACAAACAAAAGTAAAAATAAGTAAAAAATTCTTTACTTGCGAAAAACTGTTGCTGGTACACTTAAAAGCACATTAAGGTTTGTATATAATAAAACAAGTAAGTAGTACCGTTTAGCGACTCTGTTCCCCACACTAGGACAAAAGCCTGTAAAGCAGGGTTACAGCGACTCTTCGCGAACTCTCTTATTAAATTACCTACCTAACTTTATTACTGCATGACATATGCGCATGACTAACAATTAGTGCTATTAAAAGTAGATAAATATTTAGTTCAAAGATGGAGGGCAAACCTTAGTATTTAATTACTTAGGAACTCCATATAATGCAATGCGCTGTTTTCAATTAACTGAAGTCTCACTCACCTTAGGATTACATTGTCCGTCCAACTGCTCAGGGGCCGCGTACAAAGTCGTACCGAGCGCCAACCCACTGTGCGACTGCTGTAATGGACACGCCAGTCCAAAATCACCCAGCTCCACCAACAACCCGTCTTCCCGATGCTCCACAAACACATTACTAGGCTTTATATCATGGTGGATAATCCCTCTAGAATGTATGTAATGTAACCCCTTAACCAGCTGAGTGAACATATCGATAAGCAAGTCTATATGAGTGAACGACACAGCGTGGCTAAGATCAGGAGATTCAAGGCACGAGTCATTTGAATCACAGTGCTGGAGAGTCAAATCTTCGGAACCGTTTCTTGGGATCGATAACTGGTTGTTTCTTGCGTCTAACCACTGTTTTAGAGTCTGCTGGCAGAATGACATTTGGATGTACAAGGTAGCCCATTTTAGGTTAACCCGTGAACAGTTTTCATAATGACGATCGGTCATGAGTTTGCATAGAGCATCATTGTTGCGAGATGATTCGGATTCACTGTCCGATTCAAAGAGGTCATCTTCGGTCGTTCTTGTCAAGTCTTCAAAACTGTTGGAGTTCTCAAATGATATGATGAAATCTGATAAGCTGTTATGTTTCATCAGATCTCTGGAGTTGTGAGTTTTGAAGGATGTGATAATGTTCGGGTGCGCTGATGACGTCAGGTTCGATTTGAGAGAGAAGTCCTCGCTGTCCATGTCCATTGGGATGCGTTTCTTTTTAATTCTGGATTCTATCATCGGTTCCAGCCACGCCGCTTTATAATTGACTATGTTGGGATGATTGAGACTTGCAATGGTTTTGACTTCAGATAAATGACACATGATGGAGTCAACATCGCACGATTTTATGTAAACCTTTTTAACCGCGTATTCAACTCCGTCTAATCTATGTTTAGCTTTAAAAACGCTTCCAAATCCACCGCCAGCTATAAAGAACAGTTCTTCAAACTCCCTGTGATAACGAGACCATTCCAGCCCCGACTGTTTGAGTATAGGCCAAGATGCAGGTATTGTTATAGGTATTTCAGCGCCGCTCGCGACTGTAACCAGTTGATACAACGCCCGTTGGTACTGGCTTCTCATGACTTCGAACTCTCCCATAGCGTATGAGTCATCTATAAGTTTCATGCTGTGTAGTTTCTCGCATATGGTGTTGTAGAGTTGGTTAGCTCGGTTGCTGTCTTTTTCTAGAAGGGTGCATAGTTGTTTGACGAGGGACTGGACTAGGAGACTGATGGGTGTAGTGGCTGTGGCCGAGTTGACTATGTCAATCTGTTTGATGCTCTCTTGTAATACGGATTCGTGTTCGATGTCATGGATTACACCTGGAATGGATAATAAACATAATTTAATAATCTAGTTCCTATAATTACAAACTTTGCTTTGTTGGGGACCCCTAGTGCCATTGTGTGAAATGTCCATAAGGTTTATCCTGTATAGCCCGTGTAATTTATTGTCTTTAACGTCATACATTTACATCATCTATATGAGTTCTGATTTAATATAAACATCATTATCTAATCTTCAAGATTGATTTCCTGAAGTACATTATCAAAATAATCTAGTATCTTATCTTTTGACTAATAACAATTGGACTAACAACAGAAGCTAATGAGTCTCTAATTAAAAATACTCGACTTAGTAAAGTCTTAGTAAGACTTAGCAACATCGCCTTTATTTTCACTAAGCGGCATACATGCCGACAGCGGCATGGGCATAGTGTGCACGCGGTATATTGGCTTGAAGCAATGACCCATCAGTATAGTATTTTTTATCAAACAAAATTTTATAATGGTGGGCAACCTGAAGAGTGAAACACACACAACCACATCACACATACTGGAACATTCTAATAATTTGATATCCTTGTGGTTTTAAAGTAGGTACAAACTGAGTTGATATCAAATACCTACTTCATCATACAACCACAGAAAAACTCGGCTTAGTTCATAAATAATTTTTTATTTTCATAAATAATAAACTTTTTAAAAACTTTGTATTTCTCTCCAGCCTACTTTGTCCTGCTGTGGACAAAAATCTTACAAAAGCTTCAAAGACTAGATAAGCATAGACAATTAGAAATAATTTCTATGAATGATACTAAGTACCATTGGTAGCAATAGCACTTTACGTTGCAATTGCACAGAAAAATTAATGACGAAATAAATTATGTGGTGACCAAATAGTTTGATCGGTACCTAGGTATTTCCTACTTAAATCCGTAGCATCTGAGTCAGTAGATAACGAATGAATAGATAGGTTATTATCCTATTTATTTTGAACCAATGAGTGAAGTATAACTAAGATAGGTATCCTTACCCAAATCAAACGATTTGATAGTAGCTAATGCCTTCCACTTCTCCGAATTATGTTTATCCATAGTTCGTCCTTGCTGAGAACTGTTAGGCCAAAACTATTGCTGGTAGGACTAAGACTTTTGTTTAAATAAATATATGAAACTCATAAAAAACTAATACATGGTGCTGGAGATTTATGAAAAATCGAAAAGGGTCATGGTGAAATAAACACATTTAAACTGAAAACACGAAAATTCAATAAAAATTCACAACAAACACACACGCACGTCACAAGTTTTACACTTGACTTGACATTGACAGCACCCAGCAGTGCTTCCACTTTCAGCTAAAGCTTTTCCCTACCAAAGAGAATGCAAAAAAAAAACCTTATTAATACAGTACATTTTTACAATGTTTTTTAAAATACATATCAGGCAGAGTTATCTAGAAACCCTTTAATACTTTCTCTTGGACGCCAAAATTGAGAAATTGTTTTGTTTGAGTTTTGTATGCAGCCAGCAGCAGACCCTAGCGGCCTTACCAACTTGGTAAGGCCGCTAGGGTCAGATTTATCTTGGATTTAACAAAAACCATTAAAAACTACGTTGTATGTTTTGGACTAAGTTCCCTGTCAATAATTTGTCAGATCTATTGTAACATAAAAATCTGACAACTTATTGACAGAGGTTAAGTCCAAAACACACGCGGTTTTTGGTGGTTTTTGTTAGATCCAAGATAAATCTGGAAACATAATTTGGGGTATGTGGGTTTGTTATTATGTTTTTATCTTTGGATTATAAAACTTCTAACTGTTATCAGTCAGTTATCTGTTATCTTCTGTTTGATTATTATAAAGTTTTATTTGCCTCTGAAAATCTTCATATCTCTAAAAAAAAATATGTCAAAACCACCTCAAAAGTCACGTAATTTTAGTAGATTTTCCCCAAAAATGGGAGAAATCTCTGCCTCCAGTGCCAGAACAAAAAAAAAAAAAAACAAAAAAAAAAAAAGTTTTTTTATATGTCATACACGACACATCTGTCACTTTTTTTGACAGATAAACAATAATAAAACAGCTGGGCTGTGTGAAATTTTCTCGCACGCTTTTCGCAAATTTTTAACTGAAGAAAAGTCTTTAAACATGAATCTATTACCTAGAAGCCACAAGGAGTTCAGCGAAAAAGATTACTGGAATAAGTTTTTCAAAAAACGTGGAAATAAGGCTTTCGAATGGTAGGTTATATTTTGTTCTAAAATAACTTATTCTTCTATCGAAAACGTTCAATGGCAGTAAGTTATACATTCCAGGTACGGCGAGTATTTAGAACTATGCTCCCAGCTCCACAAATACATAAAACTGAAGGATTCTATCCTCATTCCTGGTTGCGGCAACTCCAGCCTGAGTGCTGATCTATACGACGTCGGTTTCCAACACATCACCAACATAGACGTATCAGAAGTCGCTATCAGACAAATGACAAACGTAAACTCACACAGGACAAGTATGAAATTCCTTTGCATGGACGCATTGAACACTACATTTGATAACGATTCATTCAATGTGGTCCTAGACAAGGGTACACTCGACGCTCTAATGCCTGACGACACAGAAGAAACAATTGCACAGATAGACAAATACTTTGCGGAAATAAAAAGAGTCCTCAAGCTTGGAGGTCGGTTTGTCTGTATATCACTCTTACAAAGTCATATCCTTGCTAAGTTGGTCAGTACATTCTGTGATAAGTCCTGGATGTTCCGAGTGGTGAGATGTCACGAGGCGGAGGAGAAGAACTCAGAGAATGGAGATGGAATGACCCTGCCGGTGTTTGTTGTAGTGGCTACTAAGTTCAAAGAATTACCGCAGTTGGTAAGTTAGATAACACGTTGCACACCATGTTGAAGTGAATAATAATTATGCAAATATGTAACTTGGTGTTTTGTTAGAAAATCTTTAAGTACTAGACTCATGCAAATATTGGCTTACGTGGCTGCCAGTTAGTCTAAGTTTGTCAAGTTCATACCTAATTCATTACAAAAAAAATATTAAGACATTTTGTTAATGAAAAATTGGCACAGAATATGCTTAATATTTTTATGCAAATTCACAGCATTATAAGCCCAAGGCTTAGACACAAACTTTTAAAAAAGTAAACAAGTTTTCACATACATTGGCATTCACTCTCTATTTCAGATTGTAGAAGTGTGTTTGGCTGGAGACAAAATGCAGCGGTTGCAAACAGCAGAGGATTTAATCCAGCATGTGAAGTCAGCTCAGGATGCTGCATTTGTAACCAATGGCCTGGCTCGGACTAATCTTGATGAGGATGAGGTAGTAAACCATAGCCTGCCTTTGTATCCCGAGCATAAAATATCAAATTCAAAGTCAAGATAAAATCATAAGGGATACTTTAGATAAAATGTCATAAAAGTGTGCTTTAAAAGAGTTGTGACGTGTATTGGAAACCCTTAGGTTTTTGAGATTTTCGTCCTGAAGTCTGCCGTTGGTCAAAAGTTTTCAGATATTTTCGTCGTGAAGTCAGCCCTTTGTCCGAAAAAACAATAAAGGTGCAAACATGCTTCCAAAAAACCCTAACATATTACCCCTTTCTTTTTTTTATATTATTTTACCTACTGCAGTGGCGCCGCGCCGCTACTAATATAATTTTCATACAATATTAGAACTTGGGCGAAATTCGTCCAAGTATTAAAAGCACAATTAAAATTGGTGGAAGATATCAAAGAACAAAGATCTTTTTGCAGCTGTCCAATAAGATCTAGTACTAATTTACGTCATGAATTAACAGGTATCCCTGGATCTGATGCAGCCTGGAGTTGACTCTCCTCGGTATACTCTGTACGTGATCGATCAGACGGGACACGCCGTCAATAAGTACGCTGTCTTCATCGTTCCACAAGGCAGGTGGGTCTCAAGTATTTCTAAATTAGTATAAAATGTATTTTAATTAGCCGTCGCCCGCGGCGTTGCTCGCGTTCTAGACCTTTTAGAGTGCGACTTTTCAAAATTCCTTTCTTAATGCACTCCTACACTATTTAAGGATACTACCCTCCGAATTTCATACCTCTAGGACTTATAGTTTAGGCTGCGCGTTGATCGTCAGCCAGCTTCAAAAGAGTTTTATATATTTAGGTTAAGATTATTCTAACCCAGTGCAATACTGCACGAGATACGGCCTTATTGGAAGTAAGGATTTCGTTGTCATACACTTCACCATGGTTACACCATATTGACCGACCAGATTGTTACACCATGTGATGTGTGATTGTTCAGAGTTATTCTCTTATACCTAACAACTTTTTTTCTAAGTCTTTTCAAAACTCTATGAAAGAACATTCAGCTGTGTAACTATCTTCCCAAAATATATAAAACTCTTTTGAAGCTGACTGACAATCAACGCACAGCCTAAACTATAAGTCCTAGAGGTATGAAATTTGGAGGGTAGTATCCTTATATAGTGTAGGGGTACACTAAGAAAGGAATTTTGAAAAGTCACACTCTAAAGGGTTCTAGAACGCGAGCAACGCCGTGGGCGACGGCTATTTAGTATAACACCACACCCCGAATATTGGAGGTGTGTCAGCAACTACTGAATAGAATACCTACACTATGACGTGCGCGGTACATTCTTGTTTCTATTCTGCGGTGTGGGCGAGTTACCGCTCGCGTGTGTGTGTTACCCAGTGTTCTATGTGAATTTTTGAGACGGGACAGTAAGCTCATGTACCTTATTCGTTATAGTTACAGGAAAACGCTTTTAGAAGACTATCCATACATTTTTAAGATATTCTGAACTGTATTTACAGATTTTGGAATAAATGTACAGTCAGCAAGAAAATGGTCATCTTACACAAAACCTTTTTTTGAGGTCAATCGATCCTGTTTCTTATAAGGATCAAAAGTCTCTATCGGACCGACTGACGTTTGAGTACTAGAAATGCAGAAATCGCAAAAAACTTTTTCCATACATTTCGGTAAAAGAGTCAAACCTCTAAATTAGCCAAACTTTTTGCTATGGGTAGATCCGCTGTTTATAAGATGATATAGGTACCTATGTAATGTAGTCTGTATAATGACCAAATAGATCGACGACACTCGATTATTAAAAACTTCGATCAACAATACAACTAAGATAATTTATAAGTTTAAAAAACTGGAAAAACCGACTTCAATTTGATACGTCTTCATCATCAAATGATGATGATGATGGCAGTTCGGGACCAACCTGGAAGCATACCCTTTCAGATAAAAAAAGATTTTTTCAAATCGGTTCATAAATGATGGAGTTCTGAGGTAAGAAACATTAATTTCAAAAAAAAATGGGACAAATCTGAAAGTATACCCTTTCAGATAAAAAAATAATAAAAAAAATACAACCGAATTGAGAACCTCCTCCTTTTTTGAAGTCGGTTAAAAATAACTACAATCGATCGGGTTATAGTAAATATATAAGCAAAGATTAGTAGGCATGCTCGTGTTAGTGGTGGCGCCGTCGCCGGCGCTCAGATGTAAATGCCACTAACGGTCACCTATCTAAATAGTGACCGCACAGAACGTCGCTTAACTTAGGTAATCAGTGAAGATCGACAAAGCAAGCTACGCCACGAGCGCTATATGATGCCCTGAAAATGCTATACGCAGTAAAAGTTTATCATCTATTCTGTGTGTGACAGCTTTTCGACTACGTACACCTACAAATATATTATAGAGTAAACAATCAGATGCAGCAAATAAGTGGTTGTGTAGGCGTGAACTCTATAATTATCGCAGCGCGCGTTCGACGGTTCTGAACACAAACAAGCGGATCTATTTTTCGGTGTTTATCAACATGTTTTGGCTCAAATTGATGGCTGGGTGTTTTTATACTAGGCCAAGACAGAATACTACCAATAAGCGATGAATACTACCAATGAGCGCCTAGGAATCTGTTGCGTGTTGCGTAGCATCAATGTAATTTCGTATGAGGTCATAGTCATTATATCCTTGATTATTCTTATCCTTATATCTGTAAGAAACTAACAAGTCAGAGAGAGCCGATGATGTAGAAATCAAACCATGGTTGGCACTTTCACTCTAGTTTATTAATCCACTTTGCACGTACACTGTAGGCCTAATTATATTTCTTAGTTACTGCTATTTACTTGGAGTCTCAAGACGGAATGCGAGCTCGACCAGCTATCGCCTACTCGCAGACTGCCAACCCCCACTTTTATCTTTCAAAATGGCGGTTTGACGTGCGAATAGACAACAAGGAGTCAATTACAATATTTTTTTTGCTAAACTAATTATTTCATGATTTCACAAAATTTTATATTATTTTATAATTTATTATTAAAAATTACACAATCAAAAATAAATATGTAAATTAAAAACAACTACATTTCTTGCTGAATACGACACTTGTTTTAGCACAATATCTACATGATATATAAAATCAACTAAATGCCTTTAATTTATTTAACAATAGCTTAAAATATCTTTAAATAAAGTAGAAAGCTTACATATCCTACTAGCTTCCGCCCGCGACTTCGTTCGCGTCCCATTGGATCCCGTTAATTTTCCGGGATAAAAAGTATCCTATGTTACTGCTAATACCTCCAAGAATATGTGTACGAAGTTTCATGATGATCGGTTAAGTAGTTTTCGCGTGAAAGCGTAACAAACAAACTTACATTCACATTTATAAAATTAGTATGATTTATAAAGGGCATGACTATTGATAAAGAAACATAAATAAATATCCTTGGGCATATCACACAACGTTTTCCAGTCCCAAACTATGTAGGTAAAGCTTGTACCTACTATGGGAACTATTGCTGATAGAATACTTTTTTTTGTAAATACATATCTACTCGACAGGCGTCATGGCTCAGTCGGTAGTAGCTCTGCCTTCCGTGCTGTGGGTCGTGGGTTCGATCCCCACCGAGAACAAACATTTGTGCGTGGCAAACATACATGTTTGTTCTGTGTCTGGGTGTTACTATGTATTATAAGTATGTATTTACAAAAAAAAAATGTATATTATGTATTCTATCAGCCATCTAGTTCCCATAGTACAAGCTTTGCTTAATTTGGGACTAGAAGGCGTTGTGTTAAATGTCCGTGAAGATTTATTATTATTATTACCTACACTGAACCCGGAACCTTCCGATAATCGAATACAGCTTAGAAGAAGTAGAAGAGCTCTTGGTTATAGTTTGTGATGAGTAGGGCAACTACTAGATAGATCGGTAAGTGGCACGTATCTGGTGATACGCGCATAACTATTTTCCAATTCGAAGGGGTGATATGGAAAACAATAGACACTAAGCTCTCAGAGAAATGTCCTTGGTTCCACCAAGGATACACCTCAGATAATGATATTCATTTATCTACGGGAACTACGCCAAAACAGTATACAGTCAGGACCAGTCATTTTATCTAGATATCTGTAGATTCCAGTGGCAGTAAGAGAAGCTATGAATTTAGTATAGTAGGTACACCTTAAGTTTACGGGAGTTTACGGGAGTAATCACTGGGGGGCGGTTGGATCGATGCCCGCTGGACGACAGAGGAACAGAAAATAACAACTACCTACCTACGAGTATCTACCAGTCGACAATTTTCAAAGTAAGCGCGAGAGCGGCCCCAGACGGACGCTGAAACGGTTGACGAAAACAAAAAAAAATTCTGGATAATTTTAGAACGTATTCAAATTATTACTACTATTGAATCAAATAGTGCAAACAGTGCTACTTTAATATTCCAGGTAGGAAGCTAAATATATCTGCATAAAACTCCGCGGTATACCTACCCCGGCGGACACCATGAAAGTTTTTAAATAGTACATTATGATATGAGTGCGGTAAGTTGAAAATTACAGCCGAGGCTATATTGCCAGCCCGAGCCTTAGGCGAGGGCTACAAGAAAGCAGAGGCTGTAATTTTCAAAGCGCACGTATGTCATACGACGTTTTATAACACATTTGCGAGGAAATAAATAAAACTCGGACTTTTTTCAAAGAATAAATCTTTATTAACTTGTTGAAGCAGTTAGAAAAATTTGAACAATTGGTAAAAGAATTAAATGCTTATTTTTTATCGTAGAGCGCGGCGCGCGCCGGACTCGCCCCTCCCCTCCGTTCGTTTTAGTGGGAGCATCTTGATAAACCGTACGTTTTACATTACCATAACGCACGAGTGCGTAATGACATACATTACGATACTGAAATTGGTGAAATAAGAGACCCTTTACGAGCAAATGTGTTATAAAAAAATTTATATGCTTACTGATATACAAAAAAGGGCTAATAATATTGACAACTAACCACTAGGCTAAAGTTATTTTAGACTTTTAAATAGGTAGTGTATTTTTATTTTATTACTTTTCCCTATTATCCGGTGGGCCATCTGCCAGTACGCCTATAAATTCGTGCGCTATTTTATGACGAATGATAGTTGAACTTTTCACAAATAAATAAAATAACGTTGGCTGTTCAAAACATAGAAATGGGTATCATTTTTTCCTGCCTACCTACGGTGTCGCAAAAAGAAGGGTTATGATTACTATCTTTTAGGGTACCTTTGCTACAAAAACACAAGAAAATAGATGGCGTATCGTATTTCAAGAATAAGATCACAAATAGTGCAAATATTTCACTAAAAACATCGTAAACCCCGCTCATTTGTGTATTTAAAATAATCATTTAAAATAATTAATTTTATTTAAAATAATTATTTATTTAATAATCATATATTTAATAATTTATATTTAAAATAATCATTTATTCCCCTCACACTTATTTATGCAAATAAACATGTTGTATCTTTTATCATACTTCTCTACGCCGAAACGATCTCTGAACGGCGCTATTTCTGTTTTAATCTGCATCAGTCATAATACTTTATCACCTGACATGAGGCGTTGATTTACCACTTAGGATATAATTACTCTCTTTGAATAGAACCAGAAAATGGGGCATTTTACGCAACGCATATTGCGTAAAGCTTAAGAAAACAAACACTATTTTCAAATCCTGACTCAAGGGATTGCCTATAGGTACTTTGTTACCGACGTGATGTTTACAATATTCACTTTGAAGATCAACAAGAATAGGCAACGTTCAAACAATTTTCAATCAATTATTCTTATTGTAAATATTGATGTGGCCATTAATCCTACTAACAAAATAAGTAACACACTTTTTTTGCAAATATTAAAAGTTCACTAATCTCCGTTGACGGGGATTGTCAATGGGGATTAGCGGAATAAGCCATAATAACGTAAACACACGACAGTCTCATTAGTATCCACCCCATTCAATCATGGTGTCCTAACTCCGAAACCTACACCACGTGCGTCTCATCTTTTCGTGCCAGTTACCTCATAGTATGTTTTTCAGGAATGCGTCGTTCCTTCAACGCTATCTTGTCTGTCCTGACCACGCCTTTCTTCAGGTTGCCAAAGAGTTGGCCTATTTTCCCGGCATCCGACTGACGTATGCCGTTCAGTTTCATTTTAGCCTGGCATTTTTTACCACGTAATTACACCGAAAAAAGCTCTACAAAACTTGGTCATTTTTACGATCTCCTCGAATGCAGAAACTTCAGTCGAATTAAAACCGTTTTATTTTTTTCGTCGAGTAGTAGAGCATAGGTGGTGTAGTTGTTATTCTTGTATCAAGAGTGGGTTTGAGTCCCTCTTTATTAAACGTTCGGGAAAGTACTACTACCTATTATACCTATTTGTACCGGCAAGTAGTGATAGTCGCATTGTGGTGTTCCGGTTTGAAGGGTACACGACTCAAGTGATGGACGCAATGCATTTACTCACAGGGCATGTCCTCGATACATAGATAAATATTTATTCAAACCACCACAAATTAACAATGTAAAAGAGAAAACAGCTAAAAAAGTTAACTAAAATACTAAAGTATCCAAGAAAAAACAAACTAATTATAAATACAAAAATAAGTTATATACTCTGTGTGGTGGTGAAACGGCCTCAGCTCAGCTCCTATGGTATCAATATGCTGGGTGAGGCAATGCATTGTTACAAGCAGAGCTAACTGGCCATCAGGTGGCCAGACTGCTTATTCCATCACTTCCTGATTAGAAACAATGTGGTTTACAACTTTTGGGATATTTTAAATATCTTTATCCTCAAATTGCAGGGAATCCGAGTGGTTATTTGGTACCACAGCTGGCAGAAAGCAGCTGCAAGAGTCAGCTCGTTTCGGGCGACTTGTGGTGGTAATACTACATCGCGGGCACACCTTTGAATCACTCGACGCGGTCAAGGAAGAACTCTCTCATTCTGCCAAGATGCTGATACCCAATGGCTTTGCAGGACAGGTGAGAAATATTAGCAAGCTCGTATGAGTGGTCAACTCTGGTGACAGAGTATTTAGGCCGCTTTAAGGCCTCCGTCATAGCTTATTTATTTATTTAATACTTTATTGCACAAAATTATAAATTTGTTACAAAGGGTGGACTTAATGCTGAAAGCATTGTCTGCCAGCCAACCCAAACGTGGTGGTGTAGTGAGGAGGTTGGCGTGCGACATTACAGGGAATAATATTTATCTTACAAACTAAGAGCTATACCTACTATATAATTTAATATATAACTATATATACAACGACTGATAGACCTGGGACCGACAGTTTAACGTGCCGGAAGCACGGAAGCGCTCAGATGTAATATCACTAACGGTCACCCATCTAAATAGTGACCGCGTATAACGTCGTTTAACTTAGATAATCAGTAAAG